>CM060902.1:1451363818-1451988818 GCA_030737815.1 Allium fistulosum | reverse complement strand
ATCCTTACAACGCTTATCCGCATAACTTTTCTGTCGATCTTGGGCTGCCTTCATTCGTTGCCGAATGATCTCTATGCAATCCAAAGTCTGTCGAATCATCTCTGGCCCAAGCATCAGCTTTTCTCCGTTCTCTAACCAACATGTCGGAGAATTACACGGCCTTCCATACAATGCCTCATATGGTGCCATACCAATGCTTGACTGGTAACTGTTATTGTATGCAAATTCCACCAAATGAAGGTGATCTTCCCATGATCCTCCGAAATCCAAAACACAAGCTCTAAGGAGATCTTCCAAAACTCGGTTGACTCTCTCGGTCTGACCATCTGTTTGAGGATGATAAGTTGTACTCAAGCGTAACTCGGTTCCCAAAACTTCCTGGAAGCTCTTCCAAAATCCACTAGTGAACAATGGATCTCGATCGCTCACTATACTCTTCGGAATACCGTGGAATCGAACTATCCACTTAACATACAACTCTGCCAACTTTGATGCAGTCCTAGTCGATCGAACAGGAATGAATCTTGCACTCTTAGTCAGACGATCTACGATGACCCAAATCCCTTCATTTCCCGTTCTTGTTCTAGGTAGACCATCAATAAAATCCATCGATACTTGCTCCCACTTCCATGTAGGAACTTCTAATGGCTGAAGCAATCCACTCGGCTTCTTCTGTTCAGCTTTTACCAACTGGCAGTTTATGCACTTGGAAATAAAATTTCCAACATCCTTCTTCATGCCTTCCCAGTAGTAGGTTCTCTTCATATCCCGATACATCTTATTTCCACCTGGATTAATTGTCAGCTTCGAGTGATGACTTTCCTTCATAACTTCACTCCTCAATTCATCTATATCGGGAACAACTAGTCGTCCTTGCTTCCGAAGCCAACCCTCTCGATCGACCTCGAATCCTTTATCCTTTTCTGGGTCCATTCCAGATTCCACATCACGGATAATCTTGACAATCTTATCGTCTCGCTTTTGGCTCTCGCCAATCCTTTCCACAAGAGTCGGTCTTATCGATAAGTTTGCCAACATTTCAGGTTCCAATTCACATCTAGGCCTGAAGTCAAATCCAGCTAAATACTCGAGATTCTTCCATTCTGAAAACATGGCTCTCAATCCTGCATGTCTTCGACTTAACGCATCTGCCACTGCGTTACCTTTTCCCGGAGTATAAGCTATACCAAAATCATATGATGCCAAAAACTCTAGCCAACGTTGCTGCCGAAGATTCAAATCCTTTTAGGAGAAAAGATACTTCAACGACTTATGATCTGTAAACAACTCGAATCGAACTCCCAATAGATAATGTCTCCACATCTTCAGAGCAAAAACAATCACCGCTAACTCCAAATCATGAGTCGGATAATTCCTTTCATGCGGCTTCAGTTGTCGACTTGCATACGCCACAACCTTATCACTCTGCATCAGCACTGCTCCAAGTCCAGTACCACATGCGTCGGTGTAAACCACCATCTCATCATTCCCACTTGGAATAGTCAGAACAGGAGCACTGGTCAATCGCTCTTTCAGGATTCTGAAAGCTTGCTCACACTTATCTTCCCACTTGAACACTTGGTTCTTTTTCGTCAATCCTATCAATGGTGCAGCCACCTTGGAAAAGTCTTTGATAAACCGTCGATAATATCCTGCTAATCCAAGAAAACTTCTCACGTCAGATGCATTCTTAGGTCTAACCCAATCCTGGATTGCTGCCACCTTAACGGGATCAACCGCTATTCCATTTCCAGAGATAACATGTCCTAAGAACCTCACTTCACTCTTCCAGAAGTGACACTTCGAAAACTTAGCCTTCAGCTGATGTTTCCGTAAGATTTCCAAAACAATTCGCAAGTGTGTCTTGTGCTCTTCTTCAGTTCTAGAATAAATCAGAATATCATCTACGAACACAAGTACAAACTTGTTCAACTGATCTCTGAACACTCTATTCATAAGATCCACAAAATATGCTGGCGCGTTAGTCAACCCAAACGGCATTACCAGCCACTCAAAGAAACCGGATGGTGTTCGAAAAGCAATCTTCGGCACACTATCCTTAGCCACTCTCAACTGGTGAAATCTCGTTGCCAAATCCATCTGAGAAAACACCTTAGCTTCGTGAAGCTGATCAAACAAGTCATCTATTCTCGGCAATGGATACTTGTTCTTCTTAGTCACTTTATTCAGCTCACGATAATCCACACACAATCTCAATGACCCATCTGCCTTAGTTGCAAACACAACTGGTGCACCCCACTCGGACACACTACGCCGAATGAATCCTTTCTGTAAAAGGTTATCAACCTGCACCCTCAACTCCTGCTGTTCCCTGGGCGCCATCCGCCTAAGAGGCATCACAACAGGTCTGGCTCCTTCAACTAGATCTATATGAAACTCGATCTCTCTATGCGGCGGTAACCCTTTGACCTCGTCAAAGACATCCTCAAATCCATTTGCGATTGGCACCGATGACAGTCCATCTCGTGGAACAACCAGCGAATACATGAAGCTCATGAAGACGCCTTCTTCATGCTTACATCGTATCACAATCTTTCGCCCCTCCACATTTTCGACTGTCACTTCCAGCCTCTCACAATCAACCTTTGCCGCATACTTCCTAAGCCAGTCCATACCCAAAATAATTCCGAACCCCGCAAAGTTCAGAACAAAACAATCACAAACAAAAGAGCAACCATGACTCGATACAATCAGACCACGGCATAACATACACAAACAAGACGAACCCCTAACTGGATTAGTCGCAACCAATGGCCTATCAACAATATCCAGTTCCAAACCTAACCGGCCTACAAGTTCACTACAAACAAACGAATGCGACGCCCCAGTATCAAACAACACTCTAACTGGAACACCACAAATGGAAAGAGTACCTTGAACCACCACACTCTTTCCCTTCTCTTCAGCGGTAGGAGCTTTCGAAGACGATGGGACAGCTCCTAAAGCATAAGCTTGCACAATCTGCTTGTCCTTCCTCGGTTCCAGACAATTCTCCCTGATATGCCCCGGCTTGTCACAGTTGTGACACTTCATCGGTACCTTCGGATTCTTATAATCCTTAGAGAAATGGCCCTTCTGCTGACAATTGTAGCAGGTCACCTCGCCTTTCAGCTTCTTCTGGCCATCCTTACCCTTCTACTGCTGCTGCTGCTGCTGCTTCCTATTCTTGTTTCCACCCTGCTGGGGTTTAGACTCTTCCCTGGTTACAGCAACAACAGATCCTTCCTTAGGAAACAGACTCTCATGCCTGAGAGCTTTCTCCACAAGCTTCTCAAATGAATCGTCCAAATGATCCACTAACTGCCTCCCAAGATAATTGTCCAAGCCTGTCACAAACTTCTCATTCTTCTGATATGCAGATTCAATATATGACCGGGCATACTTGGACAAAGCTTCAAACTCAGAAACATACTCAAGAACTGGTCTTCCACCTTGCTTGAGCTCCACAAATTTCTTGAACAGAACAGACTTCTGAGCTGTAGAAATGAACTTAGCTTCAAATCTGGCTTGGAATTGCTCCTAAGTGATCTCTTCCTCCGGAGTATTGATGGTAATAGAATTCCACCAATCAGAAGCTCTCCCTTGAAGCTGTCTTGATGCTAACTTCCTCTTAGTTGCATCCTCAATTCCCAAATCACCAAAAATCCTTCTACAAGCATCTATCCACCTCTGGACTTCAATGGTTGATTCTGTTCCCAAGAAAACTTTTTCCTCCAAGAGTAGTGTAGTCCTTACACAACTTAGCAAAATCCACCGGTCTTGGAGTTTGAACTTGAACTCCAACATCCACCGATGGCCTCGAAACTGGCATCCTTCTCATGATCGAAGTCATCATTGCTTCGAACATAGTAGCGTAATCAGCAGCCCCCTCAGTAGCACGGCCTTCCCTAGCAGCTGGTCTCCCTCTTCGACTCATTCTCAATATCTATAAAAAGGAATGGTCAGAACATCTTGAGAAACAACTGCTTAAAGGACTCAAACTCTTCTAATCTACTATATTATATATAGTAATCATCCATCAAAATACAATTACGTCCCTCATACGTAGTTACGTCAGCGAGCGTTGGGTAAAATCGATTAAACAAAGCTCTGATACCAAATGTGACGACCGCCCATGACCCCTGCAGCGAACCTAGAGATAGTGCGCTGTAATGTGTGCCAGGCGACCATGGACGATTGCCAAGGTAAATTAAAACAACAGAATCTATCGTATTACTCACAGCGCATGGACAAAATAAAATAGAACATATATATAGTGAAGCTTCACAGAATAGAATCTCATCAATAAAACTTCATAATAATTGAATACAAACATCTGAATAGTCAATACAACAAGCCTCACTACATAACACTCAGAGAAGATACAAACAGCGGAACACCCAGTCAGGCTTTTAATCTCCCCGAGATGGCCGAGATGAAAAATCCGAGATATCAGCCAAAATCCGAGATTTGGCAGCCTATTTAGTTATAAGTGTTTTAAATATCGCCCGAGATAGCCGAGATATTTTCCCGAGATATTGGCCAAAATCCGAGATTTAAAACACTGCACCCAGTACATATAACAAGAAGATAATATGCAACCCTCCAGCTCGTCTTCGATATCAACACCGTGGAAAGAAAGAACAGCACCTGTCACTTGCTACCTAGTCTGCCCGTCCCAAAATGGACGAACAGCCCAAGGCAATAAGAGTTAAAACATAAAGCCTTGAGTCAGACAACAGTCTTAGTGGGCAGTAAATTAACTAACAACATACCAAAAGAGCATAAAGAAAAAGGAATAGGAATACAACCCTCCCACTCCAACCTCTTTCTACAGTGATAGCCCCCAGACACACACTAAGCAGAAGTAAACATAGCAGAGCATACAATGTAAAATAAAGTAATTATCACTCGAGTCAAGGGCGATGTTTTTCCAAGTACAAACCCCCAAGGCCTAAACCAAGATCAGATAAGCACCCAGAAAATACCGCTCTTGAGACCGAATGACGATACAACCAAACATCCATGACTCTGGCTATCACTATTATCATTGCTTCGATGTCATCGTTAATTGAATGACCAACACATTCTTTCAGTCGTCCGTCAAGGGCTAATGGAAACCCCGGTTCTAGACATAACTCCTGCACGTCATCGTGACCCGTGCCTAGGACTATCGAATCTGCCCAGAGTACTTGACTATCAATCATTAGCCTTCAGGGACTATCGAATCTACCCAACGTACTCTTGCTTTGAGCATGCTAGAACCTTCAACAATGATAAGATCTCAGCCTTCTAGTCATCCTCCTCGACGACTATTTCCATACTAGCTCAAGCGCCTCTCGAGCAAACCATTATCCTCAACTCGAACCATATCACCGAGTTATCAACATGCTTGGAATGATCCCATCTGGATTAGACCAAGACTATCTCATATCATACTTCGCTTCATCACATCCTCGCAAAGCTTCATCTCAACATCATCATCATCGAATCTATGCATAAGAGCTTCACCATCCGCTACATATGCCACAAGCAGCTTTTCCAATTCAAGAGCCTTTCCCTTAGCTTTTGAATCATCTTCGGTCTAAATCAAATCATCAATCATCTAATTCATAGCAATCAATCAATTCAAATATTTATCCAAGTAATCAAGCATTCAAATATGATCTAAATAGACAATTATAACAATGATGGCAATTTCGTAAATAAAGAGTCAAAAGTCTAACAAGCATGAAAACATGAGCAATGTCTCTATAATCTTGATGAATGAACTTGCATAGGTTAACATGTAGTAAAATGGTTGTCAAATCATCATGAACAATGGATCTATATGGATCTATACTTAGGATTAAGAAAATGCGTGGAAATCACTACTTTTACACAAAATCAAGCCAACGATCCGATATACTCCTTTGGATCCGTGTGAGAGATAATCATCACTCACCAAATCACCTAAACACCTCAAAAGAAACCCACTTCAGATCTGGACAGCGAAGGATCTAACTTGATCTATCACCAATCCGCTTCAAACGATGAAATCTCACTTCAATGGATGTAGATCTTCAATCTAAGCTCTTGAATCTTCGATTTGATCTTCAACTTGGATGGATGGAATCACTAGATTAGAGTGGAGAAAAGAAGTGAAGAAGTGTAGAAGTCGAGCTCTCAAAATGGCAGCACTTCGTCGCTTCGAAATCCGGATCCCAAAAAGTGAGAAAAACCCTTCTATTTATAGGCTGATTTTTAGGTCGCTCGCCCTTAGGTCGTCCACGACCTACGACCTAAGAAACTCTTCGACCTAACAATGCGCACGACCTAATAGACAACTGCAGCTTAGCGCACAAACGACTCAACTCTTAGGTCGCTCACGACCTAACACCCAGCGACCTACACTTTAAGCCTTCACGCGACCTAAAACATCACGCGACCTACGACTTAGCAAACACGCGACCTAACACCTAAGTCGTCTACATTCTATAAGTCGTTCACTCGACCTAACTAAAAATCCTTAGGTCGCTTTTCCTCCTTAAGACTTCTACCCTGCTCATCTCTTAGGTCGTCTACGACCTAAACTTTAACGACTTACCCCATTAGCCTTAAGTCGCTCGAACGACCTAAACTATAACTCGACCTATTTCCTATGCGACCTAAGCCCTTACCTCGCCCAGACTACTAGGTCGCCAACTTCTACAAGTCATCCCATACCTTAGGTCGCCCAATACCTTAAGTCGTATACTTCCTAAGTCGGTCATTTCCCTTAAGTCGTTCACTCGACCTAAGCCACCCCATACGACCTAATTTTCCCCCGACTTATCCCAATGCCTAGGTCGCTCCAAACCTTCCTACGACCTAAGACTTAGTCTCTAGATGACTTATCATCAATGCGACCAATTGTCAACTGCTTTACGATGTTTCGATCCGTAAAAATACGGGTCGTTACACAGTGAGTAGACTTTCCCTTAAAAACAGTTTAATAAATGATTTTAGGGATGCATGTGATAAATTTGTACAGGAAGGTTGTAATATGGTTTACATGTTTGAGTTTACCTGGTTCTATGCTTTGAATTTCTCTGTTTAAATGTGTATATCTATATATATATATATACAGACTATCTCTGTATATTTCACAGGCTCAAACAACTTTCAAAAATCCAAATCTCCTCATGCAATCAGAATTGAGCTTTGATTCCTGAATGAAACATGGTTATAACAACATAATACAAATTCTAAAAATAGTTTCAAGGATTTTAATGTAGTAATTAATCAAAATTTAAGAAAAAAATACGGTGGTAAGTTGGAATGGGTCAAAAATAAATCATTATAATTTCATGTTTAGGTTATATAGGTTGATTCATGGTTGAAAGTTAGGAATTTTGATATGGAAACCTTGATTTTTAAGATTGTATTCGAGGGGATAAATCGAGTTGACCAGAATTTGATTTATCGTCAAATTCAGACGATCGACGTGATAATCGTCGTCGAGATTAACATCGAAGATGGTGTGAAGGCTGTCGATCTTGGGAAAAATGAGGATGGTATATATCGATGGTTGTGGTGGTCGAAAATCGACGAAGAAGGGTTTGAGTGATGTTTTTGTCAAGTTGAAAGTCGAGGTGATCTCGACGACAATGGTGCTTCGGGCTCGATCGCGAGGGTTGCAATCGCAACATGGTGATGGGAAGCTGCTCTGGAAGGAGTGCAGTGGGTTCCAGTTGATGAGATCGTCGGTGGCAGGAGATTTTGTCGATCTGTTATAATGCCTGTAGGTGTTGAATGCTTGATTTTCGTTTTGCTGGTGGTTGTGACGATCTGGGTGGTTGTGTTGTGTGTCAAGATGGTCGATGACTTGGCAAAGGTCATGGCGAGGGTCAGAGCTCAGGAGATGGCATGTACACGTGCACTGTGTACCTCTGTGCATCTGGGATTGTTGTAGTTTGGGAAGAAGATAGAGCCTCGAGTTCAAGCACGTGAAAACGTGAGTTCGACTCGAAGCAACAGAGGGAGGCGAGAAACTCGAAGTAAGGCTCGAGTTTAACTCAAATTAGCTCGGGTCTGTATGATAGTCGGCAGGTTTCAAAATTTTGAAAATACAATTTGTACCAGGTTTCAAATTTTAAAAGAAAAACAGGTTCCAGGTTTTAAAATCTATTAAATTGAATAAGTTCAATCGAAGATAAATTAAGTTTATACAAGTTATAAAATGTATATATCTGGTTTTAAAACATCTTTAAAGTATTTTGAAAATATTATTTAGGAAATGGTTTAAAAAGCAATCAATTTAAGATAAAGGAATTATCTTTTGATTTGATTAAGATCTTAAGTGTTTCAAAGATCAATTATTTGATTTAAGTAATTAAGGATAATTTATTTAATGATTAAAGTTGATTAATTAATTAAATGATTAGTTAAAGAATAATTTATTAATATGGTTAATTAATTAAAGTAATTAATTTGAAGATAATTAATCAAAGATTAATTAATTAATATGAGTGGTTAGGGATGATCACTTATTGAAATTTTATTAATTAAATGGTGAATTAAATAATTAAAGGTTAATTATTTAATAATTAAAGGTTAATTAATTTATTATTAATGGTTAATTAATAAATGATTAAAGAATAATTAATCAAAATGATTTGTAATTTATTAATGTTAATTAACCAGGATTAGTAATTCATAAGAAATTAATATGATTTGAATTAATCGGACAATTAACTGATCTTACTTATGAATGTTTGGATTATATTGGATGATTGAATTGTTTGATATCCCTGATATGTGATGCTCTATTTTGATTTGAGCTGTGTTTAATGTAATTTATTATCTGTGATACATATCTATCTGTGATCTCTGTATGAAAGATAAGCGTTATAGTTTATACCGCTTATCAAATATATTGTCATATTTGAATCTGTGATGGTTGACTGTTGTTGCACTATTGTGTTAAACCCCTGGACCACACCATACACACACAAATATGGATTGCACGAGGAAATCGATTAAGTCACATATTTTTAACAATTTTAGAGATTGGATTTTTGAATCCTAAATAGTTTTTGGAATTTGAATTGAGAACTTTTGAAATGAGTTTCCAAAATAAAAGTTATTTTAAATAACTTAATAAAACTTGAAATTTAAGTAATTTGATTTAAATTGAATTCAATATTTGAAATTTAATTCAATGATTTGGAAATTATGGTCTAAAAGGAACATACAAGTTATAAAGGTGTTATTTGGGTTTTTAACCATCTAAAAGTATGGTTTTGGAAATCTAAATCTAAATCCAAGTTTTATACCTGAATGGCTTTATCTTATGTAAATTGAAATCAGTGTTTTCCATAAAAGAAAACTATTTGTTTTCAAATAATAGAAGCTTTCATATAAGGAATGAATTTCCAATTTGTGTCAAAAGAATTTCAAGTTTGAAATGGAAATCTATGAATAAATCTTTGTGAAACTGGGTGAACTTTGTGAATTGAATTTTTTTGTGTAAAAGATTGGAAATGGTAATTTGTTTAAACCATCTAAAAGAGAAGTTTTGGGCAATAAGTTGTGACTTAATCGAAATCCCAATATCCATATGTTTTCAAATATTGCGCTCATTATTCAGTTTAGCCGGGAGAGGACTTTTTGTCATATAACCCATTCCGAATAGTGATACGACGTGAATGGATAGCATTTGAAGACCGGTGTTGAAGACCGGGTGTTTGCGAGAACGATAGGATAACCTATCGATTGTCTCTACACTGAGTAGCTATGGTATAGAGATTTCCTAAGTGATGGAAAGTCCGATCGGGATTGTGAATACCCGGATTGCAAGGGCTTCTTTGGAAGTGCCTTCGGTTCTGTTCGAACCCGGAACAGACTTGTATGGTTGTATGTCTGACACTACACTTTGAGATATAAAGCTGATTTCTTTCAAATACAATTCTGTTTGGTGGCGGAGATTTATTCTCTTAGCTTAACACCCTTCACTGAGACGTACGAGCTCAGAGGTTATGTAGTTGAAGGTTATCAGTGATATATTCCCAATTTGGTAGTGTGGCATGCTGAGTGCTGTTGTGTGTTGCTGATCATTTGTTGATCAAAGCATGGATTTCGTGTAAAGCGTAGCTTTGTGGACGATACTTCATCGGACCTCACACCCCGGAAATGGTCGAAACAGGAAAGATGCGGCAAGGTTTCAGGGGTAGCTCCCCTAGGGTATGTCCATTCCTTCTGGAAAAAGGTGGTATCATGGTATGGAGCCCAGATATTTACCTGTGTGGTTGTTCCAATCTCATTTACTGTGTGATTGTTGCTTTGTGATCGAGGCCTCGGATAAAGGTCGCAAATGACCGGGGGTGGCATATCTCAGGTTTACTACCCGGGAAGGGGGTAACCGGCCTTATGTTGGCAGAGATCCGGGTAGGTTCTCGGGACGTCCCTCCAGAGGCGTACCCATGTGGCAGTAGGAAGTTCCTTAGCCTGACCATTTGTTGAAAAATCCAAAGAAACAATACGAGCCTTGTACGGTTTTAGTTGTATAACCTGTTATGGAATGTGGCGGTAACCTGCTATTGAACATAGTAGCTATAGTAGGCATACGACGAAATGTGGTATGCTGGCTAAGATTAATATTGTATTTTCGAAATGTTTCCTACACTATGCACTAGTAATAATATCAAAGGTGTTTTTGCATAGTAAGCATGGTTGACTATCATAAGAAGAAATCTCCTCCAAGTCTGCAATTGCATTGTGTGTGTGGTGGGAGGTCTTATGGTAGTTTCATTTTCCAAAAAGCATTGCGGATTTCAATGTTTAAAAATTCTTTTGTTGTTTGTTTTAAATATAAACTGTTTTTGTTTACTCACACCAGTCTCATGACTGACCCGGAGTTTATTGTTCCTTTCCTAAACTCTGGGTGCCCATAATTTTCCACACGGGCAGTCTAGAATTGGGTTTTTTTCAGATAGTCAGGTTTAGTAGACTAGTTGGAGCTAGTTCAGTGTTTGGAGTTCACTGACGACTGACGTTACTTATCTTGGTGCAACGTGATGGTGGTTCAAGCTTGATGTTGGAGTTGTTGGAGTCATTCTCTTTTGTAGATCATTTGGAGTGATCTCTTCCATTGTTGTTATTTCCACGGTAGCATTGTATCATATCTCTGATATTGTTGTATCATATTGATATCATTGTTGTATATCATTCTGGATATTGTATTCATTGGAGTTGTATATGATATCATTCATTTCTTTCTTCCGCTGTGTTGTTATACTTATTGTGTTATAAGCTCCGGTGAGCCAGATTCGGCGTTTGAATCTGCGGCATTTCGAGTACAAGTGAAGTACGGGTGCCGATTTTCGAAGGCCGAGTTCAGGATCATTACAGTAAGAGAGGGAAACAAAAATATTTCTTCTTTAAATTCATTTATACATGTTTCATTTACACATATATAGACTACTTATATACCGCACTTACACTTCACACAAATGAATGTATTTGATACATTCGTTGTATACCTATAAGTTTAAGTTATAGTTGAATTTCCATTTTAACAATTTTAACAAAATGAGATTTTATTTGAAATTTTATTAGAATTGGATCTAATATACATTTAGACTCATAGGCCAAATAAAGATCATAAATGGTAAAAAAAAATGAAAATTCCTCATTTATTCTACAACTGGCTGACCCGGTTCTAACAAGCTATAGGCTGATGTTTAAGTGCATAAAAATCGAGATTTTCCATTAATCCTTGGGAGAGGAATGGTCATGCATTATCATATATTCAAGGCACATTAAGTGACAATGAGGATTGTTTGATGAATGTTATGTTTGTGTAACGACCCAGAATTTCAGTCATTCAAATTTGGAATATTTAATTGATTTTAAATATTGAAAAGTTAACATTATAAGTTAAATAAATTGAATTTTAAATATAGCGATTTATTGGGTAATTAAATTGTTAAATTTAATATATGAAATTGTATAAATAATTGAATCTTGAATTTAATATGAATGAAAACGACTTCAGAAGTTGAATTAATTTCTATCTAAACAAGACTGAAGATAGTAAACTTTTAAATTAGATTTAAAAGTGATTTAACTAATTTTGAAAATTACTCGTTTTAACTAACATGTAAAAATAGCCTTCTAAGGCACTATCTTGGATTTCGACGAAACCAGTTTTATTGGATCCAAAATAGTGAATTATTATATGCCATTGAATTTTGTGGCGATCGGACGTATCATTTGGTCGTACGAGTTTAAAACACGTAGAGATTAATTAAAGGAATTTATATTAATATAATTCGAGTTTTAAAAGTTAACTTCTGTATATGATGGAATGGCTTCCGATATATATTCAATTGTGTTCGAACTAGGAGTATAACATATAGAATGTCAGATGGCACGCTTCCTTTGGAGTTCGAAATTTTCACGGATGAATAGTACCGTGAAATTTTCTATAAAAGGCCAATCATTCTCTTCATTTACAAACCCTAAAACCTAGCTGTTATTTCCCAAAACTTCCATCCAATAGCCATGGAAAATCGGAGCCTCTAGAAGCCGAATTGGCTTTCGACTTCAACTAGCAAAACGTAAAGCACGTCGATACGAAGCTATCCAACGGTTGGATCGTCAAATCATCGACCACGGTAGCGGCAGAGGGCCTGCATTCGTTGAGCGGCTCGAGTGGATTTTAGGGTTCGACAGGCGGCGCAGGTGGTGGCTGAGGGTGGAGGGGAGCAGTGGGGCGGTGGTCGGCGTCATGGTGGTTGAGCGATTAGCGATTAATAAAAAGAAAAAAAAGAAATAAGTCGAGCTCGGCCTGGTAGTGTTGCACGCATGAAGAAGATAAGTTTATTATTTTTAAACCTTAATTAATTAAATTAATTTTAAATTTGATTATTCAAATGTTAATAAACCCATACCTTGGTCATACGAGATCCGAATCGGGCGCGATGAGTCGCGGTGCGATCGTATCAATGAAGGCTACGCTATGGAATTGGATTGGATAGATTTGGAGCTAGTTGGAATTTTGGGATAAAATTGAACATCCATTCAATTTTAATTCAAAATGGAACGCTTGGCGACTATTAAAAATCAAGGTGGATTAATCTCACTTATTTGGTTAACTAGAAATATTTTTAGTCGATAAAAATTATCTATTAGATGTTTAGATATTTATTATTAATAGTTATTGACTGTTTAGATAAACTAAATTATATTGTTGGTTGGATATATTCTCGCCCCTGAAACGGATGAGACCCTATTACGTTCCCGTGTAAGAGCGGATGACCTTTTGTATACGAATCCCGCCTCGAAGCGGTTGATTTATATTTTTATTAATGTATGTGATGCAGAGGGACATGTTTTGAGGGCTCCAACATGATTCCTCACACTGTTGGTTTTATTTTTCATATATATTGTGATATATAATGAGTTGGATGTTATATTGGATGCCATGAACCTGATTTTTCTTTTTAGTGCTTTAGTGGCATTGGGCCTTATATTTTGGTATTTTAAGATAATATAAAATAGCGATTAATTTAAAAGGGGAATTTCCAAGCAGTTTTGAAAATTATATATGTTTTAACTAATTAGTCCTGAATTATTTGAAGGAGTAATTTTTAAAATCAAAGGTAAGATTTTTGGATATTATAATTTAATATTTTTATGAAATATTTTAAAAAGAGATTTTGAACCATGAATAAAGATTTTTAAAATCTTGGAGAATATGTCAGACTTTTATAATGAAGGGATATGGTTTTAAAAAGGAAATAGAAATATTTTGATATAATATTTATTAATCATTTTTGTACAAAGTGATATATATGTATATTGGTACATATATTATACTTTATTCATAAATGTGTAGTTTATAAATGGGATAATTTATAAGAGTGGTATTTTTACAAAGGAAGTGAAGATTTGTAAAATCGTATTTTGTTAATAAAAGTATGAATTTATAAACATGTTTTATAAATTAAAGGAAATTATTATCGTTTAATAAACTGGTGAAATAAATAAAATGGTGGATATATTATAAGATACAAAATGATATTTTAGAAATAGTTGATCTATTTTGAAAATTGAAGGCGAGGATAAATTTGGAAAGTTAAACGATATTTTTATAAATAGAAAGGAATTTATCCATATGGAAGTAACGTTAAAATGGATGGTGATTGATGTTTTAAATGAGATTTATGAATAAGTGAGATTCATAAAGGAAATGAAGTTCATAAATAAATGGGTTTTATGAAGGAAAGTTTTTATAAAATGGAAAGAGATTTTCAAGTATAGTTTTATAAATATGGGAATGATGGATTGAAGATTTAAGTATGGATTTTTACCAAGGAAATATATCATGTTCCAAAAGTTGGTTACTTATATTATTACTGTTTAAAGTTGTGGTTAATATTAAATATTTTAAAAGGTTAATTATATAAATTGTTAATATGGTTTGAAATTAATAATAATGATTATTAATAATATTTTGGTAATTTGTTATTATTATTTAGATGGAAAAATTAACGATTGTTTTATTCATAATGTTTTGAATTATTAATTATTATTTTTAAAATGTTAAAAGTTAATAATTATTATTTATTTATGATGTTTATTATGAATAATTACTATTATGGAATAGTGTTTTAAAGAAAGTGATTAGGACTTATTTATGATGTTTTTGAGATTCATGAACAGAGTTTTGTAAACAAACTTGGATTTTTATAAGAGGAGCTTATAAAATGGTTTGAAGATTTAAAGGAAGATTATTTACAGGGTAAAGAGGTTTGTAAATAGATGGTTAGTTATAAACGAATTTTTAGAAATGGTTTTATAGATTTATAAAAAGAGTTTATAAATAATTGCATGGTTTTATAAAGGATTTATAAATGATTTGGGAAATAATTTATAAATGGTTTATAAAGGGTTTTAGAAATTTATAATGGAGTTTATAAATGATTTTAGAAGTTTATAAAAAGGAGATCTTGCTCATTGTTTGGTAAATATACCTATACCATTGAGATAAGTATATGGATATTTTCTAAGTATTGAAAATATAAGGGTTGTGAATATATCTTTGTAAAGGTATTTTGATACAAGCATTTACAAGATGACTTTAATTAATGAAAGAGATTAATTAAAGAAGCTAGTGGTTGTTTATGTGCTTATCCAATGTTGGTTTTCCTTTGGAATAAATTCCGATTTAGATGTGTGTTTGTTGATAGTTAAATAACCGACTATCAAATATAGACCTAAACATAACTTTGGAAATATCTAGGAGAAACATGTGAGTTATATGGCACAATCATCTCCAATGATGTTGTACTGTGCGTGTAAATCTCATTTTGTTCTTCTAGGACAATGATAAGAAAATCCGTCCACTAATGGTTAGGAGGTGATCTCCGTTCTTATCTTTGACTGTTTATTTTCTAAAGAATCGGGGTTGAGTTTACCGAAAACTATCGAATGTTGTTTCGAAGAGACCGGGATCAGATATGTTATTCGAAAACCACTTCGATCCAACTATAGCATTTGAAGTGAAGACATCTTGAAGATGATAGAATTGGAGACGGAGCTCTCAATCATTTCGTTCGGTGTTTGTCGATGGAAATTCTATCGGTTTAGAAAACCGTCGAACGAATTTAGAAATAAATTTACCGCAAGCGCACGGCGTACACTTTGTAGTACGGGGAGAATACGGGTCGATCCGTAGGGAATTAGTGAGATTTTAAAAGTCTTCAATCAAATTAGACCAAAGAGAGATGAAGTTGTTAACTACAAAAAAAAGAAGCTAAAGCTAGAATTAAAATGTGATTTAAAAACAATTAAACTAGAGGACAATTTAGAGGCAAATCCACTCTCATATTTTTGTAAATCAACAAACAAAGAATTTATGATCTCTAACTTTGATATTAAGCGAAATAACTGTTGCATTGATCATAAGTATGGTTTGTTTATGTTATTAATTAACATAACTCAAACCATCAAACTATAATACAACAATTATACCACTTATAACTCTCATGAAAATGAAGCCAAAGCAAAAGTTATTTTAAGTATGATCTATTTACTATTGTAACTAGTAATATAGATCATCAAATTTCATTTTTACTTTCATTTCAAAATCAAAAATGGATTAGCAAATGATGATGCAACTTGTGTTTATGTTGAATAAGAATAGCTCATTTGCAAAAGCAACATAAGCTATCAAACCCACTTGTATAATCTTGCATCAAAATTCACTTTAATGAAGCACAAACAAGGAGATCATAAACCATAAAAATGTTGAAATTACATAATATTTGAGAGCTTCATTACCCCTAAATTGAAGGGGTTTAGCTACTCATTTGTGGCATTGAAGCAACACTTGTGAATTTCAACATGAAAGAGCAAAGAAATGAAACTAAGCAAAAGAAGAAAGAGAGATTAACTACTAACCAATTGCATAAAAATTAAAGCTACACTACTTGCATAAATGTAAATCTAAGCTATGAATGTAAATAGAAAGAGAGCATAAAAAAAACATTAACAAATAAACAAATAAAGGCATGTAGAAAAGAGAGAAGAAAGAGGCTTGGAAGCCATTTTTATTTCATGTAACATTGAGCTTACAATTTGATCTCTTAATTTCCTAAGTAAAATGAAAGAGTAGTTCCCCTTTACATGTACACAAGTGGGCTATTTAAACATGCATAAAACCCTAATTCCATTTTTAGGGTGCTTCCCAAAATGCCCTTTAGGAAGTGTGGCCACCAAGTAACCATTAGCCACTAATTAATCCATCATTTGTTGTGCATGAAGCTTTAACCTCCACTTAGTTGTCCATTAGCTCATAATTGTACATTTAGGTAAGTGGGTGGGGTCCTCCATGATCTTGAACTTGAATTATTTCCTCTTCATTCCTTTGTATTTCATTTGTGCATGCATGTATCTTCATATAAGCCTCTTCCATATACATCCAAATTCCTATAAAAATTATCAAAAAATGTCCAAGTAAAAATTCTTAAATTAACACATGCACACAAATGACCATTTTGCCCTTGAATGAAGATGAAAATATGATGGTTTGAAAATAATTGAATTTTGGTTTTAACATGTAAAAATGCTCAAATATGATATTTATTTAAATAAAAAGAGATAAAATATGGATGTATATATATGCACATTTACGTGCACATCATTCGGTCCTAGAACGAACTTGTATGGATGAATGCTGGTATTGCATTGTTGCTCGAAGGACAGTGTTAGCATTTTAAGTGGAAACTACTATATAAAAGATAGAACATAGCTTAGAGCCTCACACTCGGGAAATGAATAAACCAGGGACATCGGCAGGGCTAAATGGGTCACACCCAAGTAGGGTATGATCATCTCAAATCTAGAACGATATTCATGTATGCTTCGGGATCCCATTGTGTGGTTGTTAATTGCAACTAAGGGGTGATCATATTCGATGCTACTCGAGATGGGGGTAGTGTCGGTCCTAAGTAGCAGAGGTGCAACGTGTTGTAGCCTCCTATACATTTTATCTAGAGGTATACAGATTCGATGGGTAGATCCTTACCCTTTCATAGTTGGAATCCATTATCCACTACGGGCCTTCGATTTTGGATGTAGAAACTAATATGTTGGAATTTAATTAATGTAACAATCTCGACTATGATTAGTAAATACTTGTATATTAGACACTATTATAATATCTGTGGATTTCATATGAAATGTTTTAGTTATCATAAGGTAAAAACCTGTCCATGTTTATGTGCGGCATGGTCTTACAAGATACCTTTGTTTCAAAGGTTTCCATAACTTTAAAAGTTCAGTTAGGTGTGTTTTTCTTACGTTGGTTTTCCAGGCTGACTTGGGTATTATTTTATTGTAATGCTCAGGTCAGTCCGGGCATATTTATAGATTGCTTTGGATGCATTGGAGCTCAAGGGACGAGTCGGAGATCTTTAAGGCGTGTGCACGTATATGTTTATTTTCCACTACTTTGTTGTTGAAATTATTAGAAATTATGAGAATGGGTTGTTATAACTATCCAACCTGATGATTGTGATTTATTGTTGTACTCTGGTTGATGTATGTACATAACAGTGTCACTTTTGTAAAGATCATTGATATTATATTATATATTATTCCGCTGTGATTGTGAGATTCCGTATTGTTTTAATTTCTTTCTTCTTTTCTTCTCTTCTCTTCTTCTTCCTTCTTTCTTTCCCTTAACTATCTGTCTTTTCGTTCGATTTAGGTTGGACATATGTGGTTTATTATCCAACTTGAATTGTACGGAAAAGTGGGTTGTTACAGTTTGTCATGATTGTTATGTCGTTGTTTGTCACTCCAGGAATGTTATATGATGTTGGTATCCAAGAGATCAATACCTTGACACCTGATAGTATACCATGATGCCCGACCCAAAGCATAGGCGACCAAAGCCGTTGTCTAGGGTAACAAAAGACGCAGGGGCAATAAAAAAGATAATCGTTTCTTCCACACTACAACGACTAGCGATAATGAGAGAGGAGGGTTAGAGAGAGTCATCACCAACAATCAATAAACCACCATTTGTCTCAGCCTGCACGCCTTCCGCCACCCACCTACGCCGCCTGCCCTCACGAGTTACGATGCCAACCAACTATCTGCTACCGACCAACCGCCTTTACCCTAATTTTAACCCTAGAAGGCTTGAAACGATGTGAGTTTTTAATTATTTTTGTGTGTAGTTTAGTTAAACAATGGTTGTTGTTTATAAAGTATAATTATTAGTTACAAACTAATGGTAGAAACTATTATATACTATATAAATATACAATGTTCATTAATTTGATTTATTTATTATTAAATCATTGGTTGTAGATTTGATCCGGTATAGTTGAGCTATTATACAATAGAAATTAGTTGAAGTATAATTAAACAATGTTCATATGTTTCCCCAATATGATTACTGATTTAAATATTAATTAAATCATACAAATTAGCTACTTAATAATTGGTTGGTGCTACTTAATAAAATAATTGGCGAAAGTTCATTGAGATCATCTGAATTATTGTATTATGCAATATTAAGGTGTAAGCAGATTACTCAATGTTTGGGTTGCTCATCAAATTTTATTACCTATCCGGATATGGTTACTTCAGTGGAAAGATGCTTTTCAAAATTGAAATTGATAAAAGATATCTGCAGATCACTACGTCACAAGAGAGATTAAGTGGAATAATTATGATTTCAAATTAAAACGAGTACTTGGATATGTTCTTTATTAAATAACAGGACAACAAAAACACAAAAAAATATTGGACCAGGGCATCAAATACGTTTGGGTTGGCCTTGATAGTAGAGTAGCATATTATAGTTGTTATGTGTTAACTCTTTGGATGTAGGGATATGTCAGATATAATTCTTATACCTATGTTTATTACTATATCGACTTGTATAGTATTTTGAGATTTGCATATCACTCACACCAGACTGTTGTCTGACTCAAGATTTTATGCTTTGCTTCTTATTATCTTGGATACTCTTAAACGAGTAGACTAGATAATAAGTTTGGGTGATATGCAGTGTTGTGCAAAGGACGAGTAGGAGACTGTGCTTTTCGTATTATATATGGACTTATTGCTTATTCCGTCATTAGACACTATAGAGCCTAGACTGTATTAGCTATTCTAGTAAAGACAATTTATGTTGAGTTATTTTGGTTGTATAAACACTATTTCTACTATGTATAACTCTATGAACCTATATACTTTGATATTTGTGGTTCATTTAGTTATTACTTTCTCACCTGTTTATTTTTATGATTGATATTATACTTTATTCGATACACTGTAAGATATACGACATTATCTGTGACTATTTTATCTACTTTACAACCATTGACAACCATCCTACATCGATGGACACCGTAGCAGCGTACTATACAGGCACATTAGACGTCGAAGGTGTAGAGCAATCATTATGTTTCGTGTTTATTCAATATTTCTCTTCGTCAAACAAATTTATGAAGGGTTGCACCTATTTAATGCCTTCCTTTCACTCTTACATAAGCCCCCTATTAACCCCTAAACAATCACTCAATCATATGCATTCAAACTCTCCTTTTCTCTATTGAAATTGTTTTTTGTATTCTAAAAAAAACCCGATCGATGTTTATTGTGAATTAAATTCTAAATCATTCTGAACATCAAATTAAGACACTTTATGTCTTACATTGTTACTCCACTTTATCCAATAAAGGCCCTGTAACTTCCTATACATCTAGTTCATTCATCTCAGTTTATGGTAGTTATAGGCGATTTGTACTAAAAGTCTAACTAATCCTTGTATTAAAGGCACGATATATTGTAAAGTTATTTCTTTGTAAAAGAAAAGAGTGAAGTCCTGTAGAGGGAGTCTTCATGTAGCGTTGTTTGTAAACTTGTTCCTCCGGATGAAGTGAAGGTATTGCTAGTGAAATTTTGAAGGGTACCTTCGGAGTTGGACATAGGACGGGGGCCCCGAACCAACATAAAATTGACCATGTGATCCTTTACTATTTCCGCTGTATTTACATTATTTATTACTATTGCCTATCTTCAATCCTGTTCATAGCGACTTAACAAGTGGCATCAAAGTCTGAAATTTTATCGATTATCACAACATCATAAAATAATGACCAAAAAAGATCCATTTGAAATACAACAAGAAAAAACTTTGGTACTATCAAAGCCACCACTTATGAGGACTACAAAAATGTACTTTATGATTTACGAATTTCAGTAGAAGATAGTAACGACTTAGTTAGTATACGCGATAAGATCTCAAAACTTAATTTTGTTATTTTAGAAAAGATGAAATATATCGAACTTGAAAATGAGAAATTGAAAATTGAGAATAGATTTAGAAAACAAATATGATGTTTTGAAAAATAATTTTGTGACTCTTAAAGATTTGCTAGATGAATAAAATACCATGTTTGATAAAGAGAAAGAAAAATTTTCAAAAGAAATTTTGGATTTGAAAAGACAAAATGATTTATCACAATTCTCTTTAGATAATTCATAACCTCGAATTTTTCTTTGTGAAACTGAGAACTATACGTTAAAGGTCAAGAATTTTGAATTAAATAAGGAGATTGGTATTTTGAAAAATAATTTCTCTTGAAAATAATAATTATGGCTTTAAAGCTAAATTTGAAAAACTTAAAAATGAATTCACAAAATTTATTAAAGGTCAAAACGATCTAAACGTGATTTTATCTAGTTCTACACTTTTACTTGACAAAAGTGGAATATGATATACTGGCCCGGTCCTATGAGTTTTGGTACCTAAAGCCAAAAGTGAAAACAAGGCCCCTATACAGAAACTGATATTATGCCCATTAATTAAATCATTAAAAATTTATATTGTTCATAAATAATGAGCAGAGAAAAAAAAGAAAATAACTGATTTAAGCCTTAGAATCATAGAAATATTATGATATCCAATTATCATACTATTACTGATTATTGCATAACAAAAACAATTATCAAATTAAGTTAATTAAAACTGTAACTCTGTGAAGCTGTAAAGTGTGAGTCTGTGAATTTCAAAATTGTAAAATGGCACCTTTTCTTTCTGAAGCTTTAAAATTGCAAATCCAGGAAGCTTTAAAATTGCAAATCCAGGCAATTATGAATTATCCCCAGATTCCCCACACACAACAGTAAGCGGCGAGCCAGTGACGACTGACGAGTTGTATCATGCAGAGCCAGAATTATGGTTCCAATTTGGAAAAAACTGCAAGGTTTGTGCAAAATAGCTTCCAAGTAAGGTCCAGATTTTTGGTTAAAGAGACACTGAACAACAGCTTAAAATCATGTAAAGTTTGAATCTGGTAGGCTTTCAGGCAAATGTTGTCAATATGGAAACATACAAGTTATTGTATTTCACTTGAGAAATAAGAATTGAGATACAACACTGTCAACACATATTACATGAATAAAAAATAACTTAAATAAGGGATTCACAAATCACAGATCATATTGATATTACCTGCTTGCTTAGGTAGGAGAGTCGACTGCAATCAAATGACTAGATGAGATCCACTGGAGCTGCCGTCAGTGCCGTGGTGCCGCTGGAGACTGGAGCCGCCACTTCGCCTAGCCCTAGCTTTGAATCGCAAGGAGATGCGATTCGACGAGGTCCGAGGAGATGCGAGGAGTCAGGAGCCCTAGCTTTGGAGGCGATCGACGACGACGAGGAGAGGAATCGCTATTCGACGAAATCGCGGCTGCGTTTTTTTTTCTTATCTTTTTTTCCTGTATGATCGGTAAATTATTTTGTGCCCCCAGAGTAATCGGTGCCCTAAGCGGTTGCTTCCCCCGCTTTGGGGAAGGGCCGGGCCTGATGATATAATAAAACGAATGATAATAATAGTGTAAATATGCTTTTATGTATAAGAATTATGCTAGCACTAGACATTGATCCACTTTTAATAGAAAACAAGCACTTCTACATGTTATATCCATATCTTGGTTCTAGAAATAAAAATATAACGAGAAATAGAAATTTTAAATGCTTAAATATACAGGTTCTTATAAAATGGACGAACATAGATAAATATATTCATGATCATTTCATTGATGTAGTAAATAATGAAAATTATATTTTTAAAGGTTCTATCACACCCTCTTGGGTACGGTTATCTTTTGTCTAACCCCCGGACCCTAACGTAGGAAGTGTGTACCAGATTCAATTTTCTACTTCTTACAGCTATGCCACATATTGAGGGGGTGATTGATTCTTAATTTACTGATGCATGTAGAAATGATGCTACAAATAGAAAAAAATCAGTGAAATTTGGGAATAATGTCATACATTGCAAAATTGAAGGGGAGCTACAATTTAACAATGCGTACCTTAAGTTTTATCTTTTTTTTATGATGTCAAAAGGTGAGAAATGTATAGAAAATACAAGCAAATTGATAAGGGGAGTACATTAACATAGTTGGAGTATATATTTAGGTGAGTATATATTAAGGGGGAGCATTATTATATAAATTTTATTTTATATAAGCTGTAAGGTTGTCATCACCAAAAAGAGGAAGAATGTTAAGAAGATAATTTTAGTATTTTGATGATAACAACATTATAACAACGCCATTGATGATTTTTATCAAGTATCAAAGTGATTGAAGCAAATACATGTGCACAATCCAATACGATAACATACATATGTACAAGTACAAAATATGAAGTATACAAATCAATTATGAAGTGTTAGGACATTCTTAGATTGATTGTAGTGTTTAGAAAACTATTTGAACTTAGATGCATCCTGAGGACAAGAAGAGACGGACTCAAGAGTTTCAAAAGAATGCATGTCATAAGTTGAGTCTATATTCAGTCATTATAATCTAAAATTGTCAAAACCTTATAAACAAACTCCAAACCACTTTAAATTTCTATAGAACCTCTAATATATCCTAAAATATGTATTAGAATTTTTTTAGTTTTTTTGTGAAATATTTTAATGCAAGAAAATAATTAAAAGGGTAAAAAATGCAAATATATACAATATTTTTTTTCGCAATAGCAAAAAAAGGATTTTGGCCGAAAATGTTATTAAAGGCTCCAACGGCTGCATTCTGGGTGGTCTTTGATAGCCTTTTCTTCAACAACTGTGTTGTATAGTGTTGTTTTAAATCCAGTGTTTAAAATTCCTCCCACGACTATATTTTTGAAAAGGTGTTTCGTGTCTATTCAATATTTCTCTTCGCCAAACAAATCTTTGAAGGGTTGCACATATTTAATGGCATCCTTCCACTCTTATATAAGGCCTCTATCATCCCTGAAACAATCGCTCGGTCTTATGCATTCAAACTCACTTTCTCTCTATTGAAATTGTATTTCGTGTTCTCAAATCAAAAACCCCGATTGCTGTTTATTGTGCATTCAGTTTAAATCATTTGGAACGTCAAATTAAGACACTCTAAGCCTTACATTATCACTCCAGTTTATCCAATAAAGGTCATATAACTTCATATACACCTAGTTCATTCATCTTCATATTATTTGTGGTGGTTATAGGCGATTTGTACTGAAAGTCTGACTAATCTGTGTATTTAAGACACAATTTATAATTAGGTTATTTCCTCATTAAAGAAAAGGGTGAAGTCTTGTAGAGGGAACCTTCAGGTAGTATGGTGTAAACATGTTCCTCCGGGTGAAATGGGGTTATTGCTAGTGAAATTCCAAAGGGAAGTTTTGCAACAAACGTACGATAAGAGGTCTGAACCAGTATAAAATTGACTGTTTGATCTTTTACTATTTCCGCTACATTTACATTACTTATTATTACTATTGGTCATCTTTGATCTTGTGCATAGCGACTTAACATTGACATCACTAAATCAAAAGGCATACATACCACGTAGTCTCATAAATGAAAATCCCTGATGGCATATGAGATAGTTAGGACTTTTAATAAAAAGGGTTCTAATAATTTGCGCATAAAATTTGATTTGCAAAAAACATATGACAAAATTGTTATTCGCAACTACCGGAAAGTGTTACGAAACCAAATTGTAACTTCAGCAACAGTTACAAAATAATGCAGAAATAGTAACGGCAAAAATTATCACTAATTTGTCAATTAATTTTGAGAAATTGTAACACCAAAATACGTGACTAGATCTGTCTGAAAAGGTATTACCAATTAAAGCGTCTGAATCTAGCAGAAACTGTTTCCTTGAAACAATATTGCCACCGTACGTAGTTCACGGATGTTAGCAATTTGTTTCCCAGGATGAAACGGACCAGCCCCGCAGCGTGGTGGTTGCAGACGGAGCGCCGATGAACTGAAGAGATTATAGCAACTAGAACGGATATATTGCAGGAAAAAGGAACAGAAAAGGAGAAAAAATTGAATGAATAATTCTCGAATTCTGGCCGCCTATTTATAGGCTGGAGGAGGTGCCTATTCGGATCTGTCGTGACTGTTGGAAAGGTTGCGACCCTTAAACCAACAACAGTGACCGTTGTGAGCACGTCTGGAAGGAAATGGCCGCATCTGGTTACCGTTCAAACGAACAGACACATCCGATCAAAAATAGCCGTTTTGGCGCATGTAGGCCCACGCGGCAGTCGGTGGCCCATTTAATCACGAGACCCCAAGAGCCCCAAGGCCCAAGGCCCTATCTTTGACATATTAATATTAATATGAATGTCTACATGCCACATTGCCTTATCTCTTCCACACTTTGTCCTCATTCTCCTTTTGTTTGATACACTATGTTGGATTGTAGTATATATAGAGGAATTGGTACAAATATTCCTCGATGTGGGACTTTGTATAATGCTTTCTTCTTCCCAAATCTCTCCACTAACTCATTCATTTCTAACAATCCCCCACATGAATGAGCAGTTGTTCTTAGTTTCATGAACTATTTATTGTATTAGTTAAAGTAGCACAGGGGCCTTGAACTTTCCTAGTGTTTACCTATTTGAATTACAGGCGAATCAGTAGACATAGAATGTCCTTGAACTGCATGCCTTTTGTGTAATTCTACAATAGATAACACACGACAAATGTTTCTTATAATCCTTCGTTCTCTGTATGTGTTCATTTTTTCCTTGAACACCTGCCTGGTCTCATAAGTGCTTAGAGAATTTGGCCTCATGATTCTCTTTAAAGCAGCACCTTCGCACTTACGTAGGTGATTCTGTAAAGGGTATTCGCAATTCCTCAAGTACAGTCATCATTAAAAGTATCGATACTTATCCTATTTTCCAACAAATAAAGCACTGACTTATCATAGGAATGGTTTGAGTGTAACAGTGCTATCAAGTTTCTCTTAAACTTAGTTGTCCCTTTGAACCTAGATTTTGGGATCTCCAGCCAACTAGGTGGGGTTTCCATTTTAGAAAAACTTTTAGTTTATGGGCCTTAATCCCATTCCCATCGATAAGGTTTGAACTTTCTCTCTTGGCAAGCCTTTTGTTAGTGGATCCGCTATGTTATCTTTAGACCTTATGTAGTCTATAGTGATAACTCCATTAGAGAGAAGTTGTCTTATTGTTTTATGTCTACGACGAATATGCCTAGATTTACCATTGTATAGTGTACTATTAGCTCTTCCAATTGTTGATTGACTGTCACAATGTACACATATTGGAGGCACAGGTTTGCTCCAATTTGGAATATCTTCCAAGAAACTTCGAAGCCAGTCTGCTTCTTCTGCGGTCTTATCTAGTGCAATAAACTCTGATTCCATCGTAGATCTAGCTATACAAGTCTGTTTGGATGATTTCCATGATATTGCTCCATTTCCTAATGTGAACACATATCCACTTGTAGATTTTGTATCATGTGATCCAGTTATCCAATTTGCATCACTGTATCCTTCCACTATTGAAGGATAGTTTGTATAGTGTAGACCATAGTTCTGTGTATACTTTAGGTATCTTAAAACTCTGATTATCGCTTTCCAATGATGTTTACCAGGATTGCTGGTAAATCTACTCAGCTTACTTACAGCGTATGCGATGTCTGGCCTAGTGCAGTTCATAACATACATGATACTTCCTAGTATACGAGAGTATTCAAGCTGGTAGATGCCATCACCAGTGTTCTTTACCCAATTTTGGTTCATATCTACTGGTGATTTTGCAATAGTTATATTACATTGCTTGAATTTTTCAAGTATCTTGGCGATGTAATGTGATTGGGATAATGCATATCCCTGTGGTGTTCTCAAAATTTTGACACCCAATATCACATCAGCCAGTCCTAGGTCTTTCATATCGAATCTAGAGGATAACATTTCCTTTGTAGATGTTATTATGGCCTTGTTATTTCCTAGGATCAACAGGTCATCAACATAAAGACAAACAATGAAATATCCTAAATGTGTGTGTTTCATATAGACACATTTATCTGATTCATTTATTGTGAATCCAATTGATAACATAGTTTCATCAAATTTCTCATGCCATTGTTTTGGAGCTTATTTAAGGCCATAAAGCGACTTTACTAATTTGCATACTTTATTTTCCTTTCCATAGCTCAGAAACCCTTCAAGTTGCTTCATATATATTACTTCCTCTAGTTCACCATTCAAAAATGCAGTTTTTACATCCATTTGATGTATTTCTAAATCAAGTATGGATGTGATTGCAATAAGCATCCTAATTGATGTTATCCTCGTCACTGGTGAATATGTATCAAAATAGTCTAGTTCTTCCTTTTATTTGAATCCTTGGACTACAAGACGAGCTTTGTACTTGTCTATTGAACCATTAGGTTTCAATTTCTTTTTAAATATCCATTTATTACCTAAGGTCTTGCATCCTTGAGGTAAATCAACTAACTCCCAGGTATGATTAGTCATAATGGATTCTATCTCATTGTTAATAGCCTCTTTCCAGTAAGGGGCATCGTTGGAGGACATACTTTTTTGTATGTCAATGGATCATCTTCTAACATAAAGGTATAGAAGTCTGGTCCAAAGGTTTTTGAGGTTCTAGACCTTTTACTTCTTCTTGGTTCCTCCACTTGTTGATCAACATTAATTTGCTGAAGGTTATCTTCAGTATCCTCAAGAGAATTGGAGATTTCATCTTCCCTTGGTCTCTTATGAGTATCACTGTCAGTGCCCTGCTTTAAAGGGAATATATGTTCGAAAAATCTTGCATTTCTCGACTCAATGATGGTATTTTCATGAATATCATCAATTTCAGATTTGTATACTAAAAATCGATAAGTAGCACTGTTTTGTGCATATCCAATGAATACTGTTTTTGGTCCTACCTTGACCTTCTTTGGTTTAGGTATCTCTACTTTAGCAAGACACCCCCACACTTTTAAGTATTTGTAGGACGATGGTCTATTTTTCCAAAGTTCATGAGGAGACTTGGATGTTTTCTTTCATGGTATTTTATTTAAAATATGATTTGCCGAAAGAATAGCTTCTCCCCAAAAGTTATCTGGCAGTCCAGAACTTATTAATAAAGCATTCATCATTTCTTTAAGAGTTCTATTTTTCCGTTCGGCTATACCGTTGGATTGAGGAGAATATAGTGCTGTAGTTTGGTGTATAATGCCATGCTCGGCGCAAAATTCTTCAAAAGGAAATTCATATTCTCCTCCTCTATCACTTCTTAAAGCTTTAATTTTTTTGTTGAGTTGATTCTCAACTTCTGCTTTATACTATTTAAACATATCGAATGCTTCATCCTTACTTCTAAGGAGATACACATGACAGTACCTAGTACAATCATCAATAAAGGTAATGAAATACCTTTTTTCGCCTCTAGTTTGATAAATTTTCAAATCACATACATCTGTGTGTATTAGATCTAGAGGTTCAGTTTCTCGTTCAACATGATGAAACGAGATTCTTGTCAATTTTTCTTCTGCACAAATTTGACATTTATAGTTGGAGTCTATGTTACATTTTGGTATAAAATCTAGATTAATTAATTTTTGCAATGTATCAAAATTTACATGCCCTAATCTAGAATGCCATATGTTAGAAGAGTCAACAATATAAGCAAAAGATTCACTTTTATTCATATCAGTGTTTGGTACAATAGTAGTTACATTTGCTTTAAATAAACCATCACACACATATCCTCTTCCTACATACACTCCATTCTTTGATAATACAAACTTATCAGCCACAAAAGTTAATTTGAATCCATGCTTGTTGAGTAACGACCCTGAAATTAGGTTCTTGCGAATTTCTGGAACATAGAGAACGTCACTTAAAGTAAGTTCCTTTCCAGAAGTTAGTTTTAGCACAACTTTTCCCTTGCCTTCGACCTTTGATACAGATGAATTTCCCATGAAAAGTTGTTCATCATCAGTTGCAGTTTTATAGTTTGTAAACATCCACTTATTAGCACATATATGTCGAGTGGCTCCCGTGTCTACAAACCATTCCTTTGAGTTACCAACAAGGTTGCACTCTGATATTACGCACATAAATCCATATCAGAAACGCCATCTGACGCTTCAGCCATATTAGCTTCTGATTTATTCTTTTTGGGTGCGCGACATTCGGCAGCTTTGTGTCCTTTCTTTCCACAGTTATGACAAGAACCTTGAAATTTCTTCGACTTCTTAGGCGCATTCTCGCGTTTTCTCTTATTAGGTTTGTCTGACTCAACTACATTTGCTTTGGCCGTTATATTTTGAGAAATCTTTTTCTCAGAATTTCTGTTATCTTCCTCAATTCTTAGCCGAACTATGAGTTCTTCCATTGTCATTTCCTTATGCTTGTGCTTAAGGTAATTCTTGAAGTCCTTCAAAGATGGAGGAGGTTTTTCAATGGTTGCGACAACCTGGAAGGATTCGCTAAGAGTCATCCGTTCATCTTCTAGTTGACGAATGATGAGTTGTAGTTCTTGAGTTTGGTTGATCACAGTCTTTGAATCTACCATTTTGAAGTCGAGAAATTTCCAGCGATGAATTTCTTCATGCCTGCATCTTCAGTTTTGTACTTTCTGTCCAAGGCCGTCCATAGTTCCTTGGATGTTGCTACAGTACAGTATACACTATAGAGGCTATTATCTAGACCATTCAGAATATATTTTTTACATATAAAATCTGAGTTTTTCCAGACATTGAATGCCTCTACTTTTGTTGCATCGGGTTCGAGTTCGCCTACCACATGAGCATCTTCAGTCAGAAACTTGGCGAGTCCCAATGTTGTTAAATAGAACAACATTTTCTGTTGCCAATGCTTGAAATTCATGCCGTTGAACTTCTCTGGCCTTTCTCCATGAGATATTGCCATTGTTGGAATCATAGCCGCAGGTTGAGCGTTTGTCACCGTTTGTGTTGGTGCAGAGTTATTGTTGCTATTCTCCGACATCGTCGTCTGCAACAATCAAATATCATTTCAAGATTGTTATTCGCAACTACCGGAAAGTGTTACGAAACCAAATTGTAACTTCAGCAACAGTTACAAAATAATGCAGAAATAGCGATGGCAAAAATTGTCACTAATTTGTCAATTAATTTTGAGAAATTGTAACACCAAAATACGTGACCAGATCTGTCTGAAAAGGTATTACCGATTAAAGCGTCCGAGTCCAGCAGAAATTGTTTCCTTGAAACAATATTGCCGCCGTACGTAGTTTACGGATGTTAGCAATTTGTTTCCCAGGATGAAATGGACCAGCCCCACAGCGTGGTGGTTGCAGACGGAGCGCCGACGAACTGAAGAGATTATAGCAACTAGAACAGAGATATTGTAGGTAGAAGGAACAGAAAAGGAGAAAAAATTGAATGAATAATTCTCGAATTCTGGCCGCCTATTTGTAGGCTGGAGGAGGTGCCTATTCGGAGTGGTCGTGACTGTTGGAAAAGTTGCGACCCTTAAACCAACAGCAGTGACCGTTGTGAGCGCGTGTGGAAGGAAATGGCCGCATCTGGTTACCGTTCAAACGAACAGACACATCCGATCAAAAATAGCTGTTTTGGTGCATGTAGGCCCACGAGGCAGTCGGTGGTCCATTTAATCACGAGACCCCAAGAGACCCAAGGCCCAAAGCCCTATCTTTGACATATTAATATTAATATGAATGTCTACATGCCACATTGCCTTATCTCTTCCACACTTTGTCCTCATTCTCCTTTTGTTTGATATACTATGTTGGATTGTAGTATATATAGAGGAATTGGTACAGATATTCCCCGATGTGGGACTTTGTATAATGCTTTCTTCTTCCCAAATATCTCCACTAACTCATTCATTTCTAACAAAAATTAGCAGAGAGTTTATTTGCCATATGCTGTTGTAGAGGGAATTTCTACAAAATATATATTTATCAATTTATAAATGCATTTCTTTCCCCAACATTCTCAATCATGATAGATGGATCTCCATGCGACTTACATCTAAAGCAATAGAGATATCAAATAGGGTAATCATCTCTCTCCATATCTATTCACAATTGCCATGTGATATTTATCTATCATGTTTGAGACTGAGCATATAAAAGGAAACATTAAACCAATTTATAAATGCAATCCAGTCATCAATCATCTGCTATATGAAGATGATCTCTTAGTTTGTGCCAAAGCTAATATGAAAAATGCAAATTCCATCAAAAGCATAGAGTATGATTTAAAACTGCATTCTGGTCTGGCAATGAATGAGCAAAAGTCAAAAGTTCTCTTTAGTAAAGTGGTAATAATGAAGCAACGAATTTATGATGCATTGGAATACATAGCGAGTCTTCTGGTTACATACTTGGGTACCCCATTTAGCGGCTCCTCTTTGAGAAGAAACGATTTCGGCAAGCTCGTAGATAAAATGAAGCAAAAATTAAATGGATGGAGCGGAAGACTTTTACCTTTAAGTGAATGATTGGAGTTGATTAAAACGGTTATACAATCAACTATATTTTTTTGGATGCAAATTTATCAAATGCCAAAAATCGTTATGAATACAACTGAATGCATTTGTGCAAATTTTCCTTAGTAGGGAAAGCAACATCAAATCAGTTGGACATCAGTATGCATGCCAAGAGAAGAGGGTGGATTGGGGTTCCGAAGTAAGAAGACATAAATGCATCTCATGCTTGGAAAACCCCACTCAAAGTCAGAAGCATGTTTAGTGGATTAATAGAGAGGAAAAATGCAAAGGAAAGAAAACAAGTTTTGGTTTGATCCATGAATTCATGCAACTCTATGGTCAATATTTCATACTGACAAATCATACAAGCAAATGTTTTCTCACGGAGCTAATAGACACGGTAATAATAAGCATAGTCTAACACATTGGATCGAGATAAATGCAATAATATTTCAAAATCAAAGCTTAATGCCAGATCTAAGGTCGGAGTTAATCATGCATGATTGCAAAGCAAATATTCACAAATTGAAATTTCTAATTGACGCTATCACCAGCGAATACTTTATTTTATCCGAACATCCAGCGTCTAAGAGCACGTTCATGAAGTTACGGAAGAGCATATGCCACCTCCCTTACATCAGAAAGCTACGAGAAGATTTGTTTATGGTAGAAAGACGGTATGAAGGGTGGTGTCTCCACTTAAGTAACGTAAATGAAGTCGGTTGATAATTATGAGTTGTGTGGCTCTTGAGACAAATGAAATGAATTCAGCAGCGGAAGTCCCACTAGCCACGGGGTTTACACTACATTCTCATTTTTCTCCTTTATTTTTACGATTTTTGGTTTTTTTTACAATCCAGTGTCTGTTTCTATATTTATTTATTTATTTTTATTTTTTGTGTTTCTTTTTCTTTTTTAAGTATTTACTTCTACACCGATATGGGCGACTTTTGTTGCATATGAGATCACCGGTTTTGATTTTGCAGCTATTTGCAACAATTTTTTTTAATAATAAAGCACCATTTTTTTTTTGTGTCGACGTATACCAACTTGCATTGTTGGGAAGTGAAGCATTTACGCGGGTGGCATGTCCCTTAATTGGGTTTCCTATTCATAATTTTATCCGTTCATATCCATATTGGATCATATATAATAACCTTTTCAAAATCTAGTTCAAATTCCACATACTAACCCCAGCTCCATCAAAATCTCAAATAAGCGCCATGACATCATCTACCATCTCGAATCTCGTCACCGGGTCTAAGCCCTCAACCTCGGTTACGTTCACCGCGCCCATACTCCCATCCTCTGCTACGCTCACCGCACAGATCAGACCTACTCCCCTCCGCTCCGCTACAAACCCTAACTCCACCCCTAATTATCCCCCAATCTTCCTCGGCAAGTCCGTCAACAACGGCGGCGGCGGAGGCGCTTCGACCACCCCATCCTTCTATCCCTCTGTCGGTCATACGCGGCCCTTGTGCCCTCGTCCGATTCCGGAACGGACGGTCACTGTCGTCAACCCTAGTCATGGGGGAGGAGGGTATATACGTAATCCTGCCAGCACTGGCCATACCGGGATAACGTCCACTGCTCCTCCGCAGCAGCAGCTTGGCATGCCCGCTGGGCCCCACCTGTCCATGAGGGCTCCGACACAGCAGCCGGTTTCTGGCCTCAGGCAGACCTCTGCTTTGCACAGAAGCGTGCCGCCTCCAGTTCCTGGTTCTGGGCCACAGTTGAAGGTAGTTTGCTTTCCATCGTCTATTTTGGGATTTTGTGATTTGGTTTTTTGACGTTATCTTATTTTGATCTATGGTATGAAATGTTTAGAATGCACCATTACCGGGTGCGACAATGGTGTCTTCTGAGAAGATTATGAATGAGAGGTGTGTTGATTTTATGCTGTTTTTGCTTTACTTTTGGAGGTTAGAGTTTTGATTTGTTTATGTGTGGGTTTACAGGGAAAAGAATATGGAAGCAGCTGTGATGATGGTTCATGGTAGAAAAGTAAGTCAGTACTGGTGATGTACTATGAACATGTTTGACAACTACTTATGAGTAGCCAAAACTACTCGTTAGTCGCTTATTTTAATTGTAGCGTTTGACAATCCCTTCCAAGGAGCTTACAAAAGTGACTAATAAGTAGAAATATGAGAACTAACAATACATTGCTTATGACTAATGAACATATTTTATTACTAGTTTTAACAAATTATTTTACTTATTTCAACTCAATAGTTAAATTGCATTCAAACACACTTCTACTTATTCACTATTTAAAACTGCTTAGAAGTTACCATTCAAAGCTCATTTTATGGAGTTTCAAAATAAGTTGTTGCCAAACGGGCTCTATGCAATCGACAATTTTTATTATTTTATAATACATTGCGAAGCTTACATTGACTCATAACAAGCTACATGTTCGTGGATTGAATATTTGATTCATAAAGCGTGTGCAAATGAGTGAAATATGTATTCAAGTGGAGTGACAAAGGCGATGCGAAAGAAATGAATATGAGCACGGTAAAGCATTTGCGAAATTTGGGTGGAGTAAAATGATTATTGCAAACGAAAGTAATTAATTTGTGATTGGTGACTAATTAATTATATATGATATATATTTATTTATCTAAATACAAAATATGATAGTAATTAAATGATAATAAAGGTTACAATTTATTGTTTTTTTAATAAATAGTACACAAAAGAAAGTAATTAATTTGTTTTTTTAAATGTTTCGAATGTACATTATTTGTTATAAAAAACAATAATTCTAACCTTTTTTATTATTTAACTACTGTTATATTTTGTTAAACAAAATATTTAAATGATATTAAAGATGCAAGACTTGCATTCATTTGTGTTCCTCACATCGGGCAACGATGTTAAATGGTTTTACTATTGCTGATCAGGTTAATTGTTTGTTGTCACCTTTAACACAAGTTCCACGTCAAACATCGTCATCTACTTGACATCAGTTGGATGCCGTAACTGGACAAAATATGGCAGCGACGAACTTAATTACATTCATTCCGAGTGTCAGTAAGTGAACCGGGGTTGAATAAACTTGCATTCTAGGATATATTTAAAGTTGAGATACATAATAATACAACTTCTATGTTATTTATTTTATTTTAGTTGGTATCAATTAAATAATTAGTTATTTTAAATTTATGTTTGAAGATGGTGAGGATACGGAACAAAATGTACAAGGTGCTAATCATTTAACAAGACATAACTTTAACATTTGTTTTGACTACTGTGTAGAATTACTTTATGCGATTCTAAATGGATTCCATGTTTCTTTTATTATATGATGTGTGTTTCTAACGAAATACAGTACTTTGATTTATTTATAATCAATTAAATAGTTATATATCAACAAAATTATACTCAATTAATTAGTTATAAATTATTATAATTACACAAATTGCAAAAAATAAAGAAGAAGCATCATTTTTATTGCTACAATGGAAAAGCAAATGGCATGAAAACAGTTTTGTAATAAAAATTGAAATACAAATACATAATACATAATTGAATATAATAACAATTACATATATCAACATCTTATTGCATCAACTAAAGCAACTCTAATTTGTTCATGTATTGCAACAATCTGTTGTGACTTTGTTGAATTATGAACCAGGTACTTGTTAATTCAAATCAAAACATTCAACCGCATATTCAAAAGGAATGTTGATTTTATTAGCAAATTCGTCATAATCGTCATCTTTCTTGTTTAGCTTTATGAGATTATGAAAAACACGTGTTGCAATTATGAAATTTGCTTGTTTTTCAAACCTGTATGTTGGCAGTCTTTTTAAATGTTTAAAACTCTCCAAATTCTATGCAAACTTGAGTGGCAAACATTTGTGGTTTCTCTTTCAGATTCTGGAATATTTGAGGTTTGATGAAAATGTTAAATGTGATAGCGTTCGGTTTGATAAAGTGATAGATGATATACTTAACTTTGTATCATTAGATAATATATTTTTCATGTGAAGATAAATAAAATTTGGATTGTCTTCAGTAACATATAGTGACAATGTATTGTCATGAGTGAAATCTTACCGGCTAATCATTATATAGCTCAAGGTCAAGTAAAAATCACATGCAATTAGAATATTGTGTGAGACAATGTTTTTATCCTACAAACTGCCATTTGATTTGCCCTAACATGAACGGATTATGTCTATAACCTTCAACTGTGTTTTGAGAAAAAGGTTGACTACTATCACATTCGAAATTTGAGAACTTGGTTTCGCTAACCGTTTCAGTTTTTTAATTTCTTTGGTTTACCATGTTGATTTCAAAGGTTTTGGCAGATGCTCTAGCCTTGAAATTTCAGTTATATATTGAAAATACAACAATAAATGCATTTTATTAATTAGTATTTGCAATTTTCTAACTAAATTTTATCGATTGTTATAATATTTGACTTCAAAACTATTCCTTTAGCTGTCGTTATGTATTCATCATAATTTCTAATTAATAATTTCTTTTAGCATTGAGACAAATATGCGCTATATCATAAAAGAATATGTCATACAAGAAAGGACGACCTACATGCCATTGAGCGTTCTAGCTGCCATAACAATTTTTTTCTCTTTCTTTTTTTATTTCTCATGTTCTTTCATTCATTTGCTTGCTGAAGAAATTAATGATAACTCTCAAGTTACTTGTTTATTTTTGTCTCTTTACTTTTTCATTCGTTTAGTTTATTAATAAGTATCATTTATTCTCGTTTTCCTATAGAAAACGGAGTTGGTAGTCTTGAGTTGACACCTATTGAAACATGTTCGAGATGGATGAAATTTTAACGTTTAGATGGATGAAATTTTAACGTTTAGATGGAAACTTGAACTTTGGTTGTATCTAATTTCATTAAGAACACCATTTAAGTTTGTTGCATGGGTGACACACTACTATGTAAGTTAGTCACGCGCATATATTGTACTACCCGATTGATTAAAATGTTCACCAACAACTCTATTTGACATGATGCGATAAAACATGTACATAAGCATTCCCACCAGTTCTATAATCAATACATATGAAGTGCAATTTAAATCAATTTTAGTAGACACTACACAATCAATGAATCATCATTTGAAGTACATCTTGATATTTGAACGCTTGATCATTTCGTACATCTGCCGTCTATATTTGACTAGCTTAAGATGAACTATAATGTGGAGTATGACTTATTTGTTCAAGTTTAATTAGTACTATTGTGGCAATAACTTCAAGATCTTGATCATATTCATCAAAGGAATCATAGAGGCGGTTTTGCAATTGGATGAGTCATTTTTAGATTCAAACGCCTCATTTTCCGAAGAGGTATTTTATTCACATTCCTTAAAATTAGTAAGTTTTAAATCCCTCATTTTTATTTGAAAGGTCCAAATACCTTTAAATTATTAAAAATATTAAGTTCAGCTTATTTGACTTCTTATTTACCATGAGCTATAAAACAACTAAACTTTTTGAAAAATCAATGGCTTGAGTTGCATTCAAGATTGATGTGCATTGTATTTAGAATAAGTTTGCATTGTGTTTAGAACTCATTGTTATAAATTGACTTGCGGTGTAATAAAAATTTTGCATTTAAAATCAATTCATATTGTAGTAAGATTTGTTTGCGTTTTAAAATGGTTTATATTGTTATTGAAATTCATTATATTGTATTAAAATTCTTTTGTATTGTATTAAATTCGTCTGCATTGTATTAAACTCAAAGTGAAATTACATCCAACTGGTAGAAACTTTGATATAATACATCAAATCATTTGTCACTGCCGTCATCGTAAAATTCCAGCAGAATTCATAATAAAATAAAATAAGAACCTATTTTATGATTTCCAAACTTGAACAGTAATTAATCGATTATCCTTTGTCCTCTACAGAGTTATGAGAGGCGCGCAACACAACACGACCACTGCATCTTTTCACCTTAAGGTGCGGCGCATATGGAAAGACACATCGAATGACGTGATAGGCACACATGATCTACTATGTAAAAAAGACGTGCATTTTCAATGTTTTATTATTTTGTTTTTCACAATCCAAAAATACATAAGGATCAATACTTATCACATAATTTGATCATTGTTATTATTACCATCATATTCCCCATGTTCTAATAGATCTCTTCTCCCTATAATTCTTTTTGCTGGAAGACAATAATATATTGTAATTGACATTCTTTTTATGTAACATTCTCAAAGCAAGTTGTAATATAAAATCTCATATATAAATATAAATATAAATGTATGTATATATATATATATGATTCGAATTTCTAGTTTATTAGTAATATATTAATATGTATTATTATTTAGGATTTTAGTTTTTAGAAAGATTTTGTATGCAAAAATTTATGCTTATGACATTATGTTTTATGATGTTTTGTGAAATGATTAAAAAGAATTTTTGTTGTATATATTTTAGTAAAACAAATGTTAATATTGGAATTTTTTAAGTGATCGTTCTGTATAATAAATTAATATTTTTTTCTTAACATGTGAAGCAAGTCAAAAAGCATGCGTTGTTCGTCGCAACATGCGCTAAGGCCTTAAGAAGGTTTGCGTCGTGCAACAAAAAAAAACTATGCCTCTACAACTTCAACAAAAATGTCTTTGATTTTTCTTCAAATTACATCAAACCCAGTCCAACTTTTTTGATCCATCATTCGTTGTGCTTCAGATAACCCAAATTGTGCTATTAATTCAATGGAAATTAAATAAAATTACACAATGTAAAACTAAAAATGCAATTCAACAACAAGCAATAAATTAAAGGACTAAATCAAGAAACACCTAATTTGGTACATGTAATCTTAGTAGTTAATATCGGATAATATCATCGATATATCGCATATCGGGCTTCAAGTGATATTTTTTGTAAAATATCGTTTAAGATACCATTTAGCGATATTTCGGTGATATCCGATATTTGATATAAATATCGGTGACAATGGTCAAATATCGCCATTAGATAAAAAGTACATGGATATCTCATATTTATAGTAACAATCAACATTGTATATGCAAATTTTTGTATAGATATATCTTCAAACATTTGAATATTTATTTAAAGTGTCAAAAGGTAGATATTTATATCTTTTTCGTCGTCATAATTTTTAGAGCTTGTTAATAAACATGCTGATATTACCCCAATATCTCCATGATATTTTTCCAATATTTTAAAATATCGTATATCGCTCCTTAACCGATATCTTATCGATACCAATATTAACTGCTTAACCTATAATAAATGGAGTTTGGATTGGAGAATAAAATGAGCTTCGAAACTAGAGTGATGTGAATATAAAAAAAGGAAAATTAGCGATTGGTCAATGAAAGTGAAATGAAAAGGTGGAGTTGAAGATATGAGAAGAAATTAGATTGCTTGACTGGATGATGGGGGCAAGTGTGGAAAGAAGATATCAGTTAGCAAATAAATATGTAAATTACATCCATTTTTAAGGAGTGGTTTGTATCATTAGAACTAAAAAAGGGTATATAATTTTTTTTAAACGAAAATAGGGATTTTAGTGTTATTCATACTTTTCAAAATCATAGGACTCGCTTGGTTTCTAAAATTGTCAAATTCGATATTGAAACTGTAGTAAAAAAGTTGATATAAAAACAAATTGGAATTTAATTTAATTCTTTTGAAAAAAAGCAGAATTAACATCTCTTATGTCTATCATCCCTTAACGTAAGACATAAATCTAACATGAACCTCTTCTTTTCCGACGTTTGGTTGGACATGTGATGAATGATGATGTAAAATTACGTCAACTTTGACAAAAGCTTACGTTTGATGTGATGCACGGGAGATGCACCCACCAGTCCGTATATTTTATCCAATAATAAACCCATCTTATGTTTAATTGTTTGAATTCTTCTTGGGTTGATAACAAACCACCAATACAATAATGGTCTTCTTTGATTCTAAGAGCGGTAGCACTGAACATTTGTCTATGTACATATCGGGCAGTAGAAATGCAATCACGTGATTTTACTATTACTCGATGTATATTGACATAACCTTTGCTTTTTGCTGGTTTTCGGATCTTAATTTCATACATACCGAGATTCATTCTTACCTGCCCTTGTTGAGTTATAATGATGCAAGTGTCAATTTCACATAATATAGGAACTTGTTACAACAGTTTTATTTGATATATTCCAGAAATAAGACACCCTTAATAGGTCGCTGAACTACATTATTTCAGCATGAGTGTGGATTTTATGAGAATTATGCATTTTGTTTGTAACCGACGAAATATGCGTTCAGATCATATATGGATGTTCATGTAATTTCCCATTTATTTAGGTACAATAAAGAAGATTTAGGTTTATTTTAACCTAAATTGATATCAATTTGTATAGAACTCTCTTGCTAGTAATTAGATACACATGGTTAAATTCATAATTGATCATTATTAGTACATGATTCCCTTACCTTCAGTGTAATATTCTCGAGACGAGTCAACTGGTTCTCCTAGGCGGCTCTTCCTAGACATGGATTAAGCTACTACTGTATGAACTCGATTAATTTTTTTTCTTGTCACCAATCGGAAATATATGTTCACATATAATTTGACATTTATCTCTTGTTGCTTTTAATCATAAATTGCATGGTCTCCATTAAATATTAATGCAGTTACATTTATTTCCCCTATGAAGGTTAGATTATCAGAGGAAAATTCAGGCTCTCTTTATGCTCTTGGCAGATCTTGGGTACGAAATGGATATTATCATGATAATCAGGTGTAATATTTTATCATGTTGATATTCTTTTTCTTCTTTTATCTAGACTATGGTTTAGCTGTACTTTATGTATACATGTATATGGATTTTCAAATTGTTGTTACATTATGTAAATGAGGGCTCATATTATGTACCATATTTATGTCTGTTTATTGTTAATGTTTATTATAAAAGAATGGATAAACAAATAGAGATAAAAGGACGTGTAAATTTTTATTGGTAAGATAGCTCTACCATTCTTATGCTGCTACTATGCTGACTAAGACCTTGTGCTTAGAGTATGCTAATTAAGCCTAGCTCCCTACACACACACATGTGCGCGCGCATAATGCAAACGTAATATATACCCTAATATTCAAAATTGATTTTGGCATAGGTGTGTTCCCTTGAATTTATTAACCGTCATATTTTTCAAAGATTATTAAATTATACGTGTAAACCAATACCATTTGCAGCTGTAGGATTCGGTGTTTACCATTCTGTACGTATGAGTCATGATACAGATATGTTTTACCATTCTGTAAGTATGAGTAATGATACAGATATGTTCCCTTTCTAGTTTATACAGGCCTTGTTTTGACTTTTGACATAACCTGTTTTGCATGCAGCTAAAAGCTGGAGATAGTTTAAAGATTCTTCCAAAACCGTTGCCAGCTAAAAGTAGTTTACACTTACAAGTCACAAGTGAAGATGATATCAAGATAGACAAGGTCAGTTATAAGAGTACAACTGCTTTTACTTTTGATCATGCAAGATAATTTCTATGCTGGTTCATATGTTTATGACATCTGATATCTTTTATAAGGTGTAAATAAGTACTCGTGAATTTAGGAAATTAGTGCTGGATAGAGCTTGAGCAAATGTCGGGTGCCTCAACACACGTATTATAGACGCCCATAATAACATGCATAAAATATGAGTACCTCATGCCGAATTTCTTGTAGAAAAGGTATTAGAAGTTAGCTGAAATGCTTCTTGAAAATAAGGAAAACTTTAATTAGAGGGTGATTGGCTTGGCCTTTTCATTTTGGTAATCTGGAGAAAAAGATTTTGTATTGTAAGGAGGAGGAGGAAACTACTCAAGAAAGGATTCTCTCAAATAAGCATTAAAATTTCTACTCTTGCACCTCTTGGAAACATGGGTACAAAGCACATGTAATAAGCCAAATGTGACCAATTAAGCAATTAATATCGATATCAGCTACATGTCGGTTAAGTGCCTATATGCACTATTTAGACATATTGTAATAATATTGGCCAAAATGTTAGACTTGTTAATAAAAAGTTATAAATGCTCTAAACTATGCTAAAACATAATAAAATTATTGGACATTTAGAGGCTCTGATCTGTATCATACAATTACCATCGATTACTAATTAAATTACACCTTATCATTTATACGTTATAACATGTCAAATATAGATTTTCTACTAGATTATTAGTTGTGATATTAGTTCAAAGAATACAAAATATTAAAAATAGTCCATGTCTTCACTGTTTTCTTCACCTTCGTCGTCATTATCTTTAATTAGGGTGCGGTTTGCAGTAATAATTTACCCCGTTATGGCATCCAACACCAGAACAGGTAAACAACCTTCCTGCCCCCGTTTGTTTGTCGCGAGGAAAATGATCCGTTGGCACTTGATGCGTCCGACGGCCACTGCTTATTTTCCTCCAACAATTATAATCCCCTTTTTCAATATCCTTTTTCCATAACCTCTGTCTTAACACAAAAACACATTCTCCTTTCGCTAACTTACCTCCTTCAAAATATCCCTTTCGCTTAACAAAAAACACACCCTTGATTCTCCAAAGCATCTCTGGAAGTTTCTAATTTTTTTTCACATTTACAGCATTTTTGTTTTCTTCTTCATTTAAATGATTAAACATGGGATGTTAATTTGGTATTTGATTTCTACTTCTACTTCTTGCACCATGGTCAATAGGTAGCATGCAAGCTACTTGGTTTCTACTTCTAGTTCTTGATGCATAATATTAATAAAAAATACGCATTAACATGTGTTCACTGAACATTTGTTAAGGATTCATACTCTGTCCTTGCTAAGCACTAACAATAATTTCAGTAGAAAGGGTAACTTTATATTTCAGTGGTAAAATATTAGTTTCTTGCGTAATAATTTTTATATTCTTCTGTAGTAAATGAATCTTAACGTACCAACTAGGCCCATGATTACACAATCCTTCACAAAAATAAAAAGGTGAATTATTTTAAGTTAACTTCCAATTACTGTAAAGAATAAGATGAAATGCATAAATTTCTTATATGGCGTTGCTTCTAATGTTAAAGATTTAATGCAAAACATATGAAATAACTAAACTTTTTTTAAAGGTGAAATGAAGAGGATGCACGATTAAAACTGAAGAAATAGGGTGTGGTCCATATATGTAGTCATTTGTTATACAATAAAGATATACTTTAGAATCAACAGGTTAAATATGCAACAGTTGCATTGTTAAGCAAAGAACTTCGATGCATGAAGTATTAAAGCTGAAAGTGCTATTTGTGAACAAGCTTTTGGTCAACATATATGTTGGTTGTATATAAAACGACGCAGATGAATTATTGAGTATTCAACGTTGTAGTCAGATATGATCAACATAAAAGATACATAGGTGGAATTCGACAAGTAGATCAAACATAGGCATTATAAAAATGCCATTGCAGAATCAAAGAAATCAATTATTACTTAAAAATGAAAGTGCTGGGCTATGGCCTTACAAACTATAAAGTCTTAAACCTATTACAATAGGTAGCACAATACTGGCAAAAAAAGGAGGGGGGTGGTGGGGGAGGGGAAATATTTGTTTCTTGCAAAATAACATTTTGTCCTCTTGTATAATGAGTGAAGTTTAATGTGTACCTAGAAGATGCATGATTACACAATCCAGAGTAAAAACAAATGGTAAATTTTTTTAAGTTATTTACCAATTATAAATAAATAATGAGATGAAAAGAATAAAAATTCTTATATGGTGTCGTTTCTAATGTTAATGGGTTTTCACAAATTCATGTCTATCAATGGCTATTATTTATTAAAAGATGAAATAAAGAAGGTAAGAGTAAACGTAGGATTAACATTGAAGACGTTATTTGATTGCTGGTGCTGTCTGTATGTATTATTACTTATGTACTTTAAGACGGTAGGTTCAATATGCAAGAGTTGCATTGTTAGGTAAAGAAATTTGATGCATGAAGTATTAAAGCTGAAAGTACTAGCTGTGAGCAAGCTTTCACTCGACAAATATGTTAGTTGTCTATAAATGATGGAGCTGAATTATTGAGCGTTGCAGTCAGATATAATCAACATAAAAGATACTGAGATGGAATTAGGCAAGTAAATCAGACACAAGCAATATTAAATTGTTATAGAAAATTTGAAGAAATCAATTGCTACATTGAAATGAAAACACTGGCTATGCCCTTACAAATTAAAGTTTAAGAAGCTTATTACAGTAGAAAGCTATAGCAAAAGAAAGAAAAATGTGCAAATAAAGATCGACGACTTTGCCAAGAACCACTAGCTCAAACGGTAATGGTGCTCTAGACTTGGGTTCGAACCCCCGAAACATCAATATTTTGTGCTCTACTTGAGCAATTGGTGTAGATTCTTGCTTTGTTGTAGAAATCTTACTCCGTCAATTGCAAAAATAGCAGCAGATGTAGGAGCAGAATTTGAAGGTCCTGCTATCGCAATTTTCAAGCGATATGTCCCTGATGGGAATTTGCAAGTGACTTTTAATGCTATCGAAATCTTCCAAACGACGTACAGAAAGTCCAGTTACTATCCAGTAAACTTGTCTTTTCCTCTAGTCATTGATTGGATACAACCTAATTAAACTCAGAAACACAAGTCGAATTGCAGAAAAAAGAAAATATTGGGCAGCAGATATTTGGTTCTTCCCAACAAGAGTACAAAACTGCTTAGGGTGTTTTTAGATCCCAAACCATCAAGAGTGAATTTCAGTATATCCCAAATGCATGTATGGCAGCATGAAATATTTTAATTAGATTTTTTATCATTTGGTGCAAAATTGCCAATTCACATAGGAAACAAAATAACAGAAGCAATAAATATCGCATCAAGCAGTAAAGAACAACAATATTTTCATAGTGGTTCAATTGGAGATTTACATCTATTTTGAAAATCTCCTTTATTTCTTAGCTGTATCAACTGAATTACAGTACAAGATTATGCTAATGACAGAAGTTGGTGCATAAAGTGGAGAATGAGAGTACAAAGAAATCAATGAAAAATGTGCAAAGACCTTCTGACCTATTCATAGTTGTGTGCTGGAGAGATTTTACAAGTGGTTTCCGGTTACAATTTTTTTTTAAATATATACTTGGTTAACTTTGAATTTGTGCTGGTACAAATTAAAATTTGTTATTGCGCATTTTCAATACGCAAGTATAAAACGTTGAATACTGAAAAAGATGTATATTTTCATAATAAGTTTCGAAAGAGACCTAAACTTGATATAAGTTTTTTTTCGGAAGCCTAAAATGAAAATATATGCTATTTTAAACGTACACTGTATATTCGTTAAGCTTTATCAGCCAGCACAACCTCATGTTAAGTGTATAACAGTACTCTTCCTGAAATTTAAGGACTTTAGCTTTTTTAGAAAAATCAGTACTATGCTAATATAATGTGTGGTTAGTTGTATAATTGAATCCTTGTCGCATTATTGCCTTCACTGAGTTCTAATATAGAAGGTACATAAATATGTATGCAGGATTTAGGTTGTGCCGAGCAATTAGCAGAGGAAGATTTATTAAAAAAAGGTCTTATAAAGCGAGCAAAAGCGATTCGAGCACGGTGAGTTCTTTCATCCCGTTTCATAGGATTCAATTTTCTTCTGTTTATACAAAAAATATATATCGACAATATATATAAATGTTTACAGGTTAAGAAAAGAAAGAATGTTGAGGATTGAAAGGTACAAACAAAGGCTATCCATTCTGCTACCTACACAAAGTGAGCTCATGGGAAGGAATGAAGCCACTCCTTGAGTCTCTCTTTTCATTTTCATTCTGACAGTATCATGTCCATAAGTTCTGCTCATTGGATATGTTTTTCATTTTGAATATGCGGCACAAAACATGTCTAAATGTAGGAAGGTTGTAAGTGCATAGTGAGTTGAGAGTGAGAAGGGGATGTCGGTGTGTAATGATATGTATAAGATTTTAGCTAGAATAGTTTCTGTACATGCATGTCAAGTTTGTTAATGTAACCTGATTCTAATTTCCAGAATGCTCTTCTACCGTCGTTCTAAGGCCTATACCTCATGATTTCAATGACGATTTTGCTAGAGATAAGGATATCATATTTGCAAAAAATATCGGCATACCGGTAAGGTTTAAGAAAATAGATAATAAATAGAGAAAATGTGAGATATCTATCGCTTCATAATCACAATTTCATCCTCGTGTATGTTAGACAATCAATATTAGGGTGATTCTTGAAAACAAGATCTAGTGAGCCATGCTTCTATAAACTTGCTTTTGAACGCTTCAAAACATTAAGGGTTGAAATGAGATGTAAAGCTATGATATACACTCAATTGTATAGATTTATTTAGTTTAATTAAATAATTTTTATCGTTTGGATATAACTAAGAAACACTAATAAGTTTCTTAATCTAAGTTAATTTTCTAGTAATATAATAATTGAAATTACTACTTTTAATTTAGATTATTATTTTGGCAGTAAGATAATGAATAAGTAATACGTAGTTTAATAATAAGTTTACATAATTGATAACTTGAAGTTAATAATTAGTAATTCAACAGTAATCATTAGTAAATTAAATCTGATAATTAATAATTTTTACAGTTCTCATAACAAAAATTAATATGCATTTAATAATAACTTATAGCTAATAGTTTGCAATAATCTACGTTTCATAAGTAATTCATAATCTTGTTTGAATAATTTGTAACGTTTTTAATATATATCTTTATTAATAATTGTAATAGCTTTGATGTCACACTTTTTTGATATCAACGTGAACTATCAAAAATGTCCCTTTATATATTACAAATTGTATCTAATATTAAACTTCCTTTACAAAATTTAAACGTCCCTAAAAGTAGGTTCTAACAATTAAACATGCTTTACAAATTCAAAACGTTTCCAAAAATAGAATCTAAAATTAAACTTCCTTTATGAATTCAAAATACATCTTTACAAATATATAAATCTTAATGTCACTCAAAAATAAAAAATCATTTTTTGTAGTGACTGATTTAAACCTATATAATTTATAAGAAAAACAATTCACTTGCACCATAAGACTCGTTTGTATAATTAGACTATCAAAGCCTACATATTGCCTAACTATTCTTTTTCCAATCTAGCTTTTATCACTTCAAACGTATACCTTACGTCTAAACACAAGTTTTCTTGCTTCAAACATAAAATGTTAATGCTGTGATGAACGGTGCATTCAAAATATTCAATGGAGCCTGTCTCCCCGCCTCAATCCTGTGCAAAATCTGCCAAATTAGACAGATTATGAAACTCCCAAGTCACAACTGTCTTGTAAACTTAAATCAGACTGAATAACTCATCAATAGCTCCAGAAGTCAAATTTAGCAGATGACATTTTCATATTGCACTTGCGATCAGAATTATAAAAAACACATTTTTTTGGCAAATATCGAATAATGAAAAACATGATTCATTGGCAAAGTTCGCGTTATTGTTACATCCAAGTTCCAAAATATCTTGGAAGCTTGCAATGTTAGGAAAAGAATAAATGATTGTTTATGGTGGCTAATAGGATATTTGCAACCAATCTATAGGGGTCTTTATCCAGAACCCAAAACTTAATCAGAATATGTAACATTTATGTATCCACTGCACCGGAAATCTAGCAAGGACGTGACATATATACAGCCATTAGTTTTGAGCTTTCACGGAAGGATCCTTCAATTCTTCACATTTGCAAGAAAAATAAGGTTGAATAAAGGAAATAGCCGGCTTCACGCAGCATTCTCTTCACTTTGCGGGCAAATGATTTCTTAATATCTCTAATTTGAGATATTATTGCATAGAATTCTGTTATTTATTTGATGAGTAAAAATAAGATGTTAGATTTCTATAAGACGCAGGCTGCATATAGTGTTGTAAAAGCATATAGTGATTTAAGCTTACCGACAAGGGTCCACAGTTGGAGGTAGCTCACTCTTGCGCCAAATTCAGAAACCATGCCTTTGTATTTATAACCTGGGTACACCATAACCAATATTTAATAAATAATTTCATTTAAGTAAATATATCTTTGTGTACATATGTGTGCGCACGAGCGCGGAAAATTAATGTGTAAAAGGTGCAGAGTTCAAATGCACAATTACTATGCAAAAACGATTTGAGAGATAAAAGAAACGAGAAAAATAAGCCTTTCACTTGTAAACTCCAAGAAAGAATGCACCGAACCCATAATACATAATTAATCACAGCGCGTGCGCACACATGCGTGCGTGTGCGTCTGTGTGTTTTCATGTGTATGCAAGTATATGTATGCATGTGTGCATATGTGATCTCTCTCCGAATATGTACAGTTATAAAAAATTTCAGGGTAAATAAGATTCCAAGCACATGCATCGAACACCAAGATAAATTACATTGTGAAGTTAAATAAGATGATATAACTAATATCCCAAAAGCGGAACAATTCTGTCAATTTTGAAAACTTTGTTAACTTCACACATACACACGTGTTATAGAACTATCCGGGTTCCCCCATCATATAAATCCTCATTAGTTTTCTTGATCTCCACATATAATGGATTTCGCTAATTTTTTGGAGATGAGATGTTTATATCATGTAGATCAATATCACGAATTCTTAGATCATTACGAGACTTACTGTAAATCGTCGAAAAAATATATATTTATCCGTTAATTCATAATGTAGTTTCGAGAGGATTGCAAATCTCGTAATAATATAAAATTTTGTGAAGTCGATCTACATGATAAATATACCACATCTACAAAAAAGAAGAAAAATCCAAAATATGTCGCTCAAGAAATTAATGGGGGAATTTTATGATGGGGGATGAGGATCTCTTCTCATGTGGGTCCATGTGAGCAGATCTATAACCCCACTATTGAGACCCTCAAATCATTTTTTGTATCTACCATTGTCTTAATCACACACACACACACACATCAACTCTGCAAAAAAATTAGATTATCCAATAGTCCTAACCCTATCAAAATTAATATTTAAAATAAATGGTCTTATTAAATAATAACTAATAAAAAAATGATTTTTTATGGGTCAGGAATATCGATACAATCCAATTTTTTTAAAGACGATCCTAGATATCAAAACACGAGACGGGGTTGATTGTGGATGCAAAGGATGGAGAAAACAATGGTCTTATAAATCACTATGTCCATTAGTAGATTATAAGCTCTCACCAGATTGCAAGTCAGTTTTCGTCGCAAGACCATACACAGCATATTTTGCATAAGTAAGAAGCCGTATATGCCGTGGTGCACCAAGCTTCCCAGTTATAGACCTCAACAATCCACTGAAATGGAAAGAACGAAATATTTTAAGAAATGCATCTGCAGAATGTGTTCTCATGTTTTCTTAAAATCTGAACCCTAAATTATCAATGACCACGGTCCGGTGACAAGATAACTAATTTGAGTTGTTGCTAGAGATATCGTTATCTTATATTTTACTATTACTTCGTATAATAAGACAGGTAATGATAACACTCGCTGTGGAAATCAGAAGGTAAGGATTATTATTTGCTTTTTTAACTGTATAGGAGAAACATATGGAACTATTTCCATACTCTGTCCGCAGTATGGAAAGAAAGTCAGAAGGCAAGGATTCCATAAATGAAGATATATCATCCATCCTAAGAGAACGCAGCTCGTGCTTCAAATGCACCTTCTCTTCCTCGGACATTTGTGTTCCTAGAGCTGATTTGCTGCAACAAAATTAACAAAACTATGAAATCGACGAAGAAAACGGGGTTAGAACAAAATTTTACATGAATTTCAAGCTTTTGGACAATTACAACCAGAGATGTCATGCATTATGACAAAGATTGGAAACCTTTTGACGGTTTGATAAGACTTTTGTGAACAATATAGCGTAGGAGATAATGGTTATAATTTATAAAGAACGGACTAATTGGTCAAAAAAAATAATACTGCCTGTATAACGAGCAACACTCTTATACTACCTTATTTATGAATGCCTTGACAATTGACATAGTCCTATTAAATAACCTTCGTTAAAAAAACAAACCTATAACTTCTTGTTGACATCCCTAATGGAAACTAATGCTTCAGAAAAATTACCCTTTGTCTAGAAAAAAGAAAGATACCAAATTTACAAATCAAAATGAATACATATAGGTTATAAAAACAGTAGTCTAATATGGGTAATATATTAAATTTACACTAGAAGGAAACACTGATAGGTTGATAGCAACAGACGATTTAATAGTTCTGTTTATTTAAAAAAGAAAATGACAAACCTTCCTACTGTTCTTCCAGTGAATATAACAGGAAAATATTTTGCGTATCTGCCAACTCCAAAAGTCTCCCCTATATCTTGGATCTTCTTCGTATCTAAAAGGATTAGAGCTTTCCATAGTTCACAGTATTCGAGCCTGAACTTTTCATCCAAGTCTTTATACAATCCATGGTCCAAGAGTACTGTATGTTTTGTAATGCATGCACAATCATGCATACAATAACATGCATTCAGAAGTAGAAACAGAAAGACATGTCTGATGTAAAAAACCATACCTAGAACAAAATCATCACGACCTTCTGGACTGACCAAGATATTGCCAGGATGAGGATCACCATGCACAAAACCATGTACAAAGATCATTTCTGCGAATGCTTCCATTAAAGCCTTAGCTACCTGCAAATTTCACATTACACAGGAAATTGAACGTGGGAAAAGAAACAAAGATACAAGTTAGGGCCTGCATTTGTTATGCTTTCATTATGAGAAAAAATAAGGACCTTCAATGGAAAGAAGATAGACCAATATAAACTCCTCATTCATGGTTCTTCCCTCCCATATTAAAATTAATATGTTTTTATAGGAATATGAAATATCTTAGCAAACTCCCATTCTGGAATAAGTAAAAGAGAAGCTAGACACACATGTGTCAGAATGCCTTGTCTATATGAGAAGACATCAACATAAAAAAGAGTAGGATGCCTTGTCTATGAGTATGATGTTAGGGACTTGATTCATAAAACAGTAAGTTGAAGTTTCAAGTGCTTATTTAGTGACATTTGTAAAACAGAGAAACAATAAACTATTTATTGGTTAAGATATATCTCTGGATAAAGTATTATTTACTAGCTTGACACCCCTATGCTAAACTAGCTTAAGCTATTTACTGTCAGGGAACCAAGTAAAATTGACAATAATCAAACAACTAAAGTAGAATTTGCATTCCATGACAAAGCAGAACTACAGTTAGTAACTGTAACTATTCTATAGACAACTTATTTGTTGAAAACAAACCTTCACAGGATGTATACCTGAACTCCTGAGCGATTCTACATCATCAACCTGCAAGAATTGTGGAATACATTACATGGTTGGGGTATATCCCTGGATAATGTACCTAATATCTATTTAAACCGCAAAACTATCACTGTTTGTTTCAATGATGATAGGCTAACTAGTATTTTGGACTTAACAGTGCCCTTGGTTTATTTTGTAATATACATGTTTTCTTTTTTCTAAGCAATTACAGCTGGAAAAGTTAACAGTCAACTAGGTATAATATAGGATGGATTTTTCATATCTAGAATGGTACACATCAGCTTTTAAAATAAAAACCCCACAAAGACTGAGCTATGAATGAAAAGGACACAGGTCAAGAACTAATGCTGGATAAGAATCATACAATGTAAACGTTTTAGCACTAAAAAACAAAAACAATTAAATTTCATTTTATTATGATGCATTAAGCCTGAGTATGAATAACAAACTGTGATCTTGAGTGAAAATTATGAACTTTTGCAATCGCAATTTCTCTGAAGTGTCCTTGCCTTGAATGAATGTTGAGAAAATAAAGCCTCTTAAGGAATAAAAGTTATTCAACTGGCTTCACGAAAATAATTTTACGAATCAAGTTCGCTTGATAAATTATGACAACGGCGTACAAGGATAACAGAACAATTTCACAAAATGATTTCATCCTCTAATCGACGAATTTAGCAGTATTAAAGTACCACTTCTACTATAATAATTTTGCTGAAATATGCAATTTTTATTGAAAAGGATCAAAATAATATTCCTCTTTATTTGATAACTTTTTTGCATACTCCTAGAAATGAATCGCAGGGCAAAAGAACATTCCAACTTTAAATTGCTAATAAGTACGTAGTTAACCTAGCAGGAAAATGACCTGAAAGGCTGAAAGTACCAAGGAATGCATATCTCAGTTCAGAGTAATGAATCATATTATTTCTACCCTACCCTTGCCGACTGAGATCTCATTTTCATACTTAGACGAGACGGGACATCAAATCTCGTCCGAAATATTCAAATCTCACCCGAAATATGAATCAAAATCTCAATCGGAGATCTCACTCAAAATTATTTTCTTCTTTTCCATAACATTTTTTTCATTTTCATATCAATTCAAAAGAAACTACTCGATCCATTTACTATTTACCAACTCTCTGAACATATTTTTTTTTATTTTTTATTTTTAACTTGATGGGTCAAAACAAAATACTTCATTTCCTTTTTATGTTCAAATAAAAGGATATTGTTCAATCATTATCAAATCAATTAAGCTAATCAAGCTATTCTCCAAAATATTGATTTCAATTTATCTACGCAAATCAAGTGTGTTGCAATTTTACTTTTAATTTGAAATTTATAATTGTTAAATAAATTGTTAAAACATCAACCTTAGACACATAAGTTACTCTGAAGTATTTCTAAATCTTCAATCCAAGATGTACACAAAGTTTCAGATTTCAATCACGTTCCGTCTTGGGATTTCCACACAAAGATATCTCGTATCGGAGGTGGTTTTGAACGAGATGAGGGTATCTTGCGTGTACATCTCGGATTACATGCTGCATCTTGAAGTACATCTCAGATTGCACGTTGTCTCTTAAAGTACATCTTGGGACTATCTCAATGAAGTTTACAAGTCCAAAACTGAAGGAATAATGATTTTTTAGACAATTACTATTCAAAATAAAATTAAAAATGATAACATATTTGCTTAGCATATAAAAAAGAGTTGAAAGTGATGTTTTGGAGAAGAGAAGAAGCTTGGTTAGTTGGATTGATTTGGTAATGATTGAATAATACTCTTATTTGAACACCGAAACAAAACGAAGTTGTATATTTTGACTCATTGAGAAGAGAAGTAAAAGAAATGCCTAGGCGTTGGTAACTAGTAATTGGATTAAATAGTTTCTTTTGAACATATATGAAAAGCGGAAAATGTTATGATAAAAAAATACATAATTTCGGGTGAGAAATTAGATTGAGATTTTGATCCATATTTCAAACGATATTTGAATATTTTGAAAGAGATGGGTATCAAATAAGATATAAACGAGATTTGATGTTTCGTCTCGTCTAAATGTGAAAAGGAGATATCGGAGGAGATCTCGGGGATGGATAAAAGATTTAAAACCAAGGATGTACACCCAAGGTACACCCATATCATTCGATATCTTCTCCGGTATGAGATATCTTATGTGAAAATGCCAACATGGAACGTGACCGGAATCCAAGATTTAAAACTTTGTGTCAATAATTATATTGTAGTGTAAATGTGAAGTACAAATAGATTTATTTAGTATAAATTAAGTTAATCACACGAACAATACTATATGATGAACTTGTTGCTAAAAAATTCTCATGGCACAAAAGATTCTTCACTAAGATATTCTGAATTGATATGAATATATGTATCAGAACTTTCCACTAAATAAGCCCTAAGAATTGATAAACAGATGCATCAAAACTGATCTGTATGTCACAACTAATATTTGTAATTGTAAGTATAATTATCAAGCAGCTATGTATAGTCCAATATGTTACAATGTTAATTATTTTTGTTTATACGTGTGTGCGCTCTTTTTTATTATTATTATTTTTTTGCAGGAGAAGAATTCTGATTCAACCAATGATTTTGTAACACCACCTCCAAAGAATACATCATCATCAACTGATTTGCGTAACAGTAGAAATATAAGGGGAAAAAACTCAAAACCAAAGAAGAAGAAAAAATAGTGGATGCTGTCATGTATCGTCTATGACTTATTTAAGGTAATTGTTGAAAGATAGTCTAAAACCTCATTCCACAGCGCCCCCCCCCCCCCCCCCATAAGCAGACCTCCAAAATGAGGTTTCAAACAGTCTCCAAAAAATGACCAGAAATAATTCAACTTTTCCTCTATAGTCGTCATGACCGTTTTATACACCGAGTCCATAGATGATTTATATATATTCATATTTTCTTCTTCAATTTTGGACTTCGCTTGTTCTCTTTTAAATAAATAAATAAATATAACTTCTTCGCCATCGCTTGAGCCACTTATGCAGGACCGTCCCTGGATAGGACCCATAGAGTAATCAGGACCCTATTCCAGACAGGCCCCAATTTTTATTTGCATTGGACTATTATTTGCTTCCACTGCTTTTTCACTGTTTCAATTACCTTAAATTCATTAGGCAGTAAATAAGTAAGCTGCCTTAATAAATAAAGTCGGAAATGATGAAAAATCATATTCAATCTCAAAGGCAATCATATCATAAATAATCATGTAAAGTTGATTGGATATAATGGTTGACGGTGTTGTGTCATACTGCATAAACATATAATTACTGATTTTGTGATAAAAATGCACACTAAGATATTTTCTGAAAAAAGGGAAAAGAAAAGATAAAAAAGAGAGGAAATTATAGCCCCAAAAACCCTGATTTTGATCAAAGCCTCAATTATTTTTCTTAATTCTAAAAAACGAGAAATTGAAGTTACAATAAAACACAAATACACTTCACATACAAATGTTTTTGAAACAAAGATGAGCACTATGTTGGTATCTCAAATACGATTTAACTCACTGAATATAGGTTTGAGCAATAAACTACACCGTTTTGTATCATAGAAACATTGGTTATAAGTATTATTATCGAAAAAAGTTTTATTGTTCAATTAAAATTTTCAAACAACCAATTCAATTTATAAGTACATAATTATGAGAGAGAGAAAAATCTCTGTACGCATCAAGTAACAATGTTTTTGCAAACATGAGAACAACTATTTTCTACGGATTATAAAAACAGTTTCATGCTTCTTAGGATTTATAAGTAATATTAGTGGATATCTGTGAAGAGGGCCTACTAATATTAAAGAGTTAAAATTTAGGGCTTGATGGTTTTTTTTTTAAATTAGGACATTTCCCTAAATTCGGGCCATACGATTAAAAAATATCCATTTATTAAAGATGTACAAAGCTACATTGTATTAAGCGCTAAGCAAGGTGAGGTGATAAAAGTCTCGCCACACTTAATAGCACTTAACGCTTAATGGTTCTTAAGTGGTGCTTAAATTTTCAAGCTTGTACCATGTTGACTAAATTTTGATTTAATTTTTTCTGAAATAATTTGTTGACAGGAGCAAAGATTATCGATCATGGGTCGGTTTATTTGAAATAATTTCGATGAAGGAACGGTTTTTTTGAAGAAAGATGAAGTTTTGTCTTGGTGATTTGATTTTTTCCAATAAAGCTCTTTAGTACAATCTAATTGTGATTCCTTAGTGTCGCTTAATCTAAGGTTAGATTTAAGCGAAGAGCAATTAAGCATGAAAAAACGCGCTTAAGCCTCAAGTTCTTTGTTTTTTTTTAAATAAGACAAATGGACGCGGTATTTGTAAATAGAGCTCAAGCACGGCTTAAGCATCGTTTAATCGTTAATCAGAATTTGTTAATTATTACTTTTTCTTAAGAATATTTAGAAAAAATGTTGGAAATATTGGAATATTTTTTTTTTAAAATAATCTGTCCTAGATACTTTTTCCTTAAATTTAGTTGGAAAAATTGGAATTATTCTGGGGCTGATACATTAATGTATCGGTTTCCTACTATTTGAATTTTCTTACGCCACTTATAAATATACATGATTTTTAATAGTGTACATGATGTATCATATCATTTGACTGTAAAAATGAAGATTTTTTTTTAACAACAAAAATGAAGATATTTTATACGAAAAGATTATAAATTTTAGAATATATAATTTTAATGAAACTGATACATTTAAGTATCAGCTTTCAATTATGTGGAACTTGTATTGAAAGCTTCTTTTGGATATTAATTATTGTCTTGAAATAAAAAGAGAGTTTAAATAATTTCTTTAGAGCAGGGTCCAATTTTACAAAATTAACCAAGCAGGCCTAAACATTAGAAGTTACAATTAATAGGTCCTATTGCCTTAAAAATCTAATATTAACATAAAATTGTTCCATTGTGTGCATAAACTAACAAAAAATTTATAACGAGAACAATAGTCATAACTATAATTATCAAAAACAATTTTCAATCAATTTTTCAAACAAAAAATGAGGGTTCTAGATAAACAGGTATCTTGGTCATCAACCAAATATAAATTCCAACCAAAATTTAATTAAATAAATATATACATTTAGAAATCGAAACAAAAATATTGTTACTTTATCAAATCAACCAAATAATACAGAATTTAAGCAAGAACAACAAATTAATTAATGCTAAAATGTATTTTTCATTAAAATTAATGTGAACAAGCTTTAAAATTAATACGATCTTATCAAACCCCTCGATTTTGAGTGATTTGTTTCTTGAACATTTCTTCCCACAGTTGTGATTCAATCTTATTTAGAAGTATAAAATGGGGCATGACATTTTTTTCTTTCAGATATTGGGAGCAATATGATGCAACTTCAGCTGAGATGTCCTTAATTTCCACTTCACAAAAGGCAGGGCTTCAAAGAAGTCCCTTATAATAAAAAATAACAAAATAATAATAATAATAATAATAATAACAAAAAATGTCATGTAAACTGCAATCAAACAACAGTAAGGTCTGCCTTGAGCATGGTCAATTGACCTAAGAAGCTGTTTGGTGCCCGATGGGGATCTTAAACCATAATAAATAAAAGGGAATGACAAAGCATCTGGTAATAAACAGAATTTTAAATTATGCTATATAATCAAGGAAATGGACTGATTAAGTATCTGAGAACAAAACAATTTCTATCCATGGACCTGCTAAAGACCCAAACCATATAGTAGTTAGCATAGGTGTTGTGGAAAGAAGATTTTGTACTGAATTATGTTGCACATTTACTATAGTATAAAAAATTGATTATGCTCCACACGCAATGGCTACAGCAAGTGAATTTTTAGTTAGACTTAGGTGGAGAGTTCAATTCTCGATGGACAAAATTTTCAGTTTTTACCATTAAAAAAAGTGTGGGGCCCATCATTGAGGGAGGCCCACCCTGGTTAACAAATCAATGATGAGAGTAAGCGAGTACAACAAGAACTTGGCAAAACAGATGCTTATGGTATTAGAAAAAACTATGTTTCTACATGAATTTTGAGTATATACCTTGTGCCCACTACAAAATTGCATTGTCAAAACTTGGTTTGTAGTCAAATCCTGAAGAATACAAACAACCAATTTTACAGGAGTGAACTAGGAAAGAAATAATATAATCATACTCTGATATCTGATCAGCTAATAATAATTTGCGACTAATTCTGTGCAATATCTGCCAATTACTTGGGTAACATACCCAATATATGTGGGGAATTCTGATAGTTCTGTTCTTTATGAAATTCCTTGCCACCCTTTCAGAATTATTAGCCTCCTGAATAAAGTCTGTATAAAACCATATTAGACCTCAGTGTTCACTTAATAAAGCAGAAACTGGATGCAAAATTTAACATTCTAAATTTGCAGATAGAATCTCTAACGGAAAATAAATTAACTAAAAGGAAATAATCATGTTGTTAGTTAACTATTGTTTGCAAAACAATTAAATTGCCTTTTATAATTATTTTTAAAATATATCTGTCTACGTGGTTGACATAATCTACGGAAGAAACTTACTTGTTTTTTATTATGAAAGAGAGGATCCGTTATATTAGGCTTTTAGCCTTCAAAATAATGTCTCTTAGGAAAGTTTGTCAGTAAGCGTTGAAAGGTTCATTTCATATAAAAAGGTAACAAAATCATTAAACTTATACATGCAGTTAGGGTGTCTTTCTTGCAATCTTTTGTGAGAATTGGATTTGGAAGCATGGTGTATTGGTGTGTGTTTTTGAAGGGGCACGTGGAATATGATATATGTGGGTGAACTATTCCTATGAAGAATATAATGACGAATGAATAATCATTCATAGTTCAAAGTTGGTAAAAAGGCATACAAGCTAGAGACATTCGATAATTATCATAGAAGTACAAGGATGATGAAAGCTACAATATTTGCTAAGAGAATACAAATGGAATTTGGTACAAGTGGGACTTGATGATTGACTGGATTCAAATTGAGAAATGTATCGTCTAGGTACTAATGTTTCACAGTATGATCATTTCAGACAATTACATGGTATGCAAATACTAGGCCTAGTATATTTTTTACATGTTTACTTAGTGTTAGTATATTATCAAAGCCACCTAGAATAACTCTTCTAGCTACCATAACTAATGGTCACCATATAGACTTTGTTTAAGTGATGTAACGACCCGACTTTCTATGCCCAGAAAGACGCATCATTATGAAGAAAGAAAGGGATAGAAGAAGAAAAGAAAAGAAGAAAGAACAACAACACGTCAGAAATCTCACAGCGGAACGAGAAATATATTATCACATAAGATATTACATAGTATCATATACATCAGAGTACACGATTTATACATCACAATATAGACAGTTATAAACTTCTGTCTATTATACAACACAACTACATAAATACGATACATCATACACAGCGGAAACTCTATGTATCTACACGCTGAAGCCTCCTGCTCCTCAGCTCCTCCAGAATTCGTCAAGACTAACCTGAATCCCCTTGACTACTCATACAATACCTATACATTTGATTTTAGGCTTGGACTTGTAAATGAAAGAAATTAGAGGTTAATTAATAAAGGTTTAAAAAGCAAAGTTAAAAACAAGTTTTAAAGTTAAGAAAATAATTAGTTTTCAAAGATTCAGGTTAGCCTTGAAGAATTGTGGAGGAGCAATGGAGCAGGAGGCTTCGACGTTGTAGATAGATAGTAGTTTCCGCTGTGTTGATCTTGTTTAGATCTTTGTTTTGTATTGAGTTGTAATAACTAGACAGATGTTTATAACTGTCTAGTATGTGATGTGTAATCCGTGTAACTCTGATAAGTGTTGTATATGATACTGTGTAATATTTATGTGATATAATATATTTTGTTCGTTTCCGCTGTGAGTATTTGTGTTTGTTCTTTTCTCTTCTTCTCTTTTCTACTTCTCACCCCTTTCTTTCTTATTAGCGATACGACTTTCTATGGAGAGAAAGTTGTGGTCGTTACAGTGGTATCAGATATTTTGTTTTGTTTTATCAGATAGGCACCCAAATACTTTTCGTTTGTTTAACACCGTACGGCTGTGAACAGTCTTTGGAAATCAAAGTTATACGGCTGTTTATCGTCGTACGGTGAAATCAAAGACCCGCGTTCGTTTATGACCGAATGAAAAGGTGGAATTTGGTGTTAAGTAGCATTTAAAAACAACTGATATCTATTAAGATTTTCTTGTTAGCCAAAAGATAATTTTGGGTGCCTATAGCACCCACTAGTTTTATTTCTAAATAACTTATATGTGCACAGTATGAAAACATATAGATCCCTAGCACATGGAAACAAACAATTTTTGCTTTATCATTAAGCTTTTATTATTAAGTTCCATGAATAAAGAGGAAAAGGTGTATTGAACATACATTTGAATTTCTGAGTATACGCTGTATTTTATCTGTATGGGTAACAGTGTCATGTACTACCTGGCAAAATTTAGAGAGTAGCATTGTGCTTTGGTACAGAACTGTATATTGAAGCTTCATGATGCAAGTGAAACGAAACATCAATTTTAACATGTTTTACCATTCAATAATTCCAACTTAAGGACAGAATTCATGTTTATAAAAGAGAGATAATTTTGTACCAAATTCATTTAGCTTGGGAATATTATATTATCGATCCAAACCAGGAAAATGAAAACTATCATAAATGGCAAAAGGTCCATTGGATAGCAACCTTTCTAGTAAATCATGAAGCAAAAAAATATTTTATATATACAAATTAATGCAGTTTCATATGACATACCAAGCTCCAAGGACATGGCTCTTGAAAACTCCGACACTACACGCTCAAACCTGTAATCGGGGAAAATCTGTAAAATGAAAAATGTCTCACTAGAAAACCTAAGATGTGTTTCAGCAATGATCAAATAACAATACTTTTGACAACACTACAAGATTCCACATATTTTCTCTGAAAAAAGTATGAGACAGAAAAACTATATCTTTAGTTTGTTTAGTGTGGAGTGCCGCTATATACACCCAGCTATATTCAGATAAGCAATGTTTGGTTATAACCGAACTGTCCGACAAACATGTCAAATTCGATCAGATTGGTCCAGTTACGAAGTTAAATTGGTTTATATTTTATTTGTAAAATTATTTCATTTCACTACCTTTTCAATTGAATTAACCGAATTTTATTATGCTATTGACATTTATAGTGTTGTAATTCAGCTATTTATTGGTTTAGTAATTAAAATAGACTTTAAAACTAAAAAATAAATCAATACTGTCTATAAAAATTAAAAAGCATACTACCCTAGAACTCTCTAATAATAATTTGTGTTTTCTTTTGAGTGAAATGAACATTTTAATTCTACATTGCGGATACTTTCCCTAGTTTATATTATTAATTCGATCAAACCGAACCTGATTAATCAAAATTAATTCGAGTAGGTTTAGTCTTCTATTTTTTTGGCTTTCGGTTTGTTTTGATATTTTATTTAATCTTAAACCCAACTGAATCGGAAGAACATTCTCCTCTATGAGCTACAGTCCCCAAAACACACAAAACAACAAGATGAAAATAAATATATGTCATGCTTTACAACCCTCATCCACTTGGTTTTGTTGGTTTTACAAAACTGAGCAACTGATAAGGCATTTGTTTATGTATAAACCGTGTGAAGGTTTCTAATTTATCCCACAAAACTATAAATCACAAACCTTATGTTTTCCAATTATCCATTCCATTGTGTAAAGAAGATAATTTGTTAATACAAATAATAGAAACTCTATTGTAGCCATTTTTGTACATTCAATATACTCTACGGATAGAGGAATACGTAGAGTTGAACATAGTAAACTAAAAAAATTAAATGTTTTGTTGAAAATGTTCGTTTGAAAATTTTCTAAAAAATTAATTATAGGTTCTTTCCATTGGAACAATAGGGGCTTTGTCGCATCTCCAACTACCTTTTATTGGCCCAAGCCCTTAATTTTTCAGGAGACGCTAATCCAATTCGAAGTTGTTGATGCTTATACCTGTCGAACATAGAATCGAAATTCTAATTCATTCGGATCCTTCCAATTCATGTGAAACTCTTCTTAGATACAAGGAAATTCGAAAAGGTTATGGTCGAGGACTGTAGCCGTGGGAGGTGGGGGCTGGCTCTACCAAAAAGCATGCAACGACACAATCAACAGGTGAGCCCTTACCCGCACTCCAAGCAGGTGGGTATCGACGGACACAACGACTTAATCAACTGGATTCGCCGAAGCAATTTCCTCTAGACAGAATGAGCCTCTCGTTGAGAGATCTATTAGTGATTAGTGTTCTAGACGTTGTTCTAGAGGTCTTGGGTTTGATCCCCGAGATATCAATATCGAGTGTTCTGCTTGAGAAAAAATATCACTCTTGTTTTTTAAAAAATGAAAATATTATAGGGCATCCTTAGAAATCGGTGTTGTTCCTCGCTCGCATAAGATAAGCAAGAATGAATGATGAAAGTGAATTATCGTTTGTTTAGAATATGCATGATAGTATCCTTATGGTATTATGTTGAGAAAATATATGTTCATTTAGCTTGATGTATGAGGACTTACACACGCACCGCATATGTGTGTATAAAAGTCTCATGACACCCCTCTTTGTAGCACCCTTTAGCGCTCTTTGTATTATCTTTAGTTCTAATATTCAAAATTCTACACATTTTTGTATATCTTTAATTAACATTATGAATATTATATCTATAGAAAATGAGGCCATTTCAAAACTTATAACCCTTTTAAAATTACAAGTCAGTGTTAGTTGTTAAAACATATATTTTAACTATTGATTAGAAATATTAATTTCACTATGTTAGAGATACTCAAATGAGTTCAAATTTTGTGGAGATGATCTTAATTACGATATGAACAAACTAATAAATTTTTATAGCATTTGAGATAGTATAACCTAAAATATGATAGGTGGGCTAAAGGTGTCATTAAAGAGAGGTGGCCATGGAACAAATTCGACAACTTGAAGAAAATCCACTTGGTTATATATCTACGACTACTTGCATTTGCTTTGGGGTGCCACGTTGATAGGAACTGCGATCTGTTTTCTTTTTCCTACAAAAAAATTCAAGTAATTTGAATTGGGTGTGTGAAAGTGAGGAAAGAGGGCTATCATTTTCAATGGATTTAGAGTGATGTGGTATTTTAAAGAGGGTATAAACTGCATGTAGCAACGCTCCTAATGTAAAACTAGAATAGAGTTCCCTTGTGGTGGAAGAATATAATAGCCTCGAGAAAATTTCGTACGAGAATTAGATCACAATTTAATGTCGAACCAGTGAACCTTTATCCATAGTTTCAGCGTGCTAACTCCATCTATTTTTACTTCAGTTATAAGTGGAACTGAACCAACATGAATGTAACGCGGTTACCAGAGGATTAACCAAACATGCAGAGAATTTGTTGTTACAACAAAGTATATCTTCCAGTAGTGTTTATACATTTACTCTGATAAAATATATGTCCTTGCATAGTTATATTCAGGTTCATAAAATTAAAAGCATAGAAACCCCAATTGCAAGAGGAAACATGTAACTACCCAGTTAGTTAAATGATTGGAGATAATTGCAGAAACTAGTTGTACTCCACAATGATTATATATGTTATGTTAGAAATCTGCTATTAGAAACTGCAATTGGCTCATTTACTTTTAACGTTATGCAGTTTCTAATCTTAATGTGACCCTATTAATTAGGTCATAAATAGAACGTTTCATTTACCTTTAACGTTATGCAGTTTCTAATTTTAATGTGACCCGATTAATTAAGTCATAAATAGACCGTTCTATAATTAGAACATTAGGTCTGTGATTAATCTTAAGCGTTGAATTGGTATATGATGGACGTACCAAAATTAGAGTTAAATGTTATATAAAAGATTGGGTCCTCTCTCTCCCAGCCAACAGATGTATTCTTCTCCATCAAGAAACACATAAAGAAATAGAGTTAGAGAGAGAAACCGAATTCTGAAAAGAAGAGTAATTATTGAAAGTCAGAAGAAGAAGATGACAGCCATTACATCTTCCGCTGTTAATCAAGATACGTCATCTTAAACAATAAATCATATTAAGTTTTGTTTGTGAAATATTCGGTATTGGTGATCCTTGGGCTATTACTTGAATTGTTCATCATTAATCATGAAAGATCGAACAGTAAAGAATTTCTGACATTTGGTATCAGAGCCACCAATCAATAACTGAATATTTCCTATGATTGCAATTGATCTGTTCTATGCTTTACTCGTGATGTTTAATCAAGTATGTGTTATAAGTCATTTATGCACATGAGATTAATGATTTTGTTAATCACCAAAGTGGTCAAAATCAGAATAATCATTTAGTGCATAGGTGACATAATGATTATTGATAGAAATTGCCAGTTATAATAATATCAATTAAAAATTGGCGTCACTAATGATAGAACCTGAGAACTTACCCAAAGGAAAGTCTTGTTCTATAACTAGTTGACATGATGAGGTTTAATAGATATCTTGATTAAATAAATATTGATCATCCAAAGATGTCAGTTCTATTTAATTAAATATATTTATTACTTACTTATGTTTTGGTATTTAATTATGTTAAGTATAAGATAGTATCTACCCAAAGGAGTGCTATATTATACTATTATTTACATATCTGAATCGCGTTAGCTATGAGCTTATAGTTATTTCAATTTTTTATATATTTAATTTGCATTAGTTCCCATGAATACATATGCTTCATCTGTTACATTGTTTACTGGTGTTAATTTTTCTAAATGGAGAGAATAAGTCAATTTTCATTTAGGTGTTCAGGATCTTGACTTGGCACTCCTTGAGGATAAACCTGTTGCTCTTACAACAGCTAGTACTGAGACAGAAAAATCACACCATAAAGTATGGGAACGCAGTAACAGATTGAGCCTTATGTTTATTAAGATGATTGTTGCTGACAACATCAAGTCAACAATTCCGCAAACAGAAAGTGCTAAGGAATATATACAGTTTGTGGAAGAGCGTTTTCGTTCAGCTGATAAGTCACTCGCTGGTACTCTTATGGAAGAACTCACGACCATGAAGTTTGATGGGTCACGAACTATGCAAGAGCACATTATAGAGATGACTAACCTTGCAGCAAGGTTAAACTCCCTTGGACTTACAGTAGAGGATTCTTTTCTTGTCCAGTTTATCCTGAACTCGCTACCTTCTGAATATGGACCTTTTCAAATTAACTATAACACTATAAATGATAAGTGGAATGTTAATGAATTGGCCAGTAGACTTGTTCAGGAAGAAAGACGTTTGAAAAATCAAGTGAATCACTCAGTAAGTTTTGTGAGTAATAAAGCTGGTAAAGAAAAGAATGGAAAATCAAGTCATTTCAAGAAGGAAAAGGCACATGCTAAGAATGGGCAGGATAAGAAAAAGAAGGAACTAAAGAATGTTTGATGTCATTTCTGTAAAAGGAAAGGACATTATCAAAATGATTGTCCAAAAAGGATGGCTTGGTTCGAAAAGAAAGGTAATCATCTATCTTTCGTATGTTTTGAATCAAATTTAGTTGAAGTTCCTATTAATACATGGTGGTTTGATACTGGTGCTACAACTCATGTCTCCAATAATATGCAGGGATTTCTTATGATCCGAACCATAAATCCAAAAGAAGATCGTTTTCTCTTTATGGGAAACGGAATGAAATCCACAATAGAAGGCATGAGACATATCATCTAATTCTAGAAAGTGGATATGTATTAGACTTATATAGTGCACTTTATGTACCTTCATTATCTAGAAACCTTATTTCCGTAAGTAAGTTGAATATTTCTGGTTTTAGATGTACGTTTGGATCTGGTTGTTTTGATTTATATAAGAATACTGATAATGTTGGTTCTGGTATTCTAATTAATGGTTTATATAAATTGAAACTGAATGACACTTATGCGAATTCCTTGCTGAATGTAATAAATAATGTTGGATGCAAATGTAGCATGTTGAATGAAAATTCTGTTTTCTTATGGCATAAAAGACTAGGTCACATATCCAAAGAAAGAATGATGAGATTAGTAAGTAATGAAATTTTATCAAATTTGAACTTTAGTGATCTAGAATTATGTGTGAATTGTATTAAAGGTAAACAAACCAAACATAAGAAAGGAGCCACTAGAAGCAGCCAGCTTCTTGAAATAATACACACTGATATTTGCGGACCTATGGACACTCCAGCCTTTAATGGAGAAAAGTATTTCATCACTTTTATTGACGATTTTTTCCGCTATGGTTATGTCTATTTGTTTCATGAAAAATCTCAATATGTGAATGTCCTTGAGACGTTTGTAAAGGAAGTTGAGAGGCAATTAGATAAAAAGGTGAAAATCATAAGGTCTGATAGAGATGGTGAATATTATGGCAAATATAATGAGTCGGGCCAGTGTCCATGTCCATTTGCAAAAGTCTTCGAAAGTCATGGCATATGTGCGCAATACACAATGCCAGGTACACCACAGCAAAATGGTGTAGCAGAAAGGCGCAATAGGACGTTAATAGATATGATTAGGGGTATGATGTCAGATTCTACACTACCTAAGAATTTGTGGTCGTATGCTCTCAAAACCGCTAATTATTTGTTGAATAGGATTCCTAGTAAAGCTGTTCAAAAGACTCCTTTTGAATTATGAACTAACAGGAAACCTAGCTTAAGACACCTGCATGTTTGGGGTTGTCCAGCGGAAGCGAGAATTTATAATCCACATGAAAAAAAATTAGATTCTCGAACGGTTAGTGGGTATTTTTTAGGTTACCCTGAAAAATCTAAATGATATGTGTTTTACTGTCCTAATCATAGTCCAAGAATTGTAGAAACTGGTAATGCAAGATTCATTGAGATTGGTGAAGTCAGTAGGAGTACTAGAAGAAAAATAGTGGAAATAAAGAAAACAATGGTAAATGTTACATTGCCTAGAATAGTTCCTCCATCTACTATTACTCCAAATGTTGTTCCAGCTGTTGAAGAACAGCATGATGATGAACAACATATAAATGAAGAAGTACTTCCCGAAGGAAATGACTTACATAATGCTGATATGCATGAACCACAACAAGTAGCATTAAGAAGATCTCAAAGAGATCGTAGATCAGCTATTTCTAATGATTATATGGTTTATATGCAAGAATCAGATTATGATATAGGAATTAATAAGGACCCAGTTTCGTTTTCAAATGCTGTAGAAAGTAAAGAGTCAAAGGAATGGATTAATGTCATGAAAGAAGAACTAAAATCCATGCAACAGAATGAAGTTTGGGATCTCGTTGAGTTACCACATGGCTGTAAAAGAGTCGGATGCAAATGGGTTTTTAAAACCAAACACGACTCTAGTGGTAATATCGAACGGTATAAAGCTAGACTTGTTGCTAAGGATTACACTCAGAAAGATGGTGTTGATTACAAGGAGACATTTTCTTCTGTTTCGAAAAAGGACTCACTAAGAATAATAATGACATTAGTAACACATTATGATTTGGAATTGCATCAAATGGATGTGAAAACAGCCTTTCTGAATGGAGATCTTGATGAGGATGTTTATATGGATCAACCTGAGGGTTTTTCTGTAAAATGTAAAGAACAATTGGTGTGTAAACTTAAGAAGTCAATATATTGGCTTAAACAAGCATCCCGGCAATGGTATATTAAGTTCAATATCATTATTACATCTTTTGGTTTTAAGGAAAATACGGTTGATCACTGTTTATACCAAAAGATCAGTGGGAGCAAGTTTATTTATCTAGTCCTTTATGTTGATGACATCTTGCTTGCTGCAAATAATTTAAGCATATTGCATGAGACTAAGGAATTTCTCTCAACGAACTTTGAAATGAAAGATATGAGAGAGGCATCCTATGTGATTGGAATAGAAATATTTCGTGATCGATCACAAGGAATATTGGGATTGTCTCAGAAAGGATATATCGAAAGGATTCTAAAAAGATTTGGAATGAGTAAGTGTTCACCTGAGAAAGTTCCTGTACAGAAAGGTGATAAATTCAATCTCATGCAATGTCCTAAGAATGATGTTGAACGAAAGGAAATGGAATCAATTCCATATGCATCTGTAGTTAGTAGCCTAATGTATGCTCAAACCTGTACTAGACCGGATATCAGTTTTGCGGTCGGTATGTTAGGGAGGTATCAAAGTAATCCAGGAAGGGAACATTGGCAAGCTGCAAAGAAAGTGTTGAGGTACTTACAAGGCACGAAAGATTACATGCTCATATATAGTAGATCCAATGAATTGGAGGTGATTGGATATAGCGATTCAGATTTTGCTGGATGCATCGATACTAGAAAATCGACTTTTGGTTACCTGTTTATGTTTGCTCAAGGAGCCATATCATGGAAAAGTGCGAAACAAACTATCGTTGCTTCATCTACTATGGAGGCAGAATTTGTGGCATGTTATGAAGCCGCAATTCATGCATTATGGTTGCGGAACTTTATTTCAGGACTTGCGGTTGTCGGCACCATTAGCAAGCCGCTGAAAATTTATTGTGATAACTCTGCAGCAGTGTTTTTCTCAAAATACGAAAAGTACTCTAAAGGTGCCAAACATATGGAACTGAAGTATCTTGTTGTGAAAGATGAGGTTCAGAAACAAAGAGTGTCAATCATGCACATCAGGACAGAACTTATGATTGCAGACCCTTTGACGAAAGTGTTGCAGCCAGGACAATTTAAGAAACATGTTCAAAGAATGGGTCTTGATTGTATTAATAATAATTGATGTGTGACATTCTGAGCTTCTTTGTGTGTTTCTGATATACAATTATGTGTCTCTTGTCTTAATGTGGTAATACGTACTTTATGTAATTTTAAACAAGAAAGAGTCTTATAAAGATATTATGTTTAATCATTATGATATAAGACATTATGTGGACCATTATGCTGTTTTATATAAATTATGAGTATAAAATAATGGATTGCTGGTATTGTAGTATATGGAAGGGAATGCATTGAATTAATAATGCACAACCACCATAACTCTTAGCAATTTATCATAGTAGGATGTTCAACACTTGATATTATGAATAATCGGGTCAAGTGGGAGAATGTTAGAAATATGCTATTAGAAACTGCAATTGACTCATTTACTTTTAACATTATGCAGTTTCTAATCTTAATGTGACCCTATTAATTAGGTCATAAATAGAACGTTTCATTTACCTTTAACGTTATGCAATTTCTAATCTTAATGTGACCCGATTAATTAAGTCATAAATAGATCGTTCTATAATTAGAACATTAGGTCTGTGATTAATCTTAAACGTTGAATTGGTATATGATGGACGTACCAGATTTAGAGTTAAATGTTATATAAAGGATTGGGTCCTCTCTCTCCCAGCCAACAGATGTATTCTTCTCCATCAAGAAACACATAACGAAATAGGGTTAGAGAGAGAAACCGAATTCTGAGAAGAAGAGTAATTATTGGAAGTCAGAAGAAGAAGATGACAGCCATTACATCTTCCGCTGTTAATCAAGGTACGTCATCTTAAACAATAAATCATATTAAGTTTTGTTTGTGAAATATTCGGTATTGGTGATCCTTTGGCTATTACTTGAATTGTTCATCATTAATCATGAAAGATCGAACAGTAAAGAATTTCTGACATATTATTCCACTATATGACTGCTATACTGATAAGATAAGTATAACACCAAATGTTCATACCCATGAAACTGCTTTTGAGAGGATGTCCATAGTTGTAATGTCTAATTTCATCTGCTTCTCTAATCCAGGATACTGCACCTAGATAACATATGGAGTATACTCAATGATCTACTAGACAAAAATATAAACCTCTGATAGAAACAAAATACGATGTTTGTATAAACCAGTCAGTGAGAAAGCAAGCAAATAGCACACCATCTTTCAATAAGAATTAGATAAAAAATGTGTAGATACAGACGCATGCTTCTGGTACTTATTATGCAATGGAAGGCATAGAGAAATCTTTGGGCATGTGATTGATTTACAGCTTTTACTTCCACTTTCCATGCAGACATACGTGTCCTCGGTTGCATGTGTATGTGGAGAAAGTAAAGAAATTTAGGACGGAAACATCACTACTTAGTGTCTTGAAAGCAAAATTAAAAAAAAAAAACCATGAAGACATACCTTAACTGCTACTTCTCGGTTATCCTTCAATACTGCTCTATGTACTTGAGCAATCGATGCTGCAGCAATTGGTTGTTCTTCAAAGTATAAAAACCTGAAACATTGTAGAAAACGTAATAAAGCGTTAATTTAAGATGTACTTGTGCCAAACGTTTGATACACAGATTGCCAATGTGCAATGGTATAGAACACAGAACATTCCCTCAACTGATTTTGTGTTTCTTTTCTATATTGCACAGATAAGGTGATCTAATAAAAGCTCTAATCCTTTATACATTTTTTCTTCTCTCTTCTTTTCTGCACTATGGTAACAAAAAACATATATACTCAATAAACACCAAGGGCATGTAGCATGGAAGTAAATAAAGATGTCAATAAATGCACTTGTGTAACAGTGTTTTTTAAAAATCAAATCAAGGTACTTGACATTTGAAGTTAATATATGGGAAAACAACACATGATAATTATCTTCATATCCTTCATGACATGAAACTAGCATTATAAATGTTGTATTTTACACATTTTGAATCATGCAAAATGTAAACATTCACTAACGCCACCAGAGATATACCAAGATACAAAATCTCACATTTCAGAAAAGTCTTTGCCCAAGTTGTTGATGAGTACACTTTTTATACCATTGAAACTTTTGGGAATCGCCTGAGAATGAGGAAATAAAACTACAAGTATTAAGAGCTTAATAACATGAACAAATAGCTTCATTCATCAAGTAGGAAGGATTACCTGGTCTTGCAGAGTTGAAAGGGTTGAGGTATACTCCTTTGGAACTTGTCTCAAAGATGAAACAAATTGACCAGCTTTTACATAAAACCCTTTATTTGCTTCACACAACCTAAGTAACTTTTTGGCTGAGCGGAGATGTACCTATAACATATTTAAGATATGAACACTAATATGTGGTCAAATGTTCTCTTAGGTTGTAAATATGAGTAACAACATCAATACTTACCGGCATCAATTACTGGATGTAGTGTTGTTGCTAAAAGATCATAAGATTATTGACATTGTACCATGACAATTGGATAGGTAAAGATGCAATATGATTATGTAATGTCAATTATAAATCTGATATTATTGTATTTTGAAACTTATCTACATAGTTCTTTAAGATATCATACAAAGTATTGTATACGCTCATTTATTCAAATCATCTGTTTAAATAATGGCAAATTAAGTAATTAACAATTAATTACTCCCAAGAAATGGTGGCTATGGATTGCAACTCCTATTAAAAATCTCCAGATAATAATAATATAGATATTTCCCACCAAATCCAAATGAATCATCACAAAATCTAACCTGTGATACTATTTTAGGATAATGCTTCCCTTTCAAAATTAGAGTATTGCTAAATACACCACAAAACACACTTGACGATACCCAATCTAAAAAAATACCATCAAAATTTGAATCTCTACTTATTAATACCCAAATTACATCACAATTATTAAATTAATCATTTTAATATTTCAGTCAGAAGTTATGAAAAGCAAGTAATTTATAATTTAATTTCCGTCTTCTATCTCAACTGCTAGATTAGGACGAACTGTTCTTGACCTAACTGGATGTGTCTTTTAAAGGTTTTTTTTTTTTTGATGCCCTTCCTTACTTCAACATCAATAGGTTCAATTTTCTAAACTTAATGTTTTACTTAGACAATTAGTTACCGAATCCCAACTACCATGTAATACTTTTGGATTGAAAACCGGTTGTGTATATAATATTGAACTACGATGCTTTGGTTGTACATAATCGGGTTTTTAATTTAGTACGCGGTTATACAAACCTGTGTCATCATTCATGACTCGATTTTATAAAACCGTCCTTGGCTTGTAGCATTCGGTAGTGAACAACCGGTAGCTACCGGTGGTATTTTTATAACAACGGGTGGTGGTACTTTTAAATGCAAAATAAAAATAAAAGCCGGGATTTTTAACCGGGTGTTATTTAGTACTTCTTTGGTGTATTTAGCATTTCCCCAGAATTACTCTCACGTCTTTATTCTTTATTAGATCGATGAAAGTTTTGGCACATGCACATTGTTCAGTAATATGCGTGGAAAATGATTCCAAAAGGTTTATCTATGGAGTTGCTTAAAAAGTTAGAATCTATGTACAGAAAAGAGATATTACCTCAGACAATTTATTTCTATATTCAGTAGCCTGCTGCGGCAAGTTCCGCAATGTATACTTGTAGTCCACTACGATATAACTTATCTAAAACAAGAGCAATAAATAAATAAACAGAAATAGCAAACAAGGACAGATGTATGAAGAAAGAAGAAAACGTACGGTGTAGATAGCTCGAGAGGAGCGGACGATGCCATGAACGGCAGATGATAAGGGGCGGTCGCCAGCGATGAAGCTAGGGCTGAGTTCCCAGGCGATTCCGCCGGATACGGCAAGTGCTCCGGCGAGGCGGAGCTTGGCGGGCAATTTCATGGCTAGAATCAGGAAATGCCTTATTTTACTACGGTTTTTGAGTATTGTAGGAGAAAGAATCGCTGAGTGCTATGCTGTGCTGTTGCTGGAGAGTGGACTGCCTTTTGAATTTCGATGCGAGTGTCAATTTATTCTCGCACTGTCTAGTTGTCCATAGCGGGCGGTTGATAGAAAAAAGCGTGGACGATTCATTTGGCTTACTTCAACTTTAAACCACAGCGTAATTAGGCCCGTATCTGTATCCAAATCATTTTCGAATATCGGATATCTGCATTCGTGAATGTGGACGGACAGATACTTATCGGATATTCTTCAACCGGTTCACAACCGATAAAACTAAACAAATAAATACTAAATTTTAACTTATTATAAATCTTTTTTAGTACTAAAAATATAAAAATAATAAATACGTTGAGAAAAATAATTTTATGCCGCAAATATTGATATTTATATACATATTAATTTTTTATCTATATAAAATGGTAAACACGATCATTTTATGTACTAAAATACACACAAAAAATAACTATAATCTTGATAAAAACTGAACGGATAATTATCGGATACATATATGACAATATTCGCATCCATATCTATTTTCAGATATCGAATAAATTTTCATATTTCGGATACATATATAGACGGATTTCATATTTTTCGGGTACTCATTAATAGTCTTTAATACAATGCTTATGAAATGAAATAATAAGAAGAGAAATGCTAGACACACTCGAATAAAAGCAAGTGCATGTGGTACTTGCTATATTATTGATTTTAACAATAATTCTGGATGTTTCATGTCAATTTAAAAATTATAAAATAATTTAATTGACATGATTTATAGGGGTGGGCATTTAACTGACTTAACCGTACCAATTTAACCGACAAAATTAGTTAACCAAACTTTCGGTTTAACCGATCGATGTTAACCGACCAAAATGGGGTCGGTTAACGGTTAAAGATTTTATGAAATTGGTTAACCGTTTAATCGAAGATAATTTTTACCATTACCGTTTGAAACCCGACCCACTCAATCCAATAACTCAAACGTGATTAATTACCCATACCACTTTCATTTGGCGTCATTTTCATCTCGTTCCTTCTGTAAAATACCTAGATCTACATTTTTCCATTCAACAAAATTGTAGATCTCATCAACCTTCGAAATTCAAATCAATCCAAAGTTGGGCTTATCTTGCTTGGTTCCGAGTTGTCTGGTGGGTCATTGGCTGTCAATTTGTTGAGCTGGAATTTGCATTCCTATTTCTTCTTTGGTTTTTGAGTCCCTTGAACACAATGGAGATGATAGTTTGGACATGGAACGAAGGGATGCAATTATCTTTGCATCTTTGTTGAAGGTAATACACCTTTTTTTTTGTGATCTGTATTCCAGTTGGTAAGATAACACCACCTCGGGAATTGACAATGTTTTATATCAAATTAGTGTATTATGTAGGCTCTTTAGTTGTACACCTGAGAAAATATTGCAATTTATCCATTTCGGTAGGTAATATTTTAATGAATGTGGGGCAAAATTGTGTGTTTCGGTAGTGCAATGCTGAGTGAGTAGTGTGCGTATATTTTCCCATTAGGACTTTGAGTGGCTTTGCTTTAGCGGTTCTTTGAATTTAGCAAGTTAGAAGATAAAGATCAGTTGAGCGCCTATTTACATTTTGTATTGTTCATCACGAGGTATTGAAACACATGTCCAGTTGAGAGCAAAAGGCAACGTGAGAATGCCAGTTGAGTACATCAATAATTTTACATCTGAGGTAATTTGGTATGGTTGCATTTATAACTATAAATTATATGCATGTTGATTATTTGTTTTTGCAGTTCACGTAACCAAGATATATGGATGTGTATTTATATAAATTTTCTATTTTACATAGTTTTGGATAAAAAATAAAGCTAAGGTTTTGAATATGCAAATTATATTTGAAATTGAATGAACATTTTTAGGATGATGGCTTCGGGTTTGATTTAGGATATCATGCGATTTCATTTATACGTAAACATTATTGGCTTAAACCAAATCAATGTATTCATTTATAATGCCAAGAGTAAAACTGTAATTGTGCGTAAAATAATTTTATTCTTAGTAATAGAACATGGACTCCTCTTGGAATTGATGTTTCATTGGAAAACATTTCAAGCTCCATGCTACAAGGTCTATCCAAGTGTATATAACAAAGTATGCACGTCTTTTTTTTAGTTAGAAATATTTTTTACAAGTGAATTGCCGAAATTGATTCAACTATATCGATAAGCGCAATTTTTCAAATGCAATCAGTTTGGTGAAGTTTATATTAGTCTATGAAGTTCATCTCCATCATCATCCTTGCTTTTTTTTTAATTATTAGGAGTGATCGGGTGAACATATTGTTGAGATTGTGATATTAAATCACACATGCATTGAAGCGGGCTACGTGTGTTATGTTGTGGAAGAGTCGGGAGGTCAATCGGAGATAGGAGGAAAGAGTTGCAATAAAGATAAAAAATGGATGTGCTTCAGCACTTACCACAGACGTCTGTGGAATTCTCACAGACGCTTTTAGTATCAGGAATCTGTTTTCTGAAAATTTTCACAGACGTCTGTGGGTTTTCCACAAACGTCTACGACGAAGAGATTTGGAAAAATTCTATTTTTTCTGGAACGGGTGACGGCTTCTTTGTTGGGCTTTTCTGAAACTTCAATGTTTGGCTCTTCTTATTCAACGGCTATGATCCTTTTAGGATGATCTGAAGGTGTAGACTATTTAGATCATCTATATAAGGCCTCTAAATCATCTTCCTAAACAACGTGGTGCATGTGAGATGAATCAATCAGATTTAGTATCCAGAAATTCGGGTTAGCCTTCGTCCTTCATTGTTCTTTTTCTTCAACAATTTTAGCCATATAGATATTCGCTCCCTTTCTCAATTTGGTTATTGATTCAATTGTATTTTGTTTATTTTAGCTTTGTTCTATTAATTGTAAATAAAATTTTGGTGAATCAATAAAGTGGGTGGTTGGGTGGATTATCTTGTGTTATTGTGTTTTGATTTCAATTCTGTCTTGTTTTCAATCTAAGTTATCTCTTTGTGATTTGGGTGATAAAGATCCATTAAAAGCACTACCATTTCCATCACAGTTGGTATTGGAGGACAGATCATCGTAAAGCTTAGAGTAATTTTGGTTTGAAAAATTATTGATGTCGGATATGATTTCGTTTTTGAAGATGGCTATTTTGGATGGGAAAAATTAGGGTATTTGGATGCCTAAGATGGAGGATGTTCTGTACCTCAATGATCTTCATGATCTGATGGATGGAGATGAGAAGAAGCCCTCTGATGTAGATGAGGGAAAATGAAAGAAGATGGATAAGAAGGCGATTGCTTTGATTCGCCAATCGCCGGTATCTTAATGATTCAGTCTTCCATCATGTGGCTAGTTGTGAATCCACGAAGGCTTTGTGGGACAAGTTGGTATCTTTGTATGAGTCAAAGAGTGCTACTAGTAAGGCTTTTCTGGTTCGAAAATTGGTTCAACTGAGATTAGATGAAGAGAAATCTATTGCAGAGCATTTGAATGAATTTCAAGATGTAATAAATCAATTGACAAATATGAAGGTCAATTTTAATGATGAGTTACAAGCTCTTTTATTGATGAGTTCGCTTTTAGAAAGTTGGAAAACTTTGGTTGTTTCATTGAGTAATTCCAATGCTAATGGAACTATCTCTTTGGAAATTGTTCGAAGCAGTCTTTTGAATGAGGAACTTAGAAGAAAAGGGTCGAGTATGAAATCAATTCAAAGTGAGGCTATAGTGGCAAGGCACTCGAAGAAAGATACAATTTGGAAGAAGAAGGACGCTAATGGTAAAGGTGTTATCACTTATCATTATTGTAATAAGAAAGGTCACATACATAGCAAGTGTTATGCTTATGAAAGAGATTAGAAAAAGGCTGCGTATGGTGATAGTAGTGGTGATGCACAGGCGGGTTTTGCTGGAAGTACCGATAGTGATACTTCTTGTGATGTCCTCTTTAGTGAAAATAAGCCTTGGAAGATGGATTCGGGAGCCAGTTTTCACATTTATAGAGATGTGAATTGTTTTTCTTCTTATAAGAAGAGTGTCGGCATGATTAAGACAGCCAATGGAGAAGACCTACCGATTTGCGGTATTGGATTTATCTGGTTTCGTATGCATGACGGTGTGGTTAGAGAAGTCTCTATGGAATGAGACATATACCCACTTGTTCGCATAATCGTATTTCTCTCGGTCAGTTGAATCACCGTGGTTGCACTTATGAGACTCGAGGTGGAGTTTTGAGAGTGAAGAAGGATGGTCGTGTAAAGATGAGAGGAGTGTTGGAAGAAGGAAACCTTTATAGCTTGGTTGGTTCTGTAGTCGACAATAGAAAGCGAGTGACGGTTGAAGGACCAAGTCCACAGCAAGTTGGAGAGGTTAATGTGGTCAATGCTTATGATTCTAGCATTGAGAATCATATTTCAGACAGGGGTCTTCATGTTGATGATGCTCGAGGGATCGATAGTGATCAGGTAATGAGCTCAGATCAAGTGATAAACGGGTGTCAAAGTGCAAAATCCACAAAGACAAGACAGAGATCTTTGTGGTATTACAAACATTTTTGAGATCGGATTTGTGTGGTGCACCTTATGTGGGAGATGCATCACTTATAGGCGGTGGTTGAGGTTTTTCATTTTTTATGGTTGAGATATGGAGATTTGTGAGAAATCTAAAGATGGCATATTTGTGGTGTTGGAGTGTTTCTATGTGATTTTATATCAAGGTGCAGTGTTGAGATTGTGATATTAAATCACATATGCACTGAAGTGGGCTACGTGTGTTATAATGTGGAAGAGTCGGGAGGTCAATCGAAGATAGGAGGAAAGAGTTGCAACGAAGATGAAAAGTGGATGTGCTTTAGCACTTACCACAGACGTCTGTGGAATTCTCACAGATGTTTGTGGTCTCAGGAATTTGTTTTCTGAGAATTCCCACAGATGTCTTCTGGGTTTTCCACAGATGTCTGTGACGAAGAGATTTGGAAAAATTCTATTTTTTCTTGAACGGGTGACGACTTCTTTGTTGGGCTTTTCTGAAACTTCAATGCTTGGCTCTTCCTATTCAATGACTTTGATTCTTTTAGGATGATCCGAAGGTGTATACTATTTAGATCATCTATATAAGGCCTCTAAATCATCTTCCTAAACAACGTGGTGCATGTGAGACGAATCAACCAGATTTGGAATCCAGAAATTAGGGTTAGCCTCCATTGTTCATTGTTCTTCTTCTCCAACAATTTTAACCATGTAGATATTCACTCTCTTTCTCAATTTGGTTATTGATTCAATAGTATTTTGTTTATTTTAGCTTTGTTTTATTAATTGTAAACAAAATTTTGGTGAATCAATAAAGTGGGTGGTTGGGTGGAATATCTTATGTTATTGTGTTTTGATTTCAATTTCATCTTGTTTTCAATCCAAGTTATTTCTTTGTGATTTGGGTGACAAAGGTCCGTTGATAAAGCTTCTGCAAAGTGCTACCATTTCCATAACATGAATCATGATACTTTGTAAAAATATTAGTTAATACCAAGTTATGCTCCAATGCGATGAAACATACTATTTCTATCATACTATTAAACTGTATAGCATTATACTTTGTAATTATTATTTGTTTGCACATATAATTCATTTTGCATACACATACAGGTGCACGCACACATTCAGTTTGCATGCATAATTCAGTTGCACACACATATATTCAATATAATAGTAATATTATGATATGATGTATGTAATATATCTCAATGTTTATAGTTTTCTCATTTAGTTTTCTCTTTAACATGCTAGATTGTGTCCTTTTGCTCATTTAATCATTGATTGTATATATTAAGATCACATTTAAAATGGTTCAATTTGTTGTTATCAATTGCTTTTATCTTATTGTATTAACAATGGTTAAATGTGATTGCAATTTGATTGACCTTAGATAGAAGTGTGATTAGTTGGATAATTAAGAAAATAATTATGACCTAAGCCACATAGTATAATTCAACTATTTGAGGACCAACTTATAGAGAGTGTTATATTCATACTTATAGTTTGAGTTATAAAGTTGTTTGTTGCTAATAGTTTACAAAGCCAAATAATTGGCTTTTGTAATTTTACTCAATGTCATAACACTGCTCAACTAAATGTGTAATATATTGAATATTAGGTATATTAAGTTTGATATTAGCTCTTTATGATTACTTGTTAATATTAGAATCCCTCTTTAAGTAATCGGGTTTTGCATATTCATACTGATACAGTTTAGACTTACACTAATGCCATCTTATCTGTATCTCTGTCTGTATGTGTCTCTATATGTGTGTATCCATGTCTCTATGCATGTGTGTGTGTTTGTCTCTCTCTCCCCTTCTTTGCTTGTGCGTGCGTGCATGCCTCTCTCTCTCTCACTGTGTGTGTCTCTGTCTCTGTGTGTGTGTCTCTGTGTCTATTTGTCTCCCTCTCCCCCTCCCCCCTCTTCGTGTGTGTGTTATAGACCCATCTCTAACATATGGAAAAATGAGCGATTGTTAGAAGTTGCTTAATGGTAACTGAAGATTGCATCCCATATCTAAGTTCTCTAGGCTCCATACAGGTGACTTTTTATATCTGTAATATTAATTTGGAAATGCATATTGCACCCAGTGGTTTTCCAAGTATATATGATGTTGAACATTTCATCAACTCCTTGAAATATGATGTCAATATTGTGGAAAGCCTTCCTGAAGCTTATGAGCGAGGAAAGAAGAAGAAGTTGAAAGCTCTATAGGTTTAGATGCATGCTAACAATGACTTTGACTTAATAACTTACTCTTCTGTTTACATCTAACATGTTTTATATCCTTTTTGTTTTCCCCATACAGATTCGTCTACCTAGAGATGCCCCTCTAAGATGGTATACCACAACTGCTTTGGAAAATATAAAGGAGCATGGTGCTATATACCTTACTCCTTTTTCTCATCGACTGGCCGAGGAGATTGATGAACCTAAACTTCAAAGATTAAGATGTAGGGTGAATTATCATGCTCTAAGATTCAAACCACACATAATGAAAACGAGCAAAGAGATAGTAAATAAGTTCCGCTCATAAGGGCATTTCATGTCAATTCATCTTAGATTTGAAATGGATATGCTTGCATTTGTGTTGGAATTTGATACCTAATTCATTATTCAAAGAAGCTTGAAGTCGTAGAAGCAAAGGCGAAGACAGAGGAGAAAGAGCAAGGCCAAACCCTAGTTTCATTCAGAAAAGAATTACTTCATCCGGTGTTGCTGAGTTGGGGATTGTCGATCCAAAATTATGGTTCGGTGTTGTTGTGCTGCTGTTGCTCCATCTGGAGCGGTGATGAGGAGGCTGGACGAGAAATCTCGTCTGGTGAATTTTGGTTCGGGAGTTTGTTTGGAGTGGAAGTAAATACCGAACCGTAGAGCTCATTCGGTAGCTGATGCCGCTCCAATGCTATGCCGCTCCAAATAGAGGTGCTAATGCCGAACCAAAAGATGTTGATCCATGCGATGTTGAACGAAATATCTCGTTCGGTATTTGGGCATGCCGATCCAAACTGAAGTGGAGATGCCGGTCCAGACTTGAAGTGCCGCTCCAGATGAGTGCCGGTCCAATTTATTGTTCAAGCATTGAGTGCCGGACCAGATGTATGCCAAACCAAGTAGCGTCGGTCCAGATTTGAGACGTTGAAGGCCGAACCAAATATTTGGTTCGGTGTTAGAGCGTGCCAGTCCAAATCATACCGGACCAAACTATGTGTGCTGTTTGTCAGACTAAACATGCCGAACCATACCCCATGGCTGCTATATAGCAGCTACCCCTCCTCATATCTTCACTTTATAAATAGTGGAGCTTCTGGACAATAATGGTAGCCATCCTAGAGAGCTGATACTCTACAAAATTTTGTCTGAATAGTTAATTCTTCTTATGTATAACCTCCAAAAGTGAATCAATCTTGTAACTCTAATCTTTCAGTGATTAATAAAATCTCCTCTCCCCAAGTGGACATACACTACCTCGTGGTAGTGGAACCACTATAAATACCGGTGTTATTTATTTTTTTTGTATTGCATAGATCTGTGACTGTTTGTTCTGGTGTTATCTCTATTTGTTTCGTCTCACTACAATCACGATCCAGTTGTTTTCCGCTGCATTGGGGTTTTATTCCTTAGACCGGTCATCTGAAGGGATTTTCTCCAACAGTCTGGTATCTAAGCTACAAGGTTGATTGAGGAGTGTTAGATGCTATGGTAGGAGATGAAGGGACTCCAGTTGTTACAAGACCCTATACTAGAGGGATTTATATCGCGTCAGGATCACAGTTGGCAATTGAGAAATGAAATGGAGATAAAGACTTCGTGAAGTGGCAATGGAGGATGAAGGCTGTTCTAATGAGGATGAAGTCCATCCAGTAGTGTTTTCCCCTAAGGAGTTGACGGCTGACATCTCAGACGTGGAAAGGAAGGAGATGGAGAAATGGGCGTTTACTACTTTATAACTAGCTATGGGAAAGAATGTTATCTCAAAGATTAGCAGTGGGATCACTGCTAGGGGCATTTGGACCAAACTATAAAATCTCTACTTGAAGAAATCTCTGACTAACCATCTGATATTACCAAATACATTTTCACCATGCGGATGAGAGAGGGTACTTCAGTGAAAGAACATTTTAATTTTTTGATGATGTCGTGATGAAGATGAAGACTGTTGACTTGAAGATGGATGAGGAGCAAATGACAATGATTCTTTTGTGTTCTCTTCCATAGCGATACACAAGTTTCGCTAACAGCCTTATCTTCGCTAGACACATTGACAGTGAAAGATGTGAATTCATGCCTTCTATCTATGGGCTTGAGAGATCAGGTGAAGGAGATAAGTGAAGGAAGTAGAGGTGGAAGTAGTAGTCACGGCCTATTTGTTGAAAGAGGTAGAGAAGATAAGAAGAATTGGCACTCTAGAGGGCGTTCCAAGTTCAGGAAGCCCGGTAATAGCAGGAGAGGAAAGTCTAAGGACGGGAAGTGCTTTATCTGCAAGAAACCCGGTCATTGAAAAAAGGATTATCCAGATTTGAAGAAGAAGGAAGAAGACGGATCTTTATCATTTGTGGTGGAGAGTCTGTATCTGACGATGTGTTGTCTACAGCAGTATCGGATGTCTCAGACCATTGGGTGCTGGACTCGGGGGCGTCCTTTCATATAATGCCTAATAAGGATTACTTCAGTTCTTACGTTAGACGAGAGGGAAGCTCTATTCTTATGGGTAATGATGTTAGCTGTAGAGCAATGGGTGAAGGTATAGTGAGGATCAGAATGTTTGACGGAGTGATACACACTTTGACAGGTGTCCGGTATGTTCCAGGTCTTCGAAAGTCCTTAATTTCTTTAGAACATTTGGCATCTTCGGGATGCAAGGTAACTATCGAGAAGGATAGTCTGAAGGTTTCGAGAGGTGCACTAGTTCTTATGAAAGGAGATGTGTTTCAAAATCTATATTTGCTGAAAGAAACCATAGTTCTTGGAGAGTCGTGTGTTGGAGTAGATAATTCTTGTGCATTGGATGCCATAAAGCTTTGGCATCTCAGGTTGGGTCATATTTCAGAAAACGACTTAGAACTGCTTCGAAGACGGAAGATGATCAAAGGAGAAAGCTTTGACAAGATGGACTTTGTCAGGAGCGTGTGTTAGGCAAGCAAACTAAAGTATCTTTTGGAGTTGGACTCCATAAATGAAGGTGAGTACTTGAGTACGTGCATACAGATGTCTAGGGATCGGTTTCTACTCCTTCTCTTGGAGGAGCAAAGTATTTTATCTCTTTCATTGATGACTTTTCTCGAAAAGTATGGGTGTATGTGATGAAGGTCAAATCAAAAAGTTTTGAGAACTTCAAAGACTGGAAAGCGGTTGTTGAGAAACAATACGGTTCTAGGTTGAAGGTGCTGAGACCTGATAATCGCGGTGAATTTGTCTCGAGGGAGTTCCTCGACTTTCGTAGACTATATGGCATTCAGAGTCATTTCACTACACTCGGCGATCCGCAATCCAATGGGGTTGCAGAAAGGATAAACATGACTCTACTGGAGAAGGCTCGTTGCTTGAGATTGAGGTGGGCTTGTCTAAAGGCTTTTGGGCTGAGGCATTATCAACTGCGACGCATACCATAAGTCGAATTCTGTGCTCAGCCATAGATGGTAAGATTCCAGAGAAAAAGTGGAGAGGTAAAGTAGTGTATCTTGGTTACTTCCGAATTTTTGGTTGTCCTGTGTACGTTCACCATACAGGTGATGACAAGTTAGAGGCTAGAGCATACAAGGGCATACTAAAGGGATACACTGATGGTATCAAAGGGTATCGAATTTGGAACCCTTTTGATCGGAAGATTGTTCATTCTAGACATGTTACTTTTGATGAGTCTGCTATGTTCAATCTGAAGGAGAAGCTACATACCACATCAGAAGATTCTGATAGGCCTAAGGAGATGGAAGAAGTTCCCATTCCAGCCAAGGAGTAGAGTTATTATTGATGTTGTCAAGGAAAACGCAGTTGATGAAACATCACAGGATAGTCCATAGGTTCCTTCTAGTAGTGCTGGTGATGTGCATGAACTAGAGGAAGTTCATTTCAAGATGGAGCTGAAAGGAGTTTAGGCAAAGCAGTACTATCAGGCTACCCGAAAGGTATGGTGATTAGCAGTTTGCGAACCATAGCCTTGGTGATTAGTTTGACTATGCCCTACACGTGGTTCATGAGGAGCCGCTTGACCTTGATGAAGCTTTGAATTCATGTGACAGTTAGAAGTGGATGTGCGCTATGGAAGAGGAGTTAGAGTCATTGAAGAAGAACAAGACTTGGGATTTGATAACACCTCCTCAAGGAAGCCGAGCCATAGTTTGCAAATGGGTGTTCAAGGTGAAAGATGATGGGAGATACAAGGCTAGACTAGTTGCTAAAGGATTTTTATAAAGAAAGGGATTGGAGTATGATGAGATATTATCTCCAGTTGTGAGGCATACGTCCATCTGCATTTTGCTCGCTATCGTCATAGCTCATGACTTGGAGCTGGAGCAACTGGACGTGAAAACTGCTTTCTTGCACGGAGACTTGGATAAGACCGTCTACATGAAGCATCCAGAAGGATGTGTTATAGATGAGAAAAAAAATTGGGTTTGCAAATTGAAGAAGTCTTTGTATAGACTTAAGTAGTCGCCTAGACAATGGTACAAGAGGTTTAACTCTTTTATGCTTTCACTTGGTTTTGATCGTAGCATCAAAGATGCTTCTGTGTACTTCAAGCATTTAAAGAATGGTAGATGGATGTACATACTCTTGTACATGGATGATATGTTAATTGCTTCCAAGGATAAGGCTGAAATCGATAGTTTAAAGCGAAAGCTAAAAGCGGAATTCGAAATGAAAGATCTTGGAGAAGCAAAAAAAATTTTGGGTATGAAAATCCAAAGGGATAGAAAGCTAGGACTTTTGAGCCTATTTTAACAGGAGTACATTCGAAAGATGCTTACTCGATTTAGCATGGAAGGGGAAAAGGCAATTAGCACACCCATGCCTTTGCACATACAGCTTTCTAGTAAAGGCTCTCTGATCTCAGAAAAGGACAAGGCTTATATGATGAAAGTCCTATATGAAAGTGCAATTGGCAGCTTGATGTATGCCATGGTCTTCACTAGGCCTAACATTGCACAGGCGGTTGGATTGGTGAGTAGGTTCATGGAAAATCCAGGAAAGACGCACTGGGAAGCAGTGAAGTTTATCTTCAGATACCTTAGAGGAACTCCAAACCATGGACTTTGTCTCTGGCGGTAGAGGAAGAGATTTTAGCTTGATTGGATTTTGTGATTCTAACTATGTCGGTGATAGAGATCGAAGGAAGTCAACCTTCGGATATGTGTTCACCCTTGGTGGGACAGCGATCAGTTGGAGAGCGAGGTTGCAGATGATTGTGGCTTTGTCCACTACAGAGGCAGAGCTCATAGCTGCAGTTGAAGCAGCTAAGGAGGCGCTTTATTTGAGGAGATTGTTGTGTGATTTGGGCTTCGTATATAAAGGAGTGGATGTGTACTATGACAGTCAGAGTGCAATTCACTTAGCTGAAAATCTGGCATTCAGCTCGAGGACGAAGTATATTGAGGTGCGAGAGTCATTTCTTCTCTCGATGAGTGAAGAGAAACTAGTTCGTCTTCAGAAAGTTCACACAAAGGAGAATGTAGTAGACATGTATACCAAGTCATTGCCTGTTGCTAAGTTCGAGCATTGCTCAGACTTGATTCGCTTAATGAAGTGCTAGGTGCCACGAAGTGGCACGAGAGGAGAGTTGAGATGGTTCATAGAGACGTTTGTTTTCATGGTGGAGATTGATAAGTTCTACACGGACTAGGTACTTCGAACACTTTGTTTTACGGGCAGTGGCCTTGCCGGAGTTAGGGTTGTCAATGAGTACCCGAAAAATCCAAAATTCATCTGTATCAGTATCCGAAAATGTGAAAAATATCTGATATTCGAAAAGCGGATATGAATATCCGAAAACATTTTCGGATACGAATACAGATATGACACTATCCGTATCCGAAAAATATCTGTCCACTGTGGAATTAAATATCAATTTTTTATTTTCAAATTATACTTAATTCTTCAACTAACCAAAATAAATAATTATAAAATCAAATATTATTTTGAACTATTGGATTCTTATTATCAACATCCTGCCTTTTATCAAACCCTAGATCCAATAACAACACAAAACAACAGCCTCTCATTTCATGTTCATTCAATTAAAACCTAATTCAGAAGAAAAAATGGCGTCTTCTTAGTTCTTCCTCTGCCGACATTGAAAACTTCTCTTGTTTATCATACCTAGTTTCAGTCTCTGCTTCAAGCGACGATTGAACTACTTCGATTTCAAGCGACAACTCAAGCTATTTCAAGCGACGATTCCAAATATCTACAGTCTTCTTCAAGTTCAAGAAAAATCGACGACTTTTCAAATTCAATCTACGACGACAGCTACTTCTTCTTCGAGTTAGTGGTATGAATTCAAAGCTATTGTTTTATTATTTCGTATTACACTGTTAATATTAGTTGGTTACTTAGTAGAGATTGTTTGGTTATTGATATTCTGTTAATGCACCTGTTAACACTTGTTTGATTATTTCAAAGCTATTGTTTGATTATTTCACATCTATTATATGAATATTAGTTGATTATTTGGTATTACACTATTAATATTCTGTGACTTAGAAGAGAATGTGAAGCAATTTATTCCTTGTTCTTCATTTTTAAGTAGTAAGTTTGTAGTTTGATTTTTATGCCACCCACTGGACATTCTGTCACTGGACATTCACTAGTCTTTCACTGGTCGTTCTTTCATCAATTTAATCCTCGTTCTTTCACTGGACATTCACGGTCATTCGCAGTATCACACTTCTTATTCCCACTCACAAATTCTTGTCAATTCAACTATGTTGTTTGATTTTTATGCCACATTCTTAGTTGTTGTCATACTTGTCATTTATATTTATTAACTGTGTTATTATAGATACTTGAAAATGACAAACACGTCTTCAAGTTGTAGTTGTAAATCTATTGCATGTGCTTCCAATGCTAGTGCCAATGATAATTTATCCAAATCCGTTGTGCAAGAAGAAACCCAAAATTTAGACACAAGTGTGCAAGCAGAAACCCAAAATCAAGATATTTCTATAAATTTGGATAAACCAGCACCTCAAAATGCAAAAGCTTTGAAACCTGAAGTTTGGAAAGATTTTGATAGAGAAGTAATACTAGAAGGTGGTATTAAGGCAACTTGTAAACATTGTTCTAGAGTATTTAATGGAGCTACCACGTTAGGAACAACTCATTTGAAAAATCATACAAAAACTTGTCCAAGAAATCCTAATTGTAAGAAAATATCTGGACAACAACTCTTAAGTACCAAAAGTTCTCCAAATAAACCGATCAAATTATCGAGTTGGAGGTTTGATCAAAATAGAACTCGTATGTGTTTTGCACGTATGATTGCCAAACACGATTATCCCTTTAGTATGACCGAACACGTGTATTTTCAAGAATATGTCAAGAGTATAAATCCAGCGATTAAGTTCTATTCAAGAAATACTGTTAGATGTGATGTTTTGAAACTTTATACCGACATGAGAGGTGAATTACAAGAAATATTGATAGTTTGTCATGTCGTGTTAGTCTTACTACGGACTTGTGGACATCTGAACATCAAAGCATATGTTATTGTTGTATAACTTGTCATTATATAGATGATGACTGGAAATTGAAAAAAAAAGTTATTGCTTATCATGAATTGCCTCCTCCACACACTGGACTTATGCTTAGTGCTTCTATCAAGTCAAAAGTGTTACATCAGAATATCGACAAAAAACTATTTGCAATTACTGTTGATAATGCTTCAAATAATGATGTTATGATAAGAGACCTTAAAGAATGGTTAGTTGGTAAAGGTGTTTTGCCTTTAAATGGCGAATTATTTCATATTCGTTGTTGTGCACATATACTGAATTCGATAGCACATGATGGGTTAAAAGTTGTTCAAACTCTCATTGAAAAAATAAGAGAGCGTAAATTTTACAAAGTCATCCCAAATGAGAAAACAAAATTGGGAAAATGCGTTAGCTCAAACTAGATTAACCGAAAAAGGAGTTTCTTATGATGTCCCAACACGATGGAATTCAACGTATCTCATGCTTGAAAGTGCACTTGAAGTGCGTCCGACATTTGAGCAATTAGTTGATTTAGCTAGTGATTACAAATGGTTTCCATCAAATGAAGAATGGGAGATAGGTCAAGAAATTTATGAATGTTTGAAAATATTCTATGATGTGACACTTAAATTTTCCAGTGTTAAGTATTCAACGACTAATTTGTATTTTAAGAGTGTATGTGATGTTTATGAGAGTATTTTAAGTTGGGAGCAAAATGAACTTGACTATATCCGTATTATGGCAGAAAAGATGAAAGTTAAGTTTGATAAGTATTGGAATACTTGCAATCTAATGATGAGTATTGGTATGATATTTGATCCCCGATATAGGATGGCTTATATTGAATTTTTCTTTGGGTTGATTTATGGTAGATTCACAATTTCATGTTAGAAAAATATATAATTCTTTGAAAAATCTATTTTCTTTATATGAAAATGAAAGCACTTCCTCTGCAAATGTCTTTACCTCTACTTCTTGTGATATCTTGGAATCTTCTAATAGTGGTCCTAAAAAAGAACCAAAATTGATCTAAAGTAGAGAAACTACGTCGAGCAAAAGGTTGGAAGCTCACAAGTTTCAAAGACGGATCTTGATAAGTACCTAGAAGTTGAATTGTTGCCAATGGGTGAAGATAAGGATAACTTTGATATTTTGATGTGGTGGAAAACTAATAGTCCTACTTTTCTGATTCTTGCTAGAATTGCTCGAGATATTTTAGCAGTTCCAGTATCCACCGTAGCATCTGAATCGACTTTTAATATGGGAGGTAGGTTGATAACGGAGGGTAGATCATCATTGTCTTCGGATATAGTGGAATCATTGACTTGCATAAAGGATTGGCTGCCATTAAACATTGATTTGGATTTGCTAACATTCAATTTAGATATTTGGTTGAATATAATGATTGTTTTATATAATTTATTTTTTATTCTTTGAATAGGTCATAATGTTGAGTTTGTCGATGATGGTTCAGCTCCACTTTAGCTTCCCTTCATGTAAGCCAAGGTATGTCTTGCATTTTGATATAATTTATGTAAATTAGCTCCCCTTCCTTTTTTGTTTTACTGCTAAAATGCATTTGTCCTACTGTGTGAATGGTGCATTTCAACAATTGCCGGTTATTATAACAGCAAGGGGACAGTTGGAGTATACCTTAAGACCTTATTGCGTGTATAACTTATCTTGCATTAGTAAAATATATATTTGACACACTGTTTCCTCTTGAATCATAACAGCACTGCATATAAACCTTGCTAATTAACATAAATTTTGCACTTATTTCTTCATCCTGGAAACCTTGCTAAATAACAAGTATTAGAAATTAGATTATGCATATAAACATCCTTACATATAGTTTTAAAGAATATACTACAACTCCTAACTAAAAAATTAAAAGTTCTACGTTCAAAAATAGTGCTATTCAAACATTAAGTTGCATAAACAGAAAAACAGCTTGTGTTATGATACATATAGCTCACCATACCTCAGTTCAATCAAGATCTATTTAGCTCATTCTCTGAACCATTGGCCATCCTTGCATTACCAAGCATGCATCAACTATCCCATTACAATTATTATATGCATCACTATTGCTACATGCGCTAATTGCTATGATTTACATCAACCGAACATATTCCTTTCAATTTAAATTGTATGTCTAGGTGGATGGTTATAATTGTTTGTTGCAAACACTTTTATGTACGTGTATATTTTCTGTCTTTTGCCAATGATGTACAATTTTTAATAAGTTATTTCAATGTATATTTTTATAGGTGGACTGCATTTGAAGAAGAAGAAAGGATATGAAATTTGAGGAAGAATGCTCTATTTTTATTTGCTTTGTTGTGTGTGTTATGCAATATGTTGTATTTTCTTTTTCCTTGTTTATTCATCATAATAGATTGTAGTTGCTGTGTATGAAGTTCAAGTGTTTTTCATCTTAGAAGTACTTTTAGAAAATTGGATAAATGAAGCATGTCATTATGTCTTGTAACTTGTTCATGATACCCATTACATTGTGTTGTTCATTGGTATTGTTTGATTACATTATTCTGCAAATATCATAATAGAAATCATATCTATATTGACGGATGCAGATATTCTTTTTGAAATATCCGCGGATAGTGGATACGGATATGGATGCAGATTTTAGTTTTCGGATATGGATACAGATAAAGCACTATCCACATCCGTTTGCATCCGTTTATAGCCCTAGCCGAAGTTCGTTGACAAAGTGTAATGGGTGATCACATTGCCAAAGCTCATTGGGTAAGTATCCATTTGCTTGAAGCATGAAAGTGTAGATGAGTTGGATGGCTTGTATGGAATTTGGTATCAAGGTAGAGATTGTTGGAATTTGATACCTAATTCATTGTTCAGAGAAGCTTAAATTCGAAGATGCAAAGGCGAAGACAGAGGAGAAAGGGTAAGGCCAAACCCTAGTTTCGTTCGGAGAAGAATTACTTCGTCCGGTGTTGCTGAGCTGGGTAGAACTGTCAATGGATACCCGAAAAATCCGAAATCCGTCCGCATCCGCATCTGAAAAGCGGATAAATATCCAATATCCGAAAAAACGGATGCGGATACGAAGACATCCGCATCCGAAAATTATCCATCCGGTTTATGTTAAGATTATAGTTCAAATTATGTGTATTTTAATGCAGTAAATGATATTCGTTTATTATTTTATTAAGTTAGTAGTTTATATTATGTGCATTTAATGCTTATTAACTGCTTGAAACTATTTATTATGATCATATTTGTTAATTTTTAACACTTTTATAATCAATAAGATTGAAAAATATTTATGTTAAACTAAAATTTTCTTTTTCTAATTCTTGATTTATCGATCGTTGGCGGATAGGATAATTATCCGATATCCGTCCGCATCCGCGGATGTGGATATTCGATATCCGAAAATGATTTCGGATGCGGATGCGGATATGGCACTATCCGCATCTGAAAACATCCGTTGACAGGCCTAGAGCTGGGGATTGCCGAACCAAAATTATGGTTCGGTGTTGTTGTGCTACTGCCGCTCCATCTGGAGCGGTGATGAGGAGGCCGGATGAGAAATCTCGTCCGATGATTTTTGGTTTGGGAGTTTGTTTAGAGTGGAAGTAAATACCGAACCAGAGAGCTCGTTCGGTAGCTGATGCCGCTCCAATGCTATTCCGGTCCAATAGAGGTGCTAGTGCCGAACCAAAAGATGCTGCTCCATGTGATGCCAAACGAAATATCTCGTTCAGTATTTGGGCATGCCGGTCTAAACTGAAGTGGAGATGTCGGTCCAAACTAGAAGTGCCGCTCCAGATGAGTGCCGGTCCATTTTTCTTGTTTGAGCATTGAGTGCCAAACCAGATTCATGCTGAACCAAGTAGCGTCGGTCCAGATTTGAGACGTTGAAGGTCAAACCAAATATTTGGTTCAGTATTAGAGCGTACCGATCCAAATCATACCGGACCAAACTATGTGTGTTGTTTGCCAAACCAAATATGCCGAACCAGGACTGCCAAACCAAACCCCAAGGCTACTATATAGCAGCTACCTCTCCTCATATCTTCACTCTATAAATAGTGGAGCTTCTGGACAATAATGGTAGCCATCTTAGAGAGCTGAAACTCTGTAGAATTTTGTTTGTATTGTTATTCTTCTTATGTATAGCCTTCAAAAGTGAATCAATCTTGTAACTTTAATCTTTCAATAATTAATAAAATATCCTCTCCCCAAGTGGACGTACACTGCCTCGCGGTAGTGAAACCACTATAAATACTGGTGTTATTTATTTTTCTGCATTGCATAGATCTGTGACTGTCTGTTCTGGTGTTTATCTCTGTTTGTTTCATCTCACTACAATCACGATCCAATTGTTTTCCGCTGCGTTGGGTTTTTCATTCCCTTAGACTGATCATTTGAAAGGATTTTCTCCAACAATTTATTAGGTAAGGGTCACTACTAATTACATCCGTTTCTTCTTTCTTTTGAGAATTTGCTTTAGAAATAGGTCCATGTTTCACTTTCCCTTTTATTTTGGTGTGAAAATGCACAATTAACAACCTATGCTTAACGCTCCTAATGATATTAAAAAAAATAAAAAATATGTAAATGTATGACTCATTAATAAGATGTAAAATTTTTAATAACAGTGATGTGAACATTTTCAGATGTCTTGATATATTTAATCTTGAAGAACATAAGATCCTAAAGAAGTATAGGAAAGAAAATTTCAAGGAAAAGGAACTTATTTATAGGGAAAGGAGGCTTATTTGAAAATGTCTCTTAACCCCAGAAGAGGTAGTATAAACTTTTATTTCCCAGAAATTTAATTACATCTCTAATTTTCTTTGACTGATAACATAACTGCTGCTTGGAAAATTCCAAACAAAATAACGATCTTCTTGTGTCAAAAACATATAACAGCGAAACATTGATTTTAAACTGCCATTCTTAGTTTTGAGATCGGACATTTAAATATGTTTATCCTATCATACACACACACATATGTATGTATATATACATATATATATATATATGTATGTATGTATGTATGTATGTATGTATGTACACACACATATGTATATGTATGTATGTATACACATACATATGTATACATACATACATATATGTACATATATATACATGTGTGTGTATAGTGGATCGTTTAAATTAATTCAATCTAAAACTATGGACAATCAATTACTACCCAGCATTATTTTCAAAAATCCTATATCCTGCCACTTCTGAATTCCGATTTGATTCTCAAATTTCGATTTAAAACCTAACTCAAATATAATTGACAGAAGTAAAAATATATCAAGAAACTTGTTTGGAACATACATTTTAAATTTTAGTGTTAAAAGAATAATGAAACACAAATTTATCTTTTTAGACGTTTAATTTGTCATTTGATAATTAGTAAATATTTATAACTTGTATTATGTTTATATATATGTATAATGTAAACTAATATATAGTTAATACTCAACTAATGTATATACTGTAAAAAAATATTATGCATATATTACACTATTATAGTATATTACACTATTACAGTAAGCTTGTATGTACTATTACTCATATAAACTGTACATTATGCTAGTTATCATGAAGTCATGAACTAAGCTTATATATGCATTTTACTATCAATTGTATATTATGCTTTAGTTCATTTTCATGCAAGCATATATATTTCATTTCGGTTAATACTTAGTTCATATATCATTTTACTGTCATGCTTGGTTAATACTCAGTTCATTTTACTGTCATGCTTGGTTAATACTCAGTTCATTTTACTGTCATGAACTAAGCTTGTATATGCATTTGAACTAAGTCATGAACTAAGTTAATACTCAGTTCATATATCATGAAGTCATTTACTGTAAACACTAAACAAGTTAATTCAATTTTCGTGCCACTGTTCTCCGTTGTCGTAGTACACCATATATCTTTCATTTTAGTTCATGCCAATGTTCTTCGTTGCAGTAGTACACCATATATCTTTCATTTTAGTTCAATTAATTTGAGTCTATTTAACTTTGGACAGAGGCTCGGAGACTGAAGTTCGAAGTTGCAATATCTTTGGCAGTTTATTCTAGTAATTTTATTTTATTTGCTTTTGACCCTTTGTTGTTGTAATTATATTAATGTATTTATATTCATGTTTGGACTTTGGAGTTTAAAACTTTGAATTGTAATCAATGTGATGTATTGTATTGTGCTAATATGTTGTTACTATAATGCTAATGTTGTATGTAATGTAATTCAATAAGTCAGTTCTATTAATATATTTCAGTTCATATATTATAACTTTATACAATGTTGTATGTAATGCCAGTAATTGGTATTTGGATCTAACATGCAAATAATGCTATAAATTATAGTTGCAGGCTCGCACGCTTGCTATAAAACGATTCTTGGCTTGCATTAGTTCAATACTTCACTTTGTTAACCGGTTTAATTGACCAGTTAACCGATTAATTTAAACAGTTAACCGTTTAAATTAGTTGGTTAATCGATTGATTTAACTGGTTAATCACGGTTTAAATTAACTGGTTCGGTTGGTAGGCCGATGACTGCCTTAACCGACCATCGGTTAACCGAACCGCGTAATAATTTCGGTTAACCGAAATTATTACCCGAATTAATCGGTTAACTGCCGTGCCCACCCCTAATGCTTTGGACCAATCAAAAAGAAAATACCATTCATTTGCTTTAAAGAGAGTGTGCACAACAAATCTCATAATAAGATAGATCTAAATCTTGCTACCGGCCATTTGACTAAGTTGGAAAATGCAATCATAAACAGTTTTTCGGCTGAAATTCATGAGATTTCCATGCTTCTTCTCTATACTGCGTTCTTTTACCTACTATAGCCCCCACTTGTTTTAACACTTTGAAATAAGGAAACTTTAGCAACTCGTTAGTTTATAAGAAATTTTGAGATATGTCCTTATAATTATAAAAAATTAAATTTAGGTCTCTCCCAGTTTTCTTTTATAAAATATATCTCTATTTTCCCAAAAAAAAGTGAAACTCAAAGGGGTGGTTAGGTATTTTTATTAAGCTTAACATGTGTTCTTATGGTATATGTACATAACTTATAACCACCATAACACACGTCTTAACGTCCACTTTTAAATTTAAACACGGGAGAAGTAAAAAAAATTCAAAAAAGATGGATGTAGAAAATAGTTCTAAAATGAAAGGATGTAAAACAAAAAAGTTTCAAAAAAAGGATGTACCCCTAATTTCCACTTATTTTACCTTTTCAGTATCTCTCCATTTGAATTTTCATTCTTTCCCGCTCAAAATTGGAATTGCTAGTTTGACAACGATTATAAATGGCTTTAGACGAAAATGGCGAGGACGAAATGCATAAGATGTAGTAATGATTTGGATCGTCAACTCGACCAAAAAATCATGCAACAATCAATCGATCTTATATTACAACGGATTCAACAACAACTCGTCGAACACTAAAAATGAAACCGATGGTTGGCCACCTTATTTCATGGCAAATTCGACAGAACATTGTCAAATATTATTCTGAAGGATCATGTCATTTTCGTTCAATAAATTTGGTGTCCCTCGTCGAATTTTATCAAAACTCTTCGAATCGACAACTCATCATTAAAACAGTGGAACTGTTGGATAGTATGGATGCAGTCTACCTTTTTTAATTTAAATTCGGCATGATCTTACAGTTATTTTTACATTGCTCGACACTGGTGTTCCAAACATCATACTCATATGTAACCTCTTATCCATGGCAATGCTGCATCGCTTTTACAATTTAAAAAAAGTAGGGGAATGTCGTAACGTACATGAATATATCATTGGTGTCTACTTTTTAAATATTTAATCATTCTCCCATTTAAAATCTATAGTGTAATACATGTGTATCTGCTAAATATTCCCTCTTTTACAAATTATCACCTCCTTTTGAATCAAAATCCTTCATTTAAACACCATTTGAGATGATGGAAAATGAGTTAGGGTTTAGGAGATGATCATATGAATTAAAATAAGAGGGTAGTGATGTAATTACCTATTTATAGTTTTTCTGTCATATTCTTGTGATTCAAATATTTGTCAAATACATAAAGAGAGGGAATCAATTAATATATTTCAATCAGTCAATTAATTAAGCTATATGATGAAATAAGGAAAAAAGATAAATTTGGTTAATTGAATTAATTAATTAATTGTGTAATGAGAGAAAAGAAGAATATGAACGAAGATCAGATGGAAATGGATATCGCATGAAAATCAAATCACGTGAATATAGAAAGATTTCAAAGTTAATTGGCACTTAATTTTGGTCTCTAAGGAAAGCCTTTATCCCTAAACTTATATATATGAGGCATTAGTTCTTCTTCATCGCATAAAAGAGAGAATATACCATTGTCCCTTTCTTTTGTAAACTCTAATGTGTAGATCTGATTTAGTTAGAGCTCTGAGTGTTCAAACAATTTGGTGATATTTATAATATCTCTTTGTCACTCTTTCTTTTGATCCTTTGTGCCCTTGTTGAAGTGGAAGAGCAAATGTTATTGTCGGATCCGAGAACGTAAGCAGAACCGAATCTCATTAAATCTTCTTATGTTCCCTTCTTTTCACTAATTTTATTTATCTGGTGATTATTGAATTTTTATTCTAGAGTTGTTGAAGTGGAAGAGTAAATGATAAGAGACCATAGACTTGTGTTTATGGTTTCAGCTACCACTTCAAGCCTTACGCTTACATTTTCAGTTGCAAATGTCAAAGGCCTTGCTTATTTGTTCTCGTTTACGAATGTCACTAAGGCCTTGCTTATTCAGAACCGCCCCCTTGACTATCACCTTGGTCCTTATGCCAACCACCAAACATACTACCTAACCAGTCACTATAAGGCTTTTCACTCAGCTATTCATTAAGCTACATTACTACACTATCATTAATGTCAGAAATATTAGTTTTGGTCATCTTAAACCTTAGTATACATTCTCTTCCAGAAATCCATTAGTCCGGGTTTCAATATATTGCCGAAAGCTTCACTGCCCTCGGTAACCACTGTTTCTCACTCTCATCGGGTGAAGCCTGCCATAATTTATCTTTAGTGACTTATGGTATCTAAATCTTTAAATTTCTAAAATCACCTCCTATACCCATAATTCTTCCTCAACCATCGACTGTCTTTGACCCTCGATTAATGCCTTCGGTTTACTGACCTTAGCCTTACACCTAACATTTTACTTAATTTTTTTATACTTAAGATTCGGGTTCATCTCTTGCTTATGGTTTGGTTTCTCCTACGTTACTGCCCTTCGGTACACGTTGGGAACCGCCCTTTTCACATTTGACACTTCACTTTAAATGTATCGTCTTCTAATTCATTTGACATAGTCCTTCCTGATCGTTGACGATGGGTTCAACTTAAAAATTGGATCTTGTCTATTGACCCAATATAATACACGATTTAATTAAACTAACCTTCCAACAATAATTATTTTCCTTCTGCCTACCTATTATAACCCTTTGGTTATGCTTATTTTCTTTTAGAAATTACTTAGTTTGGTTTTAGAAAATCACAATAAACATTAATCATTATTTTTTTCTATATAATACTCAAAATCTCTATTTCTAACCACTTTCTACATCATACGACCTTCGATTAATTCATAATTTTTTTATTTACTTATGGAAAAATCCTATAAGTCAAAACTCATCCCTAATAATTTCTTTCCGTCATCATATTAAATTCTCAGATCTTACAGATTTTAAGAAGTATGAACAACATTTAATATTAATTTAAGAGATTTATAGAAGAAATAGGAATTTGGAAATACATTATTCATTTGGATTCCTTAGCTAATGAAGTCCCTAGTTCCCCTAGCTTTAATATTTTCTTCTCTTTTCTTTATTATGTTGTGACCACCATTAACTCAAGCTTTTATTTTTAGTTTGTGGGAGTAATGAATTGTATAGGATCGAAGAAAAGATTTGTATCTTTCACCTTTATTGACCGTCGTCCCATCAATCCCTTTCTTTTGTAATTCAGTCAAGTTAAGACTTATTTGAAAAGGCATGCGTTATTTAATACATTGAAATAAGTAAACGTACACCTATATACTTATCACATTTTAGTTGATTTCATAATGTAACCCTTTTAATAACTATTATCTTAGTTAATTATTTAAATAATTATTTGCTAATTTTATAGGGTGTTACAAGCTTCCCCCTTATAAGAATTTCGTCCTCGAAATTCAAATAAAGTACGATAATGGTTTCTTGGCTTCCTCATGCCCACACTATCCTATACATATATAAGTTCTGTACTTATGCATCTCAAACTAAATGTACTAGCGCATCAACTAATAGATAACAAAATCAACCATATTATCATATATATATATGGTTTATAATCAAATTACAGCAAACATACATGCTAATCTAAACAAGCAACTCGGTATAAGTCCTTTTGACTTTATCCTCCACCCTCCAAGTACAATCATCTCGGTCCTTACTCCATTGGGCCTGAACAGCCTTTACCTCCTTGTTTTGAAGCTTTTTGACATCTTGATCTACAATCCGAATAGGTTTCCTTACATAGGTCATGTTTGGTTCAGCAACCAAGTCTTCCATTGTTCTTAGAACAACTACATCGTTAGGGTCTCAAATACACTTTCGTAAATGTGATATATGAAACACATTATGGACCCAACAAAAGCACTCAGCAAGTAAACTCTATAGGTTACTTTACAAATTCTCTTTAGTATCAGAAATGTTCCAACATATCTCAAAGCCAACTTTTCGACCTTTCCAAACCTCATATTGCCTCTCATTGATGACATTTTAACAAACATATAATCCTACCGATCAAATTCTAAATCTTTTTGTTTCCTATCGGCGTATCACTTCTACCTGGATTGAGTATATTTCATCCTTTGTCAGATTAACTCAATCTTCTCCGAAGCCTCTCTTACAAGATTCGAACTTAAAACAAGTCTATCACCGATCTCACCCTAACTTATTAGTGACTTACAAGGTCTTTCATACAACGCCTCAAAAGGTGTCATCCTAATATTGGACTGCTAACTATCGTTTTATGAACATTCCACTAAGTGTAAGTGGTCTTCTCTAGATCCACCAAAGTCTAATACACATGCTCTTAGCAAATCTTCTAGCACTCGATTGGCCCTCTTGGTCTGGCTGTTTGTCTGTGGATGATAAGCAGCACTCATGCACAATTTTAAACCCAAAGCACTCTATAGGATCTTCCAAAAATCACCGACGAACAAAGGGTCTTGGTCACCAACCACGGTGCTTAGAATTCCATGGAGCATCGCAATAGTCTTCAAGTACATTTCGGTTAACCTTGCTGTCATCTTTGAGGACTTTAGTAGAATGAAATATATGCTCTTAGACAACCTATCAACTATGACCTATATGCTCTTGTTTCGTGCCCTTGACCTAGGCAACCCATCTATAAAGTCCATTGAAACTAAATCTCATTTCCACATAGGAACTTCTAAAGGCTGCAAAAGTCTACTTGGCTTATGATGTTTTACCTTAACCTGTTGGCATGTAAAACATCTTTTCACACACTCTCTAACATCTCTTTTCATCCCTTCCCAATAGAAGCTCTACTTCATGTATTGGTACACCTTAGCACCCCTTTAATAATAACAAATTTATAACGATGACATTTGTCCAAAACCGACTTACAAAGGTCCCTAATATTTGGACCATACAATCTCCCCTTCTTCTGAATGCAACCACTTTTGTCGGTATAGAAGCCCTTTAGCTCATCAGTCTAGGGACCACACTTTAGGCCATTGATCGGCATATGGTGGGTCTTCCTTCTGCCTCTCGGCAATCCTCTCTATGAGAATTGGATACACTTATAAGCAAGAAAACATTCATGAGTTTCGGTATGGACCAACATTCGACCGAAAATGCATATCACAAGAAGATAACATCTCTAAAACATTCCACTCCTCGGTTATAGCCAAACACATAATTATGATGCTTTCAAGTCAAGGAATCAGCGACTTTATTTCCTTTCATTGGGGTATACTTTATCCTAAAAGCATACGATGCCAAAAACTCCAACCATCTTTGTTGTCTCATGTTCAATTCTTTCTGGAAGAACAAATATCTCAAAGACTTATAGCCAGTGAACAATTCAAACCTTTCCCCTAAAAGGTAATGCCTAGTGCAAAGGTAAATGTCATGAACTCTAAGTCACGAGTTGGATACCGAATCTCGTAGGGTCTCAACTGCCTAGATATGTAAGCTGTAACTTTGCCCTTTACATTAACACCGCTCCTAACCCTAAACTCGAAGCATTTGTGTAAACCACCATATCTCCATTTCCTTCTAGCATTACTACAATTGGAGCTTTAGTCAGCTGAAGATTCAACTTTAGAAATGATACCTCGCATTCCTTTGTCCAAGCATACCTTTCATTCTTTCGGGTAAGTCTGGTCAATGGTGCCGCTATCTTAGAGAAGTTCTTAATGAATCTCCGATAGTATATGGCCAACCCCAAGAAACCACTTATCTTGGTAACCATCTTGGGTCTCTTCCAATTATTCATGGATTCGACTTCCAAAGGATCTACAGCCAATCCCTCCTTCGAAACTATATGACTTAGGAACTTAACTTCTTGTTTCCATAAATTACACTTGAAAAACTTTGTATTCAACTCATGTTGTCTCATGATTTCCTATACCAGTGTAAGATGAACTTCGTGATCTTACTCATCCTTATAATATACTAATATATCATCTATAAAGACCAGCACAAATCTATCCAACTAATTGCAAAAGACTGGGTTCATAAGATCTATAAAGAAAGCTGGAGCATTAGTCATCCCAAAAGGCATAACCAACCACTTGTATGAACCATACCTTGTGCTTAATGCGATCAAAGGAATAATATCTTCAATAACTCTTAGCTGATAGAATCATCTAGCCAAATCTAACCATGAGAATATTCTAGCTTCGCTCAACTGATTAAACAGATTGTTTATTCCAGGTAATGAATAATGATTATTTACTGTCACTTTATTTAACTTTCAATAATCAATACACATCCGAAGTGATCCATCAAACTTCTTTACAAACACTATAGAAGCTCCCCATGGCGAATTACTCAATCTAATGAAACTCTTATGCTCAAGTTCCACTAGTTGCTTCTTCAACTCTTCCATCTCCTTAGCCTGTATGCTACTATGTAGTTTACTAACAGGTAGTATCCTTGGTAATAAATCAATGCGAAACTCCATTACTTTTGTCAGAGGTAATCCCATTACTGGTTTGAAGACATCAACAAATTCTCAAACCACAAAATCTCTATCAATCTCCTCTTTCAAGCTTTCCATCACACACGACAAAACCTTGAACCTTCCCTTTATCTCGTCCAAAGATACTAAGATTTTATCCCTTACTTTAGGGTTCCTTGAACAATGATTCTCATGGCATACTAAATTATGGCATCATTCTGCACCAACCAATTCACACCCAAATTCACCCTGTATCGCTCAAAGTCAAATGCAAATGGATCGCAAGAAAACAAATGGCCATACAAAACAAACTCTAGATTGATGCACCTTAACCCGAGAGTGGCATACCCACCAATCAGATTAACCATACGCAAAGAAGTAACTAAGTAGGAAACATCTAACCCTACTCTATCGAACACATCCTTAGAAATGAAAGAACGTGTAGCTTAAGTATCAAAAAGAACTCCAACTAAAAATCTAGAAATTGAAATTATACATCCAAGTACTACTCCCTTCCCTTTATCATCGATTTTGGTCCCAAAGATGGCCCCTCCAAAGAAAACAACCTTGTTTGCTTCAGCCCTAGAATATCCTTCTTCTTATGGACTGGCTTGTCACAATTGAAGCATTTGACTTTGGCTGTCCTAAATGACTATGAATAGTTTGATGCATAGTGCCCCTTCCGCCAATAGTTGTAATAAGTAGGGTTGTTATGACAATGATAAATTTACCATCACCATACCTTTATCAAACTATCAATTACTAGTGTATAGTAAAATTTGCATACGAATACCATTGTTATGGTAACGGTAAATTTGCCATTGCTTACGGTAATTATATCAAAAACAAATATCAAAACCGTTGTTAACAGTAAATTTACTGATAATTTATGAATTTATTTTTGTGTAGATAAACTAACTATTTATTACATTTTCAAAACTGACCTGATCCTTTAATTTTTATGAAAAATGTAATCATCCATCATCTTTTAGGGATAAATCCGAGCCATTGAACTATTTATCATTTACTAGCCATGAGATTCATTTCATTATAAATCTAGACCTTCCAATATTATGGTTTTACCATATGTTCATTAGCCGCAGCTTTATGTAACAAATTAGGCTTTACCATTCTCTTCTCATTTTCTCTTCCCCGTTCAACTAAAAATTAAAATTATTAGAAGACCAAAAATTAAACAATAAAATCTCATTTGTTGTATGATCTTCTCTTCATCACTTTGATCTCTATTTCTTATTTCAATTCAGATGGAATCTATTCACTCAAATAATTTTTATCAAGTGGGGTTAATGGCGATTAAATTGCATCTCATCCTAACAAATAAGGTGAAGCTCCCCAAGTCAGTGCTGCCGCTGCAATAGGTATTCCATTTATTTAACTTGGTTCTCAATGGAATTTTATAATTGATGGTTGTTGTTTGATCTTATAAATTGAAATAGTAAAATAATTGTTTATCGTTTGATTATGTTAGTGGAAATTTTACTTTACTTTGAAAAAGAGTAAAATGATTCTCTGATAAAATGAAGCTTATCGACTAAAAATGGAAGTTTACATATAGTATGATTTAAAATGAGAATACTACAATTTCATACATTATGACATAATTTTATTTATAAGTGTTTGAAGTTATTTTAAAATTTAAAATTGTTTATCAATTAAACTCCACAAAAAGTCTTATAGTGACATGTTAGGTCCAGGTATAGATGTATGAAATATGACAATAGTGGTCTCTTGTGAAGTTTATAAAAAGTTTTATAAATAAAAGAAAATTCACTCTATTGCAATTGAAGAAAATGTTTATGCACATAATCATTTGGTTTTCTTCCTGTACATAAATATAAAGATGTATAATACCTTATGCACATGGCTATTTAGTGTACATTAGTTTATTTAGTTTTTATGTTAAATAATTTCACTCAAGCATATATAACTTGAATAAGTTTGGTGTTCTAAACAAATATATGTATACTTGCATGGATTCCATAGTTTCTTTATCCCTGTACAAGTTAGTTGTACAAACAAATTTCAAAAATATGTTTGTTGTACAAACTTGTTTGTCAAGTGTCCATAAATATAAAAGCAATCTTGTTCATATTTGCTTGAGTTAACAAATTTTCTTAGAACAAGTTTGCTTCATTCATGTACAAGTTTGTTGTACAAACAAATATTAATTATATATTTGTTGTACAAACTCGTTCTAAGCCAATACCCATAAATATGAAAGCAAGTTTATCATATTTGCTCGTATTAACAAATCTATTCATATATTCCAAACAACCATGCAAAAATATATTTGTTGTACAAACTTGTTCTAAGCAAGTATCCTAAAATTGAGTGAAAGCACAAACAAATTTCACTTGCTTATTCAAATAAGTTTGTTGTACATAAATGTGTATACTAAATCAAGCATATACTTCTTATACAAATACAAGTTTGCCGCAAATTTTTAGCTCGAATAAGTCACTCAAATATAAGTTGACTTGCATATGAAAGTATGGAAAAGAGAACTTTTGTACACATATCAAACTTTTATTTCTTTTGCAGGTAAAAGGAAGGTTTCATGCGTATTGGAATTCACTGATAAGGAAACAAGGATGGATGATGATGGGAAAGTATATCAAGTAGGGATTTGTAAGACTTACCATAAAGAAATAAAAGCCGACAATAAGGCTAAAGAAATGATAGGTTTGGCTAATCATTTATCAAAGCAATGTAAGAAATCTCCTACTTATGGTTGCAATTTTATTGAAAAGCCAAGCTCCTCTTTCAAGAGAAAGTATGAGGGGACATTGGTGCTATATACATTTAATTATAAGAAAGTGAGGATAGATTAGTTTAATTTATTATCATAGACGAAAGGCCTTTTAGGGTGGTAAATGGAAAATGTTTTTGAGAGTTAATAAAAGAGTATGTCCTCGGTTTTACATACAACTTGGAAAAATATTGCTATTCTAGTTTGGGAACTGTATAATTTCGAGAAAGGTAAAACAATGAATGTAATGGAAGAAAGAAGAGTGAATATCACAACCGATACATGGACATTTATGCAAAATATAAATTACATGGTTGACACAACTCATTTCGTGGACGATGAATAGAAGTTGCATAAATGAATAATTAACTTCACAAAAATCACTAGTTATAAAGGTGAAGATGTAAGAAGGTTCTTAGAAGTGTATTTTAGAAATTGGGGAACTAAAAAGGTATTTAGCATTACAGTGGATAATGCATTAGCAAATGATGGAGCTATTTGGTATATGAAAAAGAGATTAAGTGACATGAACAGTCTATTGTTTAAAAAAGAATACTTACATATGAGGTGCACTTATCACATTACCAATTTAATAGTAAAGGATGGGTTGAAGGAGCTTTATAACTCGATTGAAGGTATACAGAATTGTGTTAAGTATGTACACTCATCTCCTGCACGATTAGATAAATTTAGGGAATATGCTATTTTATTCAAAATGGATCAAATGTCTAATATACCAATGGACATTTCAACTAGATGGAATGCAACTTATAAAATTACTGAAAGCTACGAAAAATATAAAAAAGTTTTGACTAAAATGTTGGAAGAAAATGTTCTTTTTGTAAGTTATTTTAGCAAGAAAGACAAAGATCGATGTAAGATGGTGGGACCACCAAATAAGGATGATTGGAAGAAGGTAAATGCCTTTGTTCACTTTCTTAAAAAGTTATATGATGCCACCTTGTCACTTAGTGCAACCGAACCATGCATATCTAACTTAATTTTTATGATAATAACAGACTTGCTAATTGATATTGATATGAAAACTAGTGATGAAAGTGATCCAATTTTGCAAAGCATGGGAAAATCAATGAAGGTAAACTGGAAAAAATATTGAGGATATTTTGAAAAGGTAAAAAAATAATATATGTTACATATTTTTTAAATCCAAGTTATAAGGTTGAATTGATACTAATTTCTTTTGAGGACATGAGAAAGGATGATTCTACAATCGAAAGCTTTATTCATGAAATAAAAAATTGTTTGCTAGAGTTGTATATGCATATAAATGGGTTAATGATCAAAATCAATCCTCTAACATAATAAAGCCCATCTCATGAATGAATGCAAATTCAAATTCTCAATCGAGTACACTTTCTCATGTAGAAATGAGACTTAAAAGAAAATGAAAGCAAATGAAAGTTATGGAGATTAATAATGAAGTGGACAAATATTTTTTGGATCCTTGTGAGAAATATGATGGAGACGCAGTTGATCTCGTGACTTGGTGGAAGGTGAACCAAACATGGTATTCTATTCTTTCAATTTTTGCTAAAGATTTATTTCAATCCCAATTTCAACCGTGTCAAGTGAATATGCTTTTAGTTTGGGTAGGAAAATTATCATCCCTTTTAGAGTTTTATTAACCCTAAAAATGGTGGAAGCACTAGTTTGTACTAATGATTGGCTTAGAGTGGAATAATTCAATTTCTACAAGGAACCAATTGACGATGATATTTTTTTGTATAGAGAACTTTAAGAACTGGAAACAAGCAAAAAACTTTAACCTTTTTTGTTATTAAAAACAACTTCTCAAATATAAACCATAGAGCTTAAAAAAACATGTTAGCATATGACAATGAACTCTTAACACTGACATGCAAATTATCATTTTGCTAACACTGCAGTTTAAGAATATAATAAAGAAAACACTAAAATTTCATTTTATTATAAAATAATATAGCTTTACGTTGATTGACGGTTAGCAGTCTAAAATATATCTACTCATTTTGGTGGATTTCATTGTTTGTTATTCTGTATACATATGTCGAATGCACAAGCTTAATCTATTGAATTACCATCTTCTTCCCGTCCATCGATTCACCCACGAAATTAGTAGCTTGTTGCTCTTTTGGTTGGTGGTTGGTTCTTATTTTTTGTGACTTTAACATGCTGGTAGAATCATGCAGAAAAGAATGATAATAGTTATCTAACCTTAATATGGAATGTTTGTGTAGTGTAGTAGTGCTAGTTGAATTGTTTTATGCAGACATCTGTTTTGTAATGAAAGCGAAGTGTAGACTCTGTGCTCAAGTTGGATCATGATTCCTAGCTGCTTTAGAAAAAAAACTGCATTCTCAATGATGGTTTATGTTAAATGCTTATACTATGTAACAGATCTATTGAAATATTTATGTTCTTTGATACGGCTTGTCCATTTCAAATTTAATCATGTTTTACTTTCATATTTGGTGATTGTGTGAACCTATGGTTGTTGAAATTTAACCATGTTTTAGTTTCATATTTGCCAATTCTGTATGCTTTTAGTGATTGTGTGATCATTTTTATCAACATATGCATTGGTCTGTTCTATATCACATATTTCACTTAATGGTAAATTTACCGTTATTGAAGTTTGGTATGCTGATTTATTGATGTACCCATTGTCGATTTACCAACAGATTTAGTAATGGTAACGATTCTGATTTTATATTTACCGATATTACCAATACGGTAAAAAAATTCGTTATCAGTAACGTTAACCATAATCATAACAGCCCTAGTAACAAGTGACCTCCAAAATTTCCTTTTGGCTACTCCCCTCTCGTCATACCTCTTAGTCATTACCTTTTCTTTCCATTGTTATAAGGAGCAAATCTCTTCTTTTGTTCCCCTTTTGGCTTTACCTCAACCCTTCTCTCCACTCGGTACATGTAATTATACTTTCGGGTCATGTCCATCACAAACTCAAAAGCAGATGATAGGTATGCCATCAGCTTATGATTCAACCCTATACAGCCCCTGGATGAACTTATCATTCTGCTTTGGTGGGGCGTTAATCAGTTATCTGCCATACTTTGACAAAGCATTGAATTTTTGGACATAATTTTCTACAAAAATATCTCTTGCCTAAGATCGACGAATTCTCTCAATAATACACTCCTCCAAGACTCAAAAAATGAACAGAGCCTCTAACCTATCTTGAAACTACTCCCAAGTGATCTCTTCTTTAAGAGTCTCGGCTATCAATGTCTCCCACAAAATCTAAAGCACCTTCATGCAACTGCTTAGAGGTTGACCTTCTCTTCTACGCATCATCCAACCCTAAATCCCAAAAGATGCATTCCCTCGCCTTTACCAGTTTAATACATCCACCATCGGCTCTCTCCCCATAAATAACTTGCCTCATAGATTTCTAAAGTCCTAGTTTAACTTAGAGACTCTGGCCTAACCTTGGGTCTTGACTTAACTACTTCCAGCATATTCTCTCTTATCATCTATACTATGTACTGCTGGAACAACACATTTACATCTGTCCCCACAAAAAGTTGGACTACCTCATTCTTGGCTTTCAGAGGTACCTCTCTACCATTACCTTTGCTTTGATAGTTTGAGTACTATCATTCTCTCTCTTAGCATTAGCTCCTCTAACCCTAACTCTTCCACTTCTCAAATCCATTTTTGCCAAGAAAGTCTTCATCAAAACGGAAAGAAAGAGAATGAAACAACCGGTAAAGGAATGGATATATTTATCTATACATATTCATAGATGAAACATGAGTACGTTATATAATAACGTATAACCTCCCCAAGGTGTTCATTTTCTATTAATGCTAACTATTTATAACTTTATTTTACTTAAGTGTCCCTTAACCAAAGCTCGAATACCAACTATGACATCCCTCATTCCGAGACCCAAAGGTGAAATCCAAATATATTATAGTCACCTTGGAATTATATTTCGATGATAGAGATGAGATTAGTTATATTATATAGTCTTAAATAAACAAAGCAACAAATCAAAATCACATAACATCATCAAGTTTTACATGTTTAGATTTTTCCCATAGACATGCTCGCACAGGGGTCAAAATATAATACAACATAAATAATAACACTATGCCCAACATAATTTATGGCAGAATAATACAAAATCATTTGTATCATCTAAGCCACTTACTTCATCTTCTAAACTCCTGGTCATCATCCATGAGCAACCTATCATAATCCATAAGCTCAGCCTACTCGAAAGGAGTACCCATGTGTTTATAGGGAAAATATAATAAAAACACAAGTCAGACATGAAGTTTGGATTGAGTAAAATATTACCTTGAACAAAGAATATAGTGAGATCACGTCGCAGAAGTGTGAAACGGGTTTTCTCCTCACTATATCGAAATAAACATTCATCGGTCTAAAAATAAGGCTAATTCATAAGTTCCAACACACTTGAGCGAGCGATATGAGGATTGTTTGATAGTTTCTATGCATGTTATATTCGCTCTATTATGATAAGGATGTCACATGATGTAGGTTTTAATAACTTAGATGCGTAGATACCTGGCTTGTACTTTGACTCGTACACCTATATGATGATGATATTAGATTACTATATACTATTTTGTGACAACACTTTGGATATAGAGATAGGTTATGGATTATTCTCCATACCTTATATCCTATATTTTACTATATTAGTATTTTGAGATTGCAGATCGCTCATGGCAGACTACTGTCCGACTCAATATTTTATGCTTTTCTTCTTATTATCTTGGGTACTTTTAAATGAGTAGATTAGGTAATAGGTATAGGATAACACATGGAGTTGTGTAGATGGACGATTAAGAGGCTATGTTTTCATATATATATATATATATACACCACACACACACACACTCACTTTTAGTATTACTATTGCTTATATTCCACTGTGCAACACTATGGAGATTTATCGGCTTTACTTTTATTTAGAGATGATGCATTTGGTTTTATTATTTGGTGCATAAAATCTATGATTTGTGTTTGTAACTACTGCATAAACTTTGTGATTTCTGTGTGTAACTACAATGAACCTATGGCACTCTAATTATATAGTTCATTTTAGTTGCTTCTTGCTTGTTTTATATCCATGTTGATTATTATATTTTATCCTTATGCTATGAGATACATGACATGCTTACTTTGGATGATTTTTATTACTTTACCAACCTAATAATTACCCTCATCAGTCGGGTACTATTGTAGTGCACTTTACAGGTTATATTGGATACTAGAGGTGTAGGGCAGTTTTTGAGCCAAAAAGTGGCATAACTCCCCAAAATGAATTAAAGTAGAGAGGTCTGGCTATAAACAGTAAAACAAAGCAAGAAACACAAGGATTTTTATAGTGGTTCGGGAAATCTAAGGCCTGCATCCACTTTAAAGTTATTATATAGAGTTTTTATTACATGTACAAGGGATTTACATTTACATTTCTAAAAAGTCTAGAATAGTAAAGAGTGGCTTGATTGTGACAAGGTCGAGTAAAGAAAGGAGATGTGCCGAAAGTCCTTTCTAAGTTGTTATAGGCTTTATATTTATAAAGGAATCGCCCAACTAAGTTGCCATATCATGAAATACCAGTTCAAACTCTAGATCCAAGAAAGTATGAGGGGATACGAAGTCCCAAATGTGATAAAATCATGTTGGTACCAATCAGAAGTGATCAACACCGATCTTAATTATTAATCACCAACCATGCCATTTTTTAGTACTTCGTCTTCTTGTTTCGATCCATCGAGTTTTGAGAACTTTTGCCTTAAAAATCAAGTTGTTGCCAAGAGGTTCTAACACATCTACTACTTTTCCTTTTTAAGAGCTTTTTGGGGTTCTTCACTTACTCCTTTAGAAATGAGCCATAGGATGATCACTTTTTTCAACCACCACTTGACTAAGGCTTCAAAGTTAACCATCATGCCCAAAATCATTTTGATACCAACCTAAAATGAGGTTGGTACCTATCACTCCCTTGCCCATAATTCTTACTCTAATTCTTTGAAGCCTCCTTTACTGTCCTCCCAAGCATGTTTTTAGGCATTTGAACCATTTCGTCTTCTTCCTAACGTCCAGATTCATTTGAAAGCCGCTTGGTCAAAAAGATGGATTACAGTTTCCCCCCAAAGTACACTTTTGTTAGAAATAAAGCATACTTTGGATCAAGGCAAGAATATATAACCATCTATACGAGTCCACTGATCATCCAATGGTTGCTTTAAAATGTCGTCTCTATTCCATGTGCATCTGTTCAATTGCTTTAAATTTCAGTTGTACCACTCTTCGTGCCAAGATCAAAATCTACACTCGAAGATCATTCCATGCCACAAACAGGTATGTATTACTTTCCTTTTTGTCTTCCTCTCCTTTCCTTTTCATTTTGGTTCAAAATTTCATGTCGGTACCGACCTGATTTGCTGAGTCATAGCCTTATTTTCCTTTAAGTACTCAACACTTAGCCTAATTTTTCATGCTTACTCATTTCTACCTCTTTGCCTTTCAACTTGACCTAAAAAGCTGCGATCTTTATCCCTTTAGCCAAAGCTGCCGCCTTCGACCCATTAGTGCTACCGCCACCTTCCTTTAGTTGCGATCGCACAAGATCTTCGATTTAACTATCGTTCCTTCTCGAGACAGGTCATTCCCGAGTTATCTAATCCAAGATCTAGATCTAAAAACACCAAGGTGGGTTGCCATCATCTAACACCATAGTAGAGGTTGTGGGTCTTAGTTAGCCAAGGTTGGAGTTTTCCTATGGCCAATGAATGGCTTAGGATCGCTGATTGATAATCGGCCCTTGCCTCAACATTGTTCTCTGCAATCACCTTTGTCTTTCCTAACTTGATTCTAAGCATGACCCAAAGTCGACACTTCAATAATTTGAGTTACGGTGTTTCCTCACCTTCTTAATGTCAACTCCGAGTTACCCTTGCTTTTGCTCTGGGTTCCTTTTGATCTTGCAATAGCCCATTCCTTGTACACTTTAAAGCCCAAGTGCACATCTTAATGAAATATGGTCGATCACCAATCATCGTTTTAAACTCTGATAAACCATTCTCTTTCAAGAAATGGTCACGTCAAATGTACTTTATTGCTCAAATAATTCCATCGAATAACATTTCCAGTCATTACACGTCTCGTGTTCCTAATTGTGTTCAGTATCAAGCTTTCCAGTCCATAATGACACGCCATTCACCTCGATTCAATTTTGACACCGAGCCATCAACTCTTCCCAAAGTGGGATCCACCACTATGTAAGCCTTGATATCAACTGTTATTGGACCTAGACGTTTAATCACTGCAGAGCTATAAAAGATGATAGTTCTAGCAACTCCAATCTAGAATCAACCTCCTCCTCTTAATAAACAGTTGGCTTAAGAGTTCCAAATAATCCTGCTGAACAAATGCCAATAATCCTAACTACCAAATTGCTTCGAACCATATGTTTGCAACATGGAATACCTGAGAGTGATGCGCTACTTCCAATAGTTAACCGACTGGCACATAGTCCTCCAATGGGCTATACAGCTTGCAACAAGTACATGTGCCTAGGCATCACTGTACTGCTCTTCAGTCCATTCCTTTGTATGTTCCTCTAGGAGCTCGGGCTTGCTCCTACTCAAGTCCACTCCAATGGTTATGCCTGGTTGAGTTCTCTATACGTTCTGTTCATGAACCAAGTTCATCGGCCTTCGAACTTTGGGGAGTTAACACACCTCCCGAGGTTCAAACAACGGAGTAGTCATCCTCCTTTATGATCATAAAAGTCTGTGTCAATGTAAGGTCATCAAAGCAATTCACAATAAGCACTCTTCAAGAACGAGTAATCATTTGTTTGATGTCCATGTGGCTTCAACCAGCTCTAGCTCCCTATCATACTTTAAGAACAAGTACTCCAACTTGCACTTCATAGTAAGACCTCTTCCTTTTTGTTCTTCCCTATACTTGGACTCTTATCGTTCGAGCATCTAACTCCTTATCCACTCTATTAACGGATATTCCTACATGAGACAAAAGTGAAGTGCACTTTGAGACCCTTCAGACCCTCAAAAGAGTCAATGTACGATTCCGCACCACTGCTTATTTCCTAACGAACGAAAACCTTTACCAATGTGGTCTCCTTCATCTTGAATGATTCGTCATTATAGCTGAACTTCCAACAAGAGGATTTAGGGTGTATATTAGGTCTTCTGCCTCTATTTGCAGCTTCAAGGAAGATATTCAAGGGTGGTTGAAAGATCAGGCATGGAGAATATCAATGAAACTATCGACATAGCAACGGAAACAAACACAGTCGATGAAGTGAGAAAGTTGAGATGGAGACAATACATGAAGGAGATGAAGGAATAAAAGAAAGAAAAGGAAAGAAATAAGAAGAAGGGGATGAAGGAGATGGATGATAATGAGGGCTACGACCAAGATGGAGATGAATCATATAGAGATACATATCTAGAGGGTACCGAGATTATAATGTCTAAGGCGAATGATCTTCCAGACCTTCCAATAGTCTACAGAACTGAGCACGGTGCTAAAAACCGAGGCGACTTCTCTAACTAGTTACTCATAAAATATTTTCGACTCACTGAGTGACCTTAATACCCCGATCAGTGACCTTCTTAAGGAGTGTTCTTTAGGATTAAGCTTCCAATCCAAAGGCCTCCTAGTCGAGGGAGGCATAACTCCTTCTTTACATCCTTCTAAAAACTGTCTGTACGGTACATAGGGTAATACCAGTAGTCCTCACATCTTAAGGATCACGAACACAAATATTGCATTTGCCTTTACTTCAATATTTCAAAATTGATAGGATCCTTTCTTTCGTTTCAGGTATAATGGAAAGGGACCGCTTCAATTACCTTTACTCTAGCATTTTCGAACAAAGGAGATTAACTCCTAAACCACACCCATCTCATTCTAGCTCTCATAAAATAAGAGAATTAGATGAAGAGAGAGCACAGAGGAAAGAAAGAGAAACTAAGCAAAAAGAGATCAGCAGGTAGAAAGAGACAGAAAGAAGAGACATGTGGAGGAGAAAGAATCCTACAACTAAAGGAAAAGGATTAAGGACTTGCATGACCGCATTGGTCCTTTTTCGGCCTTCCCTCACCTCGATCTTAACCGTAGCTTTCTTTACAACAACTTCCAACATCATTCTCTCAGGCCACTACTATTTCAATACTGCATCAATCAAAGGAGTTCTCTATTCATCAAGCTCCACTTTCACCCCTGCCAAGCAAAAAGTAAGTCACCTTCCCAGACCTTTATCCGACCGGGGTCAAGTTCGATCATGACCTTAAGATATTCCTTGGGAAGAGGCAAACTGTAGATTTGGAGGCTTCAAGGAGCTGATAGACCAAGGGTTTTGGAAGAAACTTGCCTTTTTCCTCTTTGACGTCAATATAATCAACCAGAACGAAATCTAATAATTCGAGGCTTAGAAGACGAAGTATGCTAGAATTGTAGAAGAATACAAGAAGGAATTGTCAAAACTATAAAAGAAAGAGATGAAGTATAAACATCGGTGAAGAACACTAAAGAATTGGTTGAAGAGATGAAACGCGCTCAAAATCAGGCCACAATTATTATGAAAGACCAAGTAAAGACTTCTCATAAAGAAAATGTCCATCTCAATTCACATATTGATACCAAGGACTAGGTCCTCCAAGAAAAAGATAAGGCACTTCAGCACAAGGAGGCTGATATCTAGAAACTCCATACCAATATGAGAAGCATGAATCCACCTTACTGATGGAAAAAATGGAGAAATTGGAGGTTCAGGTCGATCATGCTCGGGCAGTGAACGAGCTTGAGTGAAAAGATCACGTGGAAAAGGAAAAAGAAGATCTGAATTCCACCCTTCATTGGTTCTTCGCTAATATCATCCAATTTAAGAACTTGAAGTGGTTAAGAAGTACTTACTTCATCACTCTAGCTGATGCCTGAGAAGAGATAATGCATCGAGTGGCTGCAGCTGGTGAAGACCTCATTGAGGACCAACTTAAGGCCAAGTATCTTGACATCGATGATATTGAAAAGTTGGAAGATGGAAAAGCTATCCTAGCTACGTAGGATGCCCTGTTATTGAAGCCACCACTAAAGTTCATATTGGTCCAAGTGCATCGTGCCATGTAGAATCATCATCTCCGAATGTCAAAGAGTTTGTAGTGGATATTCATCTCTGAAAGTCTAAGAGCTTGCAGTGGATATTCATCGTCGAAAGTCTAAGAACTTGCAGTGGATATTCCAACATCCAAGGGGACCAGCTTTGAGGCTACCCAGACTATTACTCCGGCCTCAATCACCATGGTTATCGATGAGCCCTATGTTCCTGTCTTTATCTCTCAGCACATCCAGTCGGCGATAGAAATGGGTGAAATTGTTGATCTCCTACTAAGGAGACTTCATTTAGTGAAGGTATTTCTGTCATCCCTTTAGTGCTCGAGAAGCTTCAGTTCTCGCTCGAGACGTGACTAACCTTTACTTCACCGTTTATGAACTTACAGATCACCCGTTGCTTCCTCCTCCGATGCCAATCTCACAAGGCTTGGGTCCCATCATAATATCCATCGAGTCTAACTCTATTACCATGGGACTAATCGCTCCAATCCCTCCTTCCAGCTCCATCCATGGTCTTGATTTACAGAAAATCATGTGTTTAGAGGGATTTGATGACACTTCGCAGTCCCTGGGGGAAGACATTACCATTACCAGTGCTTCGGACCCAACTGGTCCTATTTCGATGGTAGAGAGGTGGAAGATCAAAATGTCAAAGGTAAAAATCAAGACCGAGGCCGGACTAGGAAATCCACTTGACTTCGAAGAACCAAAGTCTAGTCTAGGAATTCTTTCTATTACCATTAAGCCTCCAAAGGGCAGTAGTGCTGGTGCCACCACGGTTTCGACACCCTTGTTGATAAGCCCGATGATCCATCTGTTACTACCATCAAAGAAGAGACCACTCCCTCTGAAAGCAGCACTCCGAAGGGAAAACCAAGGATGGAAGGGGCCCGAAGAGACCATACAACAGTTCAGGTAGTAATGGCAAGAAAAAGAAGAAGGCTCATAAGAAATAGGTCTTTCACTTGGCCTTTGAGAAAGATGAGACAGGTTTTTTTGTCTCTTTTTGTTGTACTTTTGTTTATTTTATTGTCTGTAGGTCGGGCTTTTGAGAGATCGGCCCCTGCAACTTTTGTATAAATTTAATGAAAGATTTTTTTTTTCAATCTCTGTTCCATTTACATTCCACATTTTTATGATACACCTACCTATATACCATTTCCTGCATATATAACATAGTTGCTTGTACTGCAATTTATCCATATTACACATGCATGTGTCTGTGTAATGCTTTTACTTACTATAGCTCTGTACATAAAAGTAAAATTCTTATAATTGCTTTAGTTATATTCCATTATTCAGTTCTGTTTATTGTTGCTAAAGTTTTTCCATTTGGTCAATCAAAACTAATATTTGACAAACTCTGTGGCTATTCCTTTTTACCCTTGGTCGAGTTTCTCTTGACCATTAATAGGTTATAAATAAACCAAGTTTTGTGTCATTTCCTATCTCCAGTAAACAATGGTTTGGATGTTTATATCCTAAAGTCTCTAATCTCACCAGTAACCAGGCATGATCAATAATATCCGTTGATTTCTGCCACTCGACCTCAGCCAAGCGTGTCTCGTTGAGATACGAGTGGGGTGGTACTTTTTTGTTATTCCGTCACACACTGAGTCCTGCCTTTGGTACCTAGTATTCCAAATGCTAGAGTCTGGGCATCACATTCAACCTTGCGTATCTCCAGGAATCGATTAAAGGTTGATAACATGGGGCAAGTTATGTGATTGCTCCTAGTGTAATTATACTCCCTCGGTTCGGATCCTGACTGAAGGAGTTTGATAGTACCCATTTCTACGTACCTATTCACAATCTCACCTATCTCTAAATGTTTGTCGAAAGCATTCATCGATCGTCCTCACTTATCCTCAGCTGAGCATGTCCAATTGGGCCGCAAGAACTATTATGAAAATCCTAGCCATGCACCAGTCCTTATATCCAAGTACCTATGCTTAGGATGCCTACTTTGGGCATCTGATCTCAGTCTCACTAATCTTTGGGTGTTGAATGTATGACGACCCAGATTTTTAATGTTTATTAATCGGGTAATTAACCGATTCAAATCATTGGAATATTGATTCTACAAGACGAATAGATGAGTTTCTGGTAATTAAAAATATCCAAATATATAAATCGATTTCGAAACTATATTAATATTGAATTAAAAAGCCCTAAATATGATGAATCTTACAAAAAAAATCATATGTATATATAAAACCCCACCATATAAATTAAAGGTAAAATAGTCATAAATATATATATAAATATATACAAGCTTTATGACATTTGATAATACATATATATAAGTATAGAAATGTGTATATATTTATAAATGCTATGTGAAGGAGAATATAGGAAAGATGTATAAATGTAAATGTTTGTATATGAGAACAAATATAAGCTAATAAATATTCATTTATTTAAATAGTGGGAATGTAAATACATAAGTATATGATGAAAATTACATATATATAAGTATATATATATATGTATGTATGTATGTATGTATATATATATGAAGTGTATATGTATGTAAATGAAAGGGGTAAGCATGACAAGTAAGAATGTATATTGTATATATATGATGGAAGAATATATAGGTGGGTATATATGTGAGGCATATATGTATTTATATAATAAAAAGGGGCAAGTATATACATAAGGATATATATACATAAATATATTTCAAACCATGTAAAGATATGGGTAAACAAAAGAGGAGACAAAACCAAAAATCAATGTCCACAGCAAAATCCAATCCATATATTAAATCAAGTCATCTTTTAAATCAAATCTCCTTATAAAATAAAAAAAAATTCATATAAAATCAAATCTCTTATTTCACCAAATCTTTTCAGGTCAAGGAATTTTTGACCATAGGGAAACTAAAACAAAATAAAGTTTAAAAGATAAATGAAAAAAAAGCTTGCTGTGTACAGAGGAAGGTAGCAGTACACTTTTATATATATATATGTGTGTGTGTGTGTGTGTGTGTGTGTATACCTCCACACTGGCCTCATTTCCTTCACTCAATTAAGTAAAAAAAAGATAAGCATTTCTGCCATTTTACAACTTAAAACATACGAGCTCAACTCAGCAAGGATCATCAAACCCAAATCAAAAGCAAGCATCAGTGCAAAAGCCAGTACCTCTATTCAATCAAATAGTGAGTAAACTTCATCTTAAAACCCAATCTTTCTTATAATATGAGTATGCTCAAAATGGAATAAATAACAACAATAAATGAGTTGCTTGCTTAGAAATGGATGCATATATGCCTGTATATGGATGATTATAAAGGCTGTTTAACATTTCTTACCTCTGTTCCATTTCCTGTCATGATTAATCTTTCAAAAATCTATATCTCTTCCTCCAAAGAGTGCTAGGTTGTGATGTGTGAAGGGTTTATGTTTGCATTCAAGTATATTTCGTTCTAAAAATGATCTCGTAAAATATTATCGAGTAAAAACACTAACAAATAAGTTTTACAGAAAATAATCGGATGTTTTAGGAAATTCGACCATTTTAATTTATGTTTCCACTGACATGAATGGAATCGACATCGGGAGAAATGAATTTTAATGGAATTATCTTGATTTTTAGTGTGGTAATTGATGAGATAAAGGGAGTTGATCAGTTTGTGGTCCTTGGGCAAATTACGGTGGGTCGAGCTTAGTGGGGGGTCGGTGTTGCTTCAGGAGGTAGCTCGGAGGTAGAGGAGTGAGGGAAAAATGGTAGGGATTTTATTAACATGTGTGGTGGCCAATCAAAGGAGACTTAAGGCTTGGTGGTGGGATTGTTTGACTTCGTTTCGAGGTGAATGGTGGGGAGTGTGGAAAGATGGTGGTGCGTGCACCAGGGGAAAAGGAGGAGAGAGGTATGGCGCGTGTTACGGAGGAGTTTCGTCGGTGGCGGGTGGTTGTGGTGACAAGGGACGACGATTTTGGGTGATGGGGTTGTTCCAGGATGTGGTTTGAACCTCAATTTTGAACTGGGTGTTTTGTCATGGATTTCAGGGGTTAGGCGAGGTGGTCTGGTGGTGGGTGACATGTTGGGGAGGTCGGCGTCTTGTGCACGTTCAGGTTGAAAAAGAAAGAAAAGAAGATGAAAGGAGTAGGGAAAGAAAGGAAATAAGGAAAGAGAGAATGGGGAGAAGAGAGGGGGGGGGTATGTCAGACCTGGTTTGGGCCAGTGCGTCGATAATTCTTTTAAAATAAAATAAAAATATAAACAAAGTAATATTCTTAAGTGGTTGTTCAAATCAAAGGACCGTATACTATTGACTTTTTAAAACTCTAAAATCACTGATTTTTATAAACATAGGAACCAGGATGTCCTAACTCTTTGACAATTTGTTAATCCCACTAATTAAATAATGAAAATTTAAAATTCTAATTAGTTAATGATGGATGTAAGTAAAGGGATTTTAAACTATAAATTTAATCTAAACCTTAGGAAATTTTTTATATATGAAATTATAGATGTATTCCTAAGATTTATCTAAAGTAAAATAAAATAATTGTAATTAATTTTAATAAAAGTAAACAGGATTTGTAAAATAATTAATTGAAATTGAATAGATGATCGTGTGACTGGCTAATCTAGTCGATGAATGGTTAAAATGGTTAAGTACATTGGACTCCCTTGTTTCTTTAGTAGGTTATTTTCCGTTATTCTGTGATATAGAACACCCTGAATTGAACAGGAAATATAGAATAGGAGACGTTTTATTAAATAGATATTTGCGATGAAATTTCTATGTGAATTGTGACATGCTGAAATTGAAGTGTTTGTTAAAAACAACTCGGCTTAAAAGATGCGTTTGGATTCGAAGAGACCAGGATCGGATATCAGCGTTATCCGGAACCACTTCGACTTAACAACTACTTAAATCTTTACGGGTTTGATTTGTAGAATCAAATAGGCTGGGATTGGATAAATTAAGTAAATCCGACTATTTTGAATAAGTAACTGTACTTAGGTAATATTTTAAATAATGGATTTAGCAACAAGTGTTAGGTATAACAAGATAAGACCTCGTAATGTTGGATAAGTTACCTTGATTTTCAAAAACGTTTTTGCAACTTTAGTATTTCAAATAAAATGGGTTTACTCACGCTGGTTTCAAGCCTGACTCGGGTGTTACTTTATTGTAATGCTTAGGTCAGACCAAGTATTATAGATTTTCAGGTTAGGACGTTCTGGAGCTCAAGAGGCGAGCTTGATGCCAGAGACGTACTGATTATATTCCACTGTGTAGTGTACTGTATAGACAGTAGTTGAGGACTGGTTGTTATAACCGTCCAGATTTGTTGTACACTGATATCTTGTATGTAGATTGACAGTTATAGCTTTTCTTTGTATAAAATGCTGTTATTTCATATTGTATTTTTTCTACTGCGATTGTGAGGTTTTGTGTTATTGATTCTGTTTCTTTTTCTGTCCCCTTTTATTCTTTACCCTAACAGTCTGGGGTTTTCGACACTCAATTGTTTGGCACTCTATACAGTGAACCTATTAGTCTCGATTTTCGAGGTTGAAAATCTTTCGGGGCATTACAGTTGGTATCAGAGCCGAAGGTTAAACGAGAACCTTGGCTTTGGTGGGGATTACTCATTAGAAATAGGGTCTGTGGTACCCTAGAATGAGTTGAGAGTATTATATAAGGGCGTACTTGTTATTTTCTTATATAATTATTTTAAAAACGTTTTAAAAATGATTTTTATATAAGCCTATATTATGATATATAAAGCAATAGTTTTTCTAACTATTATAGTATATTGAGGAAATTTGTTGTGTTATTAAAATCAAATAAGATTATAAGATTTAAGTAGTAAAACACATATAACGGAATAGAATTTTGGACAAGAATGAACCATACAAGTAAGTAAGCTAGAAATGGAGTCAAACTTGAATTTAAGATCCTAAAAATTTGTAGAAGTGTTTTTCAAAGTGGTTGAAATAAACTTACCCTGAATTTATCTTTCCAGAAATTATGATAAAATATATGGAGTGTTGATTTCTAGATATGATAATAATCATAAATTGAGTGTCATGTCTTAATAAAGGGATGTTTATGTTTTTTTAAAATAAACAATGATAAAGTAGAATGAGATGTTTTAAGGAAGTAACAATCTAGATAAGTATGACTTATAAATTGAAATGGATTTAAATTGTGAAGTCTTAAAATTTAAGTCCAGAAAATTTGGAATTGTTTCAAAGTGTTAAAAGAAATAATAAATAATATTACTCAGAATATTTTTGAATATAGGAATCTTGTTTTAAAACAAGAGTTGTTTTGAAAATTTCAAAGGAAAATTGTTTTGAATTAAAAACCAAGATGGTTTAAAATTGAAAGTATGATTGGATGTGCAAATGAAATAAATATGTATATATGTGGATATACATAATATCAAAGTTGATTTGAGATAAATATTAAGTGTTGAATTCTGAAAATTCCCCGAGAATGAGATGTATAACCTAAAGTAAAATAAGTTTTTGAACTTACAAGTGGAAGTGATGTGATAAGAAATTTAAATGTGGAAATGGGAATTTAAATTGCGTAAAGTTGGATGGATTAAATGAATTAAGATTTAACTTAGGGAAGTCGAATGGATTAAATTGAAAAGGGAGTTATGTGTGATCTCAAAACGGGTTTTAAATTTTGGAAATGTGTGATGGATGCTATTGATTGGTGCTTTAGATAATTGGGATGTTTATTTATTTTGACATATCCTGCTACCATCCTGTTGTTAGTGACAGTATATATAAAGCTGTAAATTGAATTACTTCGGTAAAGTTGAGAAGTGGAGTGAAATGATATATATCCATTCTTGATATTAAATAGAAGTAAAACCTTATCCTGAATTTATTTAAATGATTTTGATTTTTAGAAATAAAGATTGAACTTATGAATATGAAATCACTTTGAACTTAGGATTTAAATGTTAAAAATGAACTTGTCATCCTAAATTTGTTTAAGAATTGGGTTTTAAATTTTGAAGTATAATTGGGAAACCAATTGAATTCTGAGGATTGATTTGTTTAAAAAGATTTGAACTCTCACTCGAACCTCACATAAGTTTAAGTAGAAGTAATTTAAACAAACATTTGGAATTTGGACTCAGAATTAAATTATTAAAGAAATTTAGATTTGTTAAATTAAATATTAAAGGTTAATTTGATTTAAGGGATCAAATCGGTATTTGTAAACCGAACTCGAATTTATATAAATAGAGATGGTTTAAAATTTGAGAATGGAATTGAAATTAATTCAAAGGTGAAACTAAATTGAATTAAGTGGAATTGTAATCGAAGTTGAATAAGTTTAAAATTCAAATGGGAATTGATTTGAATTAGAGTGGGAATCGAAGTTAATTCTAATTGAATTGGAATTGAATCAATATAGATGGAAGTGGAGATTTAAATTGGAAATTGATTTGAAGTGGAGATTGGAAACTAAATCAGTTTGGCTCTGAAACTATTTTCAAATAAACTATTTTAATATAAACCGTCTTAAATCTATTTTCTGAAATATTCAAACTATTTTGATTTTTCCAAGCTATTTACTATACAGATTATTCTTTTTAATACTCAAACTATCTTATAATAACTATTTAACTATTTCTCAACTATTTTACAACTATTTTACAACTATTTAACATCTTACAACTATTTTTAAACTATTTGAGCTATTTTCTAGATTCAAACTAGTCAGAGTGGAAATTATTCATATTTAAATATGAATTGGAATAAAGTGAAGTTATAATCCGAATGGGAAATTGAGACAATTCTTAAGTGGAACCAAATCAGATATTGAGGCAAAAATGATTTTGAAATGGAAGAGTATATTTTGTGAGATATATGATGAGTAAAAATGGAAGTGGATAACACTATAACTGGAAAATTTACTTTTTAAAGAGTAAGTAATGTGACAAATGACTTTGTAAAAGAAATCGAACTTGAATGCTGATTTGGCATAAATAAAGTTATATATATATATATATATATATTTGTTATATATTATAAACTTCCCTTATTGAATCTATAACCAGAAGAAATGATCTTTGAAGGTATTTGAAATATAAAGTGGAATTTATATAAGCAGGAAATGATTCGAAAATTATTCAAGTTGAAAGAATAATCTTATATCTATACATATAAGAATGATTTTATGAGAATGAATTGAAAGGGTTTTCGAAACTCGTGGTTTTTGAAAGGCTTTTAATTTTGGGAAAAATCAATTTTGGGAATTTGGAAAGCTAAGTTTGAGAATTATCGATTTTGGGATATCGATTTTGTGTAAATGGGATTTATATATGATACATATAAGACTGATTTGAAAGATACTATATGTGTATAGTATAAAATGTTTTGAGAATGCAATGGGGAAAAAGTCGCTCCCATTTAGAGTTGAAACTTATAGTAGGAGATCCACTGGGTGGTTCTGCCTTGAGCCCTAAGGGGGGTTCTAAATTTTGATCCTAGAGGACGTCCGAACTAAACTGTAGTTCCTGCAGATTGTGATTGGGGTAGCGAAAGTCGAGGGTGCTGATGCCTACAGATATATTGGGGTTATGCTGTGACGGAAGCGTAACTCTGGTGTAACTGCGATCTATTGTGTTTCCATAGCGTAAGTCGAGGGACAGTGATTGCCTAAAGTCTACGTTTGATTTCATTGGGAGAGCGAAGTAACATCGATAGATTGCGATCTATGTGGTCCATAGCGAATGTCGTGTGGCAGTGAGTGCCTACAGGCAACATTGGGACTCGACTGATGTAGTCTGCGATCTATGTGGTGAAGTTTCATTTGGAAGCGAAATTCGAGGGCGTTGATGCCTACAGTTACATGGTTTTTACCGTGATGGCAACGTAACCCTGAGTGTAGCTGCGATCTGTGGCAGTTCCATGGTGAAATCGAGGGGTGAGGATGCCTACAGTTTTCTATGGTTTTCACCGGGATGGCGACGAAATCTTCGAGCTAACTGTGACCCATGGAGGGGGTGATGATTTCCAGGGCATTCTCATAAAAGTTTTTCCAAGTATTTTCACTGGGTGTTGAAAACGGGTTTACTAAGTACTTATAGATTTTCAGTCCTGCGCCTGATCAACGTATGATTGGATTTCTGTGAGAACAAGGATGGACTTGTTGAGACATCGAGTTATAAAAAGTATTTTTATATAAAGCTAGCTTGGTAATATTATGTAGGTTTTAAAGTGTTTTAAAATTTTAAAATAAAAGAGTCAAAAATGTTTAAGGATAATTTAACTAAAATAAACAGAAAATTAAAATTCTCGTTTCGTTCCTTTTCGGGGACGAAAAGTTCTAAAGGGGGAGGAATGCGACGACCCGGATTTTTAATGTTTATTAATTGGGTAATTAACCGATTCAAATCATTGGAATATTAATTCTACAAGATGTATAGATGAGTTTCTGGTAATTAAAAATATCTGAATATATAAATCGATTTCGAAACTATATTAATATTGAATTAAAAAGCCCTGGATATGATGAATCTTATAGAAAAAAATAAATCATATGTATATATATAACCCCACCATATAAATTAAAGATAAAATAGCCATAAATATATATATAAATATATACAAGCTTTATGACATTTGATAATATATATATATAAGTATAGAAATGTGTATATATGTATAAATGCTATGTGAAGGAGAATATAGGAAAGATGTATAAATGTAAATGTTTGTATATGAGAACAAATATAAGCTAATATATATTCATTTATTTAAATAGTGGGAATGTAAATACATAAGTATATGATGACAATTACATATATATATATATATATATATATATATATATATATATATATATATTTATGAAGTGTATATGTATGTAAATGAAAGGGGTAAGCATGACAAGTAAGAATGTATATTGTATATATATGATGGAAGAATATATAGGTGGATATATATGTGAGGCATATATGTATTTATACAATAAAAAGGGGCAAGTATATACATAAGGATATATATACATAAATATATTTCAATTCATATAAAGATATGGGTAAACAAAAAAGGAGACAAAACCAAAAATCAATGTCCACAGCAAAATCCAATCCATATATTAAATCAAGTCATATTTTAATCAAATCACTTTATAAAATCAAAACTTTTTCATATAAAATCAAATCACTTCTTTCACCAAATCTTATTAGGTCAAGGAATTTCTGACCATAGGGAAATTAAAACAAAATAAAGTTTAAAAGAAAAATGAAAAAAAAGCTTGTTGTGTACAGAGGAAGGTAGCAGTACACATTTATATATGTGTGTTTACCTCCACACTGGCCTCATTTCCTTCACTCAACTAAGTAAAACAAAAGATAAGCATTTCTGCCATTTTATAACTTAAAACATACGAGCACAACTCAACAAGGATCATCAAACCCAAATCAAAAGCAAGCATCAGTGCAAAAGCCAGTACCTCTGTTCAATCAAATAGTGAGTAAACTTCATCTTAAAACCCAATCTTTCTTATAATATGAGTATGCTCAAAATGGAATAACTAACAGCAATAAATGAGTTGCTTGCTTAGAAATGGATGCATATATGCCTGTATATGGATGATTGTAAAGGTTGTTCAACATTTCTTACCTCTGTTCCATTTCCTGTAATGATTAATTTTTCAAAAATCTATATCTCTTCCTCCATAGAGTGTTAGGTTGTGATGTGTGAAGGGTTTATGTTTGCATTCAAGTATACTTCATTTTAAAAATGATCTCATAAAATATAATTAAGTAAAAACACTGACAAATAAGTTTTACAACAAATAATCAGATGTTTCAGGAAATTCGACCATTTTAATTTATGTTTTCACTGACATGAATGGAATCGACATGGAAAGAAATGAATTTTGGTGGAATTATGTCGATTTTTAGTGTGGTAATTGATGAGATAAAGGGAGTTGATTAGTTTGTGGTCTTTGGGCAAATTACAGCAGGTCGAGCTTAGTGGGGGGTCGGTGTTGCTTCAGGAGGTAGCTCGAAGGTGGAGGAGTGAGGGAAAAATGGTGCGGGATTTTATTAACGTGTGTGGTGGCCGGTCGGAGGAGACTTAGGGTTTGGTGGTGGTGATTGTTTGATTTCGGTTCAAGGTGAATGGTGGGGAGTGTTGAAAGATGGTGGCGCACGCACCAGGGGAAAGGAGGAGAGGGGTGTGGTGCGTGTTACAGAGGAGTTTCGTCGGTGGCGGGTGGTTGTGGTGACGAGGGACGTCGATTTTGGGTGATGGGGCTGTTCCAGGATGCGGTTTGAACCTCGATTTCGAACTGGGTGTTTTGTCGTGGATTTCAAGGGTTAGGCGAGGTGGTCTGGTGGTGGGTGACACAGTAAATCACTTCCAAATTGATTCTTTCATCAGCAAGGACAGAATAGGCACTAACGCGAGTTTAAGGAACCTTTGCATCAACCCGACGTGCCAACTTCCAGAACACAATGACTCGGATGCAAGAATCAAGGCGCACGTTTTTCAGATCTGCAAACGCATTCCAAAACATCAGCATTGACATCTCCAACCGTCTTGAGTTCAGACTTTGGCAAGGCAATATATGATGAGGAATATGACGCAAGCAATAGATCACCTTCCCAATTCCTAATGATAGACGAGCGACATCACTTCAACGCAAGCGGATCCAGATCTAGATCCAGCTGTGAGTAGATCGCGACTCCATCCTTGTTCGGGAATTCGAGAAAAAGAAAAAATAAGAGTTTATTGTGTTTCAGGGGAAGAAGATAAAGATTAGGGTAGTGAAAGGAATCGAGTTTGAGATCTAGCAAAATCGTGAAGAGAAGACTTGGTCTCTCCGATAAAAAAGGAAGAGAGAGACAGAATTACTCCTTAGCCCCTTAAACTTTTATATTTTGCATTGCATATTATTTACGTACTAGCGCTACGCACACATGATTCATCATGCAGCAATATTTGCGAAAATATAGAAATGACTTCCTCTGTGAAACAACAATACGTCATTAAATTATATATATTTGACATGGTGGGATGTTATGTTTATATTGGAAACATTTGGACTTATTTTTCCAACATTGCTATTACCATTTATACGAAACATAAATAGAAATTTTGGTTCCATTAATTATAAAGTATGCAAAATTAACAAATATTTTAAATAGTTTTGAGTAGTTAATATGCATTAATTTCATATAATACAAACTATTAAATTAATAAATAAATAAATAAACATAGGAACCAGGATGTCCTAACTCTTTGACAATTTGTTAATCCCTCTAATTAAATAATGAAAATTTAAAATTCTAATTAGTTAATGATGGATGTGAGTAAAGGGATTTTAAACTATAAATTTAATCTAAACCTTAGGAAAATTTTTATATATGAAATTATTGATGTATTCCTAAGATTTATCTAAAGTAAAATAAAATAATTGTAATTAATTTTAATAAAAGTAAACAGGATTTGTAAAATAATTAATTGAAATTGAATAGATGATCGTGTGACTGGCTAATCTAGTCGATGAATGGTTAAAATGGTTAAGTACATAGGACTCCCTTGTTTCTTTAGTAGGTTATTTTCCGTTATTCTGTGATATAGAACACCCTGAATTGAACAGGAAATATAGAATGAGAGACGTTTTATTAAATAGATATTTGCGATGAAATTTCTATGTGAATCGTGACATGCTGAAATTGAAGTGTTTGTTAAAAACAACTCGGCTTAAAAGATGGCATTTGGATTCGAAGAGACCGGGATCGGATATCAGCGTTATCCGGAACCACTTCGACTTAACAACTACTTAAATCTTTACGGGTTTGATTTGTAGAATCAAATAGGCTGGAATTGGATAAATTAAGTAAATCTGACTATTTTGAATAAGTAACTGTACTTAGGTAATATTTTAAATAATGGATTTAGCAACAAGTGTTGGGTATAACAAGATAAGAACTCGTAATGTTGGACAAGTTACCTTGATTTTCAAAAACGTTTTTGCAACTTTAGTATTTCAAATAAAATGGGTTTACTCACGCTGGTTTCCAGCCTGACTCGGGTGTTACTCTATTGTAATGCTCGGGTCAGACCGAGTATTACAGATTTTCAGGTTAGGACGTTCTGGAGTTCAGGAGGCGAGCTGGATGGCAGAGACGTACTGATTATATTCCGCTGTGTATTATACTGTATAGACAGTAGTTGAGGACGGATTATTATAACTATCCAGATTTGTTGTACTCTAATATCTTGTATGTAGATTAACAGTTACAACTTTTCTTCGTATAAAATGTTGTTATTTCATATTGTATTTTTTCCCCTACGATTATGAGGTTCTGTGCTGTTGATTATGTTTCTTTTTCTATCTCGTTTTCTTCTTTACCCTAACAATCTGGGGGTTTCGGCACTTTGTTCGGCACTCTATACAATGAACGTATTAGTGTCGATTTTCGGGGTCGAAAATCTTTCAGGGCATTATAGGATGAGAGCATCCTTTAATCCTTCTCTCTTATCCTCTTCCTACCACATCCTACCAGGCCGCAAGTATGGTCATTAAACTTCAACCGCACATTGATTTCTATCTCTAGAAACTGGCATTTTAGTTGCCTGATTTCCCTCATTGAATTTGCCTATCCCTAAGTACTAGTCAATACTAGAGAGATATGGTCGAATTATCCGATTGACCCCTATGTTTATACTTCTCCGTCCTGATCCTGGATCAAAAAAGTTGGTACCTATCTTTGGGTATCAAATTGTATTGCTAATCATGCAGTACAAGGTTTTGCTTACAGGAACGCGGTTCTATTGGTTCAAGTAGCCAACTTTATTTGTAAATGAAAGATGTGGCAAGTCCTACCTTATCACATTCCCTCAATCTACCAGGGTGGCTTATTTGTTGAAAATAAAATGAATAAATCAAAGTGAAATAATGCTACAATAGGTCCTATTCCATGCCCGTGGAATCCGATTCCATCAATAGTCACTATTCCATGCCCATGGAATCAGATTCCATCAATAGTCGCTATTCAATGCAGCGGATTGCTCCGGACCCAGAATTTATCCCTACCGTTTTATAGGAGGATATTCTAGGATCACATTTAGTGCGTGGCATTCTATCTCCATCGATATCCTGCATATATCTGAATGCATCAAAACAAATACATCCGAGTTTGCTCAGAGAAAATTGACTAATCCTTCCTCAATCTAGCGTTAAGACGAGATCCTATCTTAAGGATCCGAGTAGGATCGTCCATATCGATCGGAATGTCGAACGTCAACTAAAATGGAGCCGCCCGCACTTCATGTGACTGCTTCTTAGGATCCATAGACTTGAAGAATTTGTTATGGTTCTTGAGCCAATGCTTGAACATTAATTTCTATGCATCTACGCTCTTTATATAGAGAGTTATCAGGCGATCCTTCCTTTCTCCCTTCGCTTTGCCTCTTTGATCTTAGCAATGTAACATTCTATAACAACCAACCTCAAAATAGGCCTAATTTTCGATCTAAAAAAGGCCCATTGAACATTAGGTCCATTCAAAAACTGCCTGTTGGTTGGTAAATTGATACAATGAACAATACACAAAGCTATTAGCTAATGCTATCAAAATCTCAGTGGAAAGGATAAAATATAATATCAGAAACAGTACCTATCTTTTAAAAATTTAAGTTTCATTACAAAACATAACATCTCAATATCCTTAGTACAATATCTCGAAATACAATAAATCAAGTTTGAAGTGGCTACATCAAAATATAACAAAACATAAGTAGATAGATAACTACCACCAAACTCTATCTCCGCCTTCATCTCCTAAATCTACATCACCATCTCTAATCAGTGTTGTAATGAGGAAGGAGTCAGAACGACAAACTGTGGTGAATAAAAATCTTAAGGCTTTCCATAGTAGTATTTGGTAGTGTAACTTAGATAAGAACATGTCTTACGCTTCCTAACTATATTTCTTAAAAATACCTACAACCGTAAGCCCGAAGGCTTTCCTAGTCCAATCCTACAGCTTACACTTTTCTAACCCAACTCTATAACTTACTTTCAACTATAGAATCAAGGCCATTCCCAATACCATGCATCTACCATCAATCATGTCCTAACAGTGAGTGAGAAAGTACCTATGCCACTTAATACCTTTATGTAACTATCGGGACTTTCGACCCTAAAAAATTGACACTAGTATATCCACCGTATTGCATGCCGAACAATCGATGCCGGAAAACCCAATTATTAGGAAAAAAGAAAGAAGGAAGAAGAAAAGAAGAAAGAAGAAAGGAAGAAAATAAACAACAAGAATCTCATAGTGGAATGAATAATCTATAATATACAACAATCTTTACACAAAAGTCAAACTGTAATATATGTATGTACAACATCAATCGGAGTATACTAACCTATTTCAGCTCGGACAATTATAACAACCTATCCTTATAATTGCTGATAAATACAACAATGAATACAGTGGAAAAATAACCATAAACGTGAATATGTCTCTGGGCTTTCAATCGTCTGCTAAAGCTCCAAAGCATCCAACTAAATCTGTAATATGCTCGGTTTGACCCGAGCATTATAATAAAATAACACCTGTGTCAGTCTAGAAAACCAGAGTGAGAAAACACACCTAACTAGATTTTTAAAGTTATAGAAAACCTTTGAAAATCAAGAGTACCTCGTAAGACCACACCGCACATAAACACGGATGCGTTTTTACCTTACAATAACCAAAACATTTCTATAAGTTTCTCTGATATTATAATAGTGTCTAAGATACAAATACTTATTAATCTTAGCTGATATTGTTACATTAATTAAATTCCAGCATAATAAGTATACAACTAAAACCGTAAAGGCTTGTATTGGAGAATGGATTCCATACAATGACCGGGCTAATGGGGTACCGCCTGTTATGGTGCATCTCTAGATAAAATAACACCGAGGTCGAACCTACTGACCCCTGCCAACACAAGACCGCCCTACCCTTACTAGATAGTACCGAATAAGATCACCCCTTGGTTGGGATTAGCAACCGCACGAAAGCATACATAAGTTAATAGTAGGGACTCTAGATAGGAATGACCTTACCCTCATGGGAGTGAACTACCTAGCCTTGTTGCATCTCCTCTATTTTAGTCATTCCTTGTTGATGAGGCTTGAGGCTACGTTTTACCTTTTATGTAGCACTTTCCACTTGGAATGCTAATACCGCCCTCCAGGCAACCATACAGTACTAGCATTCACCAATACAAGTTTGTTCTAGGACTGAACGAAACACCTGAGAGCTCCATCTTCAATTTCCATCATTCTCAAAATTTCTTCACTTCGAAATGCATTTGTTGGATCGAATTGGTTTTCGAATAACATATCTGATCTCGGTCTCTACGAAACAACATTAAGTAATTCCGGGTAAACTCAACCCTAGTTCTTAAGGAAATAAACAATCAAAGATAAGAGCTGAGATCACCTCATAACTACTAGTGGATGGATTTTCTTATCATTGTCCTAGGAGAACAAAACAAGATTTATACGCACAGTACAACATCATTGGAGATGACTGTACCATATAACTCACGTGTTTTTCCTAGATATTTTCAAAGTTACATTTGGATCCATATTTGATAGTTGGTTATTTAACTATCAACAAACACACATCCAAATCAGAAATTTATTTTAGAAAATAAAAACCAACATTGGCTAAGCACATACGTAATCACCGACCTCCTTCAATAAATATTTCATTAATAAAAACCACTTTGTAAATTTCTTATATAAAAATACCTTTACAAAGATATATCCACCAATCCTTATATTTTCAATACTTAGAAAATACCCATATACTTATCTCATCGATATAAGTATATTCACACATATTACACCCCACAACTTAAATAATGTACTCATATACTTATCTCAATGGTATAAGTATATTTACAAAACCGAGAAAACTTTCTTTTCATTCGATTCAAAAATCATTTATTAACTCCTTATACTTCTCTAAAACCATTTATAACCCATTTTATAAATCTTCTGGGACAATTTATAAAATTCTTTTATAAAATTCAATCACTTATAAATCCTCTCTATGCATTTCTAAAACTCATTTATAAATCCTTTATAAATCTCTAAACCGTTTATAAAACTTCTTTTATAAAACTATAAACCCGTTTCTTAAGTCCGTTATAAATATCTAACCATTTATAAATTCTTCTACCTTATAAATAATCTTCCCTTACGTCTCCAAACCATTTTATAAACTTCCCTCATAAAATCCAAGTCCGTTTATAAAATAGTATTTATGAGTCTCAAACACATTTATAAATAAACAAAGTCATTTAATTCTAAATAGTATATATATAAATAATTATTTAAACTAACATTATAAATAAATAAATAAATATTATTAATTTTAAAATATCTTAAAATAATAATTAATGATTTTAATTCATTATGAACTAACAAAAATAATTAATATTTACCATTATAATGATAAATTAATTTTCAAGGCCTTATTAATAAATCCTTATTATTAATTTCAAATTATAATTATTCTTAAAATAATCAACCTTTCAAAATATTAACATTTTGATAAATGCTTAAAAATAATATTAACTATAAGCAAATAACTTTAAAACAACTCTAATATAATTTAATAACTCTTAAATAATATTGATATAACTAAATAATTTAAAACAATATTAATATAATTAAATAACTTTAAAACGATATTAATATAATTAAATAACTTAAAACAGAATATTTCGAAACCCAGTTTCGGATTCAAAATCATTCCCGTCTCAAAAACCAATTCCAACTCAAATGGCAATTTATAATATTTCAAAATACTAATTTAAGGCCAATAGCCACCAAACGCTTAACCAATATCGATATTGGTTTTCTATCACTACTGGATTTTAGTTTCAAACATATAACAATGTTATAACCACAGCGTTCACAATCAGGTTCATTTTTCAATAATCCATATAACAGAAATATTATTGAAACAATTCAACAATAGCGAGGAATCTCATTGGATCCCTCCAACCTGTCCCCATACATCACATACAACCTATAATCAGTTAATATAAATCAATTGCTTCAAACGGGATTCGTATACAAAGGGTCATCCGCTCTTACATGGGAAGTAATAGGGTCGCATCCCCTCTAGGGGCAAGCATATATCCAAACTGATGTGCAAGTAAATGTGCATATTTTTACCACCATATTTAATCTATCTAAATTAAATAAATAATCATATTGGGTATTTTCACATGTTTAAACCAAAATTCAAATTATTTTCAAAACGTCACATATTCATCTTCATAGAGAGGCAAAATAGTCATTTTTGTGCATATATTAATTTGAGAAAATTTAATTGGAAATTTCTATATTATTTGTAGGAAAATTGGATGGAAATTACAAGTGGTTTAATGAAGATATGCATGCACAAGAGTGAAGAGAACAAATGAAGATGGAAATAATTCAAAACAAAGATCATGGAGGACCCCACTTACCCACCTACCTTAATGTACACTTAGGAGCTAATGCACATGCTAAAAGGCCATTAAATTTTCATGCACACTTAATGGATGATTATATGATGCTAATGATGACTTGACCAGCACACTTCCTAAGGGGGTATTTTGGGCATTCCCCAAAAAAGTGAATTAGGGTTTTAAACTTGTATATATACCCCTTATGTTTCATGTAACCCTCTTCCTTAGTCTCTCTTAGTTTAGTTTAGTTTAGGCTCAAAATAAAAGGACAAGCTCTCTTTCTCTTTTCATGGCTACTTAGCCATTTTTATTTCATGTACTTTTTCTTTTTTTATGCAATGTTAATTAGTGTTTTATTTTACTTACATGCTCTCTTTTTTTCATGATAATAGTGTAGATTTTATTTTATGCAATTAGATTAGTTCTCTTTTCCATTAGCTTTCATTTTCCTCTTCGTTTTGTTTTTGTTTATTTCATGGATCTTTCTACTTGTGTTGATATGATAACACAAATGAGAGGCCGACCCTTTCAATTTAGGGGTAATGAAGCTCTCTTGAATCATGTAGATGCAACATAATTTCTCATTTATGTCTCTTTTGTGTTTAATGGGAAGTTAGATGTTTGTGTGATTTTGTGTTTAATATTGAGTTTGATAGCTTATGTTGTTCAAAACAAATAGGCTATGCTTAATCATGTGAATCACTAATTACCTTTTCATCTACATATGATCATGGTAATGGAAGTAGATTTAGAATCAAAATTTGATGGTTTATGTTTCTAATTCAATAGTTAATAATCCATGCTAAAAATAGATCCTACTTTTAATTTCACATCATTTTCATTGAAGTTAGTAAGTGGGTTAACGGGTGCATTAGAGTTTGATGGTTTAAGTGTGTTAATTAATAACACAATTAGGCCATGCTTATGATAAATGCATCAACTAAACTCACTAATGACCAAAAAGAGATCATAATTTCATTATGTCGATTTATGTGATCATGAGAGGGGATTTGCCTTTAAATTGCTCTTTAATCTCATATTTTTATTCTCCTTAGTTTTAGTATGTTTTTACTTTTTTTTTAGTTAGTTAACAGACATTCGACTTTTGTTTAATTTGATTGATTAGAAATTTAAAATCTAAACAATTCCCTGTGGATCGATCCGTACTCGCAGACGTGCTACAATCGTACGCCGTGCGCTTGCGATTAAATTTTATTATAAATTTTTCGACGGTTTTCTAATTCGATAGAATTTCCGTTGTTAAACAAGTTTTTGGCACCGTTGTCGGGGATTTTATTTGATTTTAATTTTCTAGTCTTCGGATTATTTTTGTGTGTTTGTCGTGTGTGTTAACTTGCATTAAAAAATCCAAAAAAAAAATTGTGTGTGTGTGTGTGAATTTTGTTTGCCTTGTTTTTGTGTGGTTGTTTCTTGTTTTCTACTTGCATATACATTTCTATTTAAAAATAAAATTGTGTTTTCATATTGTTGTGTGTTTGTTTTTTCTTGTTTTTGCAATAACATTTGCACTTGCACATTTAAAAATAATAATTCATTGCATTGCTTTCTGTATTGAATTTGCATTTCATTTGTCATAGTTTGTTTTGTAATGCAATTTGCTTATTCTATTTACATTTGCTTTTTCAATACAAATTGAAACTGTGCACAACTAAACATACTTCACTATACAAATCATCTCTCTGTTCTCTCTGAGCCACTCTTCACAATACAATCGCAACACCTACCCTTTGCACCATCAATTTCTGCTGCTCCATGACCACCCTCCAAACCCACCATCACAACAGTTTGGCAACACCACCATTCCCATCAATTGTTCTGCTTGACCCCCATCTACAGTTACATCCACTGAAACATACAACCACCCTCTTCCCAAACACTCAACTCCCCTCTGCACAAACCACTTCACATCTCTGAAGCACTTCATAACACCTTTCTACCTTAGCCAAACTACACTTCATTCTCCTCCCTATAACACTACCATCAACCTTCCTACTACAATCAAATACCCCACCAACACCCTAGACAACCTCCAACCTGACATCAATTACTCCTCCACTTCAATCCAGTGCAACAGTAGTCCAATGCACTACTTCTCATACTTGTACACACTTCAACATTACCGGACAATCCACTTAACAAGACAATCACCACCCAATTCTCATTGCTACAACACCGCTGTCAACATCATCAACTACCACGTTCAACAAACCATTCAACCAGACTTCCCCTACATATCACCTTCAACACCCCAAATTGCCTGAAACTACCGTGCAAAGCCACTGCCTTGACCCATATTCAATCATTTTTTTTCTAAATCAAAAAACTGCATTCCCTTTAACTTCATCACTGACATATACTCCTACTGCTGCCATACTACTTCTCTCCTCTTCCTAGTCAAAACCCACACTTGAACTAGAAGCACAACCAACCGGGAGCCACTCAGAAACCACTCCCGCAATCGCCTTGCCTTGCTTCGCCACTTCAACCTTCGCAATCGAACTTCGCCTACTACTGCCGTCAACTCAATCGAATCAATCAACTCACCTCCAATTACCGAATTTCGAAACAACTCCACGAACAACCTCATGCGACTCTCGCCTCTACCAAGTCACCTCACCTGACTCAATCACGAGCACCATCGGCCTCAACTTCGTCTCGACCAAGCGCAACCTCCTGCAATCACACAACATCATTTACCTTCACCGAACTCGAGAACCAACCGTGCCTTCACCAAAAAACATTCACCTGATTCCAAAATCACCAACCGCAAAAGCTACAAACCCCGCCCCCAAATAAACTGCTGCGACCACAATCGAACTCCAGCAAATCGCGGTTTTGATTGGAAATTTTTCTATCGATGTAGGAAATTTTGAAATTTGTTTTAGAAAATTTATAAAATCGCGTTTTATTTTGGGATGAGTTTAATTGGAGGGCATTGGCAGGTCGTATGATTTTATTTATTTTCATTTTCATTTTTGGGTGGGCTTCTATGTTATATTGGGTCGGGCTTTGAGATAAGTTTGTTTGAATTTTGTTAAAGATTTTTTGTTTATAGTTTTATTTTTATTTTTATATAAAAAAGCTTTTGCTTTGTTTTTAATTTTGTTTCATCCTTTTATACAAAAAAATTAGTTTTAAATTAGTTTTGTTTTAATTTGTTTTATTTTCATTTATTTTAGGTTCCATCCATGTATATTTAAGAAAAAATTATATATATCTTGTTTTAATTTCAGGTTGCCAAAGCAGATTAGAAGAAGAACCACCTGCCAAAATAACTTGTTGCTTGCTTTAAAAAAATGCTGCTTTAAACCCCTATCCATTGTGCTTTCATCTATTGTTTTTCTTTACGTTGTTAATTACTTGCATTTGCATTTGTATATAAAAAAATTCAAAATCTAAAAAAATTCAAAAACGAAAACAAATATCATTTCGTAGTTGCATTGTTAATCCACGTTTATTTTCTGCTTTGCATTTCATCTTAGAACTTGATTAATAATAACGATTAGACATCGATAACACTTAATTGTATATTGACAAATTGTCTTCTTTGAACAATTTAATGTCTTGGTGTCTAGGCTACGGCAGAGCAATAATCAGTTATAAATATTATGGTGATTCGTAAATATTATACTGAATTGTTTCTCTGAAGGTACTTAAACCTTTGGCTGCATTGCTATGGTGATTCTGGTGCACCGATAAATCCTGTATGTTAATTGGCTGAGAACTATCTTGTTGATTTAAGACAGAGTGTGATTATACAATTTTGGGTTAACTTAGGATAAATCAATTGTAATTAACCATTGCATTCATTTAGTTGCATTAGTTCATGCATATTTTAAAAGCAAAACAAAAAAATTCTAAATCCAAAACTAAAAAAATTGTAAATATTCCTTTTCCTTTGAAAATTTTAAATCCTTTTTCTTTGAAATTTCAAAAATCTAAAAAAATATATTTTTAAAAGTCTTTTCAAAAACAAAAAAAAAAATTGAAAAATAAAAAATATCGATTTTCCATTTTGAAATATAATATCTATCAATAAATATTTTTCCTTTATAAAAAAAACAAAAACATTTTGGAAAATGTCCGAATTTCCATATTCACATGAATTTTACGATAGTTGTGAAAATCAATATAATCCATATAATTTCACTTCAAATTTTTATGGATATTTCCACAACAACTATTGTTTAAACGATTCGATTTTTGAACCACAAAATTTTCAAAAGACGAACAACCCTCGACTCTTGAAAATAGCATTTCATCTTTAGTTGAATTCTCTTCACAACAAAATCAAAGTATAAATGATTTGTGTAATTCATATTTGTGTAATAACTCGAGTCAAGGATTTCAAAATTTGAATTCAATTCAAAATTCAAACGATTTCGATTATAGCCTATGCCAATTCAATTTCGAACTCCAAAATGAATTTCAAACTCAAAATGAAAATGGAAACAACTTTTCAAACGAATTTGGCAATGGGAATAATCTTAACCATGTTACGATTGAAAATATTTGTTCTAAACAATTTCAAAGTGAAAATCCTTATGCTAATAACTATAAATTGGACTTTGTTGAGCAAATGAACAAAATTTACGATGATCACACGGATTCGTTGTTTGGAACATATATGAAACAACGCGATAAACAAAATCAAATCCCAATGTGTGACGAGTCAAGTGATAATCCACCTTTTACCCAAATCGATTGTAACGACCTGATATTTTCAACCATTCGCATCCATTATAAGTGTATAGGTAGACACTCATGCCGGAATTGAATTGCTCAAAATACCTCGTTGTAAATAAAATTTGGCAAATCTCAGAATATGCAGTAAAAAAATATAATCACAGATCACAGACACAGAGTAAAATAATGCAGCGGAAGTAAAAGAAATAGTAGTTCATGAAGCTACTATGTAAATATATCAGAGTTACATAAGATACAACATAAGAAATAAAGTACAACAGAAGTCTCAATACAATAACCAAGTACAGGCTGAATAGAACAACAGAACCGAAGTTGATAGAACAAGACTAGCAGATAATCTCCAGCGATTCAAATCTCCAGAAGGTGGAAATCCAAATCTGTGAATACTCAGGCTGACCCGAGCGTAACGCAAAACACAAAACACTCGAGTTAGGACAATATATACTTATATAATGTAAACCAACTCAAGTGAACTGTAATAAAGGTACAAGTAACTTAAAGAATGCTTGGGATCACCCATTCTTTAAGGATCCGTTAAACTATTTACTATGTAGTAATATACGCTATATACAGTAGTGTCTAAATAGTAAAGTATAATCATATAGAAAATAGCGTTAAGGGGATGGTGAACCTTAACGCGGTCGGATCTTTAAACCAAAATCGTAGTGGGCTCGATATGGTAGGTGACACGGCACACAAGGCAATGCCAGGGTAGATATACCAATTACGCACACGGACTGATGGAAACGCATAGCAGCCACTACCGCTCCACCTCGAACAACACTCCCAAATCAAGGGTGGCCACCAAAAATCACAAAGTAATAGAATGGTATCGAAGAAGTGTGTCCGATAAGAGGTGCTAACTCACTGGTCCGAGATCGCTCCTGTTTTAGCCACCTTATGCCAACTCACGGGAGTTGGGTCCACGTATATACCTTAGGATTGTCGCCACCATCCTACTTCATTCTGGAAACTCCACCGCATACACAATTGTCAAAGTGGTTTCGGTATCGACAGAGAGTATGTCCATATCCGATCCCGGTCTCTTTAACAACCAATCGTTATTATAACCCGTGGTTATAACTTTTAAAATAATACTTTACTTCAAAATAAAATATCATTTCAAAACCATATATTTATAAAAATAAAGATTTATCATTTCTAAATCATTTCAATATCTCAAAATATCATATCCTTTTCAAACTCCTTTCAAATTATTATCTGAATCCAAATACAATTACCAATTTAATACCTTTTAAATTCCAAAATATCACTCATTTATCACTCTATCAAAACATCCTTTAAATAGTTTATATACAAATTAAATTAATTCATTTAAACCATTTAAAAGTGAAGTTATTATTCTTTCAAGTCTAGTATTCAAATTTCAAACCAATTTGAGTTCATTTGCTAAGTCAAAACCCCTAATTATTAAAATTTCAGCCTTTCACAGCATTTAGAAAAAGCTGTTATAAGTTATATTTGAAAACATTTTAATTCAGCAAAGGCAGCACTTAAAAACTGCTGTTATATCTCATTTCTAGTTGAAAATTTAGTTTAAACAGCAAGGACAACATTTCCAGAAATGCTGCGGTAGCTCAGATTTCAAAACAAAGGTTTTTTTTGATTTCAGCAAAGACTGCAGACCACTATAGCATTTCCAGAGAATGCTATAATAGACCTGAGTGCAATATTAGCCTATAAGTTCAATTACAGCAACTACAACATTTCAGAAATGCTGTAATAGCTCTTTTTACACAATTTTAGTTCAATTCAGAAACTATAGCATTTATGAATGCTATTAAAAGTTAATTCCAGATTTTAGTGTATTTCCAACAACTAAATAACTTCACTTTAAAACACATAAACATTTTAAAAATCATATTTTAACATTTAAAATGTTCATTTACATATCATTTAACATATATCTTTTTCACAATAAATTTCTTATAATTAAATCCAATTTTCAACAATTTACTTAATAAATTTAAGTGTAAAAGTTTCCAATTCTTCACATTTCAACAAATAAACTTAACACTTCAAATTTAAATTACCATTTCACAAATTTAACTAAATTTCCAATTTTATTTAATTAACTTAAACCTTTAATTAAAACCAAATTTCACATTTCCAAGTCAAGTTATAATTTAAAAGATCACTTTTAAACATTCATTTATTTAACCACTTAAATTTATAGAAAAATCAATAATACTTTAATAAATGACTTAAATTCAAATTTAATCAAATTATCATATTTTACCATTTTCCAAATATAATTAAATTTCCATTTTATTTATATAACTTAAATATCATTTTTAACCAAAATTCCAAATTTCCAAACTTAAGTTATATTTCAAAAATCCAGTTAAACCATTCATTAATTACATTTTTAACACATAGAAAAATCATAATTTCTTTAATTCAAAATATTTCAAAATCTGTTTAAATCAAATTTCATAAATTACATTTTTTTAAAATACTTAGAAATATCCAAAACACTTTATAAAATAACCACGGGCCTGTATATAAGGTTCTAGCCTAGGTCAAGTGATACAGATATATATCATTTCAATCCGCAATTTACAAAGAAAAACTGGGTTCTATCATTTCAAACCCGCAATCCCAAGTTAAAATAAGTTAAATAAAAACAATTTAGGCCTATCATTTCAGCCCATAATGATTTTTCCCTATTCTAAAGTTCGTTCGGGTATGTATCATTTCAACCCATAGTGATTCTAGTCTACAGGGAACTTGCAGTGTGATAAACAGGTATAAATAAACAGAATACATTATATAACAGTAACGGATGATATAACAGGTGTATAAACATCATATGATCATAACATAGTCAAGTATAACATGATAATATATTTCTACATATTCACAGGGTGTCAATTTACTAGTTATATAGGTACATATTGTCTGGTGAGAATAACTCACCTGTTAAAGCTGGAGATTAGCGATCAAAACACACAGAATAGATTCCAGAAAGCACAACAAGCACGATATAGCATGACTTTTGATTTGAATGACTGGAGAACCTTGATATTTATCTTGTAAACAATAACCAAACAAGACAATATTCACATAAATATTCAACGCAAACAATGTTGAAACAATGAAGATAAGAAGCAACAACGGAATAGATTACTTGACTGTGCTTTAACCATTCAAAAGCTCGAACAAGGGGTTCATTTTCTCAGCCATGATGATGATGAGTGTGGGAGAGACAAGGTTAACTTCCTCGAATACATAAGACAAAACAATACAAACAATAAAAGTTTTCAAATGCACAATACGATAGAATAATATAGAATCAACTGCACGAATCAAAGTAGAATTGCTTTGCACTTGCTTCCAACAACCTTCAGGTTCAGCCATATGGTGTGCTACAGGTCTAAGGCAAGATTTGGATCAGGTTTTGGTTGCCTAAGGGTCGGCCAAACATGTTTAGAGGATAGCAAAAGGTGAGTATGCATGAAACAACACAACAAGGCAAAACAATGTCACTTTAACATGGATTCAAGGCAATTCAAGGCTCGACCAAGGCTCATGGGGCACGGCCAGAGGAGTGGGGTCCAAGTTGATGATGTGGCAGAGGGTCCTAGTGGTGTTGGTGGCGGCCATGTGTGGTGGAAGGTGATGGTACCAAAACTAGGTCAGCTTGAGTGCATAGGTGATGGCTAGTGCTAGTTTAGATGGATTTTTGTGATGATCTTCATCATGGCTTGGCTTGGCCTGAGGAGGAGAGGTGTTAGGCTGTGTGATGGTCAGAGAAAAGTGGTGGTGGTGGTCAGCCACAGCTTGGAGGAAGGAGAATACAGCTATGAAGGTGGAGAGCATGTGCAAATTCAAGTAGAAAATCATAAAAAGACAAGAAGAAGATAGAATTTTTTTACCTAAGCTTCACAAGGAGAATAGCCGTGTTTTTTTTGTGAGAGGAGGAGAAATGAATTTCGTGAAAGTGAAAAAAAAATTCAGCTGAAATGAGTAGATTACACGCCCAAAACAATTAAGAGAAGAGTTGGGAAAATGAAAGGTCGGGAGATGGAAAGCCTTAGGAGTTTCAAGAGTTTAAAACTTTTCAAATTTCCTTTATTTCTTTTTAATAAGTTTAAATATCTGGAAATACATATAATTTCAGTTAAAATTCGAAAATGTAACAAATAAAAAAAATATAAATAAATAAATATTAATTATAAATAATTAAATCAAGAAAATAGCAAAAATTGTCAACTAGGCTAGAAAAATTGAAAATAAATGGTATAAACTTTAGAAAATTCATATGAGCTTGTAATATATTTTTAAAAATAAATAATAACATAAAAATACATTCACAAAATAAATATATAAAATTTAATTTAAATATAATTTTAATGAAGAAAATAGCAGAAAATAAGAAAACAGCCTTTAAAAATAGGAAATCAACACAGTAAACATTAGAAAAATTCTATTATCAATTTAAAAATATTTAAAAGTCAAAATATACATAATATAACATATTAAACATATTAAAATAAAATATGACAAAGAAAATATAATTTATACAATTTAAAATAACAAAATTGCAAAATAAACAATTTATACTCAAAATTGAAATGTACATATCTTTTACAGTTTAACTCCGTTTTCAACGAAACGAAAAGCAGTATTCAAGTTATTAAATCTATTTTTATAATAAAAGATAAAATTTAAGATTTTAAATAATTTAAATTTGAAGTTTAAAAGTCAAAGTTTGAACAGTTTGACCAGAAATTCACTTTACATTAAAATATTCAAATTATACTAGTTTGAACTATAAATAACTTAATAATCAACATTTATATTTAAAAATGAACTGTTTGAAATAAAACAAATTTAAAATATAATTTTTTTAAAAATAAAGTCCAATTTAAATAATATACAAAAATCTAGGGTTGTTACACTCTCCCCCACTCAAAACTTTTCGTCCCCGAAAAGGAATGAGGTACGGGAAGCACAGAAAAAAAAATAGAGTGAAATAAGATTAAGACAGGATGATAAGAATATTGGAATTACACCTGATAACTATTGTTATAGGTAAGTTTAACAAGATGGAGGTGATCAAATCAAGAATACAAGCACGAAAAATATCCTCTAGAGTCTGAATCACCCCTTTCACTTGACCGACGGTCTATGAATGGAAAAACAGTGTTCAGATCCAGATGAGTAACAAAAATTATCAAAGATTACAGAAAGATTTCTAAACGGACTGGTATAAGCAATAGCCTTCCCATTCTGTAACAAGATAAGAGAAATAAGGACAACCAAAAGGTAGTTTGAAAAACAAGATAAGATAATAATTTGAAACCATAATGCTTTGAAATCATAATAATTTAGGGATGTTTATCATTTGGAAATCACACTACTAAAATCATAACACTTTGGAAATGTTATTCTTAAAAAAAAACATAACACTTAGAAAATCAAAACACCTTTTAAAAAAAATAATCTTCATTTAAACCATTTTAATTCAAGGTCAAATAATATTCATTTTAAAGTTGTAACATTTCTAAGTTCATTCAATTATAAAAATTTCCAAAACACTGTATTTTCAAAACAGCAACACTTATAAAATGCTACAGTAGATATATTAATATTTCAAATCAGTTTAATATCAGAAATATTCATTTGGATATCATTTAACTTATGACTTATTAAAACAAACTTTTATGAATGGAATATTCAAATCAAACTATACTTCATTTATTAAGTTAAAAGTTCACTATTTTAGTTAGCTCTTAATTTAACACAACCTAACACTTTATTTAAAATACCCTTTTCACAAATAGGTATTCCTTTAATAAGTTACACTTAAAATTCCATTTGAAACCCAAATTCTCAATTATCAATTTTTAGTGATGTTATAATACATTTTAACTATTTAAATTATAATCATTCATTTTTCAAGACATATCTATTTCATAAATAAAATATTTATATAGCAAATATAACAATCAAATTTCTTTACACATTTATTCATTTAGACATCAATTAAACTATGAATTCAAGTTAAATAAACTTTATTACAAAATGTCTAATTCAAATGTATTTTATTTTATCTATTCAAAGATACATTATTTATTATACAACATATTCATTTTAGGAAATAACCTTTATTAAAATTCCTAGGTTAGACTTAAGGTTCCATAGTAAATCAAATTTGATTATTAAGTTATTTAAATAAAATCTCTTTAAATTCCTTTTTCACTATTTGCATCTGTTAATCTTTTATAACTAAAATTTAAGTGTATAACATGTATTATAAACACTCAAATTTTATTTATAAAAATTCCTTTTATATTGTATATTATCGAATTCCATATTCAACTTCTGTGTAATTTAGGTAGGTTATATTGGAATGCAATTGTGTGTTATACAAGTAAAACTTTCCAATTCAATTATCTCAAGTTTGAATCATTTATTCAAATTCTTGATTTTCTTCTTATAACTGAAATTATTCTTTAAAATAAAATTTAAGAATTAAACTTCCGATTCCTTTCAAACCATTTAGAGATAAGTAATTATATATACATAATATGTCAAATCAAATTTAAATCATATATCTATATATATTATAATCCAATCATATTTTAGAAATTCAAATCAATTAGATTTTCCAAAACAAAGCTGTAGCAAGACTATAGAACGGTCTCTTCACTTCGAAACTCGAAAATGAACGTCCATGATGCTGCAGTCATCATCAAAATTATTTTCCAGCGACAAAGAGAAGAGCACTTAATTTTTAAACTTTAAAATCCTTTAGAGACAAATTTTTATTCAAAAATACTTTAAATAATATATCCTTTTAAAACTTTAAACACAAGGTTTGAAACCATCAGAAATTAAATTCTCAAATTCTTGATTTAAATTCATTTTAGTTTCCAAAATCAATTTATAAACATCTATTTATAAATTCATTTATAGAATGATAAATCATGTATTATCATTTCAAATAATCAATTTAAATCAATTTATTAAGTTCCATAATATTTACTTATATCAAAATTTATTTCATTAAACAATTTTTAAAAAAAATAATATTGTGTCAGTTTGTTCTGTCAAAGTGTTTTAGAAATCCTATCGATAGCGTTGATCAGACGAATCGATCGGAAGCCCAAATCAACATCAACAACTCAAACGACACAATATATAAAACAAAACATAGATTTACAAGTACAATTCAAAATGTTTGGAGATATTTTGGAAACAAAACAAGATGATTAATTATCAACATATGAAGATGGATAAGCTTAGATAAATCGCGGGCAACCTTAACCGGGTCAACCGTGACTTAATGAATAAGATCAAATGTGTATTTTTTTCTGGGGTAAATCTACATCTGATCTCAAAAGATAGAGTTTGGAGTAATAAAAGATATTAGCATCTAAACCAAGGATAGATATAAATCTCTAGTGAATCGATGCTAATTTGTAAAGGAGTTTCACCCCTTTACAAGAAAATTAGAGTATTGGCGAGACCGCCAATTCACTATGAAGATCATTCGAAGTGGAGTTATGTGATACTCCAGGATCAAAAGAAGATGGATAGTGAGGGACACGAATGGATTTTGGAACCGTAGGGAACATTCCAAAATTCAAAGGAAACCGAGTCAAAAAGGAAGAGATTCAAACTCGAACCAAAGTGATTCTGTAAATAAATTTACCCTATATTCTAAGTTTTGCCTCAAAGCCAAAGCTCTGATACCAACTGTAACGACCCGATATTTTCAACCATTCGCATCCATTATAAGTGTATTGGTAGACACTCATGCCGGAATTGAATTGCTCAAAATACCGCGTTGTAAATAAAATTTGGCAAATCTCAGAATATGCAGTAAATAAATATAATCACAGATCACAGACACAGAGTAAAATAATGCAGCGGAAGTAAAAGAAATAGTAGTTCATGAAGCTACTATGTTAATATATCAGAGTTACATAAGATACAACATAAGAAATAAAGTACAACAGAAGTCTCAATACAATAACCAAGTACAGGCTGAATAGAACAACGGAACCGAAGTTGATAGAACAAGACTAGCAGATAATCTCCAGCGATTCAAATCTCCAGAAGGCGGAAATCCAAATCTGTGAATACTCAGGCTGACCCGAGCGTAACGCAAAACACAAAACACTCGAGTTAGGACAATATATACTTATATAATGTAAACCAACTCAAGTGAACTGTAATAAAGGTACAAGTAACTTAAAGAATGCTTGGGATCGCCCATTCTTTAAGGATCCGTTAAACTATTTACTATGTATTAATATACGCTATATACAGTAGTGTCTAAATAGTAAAGTATAATCATATAGAAAATAGCGTTAAGGGGATGGTGAACCTTAACGCGGTCGGATCTTTAAACCAAAATCGTAGTGGGCTCGATATGGTAGGTGACACGGCACACAAGGCAATGCCAGGGTAGATATACCAATTACGCACACGGACTGATGGAAACGCATAGCAGCCACTACCGCTCCACCTCGAACAACACTCCCAAATCAAGGGTGGCCACCAAAAATCACAAAGTAATAGAATGGTATCGAAGAAGTGTGTCCGATAAGAGGTGCTACCTCACTGGTCCGAGATCGCTCCTGTTTTAGCCACCTTATGCCAACTCACGGGAGTTGGGTCCATGTATATACCTTAGGATTGTCGCCACCATCCTACTTCATTCTGGAAACTCCACCGCGTACACAGTTGTCAAAGTGGTTTCGGTATCGATAGAGAGTATGTCCATATCTGATCCTGGTCTCTTTAACAACCAATCGTTATTATAACCCGTGGTTATAACTTTTAAAACAATACTTTACTTCAAAATAAAATATCATTTCAAAACCATATATTTATAAAAATAAAGATTTATCATTTCTAAATCATTTCAATATCTCAAAATATCATATCCTTTTCAAACTCCTTTCAAATTATTATCTGAATCCAAATACAATTACCAATTTAATACCTTTTAAATTCCAAAATATCACTCATTTATCACTCTATCAAAACATCCTTTAAATAGTTTATATACAAATTAAATTAATTCATTTAAACCATTTAAAAGTGAAGTTATTATTCTTTCAAGTCTAGTATTCAAATTTCAAAGTTTCAAACCATTTTGAATTCATTTGCTAAGTCAAAACCCCTAATTATTAAAATTTCAGCCTTTCACAGCATTTAGAAAAAGTTGTTATAAGTTATATTTGAAAACATTTTAATTCAGCAAAGGCGGCACTTAAAAACTGCTCTAATATCTCATTTCTAGTTGAAAATTTAGTTTAAACAGCAAGGACAGCATTTCCAGAAATGCTGCGGTAGCTCAGATTTCAAAACAAAGGTTTTATTTGATTTCAGCAAAGACTGCAGACCACTAGCATTTCCAGAGAATGCTATAATAGACCTGAGTTCAATATTAGCCTATAAGTTCAATTACAGCAACTACAGCATTTCAGAAATGCTGTAATAGCTCTTTTTACACAATTTTAGTTCAATTCAGAAACTATAGCATTTCTGAATGCTATTAAAAGTTAATTCCAGATTTTAGTGTATTTCCAGCAACTAAATAACTTCACTTTAAAACACATAAACATTTTAAAAATCATATTTTTACATTTAAAATGTTCATTTACATTTCATTTAACATATATCTTTTTCACAATAAATTTCTTATAATTAAATCCAATTTTCAACAATTTACTTAATAAATTTAAGTGTAAAAGTTTCCAATTCTTCACATTTCAACAAATAAACTTAACACTTCAAATTTAAATTACCATTTCACAAATTTAACTAAATTTCCAATTTTATTTAATTAACTTAAACCTTTAATTAAAACCAAATTTCACATTTCCAAGTCAAGTTATATTTTAAAAGATCACTTTTAAACATTTATTTATTTAACCACTTAAATTTATAGAAAAATCAATAATACTTTAATAAATCACTTAAATTCAAATTTAATCAAATTATCATATTTTACCATTTTCCAAATATAATTAAATTTCCATTTTATTTATATAACTTAAATATCACTTTTAACCAAAATTCCAAATTTCCAAACTTAAGTTATATTTCAAAAATCCAATTAAACCATTCATTAATTACATTTTTAACACATAGAAAAATCATAATTTCTTTAATTCAAAATATTTCAAAATCTGTTTAAATCAAATTTCATAAATTACATTTTTTAAAAATACTTAGAAATATCCAAAACACTTTATAAAATAACCACGGGCCTGTATATAGGGTTCTAGCCTAGGTCAAGTGATACAGATATATATCATTTCAATCCGCAATTTACAAAGAAAAACCGGGTTCTATCATTTCAAACCCGCAATCCCAAGTTAAAATAAGTTAAATAAAAACCATTTAGGCCTATAATTTCAGCCCATAATGATTTTTCCCTATTCTAAAGTCCGTTCGGGTATGTATCATTTCAACCCATAGTGATTCTAGTCTACAGGGAACTTGCAGTGTGATAAACAGATATAAATGAACAGAATACATTATATAATAGTAACGGATGATATAGCAGGTGTATAAACATCATATGATCATAACATAGTCAAGTATAACATGATAATATATTTCTACAGATTCACAGGGTGTCAATTTACTAGTTATATAGGTACATATTGTCTGGTGAGAATAACTCACATGTTAAAGCTGGAGATTAGCGATCAAAACACACAGAATAGATTCCAGAAAGCACAACAAGCACGATATAGCATGACTTTTGATTTGAATGAATGGAGAGCCTTGATATTTATCTTGTAAACAATAACCAAACAAGACAATATACACATAAATATTCAACGCAAACAATGTTGAAACAATGAAGATAAGAAGCAACAACGGAATAGATTACTTGACTGTGCTTTAACCATTCAAAAGCTCGAACAAGGGGTTCATTTTCTCAGCCATGATGATGATGAGTGTGGGAGAGACAAGGTTAACTTCCTCGAATACATAATACAAAACAATACAAACAATAAAAGTTTTCAAATGCACAATACGATAGAATAATATAGAATCAACTGCACGAATCAAAGTAGAATTGCTTTGCACTTGCTTCCAACAACCTTCAGGTTCAGCCATATGGTGTGCTACAGGTCTAAGGCAAGATTTGGATCAGGTTTTGATTGCCTAAGGGTCGGCCAAACATGTTTAGAGGATAGCAAAAGGTGAGTATGCATGAAACAACACAACAAGGCAAAACAATGTCACTTTAACATGGATTCAAGGCAATTCAAGGCTCGGCCAAGGCTCATGGGGCACGGCCAGAGGAGTGGGGTCCAAGGTGATGATGTGGCAGAGGGTCCAGGTGGTGCTGGACGTGGTGGAGGTGGTGTTGGTGGCGGCCATGGGTGGTGGAAGGTGATGGTACCAAAACTAGGTCAACTTGAGTGCATAGGTGATGGCTAGTGCTAGTTTAGATGGATTTTTGTGATGATCTTCATCATGGCTTGGCTTGGCCTGAGGAGGAGAGGTGTTAGGCTGTGTGATGGTGAGAGAAAAGTGGTGGTGGTGGTCAGCCACAGCTTGGAGGAAGGGGAATACAGCTATGAAGGTGGAGAGCATGTGCAAATTCAAGTAGAAAATCATAAAAAGACAAGAAGAAGATAGAATTTTTTACCTAAGTTTCACAAGGAGAATAGCCGTGATTTTTTTGTGAGAGGAGGAGAAATGAATTTCGTGAAAGTGAAAAAAAAATGCAGCTGAAATGAGTAGATTACACGTCCAAAACAATTAAGAGAAGAGTTGGGAAAATGAAAGGTCGGGAGATAGAAAGCCTTAGGAGTTTCAAGGGTTTAAAACTTTTCAAATTTCCTCTATTTCTTTTTAATAAGTTTAAATATCTGGAAATACATATAATTTCAGTTAAAATTCGAAAATGTAACAAATAAAAAAAATATAAATAAATAAATATTAATTATAAATAATTAAATCAAGAAAATAGCAAAAATGGTCAACTAGGCTAGAAAAATTGAAAATAAATGGTATAAACTTTAGAAAATTCATATGAGCTTGTAATATATTTTTAAACCTAAATAATAACATAAAATAAAAATAGATTCACAAAATAAATGTATAAAATTTAATTTAAATATAATTTTAATGAAGAAAATAACAGAAAATAAGAAAACAGCCTTTAAAAATAGGAAATCAACACAGTAAACATTGGAAAAATTCTATTATCAATTTAAAAATATTTAAAAGTCAAAATATACATAATATAACATATTAAACATATTAAAATAAAATATGACAAAGAAAATATAACTTATACAATTTAAAATAACAAAATTGCAAAATAAACAATTTATACTCAAAATTGAAATGTACATATCTTTTACAGTTTAACTCCGTTTTCAACGAAACGAAAAGCAGTATTCAAGTTATTAAATCTATTTTTATAATAAAAGATAAAATTTAAGATTTTAAATAATTTAAATTTGAAGTTTAAAAGTCAAAGTTTGAACAGTTTGACCAGAAATTCACTTTACATTAAAATATTCAAATTATACTAGTTTGAACTATAAATAACTTAATAATCAACATTTATATTTAAAAATGAAATGTTTGAAATAAAACAAATTTAAAATATTTTTTTTTTAAAATAAAGTCCAATTTAAATAATATACAAAAATCTAGGGTTGTTACATCGATGATTTTCAAATAACAACTTTTGAAATTGAAAACGAAAATGTTAACGAAGTTGTTGAAAATTTAGTAATTGACTTGGATTTCCATTCTTTTGAGGGTGAGAAACTCGATTTGAAATTCGATCTTCCTTTCTCCGATTTTGAAAATTCGAATACAACAACTTTGGATTTTGAACTTGATTTATCCGATGATGTTGTTGATAATTCAATAAAGGAAGACGAATTCAATAAACACAATTTCTTTGGACTTTTCGAAAATGAGTTGTTAAATTCTGAAGGGAAAGATTTAAATCACCATTTCAAAAAATTTGTTGATGATGAGCTTAACTTTCAATTTAGTGAAAATAAACTTGAATTTCAATCAATTGTTTTATCAACCCCAAAAATCATCGAAAAAAAACAACTCATACGATTTTTAATAAAACGACATTTGTTTTTCCAAATCAACATTCAACTTTGAAATATTTTACGGTTTGGTTTTCCACGCATGAGCTGTGTCTCGCCTACTTGACGAGACAAATGAATCGGTCTTTGGAAGACCGTTTCATTTACTTTTTGATGATATACTTTCTGATCTCATGTAAATGTCGTTCATTTTTATATAAATAAAGGCCATTTTTATTTTTCTCTTTTCACTTGGGTTGACTGTGGGGACACAGTCAAAATCAAGTGTGGGGGGAGACTCATCATCGTTTTCGATTTTTCATGATTTATTTTTACTTTTTCTTTCCAAAATTTAAAAAAAAAATTAAGCATTTTTGATTTATTTTTTTAAAAACATTATAGGATAAGTATATGTTTTGGTTAATTAAATTGAAATTTTTGAAATTTTATTTGTCTTAACAAAAAATAAAAATGAAGTTTCGTTACAAATAACGATAGTTTAACTAGTATATAGGAAGGTTCATACGTGATAATTATGACATATATCCTAATTGAAAATCTTTGTTTTAAAAAAGTGGTTGATTTAAAGTAAAGGATATAACATTTTTTTTGTCTTATAAGTTAAATCGTGCTAAGATGATTTTGCAAAACTCTCTCAACAAAAAAAAACAAAAAAAAGACAAAAGAAAAATATTTCTTGCATATATGTATATATATTTCTTAATAAACACCTAGTGTCATGTGTTCACACTCGTGTGTTCACTCGCCATGCTCTGTACCCTTCTCACGTAAGCCTAGAGGCAGTGCACGATCGGTATATCTGGCCTCAGTTTATCTAAGTTAGGTGCGTGTGTATAATTTTTTTTCTTTTATTAATAATGCCTACAGTCGATAAGTGTTCACATTTGTGTGTTCACTCGCCACGCTCTATATTCCCCTTACATAAGTCCGCGAGGCAGTGCATGGGTAATATATCCGGCCTCAGTTTATCTGAGTTAGGCATATGCAAATATTGCAAATATCAATACAATTTTAAAAAAATAGAGTGAGTAAGCAAATGAAATCCAAGCACTATTTTAACTTATTTGATTTGATTTGTTATTGAAATGAAATAAAAATACCACTTTGATAAATTTTGATAATCAGCTAAGGATCTATTTCATAGTTACACTGTATTATCGACCGAAACAACGAGTTAAACTATAGTCCATTTGTTACGATAACTTCATTTTTATTGGAAATTTTGATGAGTAAGTGACTTAAATTCAAGATAATGACCAAAACTTATATTTAACTTATTTATGTCGATTTATAAGTAAATCATTCATTGTAAATATTTTCAAAAACTTGCATTCACATCTTTGTAAATAAATCTTGCATTTTCTAAATATTTTCATTCTGCATTTGGATTTTGTGGGTAGTATCCGCTGAAAACCCTTACGAGACAACACTCGTCCTACTGGGGGCACCCAAAGGTTTAACTTCTTGTTGCATACGCTCAATGTAATTGTGCTCCCTACGAAAACGGATTTATCTTAGTTTTTTCTTTATTCGAGGACGAATAAAAAGATAAGTGTGGTGATATTTGATGTGCAAGTAAATGTGCATATTTTTACCACCATATTTAATTTATCTAAATTAAATAAATGATCATATTGGGTATTTTCACATGTTTAAATCAAAATTCAAATTATTTTCAAAACGTCACATATTCATCTTCATAGAGGGGCAAAATGGTCATTTTTGTACATATATTAATTTGAGAAAATTTAATTGAAAATTTCTATATTATTTTGTAGGAAAATTGGATGGAAATTACAAGTGGTTTCATGAAGATATGCATGCACAATAGTAAAGAGCATAAATGAAGATGGAAATAATTCAAAACAAAGATCATGGAGGACCCCACTTACCCACCTACCTTAATGTACACTTAGGAGCTAATGTACATGCTAAAAGGCCATTAAATCTTCATGCAAACTTAATGGATGATTATATGATGCTAATGATGACTTGACCACCACACTTCCTAAGGGGGTATTTTGGGCATTCCCCCAAAAAGTGAATTAGGGTTTTAAACTTGTATATATACCCCTTATGTTTCATGTAACCCTCTTCCTTAGTCTCTCTTAGTTTAGTTTATGCTCAAAATAAAAAGAAAGCTCTCTTTCTCTTTTCATGGCTACTTAGCCATTTTTATTCCATGTACTTTTTCTTTTTTATGCAATGTTAATTAGTGTTTTATTTTACTTACATGCTCTCTTTGTTTCATGCTAATAGTGTAGATTTTATTTTATGCAATTAGATTAGTTCTCTTTTCCATTAGCTTTCATTTTCCTCTTCTTTTTGTTTTTGTTTATTTCATGTTGCTTTCTACTTGTGTTGATATGATAACACAGATGAGAGGCTAATTCTTTCAATTTAAGGGTAATGAAGCTCTCTTGAATTATGTAGATGCAACATAATTTCTCATTTATGTCTCTTTTGTGCTTAATGGAAAGTTAGATGTTTGTGTGATTTTGTGTTTAATATTGAGTTTGATAGCTTATGTTGTTCAAAACAAATAGGTTATGCTTAGTCATATGAATCACTAATTACCTTTTCATCTACATATGATCATGGTAATGGAAGTGGATTTAGAATCAAAATTTGATGGTTTATGTTTCTAATTCAATAGTTAATAAGCCATGCTTAAAATAGATTCTACTTTTAATTTCATATCATTTTCATTGAAGTTAGTAAGTGGGTTAGAGGGTGCATTAAAGTTTGAGGGTTTAAACACAATTAGGCCATGCTTATGATAAATGCATCAACTAAACTCACAAATGACCAAAAAGAGATCATAATTTCATTATGTTGATTTATGTGATCATGAGAGGGGATTTGCCTCTAAATTGCTCTTTAATCTCATATTTTTATTGTCCTTAGTTTTAGTGTGTTTTTACTTTTTTTTACGTAGTTAACAGTCACTCGATTTTTGTTTAATTTGATTGTTTAATTTTATTATAAATTTTTTGACGTTTTTCTAGTTCGATAGAATTTCCGTCTGAAACCAGTTTTTGGCGCCGTTGCCGGGGATTTGCTTTGATTTTAATTTTCTAGTCTTCGGATTATTTTTGTGTGTTTGTCGTGTGTGTGTTAACTAGCATTAAAAAATCCAAAAAAAAATCGTTCAAACTCAAATGGCGATTTATAATATTTCAAAATACTAATAAGGCCAATAGCCACCAAACGGTTAACCAATATCGATATTGATTTTCTATCACTACTGGATTTCAGTTTCAAACGTATAACAATGTTATAACCATAGTGTTAACAATTAGGTTCATTTTTCAATAATCCATATATCAGAAATATTATTGAAACAATTCAACAATAGCGAGAAATCTTATTGGATCCCTCCAACCTGTCCCCCTACATCACATACAACATATAATCAGTTAATATAAATCAACTGCTTCAGACAAGATTCGTATACAAAGGTTCATCCGCTCTTACATGGGGACGTAATAAGGTCTCATCCCCTCTAGGGGCAAGAATATATCCAAACCAACTAATAAATATAGTAAATCATCCAAATGATCATTCAACAATTTCTATTAACTATATATCATACTAGTTAACCAAAAAGGTGAGTTCAACTCACCGAAATTTCTATTGTTACTGAGGCGTTTCATTTTGAATTAAAATTGAATAGGCGTTCAATTTTAACCCAAATTCCTATGAGCTCCAAATTACCCTAATCCAAATTTATAACGTAGATATTGTCGATACAAGTCCAATGCAAAAGACGACGCCTAAATCGGACCTCGTACGAACAAAATACGGATTTTATAAGGATTTGAATTTAAAAACTTTATTAATTAAACTTAATTAAACTAACCCCATACTTACCCAACTAATTCCTACTCATTACTTCTTCTTCCCCTATATGAACAGCTGCCACAACCCATTGTGCATGTCCCCTGTATAGCTGATACTTCCCAAACGATCACCGCACGACAAACGAATGCCGCCAGCAATTTTCTCTCGTCGAACTTGACTTGCCCACCCGTTTGAAACCCTACTTGATCTCCTTATCAAAACACGTCTTGGCCCTCCTATCTCGTCCATATAGCAAACAGAAATTGCCCTAGGCCATCGTGCTTCATCGAACTTTGGCCAACCCTGCCAAACTCCGCCACGAACTCAACTACAACTTCCAATTCGCCAAACTAAATCACAAAATCCAATTAAACCCAACCCTAGTTAATCATTGAGCTCTCGTCTTCCACAGCCTACTCACAACCGAGCTCACACACCCACTAAATTCAATCATAATGTAGATCTCTACAAATAAAGTTAAGGAGACTTGGTTTTCGATTTTATCTCTGAGTATACCTTTTTTTATTTAAATTTTAAGTTTCATTTCCCATTTTTCTTCACTGGAACGGTTTTAAGGGGAAGGGAGGGATGGGTTTTGAAATTATAGGGTATGGGGGTATATACTGTGAATACGTGGGGGTTGGTACTAGTGTATAGAGATAATAATGTGTGTATATTATTTTATTTTATTTTATTAATATTTGATATTCTATGCTTGAAAATTTTCGAACTCCGATCAAGACGTGCCACCTGGCGTTCTATATGTTATATCCCTATTTCGAATGTAATGGAACTGATCTCGAGGCCTAATTCAATCATATGTAGAAGATAGCTTTTCAAACCCAATTATATTGTATAATTTCTGAAATTAATTTCTAAGCGTTTGGATCTCGTATGACCAAACGATACGTCCGATCGTTATGAAATACGTTGGCATACAATAATTCACTATTACTGATCCAATGAAACTGGTTTCGTCAAAATCCAAGACAATACCATGGAAGGATATGTTTATACGTTAATTAAAACGAATTATTTTAAAAACTAATTAATCACTTTTAATTCTAAATTAAAGGTTTACTGTCTTCATTCATATTTAAATAGAATTTAAATCAACTTTCAAAATCATTTTTATTCACATTAATGTTAGAATTTAATTATTTAAACAATTCCAATTATTAGATTTGATAATTTAATTATCAAATAAATCGCTATATCTTGAAATTCAAGTTATTTAACTTATAAAAATAACTTTTCCATATTAAATCAATTAAATATCCCAAATATCAATTAACTAAAATTCTGGGTCGTTAAATTCTTCCTCACTTAAAAGAATTTCATTCTCGAAATCACCAAGGTAAGGAACGCCTTCAGCCCATTAACTTTTCAAAACTAATTAGTTGAAATAAATTACCAAATGCTCTTAAGTCTTTAACTCTCTAAAATCAACTTGTTCAAACTTTGTTATCACACCTTTCTTAAGCTTTTATATTCATTCACAGATTCCAACTAAAATCATTCCAAGCTATAACATAAACATCAAATTTTAGTTCTTCAAAATTTCTTTCAAATTTCTTGAATATTTTCTAACGCCTTAAATTTACGAAAAATTTCGCCAGCGTCTCCTTTGCGCAGCTAAATCAGAAGAACTACAAATCGCCAGTATGTGCCCAAACCAACAAAAGAAAACAAAAGCCAAGTGACTTAATCATAAAACCATTAAATCAAACAACTATGTAAACATGTACCTTTTATTCTGGCAATCAAATTTTACTAATGAAACCAAAGGCGTCAAATTAGCTCTTGCTTATATATACGTGTATCTTATTACCAATGATATCCAATCATATAATTCTAACATATTATTCTGCACTTTCAATTTCCAACATTTACTTTACTAAAGCCCTTACGATGTACATATATCATCCGTATGCAATATCAAATATGATCGCTCGTTTGATCACACAATTTTGTTTTCGAACTAGTATCGTTCACACAACCACTCTATTGCGGACTTAGATACGGTTCCTTGATTAGAATCCGTCACTCTCCTTGCATAGCCATATACTATGATAGAAAATTCCAGAATCAATCAAAAATCCATATCTAGTGTTCGCCATCGAAAATCGAATGAAAAATCCCAACTCTAATGTAAATCATCTCGAAATCATGTACTCGAATCTGGATCAAACCATTATGCGAATAAAATAATATACATACAACTTACATATTTATTTCAATTGGTTTCTTAGCTATACCAAATTCTTTTTATTCACATTCACTTCATGTTCATTTATTTTATTCACATTCAATTGATCTACATTCAATTATTCACATTGCTTTATACCATTTAGTTTTTCCTTAGTATATGCTTTCAATACTAATATCATTTAAGAACTATTCCATCAAATTTTATGTTTGACAATATTTCACTCCATAATAAATTCATTTATGAATTATTTCATAAAATTTTACTTAAGTTTATAAATATTTTATACAACGCTATTCATGTTTACTATCACTTCATAACTTAAGTCCTTATCCATTTCACAAATTTATTTAATTAGTTCATTTCATTGATTCATTTCAAACCACAATCAATTCCATTTCCAAAAATTATTTCATTTAACCTGACTTATGTTAATTTCTTTTCACAATTCATTATATTTAACTTAAGTTAAATTCCATCTCATAGTTCAATTTCAAATTTACCTTTCTTAATATTCATATCCAACAATTTCAAAATTTTCTTTAAACTTACAAATTTCCAAATTTTATATGTTATAAAACTTATTTTCTCATATTTTCATAAAACATGTAAATGAAAATTACTTTGTTCTTATTTATTTCAAATCATTTTGAAATCATATATATACATAATCCTCTTGGCATATCAAATCATTCTTTTGAATTTCAAAATCAAAAGTAGTTTTACCAAAACAAAACTCTAATGGTAGCGATTCCTCTCTTGGAAACCTAAAAATGAACGTCGATGATGTTGCAATCATTATCGAAATTATTTTCCACCGACCGAAGTGGGTTCAGTGCTTTTACTTCTTTAAAATCCTTTTAAATATTACTATTCAAAATATTTTCCAAATAATAATAATATTATTTTCTAAAACTTTGAAAAACAATTTCCAAAATTAAGGGAATTTAAATTCTCAAATTCCCAGCTTCTAAACCCTTTTAATTTATAAACCGCTTTTATAAATCATATTTACATAATTTCACTATGGTTATATAAAATCATTTCTTAATTGTTTACCCTATTTGTATCATAATAATGACAGCTTTTATCCGATCACAAACAACAAATGATAATAATCAAATATTATCATTTTCTAATAACCAAACACACCATATATATACGATAATAATTTCTGAAAAATTATCCCTTTATATATAAAATATAATCAAGGTAAAATTATTTCATTTACCCAATTTTGAAACAATACCATGTCGAATTTCTCTATTCAAGTGTTTAGAAATCCCTATCAATAACGTTGATTACTCATGCTGACCAGAATCAATAAGCCACTCAATAGATCAACCAACATAATACAAAACATTTTTATATCACTAACAAATACGGGCTCATATACACACACTCAAACTCATAACAAGGCATTCCATTATCTTATCTCTTAATGAGTTACCCCACCAAAGCCAAGGTTCTTGCTTAACCTTGCTCTGATACCTAGTGTAACAACCGTAGGCTTTTCAACCATCCGGCGGTGATGATAGGTAGGCTTTTCAACCATCCCAGCCCCATCGTGGCATACACTGGTACCTCGAATCTGCTTTTACGGCTATCCTCATGACTGTAAGCACCTAGCAAACCAACCCATCAAGGCCTTATACTACCTCTCTGGGACGTGTAGGGTATGAGTCTCTTGCTCGCCATCAAATAAAAAGCAAGAACCCCCTATCATGTTAATCCAACCAATGGAAACAGACCCAATCCTGGTCTCTTCGAAACAAAATTCGATAATTCCCGGTAAACTCAACCCCGGTTCTTTAGGAAATAACCAGTCAAAGATTAGTGCGGAGATCACCTCCTAACTATTAGTTGATGAATTTCCTTATCATTGTCTTAGGAGAATGAAACGAGATTTATACACACAGTACAACATCATCGAAGATGACTATGCCATATAACTCACATGTTTCTCCTAGATATTTCCAAAGTTATGTTTAGGTCCATATTTGATAGTCGGTTATTTAACTATCAAAAAACTGACATCCAAATCAGGGGTTTATTTTAAAAAGGAAAAACTAGCATTGGCCAAGCATATAAGAAATCACTAGCCTCTTTCAATAAATCTTTCATCAACAAAAACCACTTTGTAAATTACTTGTATAAAAATTCTTTTACAAAGATATATCCACCAATCCCTATATTTTCAATACTTAGAAAATATCTATATACTTATCTCAACGGTATAAGTTTATTCACACACATTACACCTCACAACTTAGAAAATGTACTCATATACTTATCTCAATGGTATAAGTATATTTACAAAACTGAGAAAGACTTTCTTTTCATTCGATTCAAAAATCATTTATAAACTCCTTAAACTTCTCTAAAACCATCTATAACCCATTTTATAAATCTTCTGGGAACATTTATAAAATTCTTTTATGAAATTCAAACACTTATAAATCCTCTTTGTACATTTCTAAAACTCATTTATAAATCATTTATAAATTATAAACCATTTATAAATCTTCTTTTATAAATCTATAAACCTGTTTCTTAAGTCCGTTTATAAATATCTAACCATTTATAAAACTCTTTTACCTTGTAAATAATCTTCCCTTACATCTCCAAACCATTTTATAAACTTCCCTCATAAAATCCAAGTCCGTTTATAAAACTATATTTATGAGTCTCGAACACATTTACAAACAAATAAAGATCATTTACTTCTAAATAGTGTATATATATAAATAATTATTTAAATTAACATTACTTATTATTAATCTTAAAACACCTTAAAATAATAATTAATGATTTCAATTCATTATGTAATAACAAAAATAATTAATATTACCATTGTAACAATAAATTATTTTTCAAGAACTTATTAATAAATCCTTATTATTAATTTCAAATTATTTTATTCTTAAAATAATCAACCTTTCAAAATATTAACATTTTGATAAATGCTTAAAAACAATATTAACTATAAGCAAATAACTTTAAAACAAACCTAATATAATTTAATAACTCTTAAACAATATTGATATAATTAAATAATTTTAAAAAAATTATTAATATAATTAAATAACTTTAAAACGATATTAATATAATTAAATAACTTAAAATAGAATATTTTCGAAACCCAGTTTCAGATTCAAAATCATTCCCATCTTAAAAACCAATTCCAACTCAAATGGAAATTTATAGTATGTCAAAATATTAATTTAAGGCCAATAGCCACCAAAGGCTTAACCACCATCGATATTGATTTTCTATCACTATTGGGTTTTAGTTTTCAAACATATAACAATGTTCTAACCATAACGTTCACAATCAGGTTCATTTTTTAGTAATCCATATAAAAGAAATACTATTAAGACAATTCAACAATAGCGAGGAATCCCGTTGGATCCCTCCGACCTGTCCCCCTACATCACATACAGTATATAATCAATTAATATAAATCAACCGCTTCGAGGCGAGATTCGTATGCAAAGGGTCATCCGCTTTTACATGGGAATGTAATAGGGTCTCATCCTCTCCAAGGGCAAGAATATATCCACACCACCTAATAAATATAGTAAATCATCCAAACGATCATTCAATAATTTCTATTAACTATATATCATACTAGTTAACCAAAAAGGTGAGTTTAATTCACTGAAATTTCTGTTATCGCTGAGGCGTTCCATTTTAAATTAAAATTGAACAGACGTTCAATTTTAACCCAAATTCCTATGAGCTCAAAACTACCCTAATCCAACTTCATAACATAGATTTCGTCGATACGAGTTCAACGCAAAAGATGATGCCTCAATCGGACCTCGTATTAACAAAATACGAATTTTATAAGGATTTGAATTTAAAACTTAATTAAACTAACCCCATACTTACCAAACTAATCCCTACTCAGTCCTTCTTCTTCCTCGATATGAACAGCTGCCACAACCCATTGTGCACGTCCCCTATATCTTTGGTACTTCCAAAACGATCACTGCACGACGAACGAATGCTGCCAGCAACTTTCTCTCATCGAAGTTAACTTTCCCATCCCCTTTTCAACCCTCCTCAATCTCCCTATCAAAACACATCTTGGCCCTCCCTTCTCGTCCATACAGTGAATGGAAATCAACCTAGGGCGCCGTGCTTCGTCGAACTTTGGCCAACCCTGCCAAACTCTGCCACGAACTCAACTACAACTTCCAATTCGCCAAACTCCATCACAAATTCCAATTAAACCCAACCCTATTTAATCTTTGAGCTCTCATCTTCCACTACCTGCTAATGGTCGGGCTCACACACCTACTAAATTCAAGCATAACGTAGATCTCTACAAATAAAGATTAAGGAGACTTGGTTTTCGATTTTATGAGTATTTCTTTTTTATTTATTTATTTAAATTTGAAGTTTCGTTTCCCATTTTTCTTAGCTGGAATGGTTTTAAGGGGAAGGGAGGGATGGGTTTTGAAATTATAGCAGGGTATGTACTGTGAAGACGTGGGGCATGGGACAAGTGTATGAAGACAATAGTGTATGTATATTATTTTATTTTATTAAAATCCGATATTATATGCTTGAAAATTTTCGAACTCCTATTAAGACGTGCCGCCTGGCATTCAATATGTTATATCCCTATTCCAAATGCAATGGAATTAGTCTCGAAGCCTGATTCGATCATATGCAGAAGATAGCTTTTCAAACCCAATTATATTGTATAATTTCTGAAATTAATTTCTAAGCGTTTAGATCTCGTATGACCAAACGATACGTCCGGTCGCATAATTCATCGGCATATAATAACTCACTACTACAGATCCAATGAAACCAGTTTCGTCGAAATCCGAGACAGTGCCCTGTAAGGCTATTTTTATACGTTAATTATAATGAATTATTTTAAAAACTAAATTAATCACTTTTAGTTCTAAATTAAAGGTCTACTATCTTCATCCATATTTAAATAGAATTTAAATCAACTTTCGAAATCATTTTTATTCACATTAATTTCAAGATTTAATTATTTAAACAATTTCAAATATTAGATTTGACAATTTAATTATCAAATAAATCGCTATATCTTAAAATTAAAGTTATTTAACTTATAAAAATAACTTTTCCATATTTAAGTCAATTAAATATCCCAAATATCAATTGACAAAAATTTTGGGTCACTGCACTTTTCAATGGGATTAGGTGGACTCTAACCATTAATACATATACCTTTGGTAGGGCCCCATCATTTAATACCTAATCCAAGGCGGACCCCCTTTTGTACTATCTAGATGAAATCACATGGAATCTCATTTGGCCGCTTAATACTTCTTTATGGAAGAGTCGGACCCTACAATAGACACTTAATACCTCAAACATGAAGAGGACCTTTCTCAAGATTTCCTACTATCATGCCTAAACGTTAACCCCAACCATTTAATACTTTCTAACTAGGAAGGAGGCAGACCCTACAACAACCACTTACTACCCCTGATCCCCGAAGCATGTCCTACATATTATGACTTGTAGCTCAAACTGTGACATTTCACATTAGTCCAACCATCTGTAGGCACCGGTAGTCAGATTAACCGGGTAGGCTTACTCTATATAATTTGGGACTAACATCACATCCTCCATGGGTATTATTATAGGTGATGTCTTACATCAGCCCTAAAATAACACTACTGGTAACTAGATTAGGCGGGCAGACTTCTATGTGCTTTTGACTAACTTCACATCCCAATAAATTAGTTATAATTTCCACTCTCCTAACATACTACCATATACCTTACCACATTCCGCATTAAGGCCTTATAAGGAATTTCCCTTATTCCACCTTTAATTCTAAATTATTTCCTATGATAATCCCAACTTCTTTTCTAAAGGGATTTTAATATTAATTACTAAGCTATTTACTATGCAATTAACATGTTATTAACTATATGTTATTTATATGCTTATATATACACACACGTAACTGAAATATTGCTAAGCATGTGAAGATTGCGTCCTATACTAATCATTTAAATATCAAAACTTCTAATTTATACAAGTCTAACTCCATACCATGCATAACATACAAATTAGCTAATATCATTAGCCCAAAAATAGACTTATATAAGAAAATAGAATCAATTACCAAACTTGTATTATATTAAAATAGTAGAATCAACATCAATATAATTTACAATTTAAACCCTTTTACACTCTATTCAACTTTTACTTATATAATGAAAAAGAGTTTTATATTGAAATTATGAAAATGGGCAGTGCAAATTACAAATAAAAGAATCTGCACTTTACACACCATTGCCTAACTCATTTTCATTTTAGAACTCTTAGTCACATCAAAAGAGAAAAGGAAGAAATGGAATAGAACGTAAAATATTCAAATTGAAATAATTACACAAAACATAAGAATTGATACTTCTCTTTGAGGGAATTTTGGGGGTTTTAGTTTGGTGTTTTCATGAACAAAATTTCCCAAGGCATATATCAAATCCAACTTATACTATACATTTACTAAAATGAGAAAAACTAAGGTATCTACTCATAGATGATTCCCAGCTTTCCTCTTAGATTTGTTTATGCCTGCTTTATAATCACTTTTCAAACCTCCACCTTTAGAAATATACAATAATTGGATTGTATATGAATTAGATTCAGAATTTCATGGATTGGAGGAAAATAGAATTAGAAATTGAGCATTAACATCTAGAATCACTTGTAAGTCTTCTAAATCATAGTGAAGAAAATAATATAGCTTCGTTTTGTTGTTCCAAATAATTTGTGAATAAAAATGAGAGGGCTAGCCTCTTACTTATCGTGGTTAGGAGGCACCAGAATGTCAGATTTAAATCGGTTTAAAATAATAAAATATAGATTGTTTGCGCCATACAAAACCCGAGCCGCCACAACATCCACCGGTCGATCGCCTTTCCTCAAGTGGTTGATCGGTAACGTATATTTAGAACATATTTATTTTGCCGTTTTAATTTTTATTTAATTCCTTATTTAATTTTTAACATGGTTGTTTATTTTAACATTTTCTTAACCCCCAATTTCTAATCAATGTTAATTTTTAAATTTCAATTTTTTATCGTTAATTATCAATTTGAATTTGAATTTCATTTGTATTATTTTGAATTTGAAAACCTCAAACATCAATAACTTTTCCGTTTAAGCTCCGATTACAAAACTTTATATATGCAAATTGATCGAAAAATCATTATGAATGCAACGACCCAACTTCTATAGCCAAATTTCGACATCTACAAAATTTCCATTTTTAGCCTTATTATTAATTAATTAATCCTTATTGATTTTTTACAGGGTGTTACATTTTTCCCTTTTAAAAGGATTTCGTCCTCGAAATCCCTAAGGGACAGACAGTGTAATGTGAAGCATCGGTGTTATAAAACCAAATTACTACACAACCATCTACCTAACCAAAAGTGCAATGTGATTATGTATGCAGACAAACTATAGGTGTTATCCTGCCTTTTGGTAAGGCCATGAAACCTTAGATTTGGCTAAAACGGGTAGTTACTAGCCTTGAGAATCAATAATATACAAGACTATGAACAACGATCGAGCAAATTTAGGCCGGGTCCTGATCAAGGTGCAATCGATATGAAGTGACAAGGAAGGCCCTATGAAGTGACAAGGAAGGCCCCGTAAGGCGATCTTTTAGATTTCAAGTCAATCGGAGTTTGTACGCTCGAGTTATGGACAAATGAGGAATTTATATCGATCGATCTAAAATGATCCATAAAACAACATAAATCGACGAAGATCGATTAATATCTCAAAATCTATAAAGCCAATGCACTTGAAACTTTCAAAGCACTAATATATTGAAGAGTGGAGCCCACTTAAATGATCACATAGAAAAACTTCCAAATCTTGGAAATTAGGTCGATCGTTATTGGAACGATCGTACAAGTCAGCATAACGATCTATAGTTTTACGAAAAACACGATATCTCACAAACGGTACGTCGGAATTGTATGAAATTTGAAGAGCAAGTACCTTACATTATGAAGAGCCTATTATCGATCGCACTTGAATTGGATGCAAGAATAATGATCGGTGAACATTTGGTTGATCGTTATTGATTGTTGAGTTTAGCCCACCGGTCGTTATGGTGGGTCCCTACGGATCTAGAGATTCTTCTGGCAAAATTTCAACCCAATCCATGCACCTTTTAAATATAGTGGCCATTCTCCATAAAGAGAATCCTTCTTTTGGCTACCGAGGCTCTGCTATTTTTATTCTTCACTCTTATACTAATGGATGTTGGCTGATCCAAAAATATTTGTAATCAAAATCGAATGCAAGATCAATAAAAATATGAGGTGGACGTAGGCCAAGATTGCCGAACCACTGTAAAAATCTGTGTGTTCATTACTTTCTCTGCTATGTTTTAATTTCATTTATCTTTAAATCTCTACGAGATTCTATTGGGTGTTGATGCCCATTTTTGGCATCAACATTTTGGTGCTTTCATTGAAAGATGAATTCTCAGCTTGATTGGATCTCATCTTCTACTGGTGGATTTTCATGTTCGTGAGGTAGATCCAGCATTCGATCAACAAGGTTTCGTATTCTACTCAGATTTGAAAGAGATCTATAAGGAAACTATTAGCCATGGCCAGAGAAGCTAAGTCTACTTCCCTTGCAAAAGAAGGAAATCATGATATTACCGATCGATCGGTCATGTGTTTGGTCAATGTGCATACATTTTCAAGTTTTTAAGCAACAATGAACGATCGATCATCGGCTATGCTCCATATGATGATCATTTCCACACTTGGCTGGGTTATACCGATCATTTCCACACCTGGCAGGGTTACACCAATCATTTCCACACTTGACGGGGTTACACCGATCATTTCCACACTTGACGGGGTTACACCGATCATTTGCACACTTGACAGTGTTACACCGATCGTTTCTACACTCTACAGAGTTACACCGATAGTTTACCATCTTAACCGATCGTTCTATAACCACTTCACCTATCATTCTAATTTCCATCTTACCTTATCGTTCCTAGCCAATGATTTAAACCGGTCATTATTTTCACCGACCGTTTATACTCGATCATTCCTAGCCGATGATTTAACCGATCGTTATTTACACCGATCGTTACAAGAACAACTTTACAGATCATTTTTTCACCGATCATTCCATTGATACTGGTTTTTGTACAATCGTTCTCTATACAATCGTTTTCCAACCGATTATTCTATCTACTACCGATCATTTCCATCCAATCGCTCGCAGAAGATTGTTCCACCAATTGTTGTTTCAACCGATCATTTCAAGAAAAACATTTTCGGGTACGATCAAAATTTTAAGAAAAAAAGCTCTAAATTTTTTTTCTGGTCTGATGGATCCAAACCTATGCCGCAGCACAGTTCCCTTACATTCAGCGTTCAAAATTCAACTTAAAGACAGTGCATTTTATCCACTTCCCTTACGTCTTATAACTGACCGGGACATAAAGGATCAAGCGGTAGCTTTTGAATTGCAACCAAGGAATGGACAAGGAACCACTACTCAAACGACACTCCTAAAGGCAGAAAATCCTAGTCGATATGATAACAGCTAGATAAATTACTAGATCAAACTTCCAGGGTGGTTCGCGACTGCCCACGATTGATCAGCTTCCAAACGCCTGAATTGACGGCTATGTTCGTCGAAAAGCTCACTTCAGGGTTGACCCGAAGTAATCACCTATCTCGCTTGAAGCAAACCCAAGAAACTTTGGCCCAAATCCAAACTCGGTTAAAACCAAGATTTTCCACAAGCAAGCATGAAAATGACTCCAAGAACCATTATTCACTGGCAAAACACTTCAAACTCGACGACTCCAAGCAAACCAGTTGTTGTCACCAAGCAAATAACATATTTTCTTGGGTCGGACTCCAAGTAAATTATCACTAATCCATCAATACCGGTCCATCTTGCTTTGCTCATATCTCGAGCATGCAGACTTAAAATGACTTAAAGCATGGTGTGAAACCTAAGATGCCTTCCTTACTATCTTATATGGATCGCGTTCCATCTACATGAAAGTTTGGGGGATCATCATCGATCAATGACCCCATCCTAACTGATTCGCCATTCGACCGGCATTTTTAACTATTCGAATGTTGGAAACCCATGCATACATCATTCACAAGCATAACAACTAGCTATAACTTGAAAACAAACCGGACTGACGATGACTGAAGCATCTCCCTCATTTGAAGCCTATTCATTGAAGCCGTTTAGTGTGCAAAATATCTTAGGAGATTCAATTTACCAATCATATCGGTCAGCTCAAGGAAAACCAACAGTGGACTACATCCCCTGAAATTCAAGTGGCATATGAATTCTACCAGAGCGATATGTGCCATCGAATGCAGATGCCTTCCTATATTCCTCGAAGGTGTATCGATCACGCGGTTTATGTGATTATCACCCAAATCCATCTCCTCATTCAATCAACCGGATCAGAAGTTTGTCGAGCAGTTCAGAATGCATGCGACTCACACCAAGGATGTGATGTCATTATCCAATTTATTCCAGATGCTAGGTGAGTCACTCAAAGACTTTCTATAGAGATTCAATGTCGTCGTCACTAAAGCGAGCAATCCCAACAAGGATATCTTTCTGATGGCGTTGATGTGGGAATTGACCCCCAGACAGATTTTGGCAGCTAGTTAGCTGGAGAGCCTCCTGTGACCTTGGATCATTTCTATTACAAAGTGAATCAAAACCTAAGCAAGGAGGATGTAGAGCAGACTAGGATAAAGAACAATACAAGCCTATTGGCTAAGTACTCAGATTCTAGGAGATGACCCAGAATCTCAAAATTCAACCCATATACTCCTTTGAATGTTTTAATCGATAACATCTACTTGGAGACTCAAGACTCAGAGAAGTATTGAAAACTAGCCTCGAGAGAGTCCACGGAAGCCCAGAGGAAATCCGGGGAATGTTGTATATTCCAAGATACACACGGTTATAACACCGGCCATTGTAGACACCTCTGAGATGTGATCGAAAAGCTGATCCGGAAAGGAAAGTTTGAAAAATATGTGTGAGCCTCACATAATGGCGGGCAAGGAACATCTGACCCTTACCAATAAAGAAATTTGATTATTAATTGGACCACCCACGGTCGACTTCCAGGTAGAAGGGCTTGGACAAAGTGGAATATCAAGCATACAACACTGCTTCACTTACCATTGAGATTTATTCCCATCTTCTTTGAATTATTTCTATTTCAATTTCAATTGTGTTGCGAACTATGACCAACTTGAACTAAACTACTTCCAAATGATGAAGGTGACCAAGTACCTAGAGTTGGGCACCAACCTACTTGGGCCATGATCGGACCTTCGAAGCATCGCAAGACAAGCGTTATTCGACCGCTCATCAGCTACCGTATGCCTCTGACTTGAGGGCAAGGACTCGAAATGGAAAAGCCCAACAAGGTCGGAATCTAGTACAAAGTGGACACGACTGACCATCCACTCATCAAACTCCACACTTGACTTAGAGACTAAAGAAAGACTTGGAGTGGATGCAACCCAACCATCCACTCCCCAGCTCATACTTAAAGTTCACCAAAATATATATGCCTCTCCTGAAGCTCAGCATGACCGAGGTCTAACTAAAGTGGACACGATTCGACCATCCACACATTAACTCCTGCCCTCAACACAAGAGGCAGTTCAAAAGCTCTACTTAAAGTAGGCGTGACTGACTGCCTACTCATCAAGCACCGCCCTCAACACGTGGACACGATTGTAGCTTGAGGTGGATGTGACCTGACCGTCCAACCCAAGGTTGGATGTGATCTGACAATCCATCGCCTACTCCCTTCCTTGACTTAACAAGATAAGCTTACTCAATTTGTTCGTTCAATAATTCCTGCCCAGACCGTGGGACTGAAACAAAAATCAAAGCAACCGAGATCGGATCAATCGCGTGCTAAATCAAAACCTCAAATTCTGGAGGGCAAATTAATCAACCAAGAAAGAGTGTGACCTGAATGCTCTCCGAAAACAACTCTAAGTCCCCAGAGTGTGGATTGGAGCATAAAATTAAATCGGGTGGATACCGACTGCCCATAAAATAACTCTAAGTCTCCAAAGAGCAGACTAGAGTGTAAACATGAATGAATGTATGAGTGGATTACGACTGTTCTCTATTCCACAAACTTCATGAATAGATGAGTGGATTCTGACCGTTCTCTATTCCACAAACTCCATGAATAGATAAGTAGATTCCGACCGTTCTCTATTCAACAAACTCCATGAATAGATGAGTGGATTTCAACCATTCTCTATTCCACAAACTCCATGAATAGATGAGTAGATTCCGACCATTCTCTATTCCATAAACTCCATGAACAGATGAGTGAATTTCGGCCGTTCTCTATTCCACAAACTCTGTGAATAGATGAGTGGATTCCGGCCATTCTCTATTCCACATACTCTAGCTTGAAACTGATGGAAGGAGTATAAACTCACTATGGATGGATCTCGACCATCCACAAACTAACTCCATTAACCCAAGACTGGGGGCAGGAGTACAAATCACTAAAAGCTGAATACGACAGCTCACTATAGCTCTAGCTTAGTGTTCTTTATGACTTAAGGCAACGACTACAAGGAGGCCTTTATACAAAACCAGTCGGACCAGCATTTGAAGTTACGAGTGACCGACTGTATTGTACCACCGGTTCGCAATGTCAATCCAACTTTTCCATATCGTGCTGCTCGATCGACGGTCAATATCGATCCACGAACATAAACGGATATGACCCGGTTGTCCTTCAAAGAACTTCGATCACTGGAGTGATGATATGAGAATGAACCACGAATGAGTATGACTTGATCATTAATTCTCCAGCACCGTCCTTTGATCCGTCAACAGGAGTATGAAACCGAATGAGCATGACCCGACTGCACCTGAGCCAACTCTATCCTTAGATCTGGCGGGAGAGTATAACACAACTAGGAAGAGACTCGACTATCCATGCAGTGCATTTACCAACCCGAGACCGGGGGTAGAAGTGTGATCATCCAAAGATTGACTGCGATAGCTCAATACTGTGACTCATACCTATTGTTTACAATGACTCGAGGCTACGATCGAATGGATGCTTAGAGATAAAATCATTGAATCAATGCCCAAGCTCGTGGGCAACTAACCTTCACTCCAACCCGAACAACTAGCAATAGATCGTGAGTACATTGAATGAAAAGCAAGTTACTCAAATATACAAGCAGATTCAAACTCAAAGCAAGAGCCAACTATGAAGTTGTGTGCAACAAGAGGCTGAACCATACTCGACATTTGATTCGGCCATTTGTAGATAATCGCTCAAAGATTTAGATCCCTTCACTATTAGACTTAATAACTCATGACAAGACTCTGGAATTCAACCGGAGTAACCATCATCATTGACCGTCCCTACCAGATTTAACGTTGATTGTTACGCGAAATAGTTACATTTGAACTCAAGGATCTAAGATTGCACTCGCTGAGCTGACAATCGACATTACAGTCAGCCATGGTGAACCATCATGGGTACTGAAGATCAGATCATAGCTCAGTGCAATGATGATAAAGGAATTAGCTGGCTTTTTCCGTATGAATCTTGATGTGTTCACTTGGACCTATTTTGACATGCATGTGATCTCACCAACTCTCACAAGCCATGCATTGAATATCGACCCGAGGCATGTCCCGGTAAGACAAAAGCAACGCGGCATGGATCCAGATGGATTTGCTGCACTTAAAGAGGAGGTGAATAAACTCATAAACAATAGGCTTACCCGTGACATCCTCTACTTCAAATGGGTATCCAATCCAGTTCTTGTGAGAAAAGCAAATGGGAAGTAGCAAACATACATCGACTACTCTTACTTGAACAAAGCACGCCCGAAAGACAGGTTTCCACTTTCAAGGATCGACCAGCTGGTAGACTCACCGTTGGAAATGAACTGCTTTCATTTATAGATGTGTATTCCAGATACAACCAGATCCTGATGCACATCCTCGACCAAGAGCATACCAACTTCATTACCGATCTAGGGTTATATCATTATGTTGTGATGTCGTTTGAACTAAATAATGCTGGAGCTACTTACCAGGGACTAGTCAACCGGATGTTCAAAGATCAGACCAGGCAACCAATGGAAGTATATGTAGATGATATGCTCGTGAGATCACGATGATCAAACGACCATGTCGATGACTTGGCAGAGATGCTCAGTTTCTCCAAAAATGCGAAATGAAACTCAATCCCTTGAAATGCTCCTTCGGTGTTGCGTTAGGAAAATTCTTAGGTTTCATCATTAATTCTCATGGAATTCAAGCCAATCTCAGGAAGATTCAGGCAATCAGAGATGTTCAATCACCAAAGACTATAAAAAAAAGTACAAAGCTCAAGGGAGATCACCGCCCTAAGTCGATTCATCTCCATGGCCATCGACAAGTGAACTCTATTCTTCTACCTGATCAGGGGATGGAAGAGCAACTTTGAATGGATGCAAGACTCCCATCATATCCAAGCCACTGGATCATGAAGACTTATGCATCTATTTAGCGGTGTCGGTACATGCCATAAGTGCCGCACTGTTACATGAAGAGAATCAGATCCAGCGGCCAGTATATTATGTTAACAAGCAGTTGGCAATTGTTGAAAGAAACTACCTAGAGCTGGAGAAGCTTGCGTACTTCCTATTGATTGCGTCGTGAAAGCTTCGCCCCTATTTCCAAGCTCACCCCATCAACATCTACACTGACCAGTCGTTCGATGGGTCCTATAGCGACCTGAGATGTTTGGAAGGTTGCTCAAATGAAATATCAAGCTAAGCCAATTTGATATCACTTATCTCCTTCAGAGAGCTATCCAGAGATAGACATTGGTAGATTTCATAACTAAATTCATTGCACTAGACGACTCTCCGGAGAGCAGTGGAGAACCAACCAACCGATGGAAAATATACACCGATAGAGCATCCGACGATTACTGTTCTGGCGCCAGAGTCGTGTTGGTGACTCCTGAAGGAACAATTGATCTCCTATACCTTGAAACCCGACTTCTCTGCAATAAGTAGTGAGGCTGAGTATGAAGCCTTGATCATCGGGCTCAAACTTGCCTGAGATCTAGAAGTGAAAACTTTAGAAATCTTTTGTGATTCCTGGTTGGTAGTATGTTGAGTTAGGGAAGATTAGCTTGCTAAGGGGCAGCTCTTGCTCCTTATCTCAGCCGGGTTCAAGAGCTACTGGCCGACTTTGGGTATTACACCATTACACACATCCTCAAAGAAAAAATGAAAAAGCCAAGTCATTAGCCAAGCTGGCCAGTTCTGGGGATGCATAACAAATAGACTTTGTTTCGGTTAAAGTACTTAACATTCCAAGCATTGATAGATGGAGATCGACTAGATCTTAAAGATAGAGCCAGAAAAGGAGTCATGGATGACTCCTAACAAAGACTATTTATAGTGGGGAATTCTTCCTAAATGGAGGAATGAAAAGTGATAGATCCTCCCCAAAGCTTCATGCTGCATCATCCAAGAAGGAGTCATGTTTGTAAAGGGTTTCTCCATTCCCCTGTTTCTGTGTATCATCCATGATGAAATCAAACGAGTCTTGGGAGAAGTCCATGAAGGAGAATGTGATGATTACACCTGGGGACAAACCCTGACCAAAAAAATACCCCGCTATGGGTATTACTTGTTGACTGTCAAACGAGATGCAGCTGATCACGCTAGACAATGCGACGAGTACTAGATGTTTGCAACAAATTCCAAGAGCTCCTTCGATGGAAGTTGCATAAATGAGTACTGATATTATTGGTTCCGTACCGATCTCCAAAGACGGAGCGAAGTACGCCATCATAGCAGTGGGTTACTTCACCAAATGGGCTGAAGCTGAACCTTTAGCCATGATCATGACGAAGAAAGTAATCAACTTCATTGTTCGGAGCATCATCTGTCATTTTGATCTTCCACAAACCATTGTAATTTATGACGGAATCCAATTCAACAACGCTAAATTCAAAGACTTCTACCGTCAGCATCATATTGAAAATAAATTTGCGGTAGTTGTTCACCTTCAAGAAAACAGACAAGTTTAGGCTGTGAACGAAATCATAAAGTCCATTTTGAAGAAACGTTTGGAAAAGGCTAGAGGCAAGTGGGTAGATGAACTCCCAATAGCATTACGGGTTTATAGTACCACCCACAAGTTCGCCACTGGCCATACTCCATTCGCCCTCACTTACGGCTCTGAGGCCATCGTTCCTATAGAACTTGGAGTATCTTCCCATCAAGTGACTTATTACAACCTCTATTTCATTATAAAAATTAAACGAGGAATTGCAATCCAATTGCAATTAAACTATAAGTAATTGGTGACGACTCATGAGTGTAAAAATGCATCCGGGAGCCAATTACAAGAACGTGTACCTAAACGTGTACGTGTATGTTATAAAATTTTTGATTTATTAAAACCGACAGAAATCGAATTTTCACTTGGAGTTATTAGACAAAAGACTGGATCGAATAGCCAAAGCTTGCTAGACTCTTAGAACCAGACGCGGATAGCAACTGATAGAATACAGTTTTGAATTTATATTGTTGGAAATCGACCAATAGTCATGACGAATGGAAAGAAATGCAACTATCAGTAAAGACGACTCAACGGAAGGATTTGACCATTCAATAAACTGAATGTAATCTTTCTGATGATTTAAGCTAGTAGTAATTCAAAGCATGTCATGTTCAAACAAGACGTACTTTGGGGGGTAAAATGTTATCTCTCCTTTTGGCAAGGCCGTGAAATCTTAGATTTGGCTAAAATGGGTAGTTACCAGCCTTGAGAATCAATGATATACAAGACTATGGACGATGGTCGAACAGATTTAGACGGGGTCCCAATCAAGGTGCAATCAATATAAAGTGACAAGGAAAGCCCCGTGAGGCTACCTTTTAGATTTTATGTCAATCGAAGTTCATACGCTCGAGTTATGGACAAATAAAGAATTTATATGGATATCTAAAACGATCCATATAACATCATAAATCGATGAAGATCGGTCAATATCTCAAAATCTACAAAACTTGAAACTTTCAGAGCATCAATATATTGAAGAGTGGAGCCCATAAAAGGATTACATGGAAATACTCCCAAATCTTAGAAATTAGGCCGATTGTTATTGGACCAACAGTACAAATCAGCATAATGATCCATAGTTTTACGGAAAACCAGACGTCTCCCAAACGGTACGTCAGAATTGCACAAAATTTGGAGAGCAAGTACCTTACATCATGAAGAGCCTACATTATCAATAACACTTGAATTGGATGCAGGATTAACAATCGGTGAACATTTGGCCGATCGTTATTGATTGTTGAGTTAAGCCCACTGATCCTTAAGGTGGGGCTCTACGGATCTAGAGATTCTTCTAGCAAAATTTTAGCCCAGTCCATGCATGTCTTCCCTATAAATACATCGACCATTCTCCATAAAGAGGATCCTTCTTTCGGCTGCTGAGGCTCTGCCATTTTTATTCTTCACTCTTGTACTAATGGATCCAAGCTGATCCAAACATATTTGTAATCAAAATCAAATGCAAGATCAATAAAAATATGAAGTAGACGCAGGCCAAGATTGCCGAACCACTATAAAAATCTATGTGTTCATTTACTTTCTCTACTATGTTTTAATTTCATTCATCGTTTAATCTCTATGAGATTCTATTGGGTGTTGATGCTTATTTTTGGCGTCAACGATAGTTGAGCTTAATCTTAGCACATATGCAAGATCGTGACATATAGGGATGTATGCAAGTATCCTAAACATGTAAAAATTTCTACATAAATGTAAAATGGTAATAGAAAGTGTGGCAATCATTCCCGACCATCCAATCTAGCAACCACGACGCAACCAAAACCTAATTTTGGAGAGAAAAGGTTTACCAGAGAAAAGTTAGGATGAGAAATCCTCGTCTTCTCTTTAATTTTTCATGTACTTTCCATCGGATTATCTTCCCATTGTACTTAAACCAACCTAATTTCTTTGTTGTGGAGCTTCCTGGTTCTGTACTCCACTATGCATGCGGTGGCACGGGGTGATATTGGCTCCGTCTCTATGTCTACCAACTGACCAGTCTCTACCACAGTAGATGTGCTATGAAGGCATTTCCTCAAGTGCAAAATATGAAAACCGTTATGGACATATGCTAACTTATTCGGTAGCTCTACTTGATATGTAAGTTTTCCTATTCTTTCCAAGATCGGGAAAGGACAAACAAACCTTGGTGCCAACTTCTCCCGACTTACCAAACCTCGTAACCTTCATAAAAGGGGAAACTTTAAGGAACACCATGTCTCCTACCTTAGACTCCAATTCCTTCCTTCACTTGCCTGCATAGGGTTTATGGCGATCCAGTATGGCCTTCATTCCCTGCCTAATCCAATCTATCTTTTTTGTGGTATTGCAAATCAAATCTGGTTCAATTGAAAAAATTTGGTGGTTTCTCACCAACAATTATATGATTTGCACGGCCTCTCATACAACTCTTCAAAGGGCGTCACGCCAATCATCGCTTGGTGACTATTATTGTACGTGAATTCTAGTAAAGGTAAGTGTTACTCCCAATGCGGTCTACGATGCAAGCTCTCAATAAGTCTTTCAATAGTTTACCTTTAATTTGATCATTGATTTGTGGGTGGTAAGCTATACTAAGATTCAATGAGATTCCTAAAGCTTACTGCGCACTTCTCCAAAATTCGCTAGTGAATAAGGGGGGGTCCCTATGACTAACAATTCTAACCAGAATTCCATGAAGTCGAACCACCTCCTTAATATAAATTTGCACTAGAAATGCTGCAGTCCTATTACTTCTAATGGGAATAAAATAGGACTTTTAGTGAGCCTATCTACTATAACCCAAATAGCCTCATTGCCCTTTTGACTCCTAGGCAACCAATCTACAAAGTTCATTGATATATGCACCTATTTTCAAGTTGGCACATCCAATGGCAATAACAATCCTCCAGCTTTCCTTGTTTAACCTTTATTCTTTGGCACTTCAAACGCCTAGAGACAAATTCTACTATCCTCTTCTGTATCCCTGGCCAATAGAAAATTCGTTTCATATCACTATACATCTTATTTCCTCTAGGGTGAATGGTCATTCTAGAATGATGACATTCCACTAGCACTTCTTCTAAAACATCCAAAACCGTAAGGACACAAAGGCGTCCATCTCTTCTCGGACATCATCTTCCATCAACTGCATAAAAACTAACATGAGGGAACACCCTCTTCTACTCAGCTTGCCTAAAATTTCTATTATCACCACATTCTTCTTCTACTCTAGCCTAATGTAGTCCATCAATGCTGACCTAACCTCCACTGCTACCAAATAGCCTAGAGTGGGTTAGATTGGCGATTGGAAATTGAAATTGGAGAGGAACTCCAACTACCTCCACTCACATATGGCACTTAAAGTAGCATGCCTTTGGCTAAGGGCGTCGGTGACTATATTCCCTTTTCCAGGGCTATACTATATCCTAAAATCATATGATACTATAAACTCCATCCACCTCTGCTGCCTAATATTCAAATCATTTTGGGAAAATAGGTATTTGAGTAATTTGTGGTCCGTGAACAACTCAAACTTTCCCCCAAAAGATAGTGCCTCCATATCTTTAATGTAAAAATGATAGTTGCTAACTCTAAGTCATGAGTTGGATATCTCCTCCCTTGGTCCTTCAATTTTCTACTAGCATAAGCTATCACCCTCCCATCTTGCATAAGAATAGATCCTAATCCCATCCTATATGCATTGCTGTAAATGGTGAAAGGTTTCATCCTATTGGGACTAGTCAGTATTGGCATGCTAGTCTACAGCTCCTTCAACTTCTCGAACATTTCCATGCACTTCTCATCCATGTAAAGACCAGATTCTTCTTGGTTAAGCGAGTTAGTGAGACTACTATCTTCGCAAATTCCTTGATGAATTTCCTATGGTAACCCGTCAGCCTAAGAAAAATTCTAACCTCTGAGGCGATCTTCGGATCTTCCCATCTTGAATATCTTCCACCTTCGCAAGGTCTACAAATATTGACGTGAAAAATGGATAAACACCTACAAATATGTTGTAGGGAATCTTTAAGACCTAGATCTATAAGATAACCGTAAAATATTAGAAAAAGAATAGTAAGGCACAAGGTATTTATAGTGGTTTAGCAATCTCTGGCCTATGTCCACTTTATAGTTTTATTGATTCTTGTTTACAGAGAATTAGAGTCACTAGTACAAGGATTTGACAGGTTCTTAAGTCTAGAACTGTCAAAGTATCTATTGTAAGGGAGATAGGAGATGATGAAGAAGCAAAGTGAAGAAGATCCGGTTGAGTAGGGCTGATATTTATAGAGAAACATGTGCACATGGTTAAAAATCTACTTAAGTTGAAGCCCAGAAGAAAGCCCAAGGATGTACACGCGAGTAAGTGGGCCTACGTGCCGAAAACACCTCTCGCTATCGAGAGGTTTATCTTGGTATCGAGAGCTTTTTGCTTGATGATGGGTCAACTCTCCCTCTTGCATCATATTTCTATCTCCTTCCCGATGTGTTCAAGTTCTTTTCTATAGAGTTTGAGTTGATTTTGATCACTCTCTTGTTAATACTTGAACTATCCCGCTTTCTTAGCTTTCTTCTCATCAATCTTAAGAATTGCTCGTCCAAACTCTGAGAAAAGCGCTTGATCATAAGATGTTGATGTTGTATATGAAGTATATGGGGTTTATGAAGCCAAAGTAGGAGCAAAAGGATAAAATGAGAAAAACTAAGATTTCCACTCACAGATGATTCTCAGCTTTCCTCTTGGATTTGTTTATGCCTATTTTTTAATCTCTTTTCAGACCTCTACCTTCCGAAATATACAACAATTAAATTGTATATGAATTAGATTCAAAATTTCAGGGATTGTAGGAGAACAAAATTAGAAATTAAACATTAACATCTATAATCCCTTACCCGAGTCTTCTGAATCCTAGGGAAGAAACCGATAGAGCTTCGTTGTTGTTCCAAATAATTTATGAATAAAGGTGAGGGGGCTAGCCTCTTATTTATAGTGGTTAGGAGACACCAGAACCATGGATTTAGGTCAGTTTAAAATAATAAAATCTAGGCCATTCGCACAACACAAACCCCTAGCCGCCACAGCACCCATCGGTCGACCACCCTTCCTCAAGCGGTCGACCACTAGCGGTCGATTGGCCCAAGGAATACATTCGATCGGCAACCTATATTTGCAACATATTTATTTTGCAGCTTTAATTTTTACTTAATTCCTTATTAAATTTTAATGTTTTCGTTTATTTTAACGTTATTTCTAATCAACGTTAATTATTAAATTTCAAATTCTAAACATTAATTATAAATTTAAATTTGAATTTCATTTGAATTATTTCAAATTCGAAAACTTTAAATTTCAAAAACATTTTCGTTTGAGAATCGATTACGAACTTTATATATGAAAATTGATCAAACAATTGCCATGAATGCAATGGTATAGGGTGTTACACATTACCGACTAGTGCTCTAGTCTCCTTGGTCTGATCCGATCTCATTCTCCATGGGAAACTTCATCATCAAGCACTAAAGAGCTAATACTATTCTAAAGCTTGCTAGGGCCAGTTGACCCAAGAAGGCATTGTATGTCAAGAATTCGTCCACAATAACGAATTTCTTAATCAGCACAATCTTGTGGTCTCTTTCACCCAACTCCATGGCCAAATCAATAGTCCCTATGTGCTCCTTTGACTTTTCGATAAATCCATGAATCTTGGATTTATAAGGCTTAATATCCTTTGGGTTGATCTTCATCTGGCCAAAAGTTCTTTTGAATAGAACATTCATCGAGCTTCCACAATCTACCAAAACCCGATGTACAGTTGCAAGCTAATCGCTACTGTTATTACCATAGGATTGAATGTTGGTATCTCAATCCTGTCAGACTTGCAATTCCTAAAACAATATCAACCATCAACAATTGCTACTGCTTAGCCGAGGCTCCGTCCTCAATGTCGAACAACTTTCCTATGGTGTGTGCTTTAAAGAACTTGCATATCTCTCCATCTCATTCTAGTTTTTCTTTGCTGGATGAGGTCCCCAGTTATTGTGTTAATAGTAATCCTTCCATCATTCTGCCTGGATCCCTCACCACTAGGTCCAGGTTGATCCTCTTAGGATTTGTCCCTCAGAGTACAATAGCATTCTATCCACCTTCCTACGGACTGCATATATATTATTGGAGCTTCCTTTTTTGTATCAACTCTTCAAATAAATCCCTAAGATGCATGTGTTCGTTCGTATTATGCCCATGAGTTTCATGGAAGCGACAATACTTCCTAGAGCACTTTTTCCCATCAATCACCTCTCTCCTAGGCAGCTTCTTATACTTTTATGTGCCTTGTGTGGCCAAGTATATGTTTTCAAGTGTATCATTCTAATGTGTAGTCTGATCTCATATTCCTTGGATGCTTTTTGGCATCATTCCACCTACCCCCGACATCCTGATTCCTTTTTCTTTAATTACTTGAATTCCTAACATTCATAGCCACATTACTAATGCTCTCACCGGTCTGCTTAATAGCCATATTGCATTAAATAACTTCTTTCAACTATCCACCACTCGAATTTCCAACAAACAGGCTTGCCTCTTCTAAGCGCAAGAATTGGTTAGCCTTCTAGTGGAACTCCTCCATAGTTGTTGGTTACTTCATCCTTAACCACTTTACAAAATCCATGTTCGGTTGTATCCCCTGGACTAAAGCCATTAATGCCATATCCTCATTTATGTTGTTTACTTCAATAACTACAATACTATGCTTGTTCAGGAATCCCTTCAGCGACTCTGCATGCCCCTGAGAAAAGCTCGACATGGACATCACATACTTCGGCTAGGCAGTGTGGAGCTTGAACCACTTTAAAACTTCTTAGCTAACTCATCAAAAGTCGAGATAGTCTTCGGCACGAGCCGAGTAAACTACATCGATGCAACCACATCTAAAAAGATAGGGAAACACCTACATTGGACTGCATCCGTTGCTTTAGCACCATCTGTGTGCCATTCATACTTGAAGGCATCGTAAACTTCCTGGGATACCGTTCCCTTAATATGTTTTCCATGAATTGAGTTCTATTAGGTACTCCAATCTTTGTTCTTTCTCTATTTGTTCTCTTCTAGCGACCGCTTAATCATATCTGCAATATGCTCCTTGCAAGCTTTAATAATTCGAAAGACAACTGTCAAAAACTACGCTGGGTGTTTGACTCCTTAAACGGTCTCGGTTTTCTCATTGATGTCTAGGTTCTCCAGTCTCTAGGAAAACCGCTCCTTTAGTTCTTCTTTGACGTCTAATTTGTTCTATAGTGGTTGCTTGAACACCAACATACCAAGTTTCAACATTTGATCCATCCTCATGGCTAGCATCCTACAAATCGTTCTTTGAATCTGACAAGTTGAGAGCCTATGTCCTTTTCCCCTCCAAATTCCTCAAATTTAAATCGGTACTGCTCTGACTTTGGTCGATACTGATATGAATTCCCTTAGCAGGTCTCTGCCACTTTCTCCAGCATTCCTCCATGCTGCTGTAGTAGTCTGCTGCTTCATCTTTTTTTTTCCATCCATTCTGTTCTAACTAGAAATAGATGAGTGTACTACTTCTGAACCAGAAGGTGACAATTCTTTCCAGCTCTCCTAGTCCTTTGAGACTGTTAGATCAGTAAGGCTATGCTTGCATTCATCTTGTCAAGGAGAGCCTTCTGATTATTCGCCATCCTTTGATTCAATCCACCATCATCTTGTCTAATTCCACCCTTGTGACCATCTCCTGAGGGACAGATGGTCCTAGCAAGTCTACTACCGTTTGGTTTGTCACCTCATCATGGTGGAAAACTCCATCTTCTCCACCAGCAACTTTTCTGTAGCTTCTAGATCTTCTAGGTGCCATTACTACCAATATGAAATTCCTTCAAACTATAGATATAAACCTTTTGGGTTTACTCTTGAATGCTCTAATCCACAATATATAGCTAGATTTACGCATGAGAAGCTCTGTTCTCAATAAAAGCACAAAAAATATTGAGCCAAAAAGTGGCACAACACCTAAAAAAATTAAAGTAGAGTGGTCTAGCTCTAAACTGTAAAACAAAGTAAGAAATGCAAGGATTTTTATAGTTGTTTAGTCAACTCTGAGGCTTATGTCCACTTTATTGTTATTATACAGAGTTTTTTTATAAGTACAAGGGATTTATAGTTCAAAACAGCTTAGAATAGTAAAGATTAGCTTCCTTTGTGACAAGGTCGAGTAGAGATAAGCGATGATGAAGAAGAAGTGCCAAAAGTCCTTTCTAAGTTGTTATAGGCTTCATATTTATAGAGGAATCACCCAACAAAGTTGCAAGATCATGAAATACTAGTTTAACTCTAGGTCCAAGAAAGTAGGAGGAGAGACGAAGTATCTAGAGTGATAAAATCATGTTGGTATCGATTAAAAGTGATCGATACATATCTGAATTATTGATCACCAACCACGCCATTTTCTAATACGTCATCTTCTTGTTTCAATCCATCGAGTTTCATGCATTTTTCCTTAGAAATCAAGTCGTTTCCAAGAGGCTCTGACACGTCTAGTACTTTTCCTTTCCTTCAAATCTTTTCGAAGTTGTTTTACCTTCTCCTTCAGAAATAGGCCCTAGGACGATCTATTTTTCCAACCACCACTTGACCAAGGATATAGAGTCAACCATCATGCCTAAAATCATGTCTATACTGACCTAAAAAGAGGTTGGTACTGATCACTCTCTTGACCATAATTCTTACTCTAGTTCTTTAAAGCCTCCTCAATTATCCTCCCAAGCATGTTTCCGAGTCTTTTGAACCATTTTGTCTTCATCCTTATGTCCAGGTTCTTTTGAAGGTTGCTTGGTCAACAATTAGATTACAGTAGTCATCACATGTTAATAATCTATCAAAAAACTAGATCATTGTAGCTTATGCATTGGAGTTTTCACAATAGATTGAAGATTTATTATTAATAGCAAGTTCTTCGGACTTGTAAATAAAGCTATCATCAGATTTGATGGAAAAGGAAATCTTGGTACTTGGATGATGAAGATGGAGGTGACATTGAAAAAAAGAGATGACTTTTAAGGTTGTTTCAGATCTGGAAATAGAAGAAATTATAACATGAGGAGACTATGGATTTAGAGGAGGATGCTCTTAATTCTATTCAGCTTAGTTATTTGATGAAGTCCTCGGAACATTTTCACATGTGAAAACTGGTAATGAATTGTAGGAAGCTCTTTAGAAAAATTTCTATGCCATGTATCTCACCAACCTCATCATCCTATAACAACTTTATTTGTTCAAGATGAAGCATGTAACTGATATACTAGCTTATGTGGATGCCTTGAACGTTGTGGTTATGAGATTTTACGCTGTGGATCTAATGACCCACCCTTTTGACCATCGAAAGTCGACACTGAATACATCCACGGTATTCAAATATCGGACATCCAATCGTTGGAAAGGTGGATTGTTAAGGTAAAATAAAAGGAAAAGAACAAAGAATAGGGAAAACAAAATCTCACAGCGGAAATGATAACATATAATATAACAAAGGTAGTAAAAACTATCACTTCAAAATACAGAGTACATCAGAGTTAAAACAAATCTCATCAGCTAGACAGTTATAAATTTCCGACCTTACAAATGCTGACAGGTAAATATAATATAGCAGAAAATAAAATACTACGACAGGTGAACATCTAGCTCTACTCCATGAGCTCCATGTCCAACCAATGACAACCTAAAAAAATACTCGGTCTGACCTGAGCATTATAATAAAATAATACCTAGATTAGACTGGAAAACCGACGTGAGAAAACTTAAGTAATATGAGAAACATATAATAATTCTATGAGACAACACCGCTAAATGCGGAATCGGTTTTCACCTCACAAGAACAACATCCATATATGAAGAAATGGGAAACAATCAGAACAACAATCCAAACAAGAAAGAATGTACACAGACAAGATCAAAATCCAAACTTAAAGAATGAACAAATATAATTAAACATCAAGAAGAGCTTTAGACACTTCTCGATGTAAATTGTTTGCGCCAAAATTGGTTACAAACCCCGAATGTAATGAAAACACCAGTGTTTACACACAAATGCTTAGTCCTCAATCATAGATCTCAGATCCAGATGATGTAGAGAGTTAAAATGAAGAAATAACAAAATTAAAATGAAAGAAAGTAAGTGAAGACACATGATTTATAGTGGTTCAGCTATCTCCGGCCTACGTCTACTTTGAATCGATCCTTTTATTTCCTTTATACTGTGATTACAGTTACAATCCTTTGAATATTAATAACTAAAATGACAGAGTTTTTCCAAAAAAGAAGAAGAAGCCCCTCTTTTTAGTTGCCATGGAGGTGCTATTTATAGGTGTAGAGCTGCAAATATATGCCTTGAATCTCGGAATACCCTTTCTCATGCATAGGTGGGCCCATATAATCGATCTGGAGTGGTTTGGGATCGATCCCTGATCGATCTGTATCGATTTCTTTTCGATCGAGAATCACTCCAATTGAGCTGAGATTGATCATAGTGAATGACAAGTGTGCAAAGTCCTTGCTCTCCAAATTTCATGAAATTCCAATGTATAGTTTTTGAGATATGATCGATCCAAGTTTGCCTTTGCAAATGTCAGCTGGCAATTTCGTATCCATGAAGAGTTTCGTATCCATTGTATTTCATATCCATCAATCACGTATCCCTCATCACATATCCATGGCTTTCATATCGATCTGAGTCATGCGTTGTGATCCATGTTCTACGCTCCATCTTGACCGCTTCTTTCGTATCGATCGATACGAACATGATCGATACAAAATGACTCCTTGCTGCTTTTAGTATCCATCCTCTGCTCCCTCCTTCGTATCGATCCCATACTCTATCCCTTCTCTCATATCGATCGGATGCCACACCATTTTGATTGATACGAAACCTATCGACATGAATTGTAATCGATCTAAACCAAATGCACAAAAGAATGTTGTTTGTCTTTATCCATATCCATTTTGATTGATACGAAAGCATCGATACGTATGTATCGATCCGAAGTACATAGCCACATTCATTTTGATTGAAATGAAAGCATCGGTATGTTTGTATCGATCCGAAGTACACAGCCACGTCCATTTTGATCGATATGAAAGTATCGATACGAACTGGTTTTCCACGAATATTGATCCATCCATAACTTGAGCATATGAACTCCGATTGACCTAAAATTCGAAGTGTAGCCTCACCGAGCCTTTTTTATCGTTCCTGATCGATCCCACCTTGATTAGAGCTTGGTTCAATTTTGATGGTATTGATCAGAGCCTTGTTTCCAATTGATCTTCAATCCTAATATCCATCCCTTTTAACCAATTTGTTGACATCTCGGCCTTGACCAAAAGGCAGGGTAACATTTTCCTCCCAAAACATGCCTTGAGGTAGGAAGGCGTATTTTGAATAGCTTTAATTCCGACATCCAAAGTCCATGTTCCATTCATAGCCATATCATCCGATCCATAATCCAATCCATTACGAAGCCATTCTATCCAAGTACCATAGCCATATCCTTATCCAAATCCGCTACTGCTCTGAGTCGATATCCGATTTCAAATCCAGTAATCAAATCCTTAGCCAATTCCATATCCATCTGAACTCGAATACCAAGTTCTAATCCATCCATATCAAGCAACCAATAACCAAATCCATGACCTCTCTGGGTCGATATCCAAATCCGGGACCGCTCCGGGCCCTTAGCCAAATCCTTAGTTGTTCATAGCCAATATCCGAATCCATAACCTCTTTGGGTTCTTGCCAAGCGTAACCCACACTCGACAACCTGTATCAAGAAGTGCCTTGGCATAAGTGTTAAATCAACGGTGATCCTGGTTCACTGTCCCTAAACGCTGAGTAATGCCACGACTTAAGTCCTAAGTCGAATCCTGGTCTCTCTGGACCCTTGCCGAGCATAGTCCATACTCAACGACTTGAAATAACAAATGATAGATAATATGGAGCCTAAGTCCTAGATCGAATCCTGGTCTCTTCGGACCCTTGCCGAGCATAGTCCATACTCGACGACCTGAATAAGTCGATTCGCCACGTTCGGACGAAGCGAATTACCCCTTGCCGGTATAATCCATACCCGATAACCTTTCTACCAAAAACCAGATAAAAATCCAATCAAAATCCAATCAGGAATCCAGATCAAATCAGAAATCCATATAAAAAATCCAAACTAAGACCCAAACCAAAAGACAAGCATCCAAACCAAAATTCAAACCAGAAAATCAACAAAACCAAGAGTCTAAACAAAACTCCAAAACCAAACCAGAGAAAGCAAATGTCCAAACCAGAAAGAAAAAGCAGATGTCACAAACTAGAGCATCACGGTTCATCATCATCTTAGAGCATGCCTAGGGGCTATCTCCATCCCCGTGCATGAGTAAGTGACTTAGCCGTCTGCCCAGAGTTTGCTACTTATTCGATATCATCTCGGTTAGTTGATGACCAACCGACCATCATTTCTGGGCCTCACACCGTTGTTGTTTGAGGTAGACGGTGGCTGCTCCTGTTCCATTGCTACATTCCAAGTCCCGACATATTTCCGTAACTGACCACTCCTTACATGCTCCTCGATTATATCCTTTAGATGCCTACAATTGTTAGTATCATGCCTGTCCAGGTCATGAAAGAAATAGCGCCTTCCTGATGCTCTCTCACGTTCTGAGGTTCTCTCCTTGTCGGCCTTTAATAAGGAAGACGATCCCGAGTATCCAAGTATATCCGTTCCAATGTCTCATTCAATCCTATGTAAGTGGAGAATTTTGGTTCTCCCCAGCACTTCCTTGCCCTGCCAGAATCATCATCCGACTTCGTCTTCCTTATATCCTTATCCTTACCCGAGCTTTCATCGGATGGTCCACCATCCTTGACCACGTTTATTTCCTTTGGTTTCATATCCAAACTTGCATCCTCCTGTCGAAGAAATCTCTTAGCCTCATGAAAGAATTCCCTGAGATCCATTGGTGGATCCCGTATCAATGATATTTTGAAATTCGAGTTGTCCCTGACTCTTGACACTGCCGCCATTAGAACCATTGATGGATCCAACCGATCCACTGAAGCAACCGCTGCATTAAACCAGGTTAAGAAAGTCCTGAGCGACTCTCTTGTCCTCTGCTTCATTGACGTCAGTGTCATCACATTTTTCGGCCTCTTGATATGAACCGAAAACTGCTTTAAAAACCTGTCCACCAATTCTGTCCATGTCCTAATATATCCATTTTCCAACTGCCTAAACCACATAGAAGCTATATCCATCAAGTACAGAGGGAAACAATAGGCCATAACCTCCTCCGATGCCCCCAGCACTTCCATGGGTCTTGTATACCTCATCAAATGATCGGTAGGATCCGTCCTACCGTTGTATACTTCCAGAGTAGACAGCTTGAACTCTGGTGGATTCCTAGCCATCGTGATATTACGAGTAAATGGAATCTTGTTTACTCCTTCCAGATCTCTGTTTGTTAGACCTCCGTGCATAGTTCGCCTGATAATTTCAGTCAATCCAGTGTTGTCCACTAGGGGTTGCCCTTCGTCTTCATTTCCTAACTGCCCCATGTCCTTGAGGGAATTCTGCTACGTACTCCTCGTCACGCATTCTTGTATTCCTGTTGGCGCCGGGCTGTGCAGAGTCACCTGGCATTCTTCCATGAATTGGCTCAACATTACACGGGGGTGTGCCCCTAAGTCTAAATCCGTCCAAATTGATAACCGTGTGCTGATTGGGGACTGCCCCTGCTGAACTGCTTCATCTGATGGCCTGTTGAGTCCTTTTGGTCCAACTCCGTGGATCTGACTTTTTGCAGCTCCTGCTACCCCAGCCTGTCCAAACTATCTGAGAAGCTTCTGCATCATCTTCTCCTGCCTTGTGAGTAACCACTCATGCACGGAATCCATCATAGTCTGCATCTCATCCTTTGTGATGTAGATGGATGCCTGATCTTCTCCAGCTCCGAAGGAAGCCTCTTGACTTACCTCTTGATGGATCATTTCTGGTAATGTCCTCCTAACTGATTGCCTAACCATGGTTCCTCCTAGATCTGATCCTTTAGCTTTCTAAGTTTGAACTCCAAATCCGATATATCGAGTGCTAGTCTTCTCAGTGAAAGCACCAAAGTGTTTGCACCAAAATTGGTCACAAATCCCAAATGTAATGAAAGCACCAATGTTTACACATAAATCCTTAGTACCCAACCACAGATCTCAGATCCAGACGATGTAGAGAGTTACAATGAAGAAATAACAAAATTAAAATGAAAGAAAGTAAGAGAAGACAGAAGATTTATAGTGGTTCAGCTATCTCCGGCCTACGTCCACTTTGAATTGATCCTTTTATTTCCTTTATACTGTGATTACAGTTATTATCCTTTGAATATCAATAGCCAAAATGGTATAGTTTTTCCAAAAAAGAAGAAGAAGCCCCCTTTTCAGTTGCCATGGAGGTGCTGTTTATAGATGTAGAGATGAAAATATCTACCTTGAATCTCAGAATACCCTTTCTCATGCATAGATAGGCCAATATAATCGATTTGGAGTGGTTTGGGATCAATCCATATCGATTTGGTATCGATCAAATATCACTCCAATTGAGCTGAGATCAATCATGGTAAAAGACGATAGCGCAAAGTCCTTGCTCTCCAAATTTCATGAAATTCCAATGTATAATTTTTGAGATATGATCTATCCAAGTTTGCCTTTGCAAATGTTAGCTGGCAATTTCGTATCCATCATATTCTGTATCCATCAATTGCGTATCCATCAATCATGTATCTATGGCTTTCGCATCGATCTGAGTCACGCGCTGTGATCCATGTTCTACGCTCCATCTTGACCGCTTCTTTCATATCGATCGATACGAACGTGATCGATATGAAATGGAATCTTGCTGCTTTTCATATCCATCCTCTACTTCGTCCTTCGTATTGATACCATACTCTATCCCTTCTCTCATATCGATTGCATGCTACACCATTTTGATCGATACGAATTGTAATTGATCCAAACCAAATGCACAAAAGAATGTTGTGTTGTCTATATCCATATCCATTTGATCGATACAAAAGCACCGATATATATATGTATCGATCCGAAGTACACAACCACATACATTTTGATCGATATGAAAGCATCGGTACGTATGTATTGATCCAAAGTACACAGCCACATCCATTTTGATCGATACGAAAATATCGATACGAATTGGTTTTCCGCGAATATTGATCCATCCATAACTTGAGCATATAAACTTTGATTGACCTGAAATTCAAAGTGTAGCCTCAGCGAGCCTATTTTATCATTCCTAATCGATCCCACCTTGATTGGAGCTTGGTTCAATTCTAACGGTATCAATCATAGCCTTATTTCTAATCGATCTCTAATCCTGATATCCATCCTTTTTAGCCAGTTTGTTGATATCCTGGCCTTGACTGAAAGGTGGGGTAACATAAATCAGGAAAAAAATTCAAAGATTTGAATCAAACAAGGAAAGAGAAAATTTCCAACAATGACTAGGAGGGTGCTCCCCCTTACCGAAATTATACCTCTAGAAATGTACTTAAGAACTCCGATGGCTGCCAGGAACTCCAAGTCGGACCTCACCAACCTTTACCAACTATCCGAGTATTACACATCTTCAAAGAAAGCAACTGAATCCAATCTAGAGTAGATGTGAAGATACCCTAATGGGAATAATCCTACATAACTTGGCCCCCACTCGCTCTTTGGTTTTTATCATTTCCGATAAAGGATAGCAAAGCTCAAATGAGCAACAAATCATCTTTGGTTGATGAAATATAAGAGATGAAAAGATTATTTCTAGGGTTCGAGATAGGAACAAGGAAAATGAATTTATCCAACATAACTAGGAGGGTACTCCCTCCTACGCTAAAAGTATACCTCTAGATAAAATATACTTGAGCGCCTATACCAAAACACATTGCTCTTGGGAAATTCCAAGCTGGACCCTATTAAATCCACAGGCATCCATATATACTCAAAGCAATGCATTCATGCTATCGACATGAGTAAATAAATATGAATATACCCTAATGGGTGAGACCCACATGGCTTAACTCATACTCGTGCTTTGGTTTTAGTTTCCATGGTGTTGGATGCCAATGCTCAAAATGAGCGACAAATCGTCTAAGAATGATGAAGCATAACAATGACCAGGAGGGTGCACCCCTCTTATCCGTTCTTTGGTTTTTATCATTTTCGACAAATGATATCAAAGATCAAGATAGCAACACGTCATCTTAGAGTGACCAAATACAAATAAGATAGAAGAATCAAAATTAATTGTCGATAAATCGACTATCAGAAGAGCAAAGTGGTTTGTGTATGTGAATTAAATCGCATATCCTTACCACGAATAAATGAATCAAACTTTTAAAACATTTGATTCCCACTTGAGTTTGATTTTCACATTTCAAATATTTTTAAAACACCTTTGAAAATTCTCTTTGAAATATTCTTTTTAAAAAGGCAAATTATATTTCTATGTATATTAAAACAAGGGGTCAAAAACAAATGTCATTAAAATATTATTTACTATAAACCCAAAACAATTTACACTTAGCTTTATCTTTAAACAATTATTTTTAAAAGATCTTCTCAATTGTAAACTATTATTTATAACTTTCTACAACATTTATTATCCCAGGAGATATTAAATCAATCAGTTAACTAAAAAACTTTTGTTAAATTAATTAATTAACTTTAAAACACCTTTTTAATTTAATCAGCTAATTAACTTTAAAACATCATCAACTAAAATGATTAATTAATATTTAGAACCTCATTAATTGAAATGGTTAATTAACTTCAAATATGATTAATTAGAAGGGTTTATTTGATTCAAATATTAATTAAAATGATAAATTAATTTCAAACATTTATTTTGTGAAAATACCAGCTCAAGTTCAACACACACAAAGGGGTTAAGGAAATGATAAGTGAAGGTATAGCAAAAAATCATATAATGGCACTTAAACAATTCAAATAGAATGTCACAACTATTTTCAACCAAACATCAATATGGCAACATAAGAAAATAAATAAATAATTATTGATGAGAAACCCCTTAGGGTCTCTCCAGAAATGTCCTCTGCAAAACAATGGTTACATATAATATATAAATAGTTAGATGGGTTCTCTACAATTTAGATAATATGTCATTGGGTTTCCTATTCATTTGAGGTTACTTAAAGGTAATCGAAAAAGAAATCCTTTGGATTTAAAAACAATTTTTAAAAGAGAGTTACTTTAAAAAAACTGGTCTTTTAGAAATAAAGTAGTTTAAGCTTTAAAACTTTTATTTAATAATAAAATAACATTTAAATCTTCATTTAAAAATAATTAAACCTTAATTAAGTCATAATTAAACCTTAAATAAATATTAACATAATTATTAATTAATTATTAAACCCTTTGATAAATAAATAATTAATTGAAAATTTATCCTTATTAAATAAATAAATAATAATTAGACTTAATTAATAATAATCATTAATTAATTAACTAAGTATAATTAACTTACTTGATTAATAATTAAGTATCAATTACCTTGTTAACTATGATTCAGTACTAATTAACTTAATCAATTAATTAAATAATCATTAACTAATTAACTAATTAATTAAATAATAATTATTACTTATCCATGCTTAAAATTTTTTTGGAAACGCTTTTCAAATTATCCTTAAGTGAAGACATTTTAAATTAGCAAAAGAGTTTATTTTTATGAACTACATCTATAGCGACTATCGCTATATGACCCATACCGACCTAGAATTTTGGTTATTTGAAATTGGAATATTTAATTGATTTTAAATATTTGAAAGTTAATTTTATAAATTTAATAACTTGAATTTCAAATGTGATGATTTATTGGGTAATTTAATTGTGGAATTTAATAATTAAAATTTGGTTAAATAGTGGAATCTTGAGTTTTAAGCTAGATAAAAATAATTTCAAAGGCTTATTAAATTTCTATTAATAAGAATGAAGGTAAATAAAATTTTAAATTGATTTTAAAAGTGATTTACTTGATTTTAAAAATAACTCGTTAAAATTAACATATAAAACAAGTGTTATTGGATCCGTAATAGTGTATTATTATTGGATTTTAAATTTCGTAGCGTTTGGGGTTATCGTTTGGTCTACAGGATAAAAACGCATTGAAATTAATATCGGAAATTTAATATAATAATTGGGTTCAAAAAGCTATCTTCTACATACGATAGAATTAGGCCTCCAAACATGTTCCATTGCATTTGGAATATGGGTATAATATTAGAAACACCAGGCGGCACACCTCGATTGGAATCCGAAAATTATAGCTAGATATTTTTGAATTTTAAATAATATATATATACACATTGATTTGACCATAGCAACCTTTCATTTCAGCCCACTCTACTCAAATTCTAGCCCACCCTATAAGCCACCATCTACGTTTCTCCCTCTTTTATAAGCAGAGCACACATAGAGAAGGAAAAACGATTGAATTTAAAAAATTATATCTTGAAATATAAGCTACTAAAAATCCTAAAACCAGTTTTAAAAATCTTGATTTGAAGAGATCTTCGTGCTAGCATATTTTTGTGGGTTATGGCACCCTCTGTTCGAACTTGACCGTGTCAGGCATGGGCTAGGGTTCGGTCTCACTGACGATAGGGAAGGATTTAGGGCAAGACAAGGCCGGCGTTGGACTTAGGAGAAGTGAGGCGAGTTAGTGGTAGGGTTTTTGGAGAGTGCGATCGCCGATGTGGAATAGCGATTTTTGCCTGGACGCGTGAGGTTTTTTGGTATAGCGATTAGAAGCGGGTAGAGGAGGCTGGAGCAGCGGAGGTGTCATGCAGTTGATAGGCTAGGTGGAGCGCGACTTATTGGTGGCCTTGGTTGGTCGAGTAATGATCGCGTTCATGTGTACATGTGCACGTGTACGTGCACTGGAATGAAGAGAAAAGGAAGGAGGAGGATTTGGAGAAGAAGATGATGGCGGGTCGGGTATGCTAGTGGGCTGGGCAAGGTTATGATAAGGTTATTTTAGTTTAAAAATTTAGTTAATGTAAGTTAATTATATTCTAATTCATGCAACCTTATAAATCGTGTAACGTTGTCATACGAGGTCCAAATAAAACGAAACAAGTTGCATTGGATTCTTATTGATGAAATCTTCAACATGGAATTAGGTTGATTGAATTTAGAGGTTCCATAATTTTTTAGCTAAATTCGAACGCTGTTTGAATTTAGTCGTAATCAGAATATGGAAGCGACAACTGGAATAAAGGTGAGTAAATCTCACTCATTTGGATAACTAGTTTTATTTTAAATAGTTAAAAATTACCCATTGGCTGGTTGGATGAAATATTAAATATAGTTGTAGTTGGGTATATTTCCCGCCGATTGGAGTGGACGAGACACTATGCGCTTTGCATAATAGCGGATGACCCTATATTACCGTGATATTCAGCCTTGAAGCAGGATTGGTATTTTATGTTATATAACATCTGTGGATGTAAGGAAACTGGTTGCAGGGATCCAATTGGATTTGTGACGCCCCACCCCGAGACCTACATTAACAAAGAGCATTAAGGAGTAATAATGTCTGTTAATGCAGAGAATAGGGCTGGTTAGGAGCGACCATCCGTAAGCTTTGTCATAAACAAGTATTGAATACGTCGATTGGGTGCTCTAATTTTTTTATTTATTTTACCTTTCTCAAGTGGATCGACATACTCAATAAATGTTTAACACAAAACTACGATAGCTAGCAGATCTATCAGAACAAAATATAACAACAACAAATACAACATATCACAGAACAACAGTCATACATATATATACATATATACAAGATGCATCCTAGTACACTACATAGTGATACGACAGTGGTGGTACATAGACCATAATATATACATTGAGTCAAAAAGAATATGAACATATCAGAGTTCAAAAAATACAACAAGTGTACACAAAAGATAACTAGCATCAAAAGAAAGCAAGAATCCATAGCGGAAGCAGCATAACAGAAATATACAGCAGGTGACTAACCTAAAACAGCTCGGTCTGACCCGATTATATAAAATACATGGGCCAGTCTAGCTTAAATAAACTGATTTGTATATGATAGATGAAGTATAGGGATAAATGATAATATTAATTCTCAAAAGAGGAGAAGCAACACTAAACATACATATCAACTACAAAAATATCATATGAGGGTTTCTTGAAAGAGGCAAGTTCAACTACAACGTCAATTAGTCAGAAATATTCGCCTCATATCATCGGCATTAACAACAACCAATATAATGGCGTCCATCAACACCATAACTCTTAAATAGGAAATCAAAAATCTCAAATAAACGCCAAAGGATGGCAACCACAAATAACTCCTAAATAGGAAATCACAAATCTCAAAAATATGCTAAAGGATAGCAACCACAAATCCCAATATGTAGAACTCAGTTAAGAGTTCAAAACCGAAAATGTAATCACCATATAATAAATCCTCAAAGGGATCAATGGCCCAATAATCTTGAAATGGCAAAAACATTCGAAAATCACAAATAAATCAATAAATATCACAAAAGATGGATCCATATCACAAAAGATGCACGTGCTCAACAAAATGGCCGAAGCCCGCCAAGTATCGTATCACAAATATGGTACCTAATATGACCTGAAGGCCAAACAACCCGAAGGTCAAACATCTCGAAGGAAAAACATCCCCAAGGGCAAACAGATAAAAAGCCCAAATGACCCGAAGATCCAGTACTGGTAAACAACCCGAAGGTCCATGAAATGTGTATAGCTTCAACGAACATGTCCGGAATTAACCAAAAAAGTAAACGCATGTGTCCCATACCACATGTTTTACTAAATCATTTAAATCTCTTCCTTATTTGCTCGAAGAGTGCAAAAACGTGTATTTTTATATAGAAAATACTTTGCTTCGAGAAAACAAGTTCTCAAAATAATTTTTGAAAACATTTAGAAAACATGGCTTTGGAATTCTCTTTATTATAGAGAATATATATTTTTAATAGCTTTAAAAATAATTATAAATATTGTAAAATATTTATTTCAAAAGCTATTTTATTATAAAAATCATTTCAAAATCGTTTTAGAAAATACGTGCTCGAAACAGCAAAATTCACCAAAAACGCCATAAAATCGGCATATGAAATCCTCTCAAAAACACATCAATCTGAAATACGGATCAACAATAATGTTGGCTTACCTATTGATAGGTTTAAGCCCTTTAAAACACTTCAAATATTGCAAGAATTGGTCATAACAATCACTGAAATAAGTAGAGTAAGCAAAACAGTGCACAGGTAAGCAAACAAAATGACCTGGACAAATTAAAACAACAAGGGTCGACCCAGAAAAGGCTAAGGTCGACCTTGGGGAGGCATGGGTCGACCCATATATGCCTTAGGTCGACCCTAGGGTCGACCCCCAGTGTCTCTGGGTCGACCTAATGGTCGTGACTTCTACAGACAATTTTGCCTATTTCGTTTCCAATTTCAAGCATTGGTTTCAGGCACTTTCAGATAGAGTTAAGCTATGAAATTTGACATGGACAAACAACTACACATAGACAACAATCCAGAGAAATTCCGACATGAATTCTTGACAAGAACAAAGATATACAAGCACAAAAAGAAGGACTTTGGAACATTTACTTACTGTAATCATTCAAGCAACAAATTTAATTTTATAGTAAGCCAAAATCAACAAATTTCAGCTTGCAAACATGATTTAAGCTAGATGTGTGAGTTATAAACTCACCTTAGCATAATTTTTGAGCGAACTTGAGGAAGATAGAAGCTTTTGCCTTGATTTAGTTTTAGGAACCTATAAAAAGAGGATACACAAACATGCAACAAAGGAAATAAAAGTTATAGACAACACAACTTCTGAAAAAATTGAAAGAGATGAAATAGGTTTTGGTTTTGGATTGATTACCAGAAATTAATAGCTTCAAAATGTTTAATTTGCAAAGGAATTGGAGAAATTATATTCTAGGTTTCCAAAAGAAAAGGGGTTTTAGGCTTTCCTTTTGTTTTTCAATTTTTTGAACTTTGTACATATAGTTTTGAGAAGATGATAATATTCTCTTAGTTAAAACGGTAGTTGGGCTTAAACCCAATAAGAAATAATCATATTATCACACTAATTATTACTTAAATCATCAAAACAACTTACACTTACATGATTTCAACTTTATAAAATCATACTAACATATTTTATGTTTAACAAAATGTTTTATCAACATATAAAAGTTATTTTAACCATTAAAAAATCAATTTCCATCATTAAAATTCCATTTTTAATTAAATTATTTAATTCACAACTTTTTATTTCATAAATCAATATTTTCATATTAAATTCTAATACTTCATTAAAATAATCAAAAACCAGCATTTGGCAATAATTTTCAAATGAAAACCATATAATGCTCATTTTTACCCCTAAACTAACCTAATAAAGTTTTTAAAACTTTATTTTCAACATTCCATATTTATTTCAACAAATTAATGTTGAATTAAATTCTTTTACCTCGCTTAATTAATTTATTAACTACCAAATCAACATAATTCCATTATATTATACCAAAATCCATTGTTTATTTAAAATAAACAATTTTAACAAATTTTTCATCTCCAATTTATTTTATTCCTCCATTATTAAATTATAACCATTGTTATAATTTAATATCACAGGTAATCACCAAAACCAGGGTTGTTACAGGTTTCCTCAAAAATATGGTATTTTAAATACATAAATAATATTTTTGAATCTTAAAAAGAAATTCAAAGGTGATTTTTGGAAATAAAAATATTTATATGGAAATTGGAATATTGAATAAGGAATGGTTTGGATTAAATAAAAGATTTGATTTTGGATATATGCTTAACTATTTTGTAAGGAGTTTTCAAAAATAAATATATTTATGAAATTTATATATATATACAAGGAAATCGAAACAAGGGATTTTAATAATATTCCTTAAATTATAATTAGAAGTTGAAATCGAGTTTTTGAAGGGATTTGGAATATGATAGGATTTATTGAAAAGAGATTTCCAAATGGGATTTTCAATACAAATTGAATTAAATAGGCTTTTGAAATATGGATCTGTTATTAATAGATAAAACGAGAATGAGTTATGAATTTACAATCGATATTTATAACTGAAGTGAAATAGTTATAAATGGATAAAAAGGGGAGGATATGTCGCAGTATGGATTTAAAATGAGATATGAGAATTTGGTTTAGGAAAAATAGACTATGTATATTTTTTAAACTGGAAATGGTTATGGAATTTGAATTGTAAATCGAGGTGTATAAATTGAGAGAGATTATAAATTGAAATCAGTTATATCGAAATTTTAAAAATAGACTCTTGGAATCAAGAAATAAAATTTGTTTAAAAAGAAATTATTTGTTAAATAATATTGTTTTAAAACTGTTATTTATATTTGACATATTTTGGGAAAAGTTAACTATTTCGAATAGATTTAATTTATTATAAATAACCCTTGTAAGTTAATAAATATTATTTTTAATAAATTGGGAATCAATTTTTATTGTTTATTTGGGAAGTGTTTTGATCTTTTAAATAATTACATAAACGCCCTTTTTAGAAAATAATTATTTCCTCATACTTATTATTATTATTATTATTAATATATATATATATATATAGAATTTAAAAGTAGGTGATTGAATTTTATTTATAAATACTCTCGAAATTTGTGAGCAGATTTTATTGAACAGATGTGATTTTATAAGAGAAATCTTATAACGAAAATTTGGAAGCTTAAGGAAATTTCCGAATTGTTAGAAACAAGGACTTCGAGAATGAATCCGAATTCATAAAGAAATTATAAATGGTTAGACGAGAATATAAGTGAGTATAATCGATTTTGGAGATTGTAAAAGGAATTAATGTAAATTCCGGAGATCCATGGGATAAGTTATGAAATATTTCCTAAGTTTGATATTAAAATTATCTTAGAAAATATGCTATAAATATTAACCTGAGTATTGAAAGAAGGATTTTGGAAATATTGAAGGGTGAAATGATTGGTATAGAAATATTTTTTCTAAGTGTTATGGATTGAATTTGAAAATATTTCCGAGTGTTGATGTGGTTTGAAAATATCCAGTTAAGGATATAAGGATTGGAAATTATTTTCAAACGTTAGAATACTGAAAGAGATTTGAATATATATCCGTGTCAAGATATTTGAAATGAATGTTTTGAAAAGATTTAATAAAATATGGGCCTAGAGATTGTTTATGTGTGTGATTTGATAGTTAAATAATTGATTATCAAATCTGGCCAAATTCGTTGATCGTTTCAAAGAGGCTGGAATCAGATTTAATTACCCGAAAACCACTTTGATCCTATCTGAGCATTGCAAATGGTGATATCATGAAGATAATGAAGATGGTGATTTGAAGGTTCGGTTTGTTCAGACCCAAAACAACTTGTATGGATGAATGCTATCAGCACATTCTCACTGGAGGGCAATTTGCATTCTAAGAGTAAATTTCTTGAAACGTAATCGTAGCCTCAAGTCTCATCAACTGAGAATGACTGAAAATCAAGGGAGAAGCAGCAAGGCTAACTGGGTCGCACCCATTAAGGTATATTGCCACTTTTCTAGATTACCCTACATTTATCTATTTATGGATTGGTTGTGCATGAAATCTCAAAAGGGTTGCAAAACAACCACGGTGATAACATATTCGGTACTATCCAGTAAGGGGTAGGTCGGTCTTATGTTGGCAGGGATCGATATGTACATCTCGGTACATTTTATAGACATGTACTGTAATAGATGGTACCCAGTGCCTAGTCATTAGTTGGAATCCATTCTCCAATAAGCATCGTACGATTTTGATTGTGCCTACCTATGTTGAAATGTGAGATGTAAGCTTTTCAGCTATTATAATAAGTATTTGTACTTAGACACTATTATAATATCACAGGATTGTTATATAAAAGTGTTTTGGTTATTGTAAGGTAAAAATCCATCGTGTTTATATGTGGCATGGTCTTATGAAATATCTTTGTTTTTCAAAAGGATTCTTGAAAATAATTAAATTCAAATTGAGTGTGTTTTATCACGCTGGTTTTCTAGACTGACTCGGGTGTTATTTTATTATAATGCTCACGTCAGACAAAGTATTACAGATTTAGGTTAGGATGCTATGTGTAACGACCCCAGATTTTTATTTAATTTAAATTAATAATTTATTGAATTTTTGAATTAAATTGAGTAATTAAATAAATTTTTGGATAAAAATTTGTAAATTTAATTAGAAAATTTGAGCGAGTTTCCCGATTCACAATTTTATTTGAACGATCATTTAAATTTAAAAAAAAAATGTATAAGTCATAAATGCAATGTCCCCAGCCACCATAACAAAATCACTAAAGCCATCACATCATCTTCCTCTTCTCAGCCGAGTAAAATTATGCAGTATTATAAACATAGAATATCTTTGTATACTTGTAAAATAAAGAAAAAAGGAAATATATTCTGTAACTTCTTTTATACTTCAAACTGTAAACTATTTTTCCTTTGTCACTTTTCATTTCCAATTCGAGCCAAGTTAAACTAAGCTACAATTTCATTTAAAACCTAAAACAACAATCAAATCCGGAAGCATGCAATTACAAAGCAAAATGATGTAGCCTGTAAATAGATATGCTAGGCAAGTAGAAATAAGATATGTGGCCTGTAAAGGCAAGTAAAGGGAAAATATCTATATAAAATAAGGTTAGTAGGAGACATGAAGTACTCAAATAATAAATGCTTTCATCTCTTAGCAGCAAATAGGTCATTCGAAATGTTGAAGTATCATTTCAGCCTCCTTTTATAAAAGATCTCTGATCAATAAAAAAAAGGGGGAATAATTGTGCTTGTATACAAACTCAGATCTTACCCCTGTACAAACTTAGCATTTTATATAGACATTTTCTTATGTCTACCTATTTTCATTCGTTCAACACATAACAAACCTGAGAATAATAAAGCAACATTTCCATCTTTAAAATTGAAGCATTATACAATAATAAAGACAAACAGATTTAAAGGAAGATCAAAGCAAACCATTTTCCAGTTTTAAATGTTCAAGCTGTTTTCAACATAAATGATGAGCTCTGTTCTTCTCAAAAGCAAAGGTGAGCAACTCTTATTTTTAGAAGCTTACCATATTTTGATTTCTTGATGCTTGTGAGTAAACATCTACTTAAAGGCTTTAAGTTAACTGTAAAGATGATTCTTTTGTTTCATGGCATTGTATATGTTTATCTTTGAATATAAATTGGTGTATGTATATATATACAGGTTACTCTGTATATTGTTTTTTCTCTGTATAAATTACAGGGTTGATAAACATTCAAACTTAAGAAGTTTTAACTGAATCATAGTAAAGTTTTCAGTTTTAAATCAAATAAGATGATGACATTTAAATTTAGATTTTAAAAGATGATTTAAAACTAGGTTGTAGGATATCATCACTGTAACTTTGGTTACAGGCAATCAAGAAAAAAATGTGATAAATTCAAGTATTATAAAAAGCTAATCCAAGTTAATAACTTAAATTCTTACTGCAAATCATGTTTTTTAAAACAAAAATGAAGATTTTTAGTTGGGTATTTACAGAGCAGTTTGAGTTTGAAAACAAAATCAATTTTTTTTGAATTCCTATTGATCAATCTAATTATAAATGTTGAAATTTGGATCGAAGCAAATATAAACATCATTGATTTTGAGAAAATTATCAGATAAATATTCTATTGCATATACTGTTGGATCGAATCCATTTTAGGGTTTTATTTCAAGCTTTGGTTCATGTCAGTAACATGGTGAGTACGACTCCTATACATGATCGAGTGTCACGAATCTCTGGTGGATGGTTGCTCGTCGTGTTGTCGTGGTGTGGACGAAGGCGGGGAGACTCCGGTGGTCTTAGCAGGGGTGGTGAAGTAATTATGTCGTTTTGGGTGGAGCTACAGATTTCGAACCGTATGCTAATTTTCGATTCGAAATTTTTGAAGGCAATTCGAACTTGATTTTCAAGTAGGCGTGCGATTTGTGGTTTGCCGGAGAGGTAGTAGTTGGTCGGAGTTCGCCGACGTGGTTGTGCACGTGTACGACAATCTCGTGTAACAGGTGGGTTCTCGTGCGATTGGGTTAGATACTCGGGGTCGAGCTCGAGTTTGTAGAGGGGTTCCTGTACCAGTTTTGTCTCTAAACTTTAAACTGGAAAAAGAAAAAGAAAAGGGACAGGAAGAAGAAGAGTAGATGGGGGAAAGGAGATAGGCTCGGGGAAGGAACGAGAGAAGCTCGAGTAACACTCGAGTAAAACCTTGTGTTGCTCGGGTTTGTGTTAAAAATGGGTTAAGCCCAGGCAAATTTTCCAGTGATAATGTTAAATAAGTGTTCAAATTTCAATTTTAAGTCAAGAGTAATTAATCAGTTAATTTAATAATGTTTAAGATTAATTAATTTATAATTAAGGGTTAATTTATTTAGTAATTAATGATGAATTAAATTATAATTAGAGATTTAATAAATTAATAATTAAGGATTAATTTATTTAAAATTAAGGATTAATTACTTAATTAATTAAGTTGTTAATGACTTAATGAAATTTAAAAATAATTTATCAAGAAGAATAAATTAAGATATATGATTTTTTTTCTTTCTATGATAAATTTACTTGATATATAATTAATTAACAAGCAGGATTTAAAGGAAATTAAAGTAACTGAATTAATTCATCTAATTGTTAGATGGTTGATTATTATTGAAATGCTTTGAGCAGTTTGATATCCCTGTTTGTGATTATGATGCTTTGCGATATAAATTACTCTGTGCTGAGCTGTGATTTCTGTTTCTGTGATATATTACTAGAATATGAAAACCCTTGACCCATAACACGGCACTTGAATTTCGATGCGACAGGGAGTCGGATTCCAGTTGGTTATCCGAAACCCACATCGAATTGTAATAGTGAATCTTTGTGACTGATAAATTTATTTTATCTATGAATCTGTGAATGAAGATAAGCGTTGTGGATTATACCGCTTATCGATATATCTGTGATGATTGATGTTGTGCACTATTGTGTGAAATCCCTGGACTACACTATACACACACAAATATGGATTTCACGTGGAAATCGGTTAAATCACAGATGATGTAAATTGATGTTTTTAAATTGAAATTTTAATTTCAATTGATTTTGAAATTGGAAATTTGGGTTTAAAGTGAAAAGCTTTTGAAATAGAATTTCAAAGATAAAAGTTATTTTGAATAACTTAATCGAGTTTTGAAATTTAAATAATTTGATTTAAATTTGAATTCAAGTTTGAAATTGAATTCTATGATTTGAAACTAGGGATTAAAAATGATGTACAAGTTATATATGGGTTAAACCATTTTAAAGGTATTGATTTGGGAATTTGAATTTAATTCAAGGGTTTTAACTCGTGTAAATATAACTGGATTTTTCTGAAAAGAAACTATTTGTTTTCAAATAGTAAAAGCTTTCACATAAGTAATGAACTTCCAATTTGTGTTGAAAGAATTTCAAGTTTGAAATAGAATTGAAATGTTTTGAAATTTATGAAATAAGTCTTTGATTCAAAGACCGAACGAGTTAATCTAACTTGAAATGGAATTGTTTTGGAAGACTATGAATGAATCTTTGGAAACGAGTTTTGAAAGCTATAAGTTAAATCTTGATTTAAAGATTTAACGAGTAAATCTATTAAAATGGAAATTGTTTTGAAATCCATGAATGAATCTTTGGGAATGGGGTGAACTTTGTGAATTGAATCTTTTTGTTTAAAAGATTAAAGTGTGGAAATTGTTTAAACCATTGAAGGTTTTTGAAATGAATCTTTTTTGTTTAAAAGATTGGAAATGGTAAATTGTTTTAACCATTCGAATGAAAAGTTTTGGGCTTTAAGCTGTGATTTAACTGAGACCCCAGTATCCATATGATTTTTAATTGCGCTCGTTATTCGGTTTAGCCGGGAGAAGACCTTTGTGTCATATATCCCATTTCGAATAGTGTTACGACGATATGGATAGCATTTGAAGACCGGTGGTGAAGACCGGGTATTTGCGAGAGCGATAGGATGACCTATCGATTGTATCTGCACTGAGTAGGTACGGTATAGAGATTCCCTACGTGATGGGAAGTCCGATCGAGATTGTGAATACCCGGATTTGCAAGGGCTTCTTCGGAAGTGCCTTCGGTTCTGTTCGAACCCGGAACAGACTTGTATGGATGTGTGTCTGACGTTACACTTTGAGATGTAAAGCTGGTTTCTATCAAATACATTTCTGTTGGTGGCGGAGAATTTATTCTCTTAGCTTAACACCCTTCTCTGAGATGTACGAGCTCAGAGGTTATGTAGTTGATGGTTACTAGTGATACATTCCCAATTTGGTAATGTGGCATACGAAGTGCTGCTGATCATTGGTTGATCAAAGCGTGGCTTTGTGAAAAAGCATGGCTTTGTGAAAAAGCGTAGTTTTGTGGACGAGACTTCGTCGAGCCTCACAACCCGGTAATGGTCGAAACAGGAATGTTGCGACAAAGGTTTGTAGGGGTAGCGCCCCTAGGGTATGTCATTTCCTTCTGGATAAAGGGTGGTATCATGGTATGGAGCCCAGATACTTAACTCGTGTGGACATGGTAATTTATTGCTGTATGATGTTGCTTTGTTGGTTTTCGGGATCCCGGGATAAAGGTTGGTTACGACCGGGGGATGACATGACTCGTGTGTTAGTTACCTAGTTACAGCTGTACAGCGTGAGGTAGCGTCAGTGTGTTAGTTACCTAGTTACAGCTGTACAGCGTGAGGTAGCGTCGGCCTTTTGTTTGCAGAGATCCGGTTAGGATCCGGGGCGTCTTTCCAGAGGCGTTTCTATTTCGGTAAGGAAGTTCCTTAGCCTGATCATTTGTTGGAAATCCAAAGAAACAATACGAACCCTGTACGGTTTTAGTTGTATTACCTGCTATGGAATGTGGCGGTAACCTGCTATTGAACGTAGTAGCTATAGTAGGCATACAATGAAATGTTGTATGCTGGCTAAGATTAATATTATATTTTCGAAATGTTTTTCGACACTATGCACTAGTAATAATATTAAAGAGTTTTTCCAGCGTAGTAAACATGTTTGACTATCATAAGGAGAAATCTCCTCCAATTCTGCGATTGCATTGTGTGTGTGGCGGGAGGCCTTATGGTAGTTTCATTTTCGAAAAGCATTGCGGGTTTCAATGTTAAAAGCCTTTTGTATTTGTTTTAAAGATAAACTGTTTTTGTTGCTCACACCAGTCCCATGACTGACCCGGAGTTTATTGTTCCCTTCCTAAACTCTGGGTGCCCACAATTTTTCCACACGGGCAGTCTAGAGTTGAGTTTTCTCAGATATTCAGGTTTGGTAGATTATCTGGAGCTAGTCAGTTCTTGGAGTTCATGGATTGACGTTGCTTATCTTGGAGCACTCTATTGGAGATATTCTATCCGCTGCTAGTGTTATCTATTTTCTTTTCCGCTGCTATTTCTTGTATCATATCTCTGATGTATATTGGTATCTGTTGTATCATTTTGTTGTATCATACTGTATCGGATTTTGTATCTGTCATTGTATCAATGTTATATATATATTGATATATTCTTTTTCTTCCGCTGTGTTGTTATACTTAATGTTGTTATAAGCTCCGGCGAATCGGATTTGAACGGTCGAATCTGCGGCATTCTAGTACAATGTGAAGTACGGATGTTGATTTTCGAGTGCGAAAATCCGAGTCGTTACATTTGGTATCAGAGCTAAGGTTGAACTTTAGCTCAGGAGTGTAACACATTAAGTAGCTCATTAGAGATAGGGTGAAGTATACCCTAGAATGAGTAATTCTCAGATATCCGTCCGAATGCCTCAGTAAATTCTCTTGCTATCTACTGATAGTGAGTATGAGTGCGAGAAGAGGATGAGATAGGGGACAGGGGAATACCACTATAAATGGTGAATACGCTGTAACAACGAGGAAGTAATCTTTTCTATATCAATCTCTTTTGTTCAGCATTTTTTCTCAATTCTTCCATGATTTCTGGTCGATCCAGAAAAGAAAATTTCGATATATTAATATGGGACATAAACTCCAGATAGGCCAAATTGTTTGTTTGGATGTATTGGTTGAATTGTTTGCATTGGTTTCTATGGTTGATAGATATGATTTAGTTCTAAACTGAGAATTTTGAAAATTGTATCCATAGATCTATCTATTCTTTGGGATCCAGTATATTCTACGAATGGTTAGTTATCCTTTCGAACCGACCGATGCCACTCCATATTTCGTAGATCTGGATAACCCAAGTATCTTGTGAAGTTGTAAACAGATTCGTTCTTGTATCTGTTATTGATATTCTGATTTGGTGAACCAAATGCAGAATAGATGTTCAATTTGATTAGATGAAACATTCTTCATCTGTTTTTGTTTTCGTGCCTGTGAATTTCGAGGACGAAATTCTTTTAAGGGGGGAAGTTTGTAACGACTCCAGATTTTTATTTAATTTAAATTAATAATTTATTGAATTTTTGAATTAAATTGAGTAATTAAATAAATTTTTGGATAAAAATTTGTAAATTTAATTAGAAAATTTGAGCGAGTTTCCCGATTCACAATTTTATTTGAACGATCATTTAAATTTAAAAAAAAATGTATAAGTCATAAATGCAATGTCCCCAGCCACCATAACAAAATCACTAAAGCCATCACATCATCTTCCTCTTCTCAGCCGAGTAAAATTATGCAGTATTATAAACATAGAATATCTTTGTATACTTGTAAAATAAAGAAAAAAGGAAATATATTCTATAACTTCTTTTATACTTCAAACTGTAAACTATTTTTCCTTTGTCACTTTTCATTTCCAATTCGAGCCAAGTTAAACTAAGCTACAATTTCATTTAAAACCTAAAACAACAATCAAATCCGGAAGCATGCAATTACAAAGCAAAATGATGTAGCCTGTAAATAGATATGCTAGGCAAGTAGAAATAAGATATGTGGCCTGTAAAGGCAAGTAAAGGGAAAATATCTATATAAAATAAGGTTAGTAGGAGACATGAAGTACTCAAATAATAAATGCTTTCATCTCTTAGCAGCAAATAGGTCATTCGAAATGTTGAAGTATCATTTCAGCCTCCTTTTATAAAAGATCTCTGATCAATAAAAAAAAGGGGGAATAATTATGCTTGTATACAAACTCAGATCTTACCCCTGTACAAACTTAGCATTTTATATAGACATTTTCTTATGTCTACCTATTTTCATTCGTTCAACACATAACAAACCTGAGAATAATAAAGCAACATTTCCATCTTTAAAATTGAAGCATTATACAATAATAAAGACAAACAGATTTAAAGGAAGATCAAAGCAAACCATTTTCCAGTTTTAAATGTTCAAGCTGTTTTCAACATAAATGATGAGCTCTGTTCTTCTCAAAAGCAAAGGTGAGCAACTCTTATTTTTAGAAGCTTACCTTATTTTGATTTCTTGATGCTTGTGAGTAAACATCTACTTAAAGGCTTTAAGTTAACTGTAAAGATGATTCTTTTGTTTCATGGCATTGTATATGTTTATCTTTGAATATAAATTGGTGTATGTATATATATACAGGTCACACTGTATATTGTTTTTTCTCTGTATAAATTACAGGGTTGATAAACATACTCAAGAAGTTTTAACTGAATCATAGTAAAGTTTTCAGTTTTAAATCAAATAAGATGATGACATTTAAATTTAGATTTTAAAAGATGATTTAAAACTAGGTTGTAGGATATCATCACTGTAACTTTGGTTACAGGCAATCAAGAAAAAAATGTGATAAATTCAAGTATTATAAAAAGCTAATCCAAGTTAATAACTTAAATTCTTACTGCAAATCATGTTTTTTAAAACAAAAATGAAGATTTTTAGTTGGGTATTTACAGAGCAGTTTGAGTTTGAAAACAAAATCAATTTTTTTGAATTCCTAGTGATCAATCTAATTATAAATGTTGAAATTTGGATCGAAGCAAATATAAACATCATTGATTTTGAGAAAATTATCAGATAAATATTCTATTGCATATACTGTTGGATCGAATCCATTTTAGGGTTTTATTTCAAGCTTTGGTTCATGTCAGTAACATGGTGAGTACGACTCCTATACGTGATCGAGTGTCACGAATCTCTGGTGGATGGTTGCTCGTCGTGTTGTCGTGGTGTGGACGAAGGCGGGGCGACTCCGGTGGTCTTAGCAGGGGTGGTGAAGTAATTATGTCGTTTTGGGTGGAGCTACAGATTTCGAACCGTATGCTAATTTTCGATTCGAAAATTTTGAAGGCAATTCGAACTTGATTTTCAAGTAGGCGTGCGATTTGTGGTTTGCCGGAGGGGTAGTAGTTGGTCGGAGTACGCCGACGTGGTTGTGCACGTGTACGACAATCTCGTGTATCAGGTGGGTTCTCGTGCGATTGGGTTAGATACTCGGGGTCGAGCTCGAGTTTGTAGAGGGGTTCCTATACCAGTTTTGTCTCTAAACTTTAAACTGGAAAAAGAAAAAGAAAAGGGACAGGAAGAAGAAGAGTAGATGGGGGAAAGGAGATAGGCTCGGGGAAGGAACGAGAGAAGCTCGAGTAACACTCGAGTAAAACCTTGTGTTGCTCGGGTTTGTGTTAAAAATGGGTTAAGCCCAGGCAAATTTTCCAGTGATAATTTTAAATAAGTGTTCAAATTTCAATTTTAAGTCAAGAGTAATTAATCAGTTAATTTAATAATGTTTAAGATTAATTAATTTATAATTAAGGGTTAATTTATTTAGTAATTAATGATGAATTAAATTGTAATTAGAGATTTAATAAATTAATAATTAAGGATTAATTACTTAATTAATTAAGTTGTTAATGACTTAATGAAATTTAAAAATAATTTATCAAGAAGAATAAATTAAGATATATGATTTTTTTCTTTCTATGATAAATTTACTTGATATATAATTAATTAACAAGCAGGATTTAAAGGAAATTAAAGTAATTGAATTAATTCATCTAATTGTTAGATGATTGATTATTATTGAAATGCTTTGAGCAGTTTGATATCCCTGTTTGTGATTATGATGCTTTGCGATATAAATTACTCTGTGCTGAGCTGTGATTTCTGTTTCTGTGATATATTACTAGAATATGAAACCCTTGACCCGTAACACGGCACTTGAATTTCGATGCGACAGGGAGTCGGATTCCAGTTGGTTATCCGAAACCCACATCGAATTGTAATAGTGAATCTTTGTGACTGATAAATTTATTTTATCTATGAATCTGTGAATGAAGATAAGCGTTGTGGATTATACCGCTTATCGATATATCTGTGATGATTGATGTTGTGCACTATTGTGTGAAATCCCTGGACTACACTATACACACACAAATATGGATTTCACATGGAAATCGGTTAAATCACAGATGATGTAAATTGATGTTTTTAAATTGAAATTTTAATTTCAATTGATTCTGAAATTGGAAATTTGGGTTTAAAGTGAAAAGCTTTTGAAATAGAATTTCAAAGATAAAAGTTATTTTGAATAACTTAATCGAGTTTTGAAATTTAAATAATTTGATTTAAATTTGAATTCAAGTTTGAAATTGAATTCTATGATTTGAAACTAGGGATTAAAAATGATGTACAAGTTATATATGGGTTAAACCATTTTAAAGGTATTGATTTGGGAATTTGAATTTAATTCAAGGGTTTTAACTCGTGTAAATATAACTGGATTTTTTTGAAAAGAAACTATTTGTTTTCAAATAGTAAAAGCTTTCACATAAGTAATGAACTTCCAATTTGTGTTGAAAGAATTTCAAGTTTGAAATAGAATTGAAATGTTTTGAAATTTATGAAATAAGTCTTTGATTCAAAGACCGAACGAGTTAATCTAACTTGAAATGGAATTGTTTTGGAAGACTATGAATGAATCTTTGGAAACGAGTTTTGAAAGCTATAAGTTAAATCTTGATTTAAAGATTTAACGAGTAAATCTATTAAAATGGAAATTGTTTTGAAATCCATGAATGAATCTTTGGGAATGGGGTGAACTTTGTGAATTGAATCTTTTTGTTTAAAAGATTAAAGTGTGGAAATTGTTTAAACCATTGAAGGTTTTTGAAATGAATCTTTTTTGTTTAAAAGATTGGAAATGGTAAATTGTTTTAACCATTCGAATGAAAAGTTTTGGGCTTTAAGCTGTGATTTAACTGAGACCCCAGTATCCATATGATTTTTAATTGCGCTCGTTATTCGGTTTAGCCGGGAGAAGACCTTTGTGTCATATATCCCATTTCGAATAGTGTTACGACGATATGGATAGCATTTGAAGACCGGTGGTGAAGACCGGGTATTTGCGAGAGCGATAGGATGACCTATCGATTGTCTCTGCACTGAGTAGCTACGGTATAGAGATTCCCTAAGTGATGGGAAGTCCGATCGAGATTGTGAATACCCGGATTTGCAAGGGCTTCTTCGGAAGTGCCTTCGGTTCTGTTCGAACCCGGAACAGACTTGTATGGATGTGTGTCTGACGTTACACTTTGAGATGTAAAGCTGGTTTCTATCAAATACATTTCTGTTGGTGGCGGAGAATTTATTCTCTTAGCTTAACACCCTTCTCTGAGACGTACGAGCTCAGAGGTTATGTAGTTGATGGTTACTAGTGATACATTCCCAATTTGGTAATGTGGCATACGAAGTGCTGCTGATCATTGGTTGATCAAAGCGTGGCTTTGTGAAAAAGCGTGGCTTTGTGAAAAAGCGTAGTTTTGTGGACGAGACTTCGTCGAGCCTCACAACCCGGTAATGGTCGAAACAGGAATGTTGCGACAAAGGTTTGTAGGGGTAGCGCCCCTAGGGTATTTCATTTCCTTCTGGATAAAGGGTGGTATCATGGTATGGAGCCCAGATACTTAACTCGTGTGGACACGGTAATTTATTGCTGTATGATGTTGCTTTGTTGGTTTTCGGGATCCCGGGATAAAGGTTGGTTACGACCGGGGGATGACATGACTCGTGTGTTAGTTACCTAGTTACAGCTGTACAGCGTGAGGTAGCGTCAGTGTGTTAGTTACCTAGTTACAGCTGTACAACGTGAGGTAGCGTCGGCCTTTTGTTTGCAGAGATCCGGTTAGGATCCGGGGCGTCTTTCCAGAGGCGTTTCTATTTTGGTAAGGAAGTTCCTTAGCCTGATCATTTGTTGGAAATCCAAAGAAACAATACGAACCCTGTACGGTTTTAGTTGTATTACCTGCTATGGAATGTGGCGGTAACCTGCTATTGAACGTAGTAGCTATAGTAGGCATACAATGAAATGTTGTATGCTGGCTAAGATTAGTATTATATTTTCGAAATGTTTTTCGACACTATGCACTAGTAATAATATTAAAGAGTTTTTCCAGCGTAGTAAACATGTTTGACTATCATAAGGAGAAATCTCCTCCAATTCTGCGATTGCATTGTGTGTGTGGCGGGAGGCCTTATGGTAGTTTCATTTTCGAAAAGCATTGCGGGTTTCAATGTTAAAAGCCTTTTGTGTTTGTTTTAAAGATAAACTGTTTTTGTTGCTCACACCAGTCCCTTGACTGACCCGGAGTTTATTGTTCCCTTCCTAAACTCTGGGTGCCCACAATTTTTCCACACGGGCAGTCTAGAGTTGGGTTTTCTCAGATATTCAGGTTTGGTAGATTATCTGGAGCTAGTCAGTTCTTGGAGTTCATGGATTGACGTTGCTTATCTTGGAGCACTCTATTGGAGATATTCTATCCGCTGCCGGTGTTATCTATTTTCTTTTCCGCTGCTATTTCTTGTATCATATCTCTGATGTATATTGGTATCTGTTGTATCATTTTGTTGTATCATACTGTATCGGATTTTGTATCTGTCATTGTATCAATGTTATATATATTGATATATTCTTTTTCTTCCGCTGTGTTGTTATACTTAATGTTGTTATAAGCTCCGGCGAATCGGATTTGAACGGTCGAATCTGCGGCATTCTAGTACAATGTGAAGTACGGATGTTGATTTTCGAGCGCGAAAATCCGAGTCGTTACACTATGTAGCTCAGGAGACGAGCTGGAGGAGTCTCAGGCGTATTCCACGTACTTGATTATATTCTACTGTATGTGTATGCTGTATATTCGGCACGAATGAGGACAAGTTATTACAATTGTCCAGATTGATTTGTTGATTGTTGTGCTCTGATGATGTTATGTATATTAACAGTTACAGTTTCTTTTCTATAAAGATATGTTATTCTTTATTATATATTTTTCTGCTACGATTGTGAGATTCTATGTTATTGTTTCTGTTTCTTCTATCTTTCTTTCTTCTCTTTTCTCTTAACAATCGGGTTTTTCAGCATTCGATTTCTCGGCATGTAATACAGTGGATGTATTGATGTCGATTTTCGAGGGTCAAAAATGCCGGTCATTACATGACCTATAATTTTTAAAACTTGTTTTATATTCCAATTCACTTTCAAAACTCAATTTTTATGTTTTGACTTTCTTTAACCCTCTTACTAACTTAGAAAAAGTTTTGCATTTAAAGGTAATGTTTAAAAACCTTCTATAAAACCTTTTTAATCAACACTTAAGCAACTAGTTTAAAAGCAAGAGATTTTCTATGTTGCTTATACGAGTTTAAATGCTAACTTTCTTAGCATATACAACACAATGTACATGTCCACCATATAACTTACATGCTATACATAAGCAAGATCATAACTTTCCATCCATACACACATTTCAAACTTTAATTCCTAAGCTAAACTAAACATCACATCCAAGCATATATGTGTACATACTACCCAACATCAATATCCAACCAAAGAAGCAATGATTTTTGACAACAAAGTATGCATCAAATTAAAGTTAGAAACTTTAAATAAAATAGTGAGCTTTTACTCACCAAAAGTTATCCAAAATAACCCGAATTTTCATAAAAATTATGGTAAGACCTTGAACTTAGCTTAGCTTTTGGAAAAAAAATTGAGATTTTGAAGGTCTGTAGTTGTTTGCGCCAAAAATGGTCACAAACCCCAAGTGTAATGAAAGCACCAGCGTATGAATACGAATCAGCAATATTCACACACAAATCACAGATCTTAAGTAAGTAGCAAGCAACAATCAAGAAATAATGAACAATGACACACAATTTATAGTGGTTCGGCTATCTCCGGCCTACGTCCACTTCAAGGTTTTTATGATTTTATTGCTCGATGCTTGAAGATTACAATTTCGTATTGTTGGATTACAACTAATTTGCTGAACTAAGTCTGAATCTAAGGCAGCAATGGTGATCTGGAGTAAATCTGGCAGAATCTGGGCGCTCTTTGCTCTCAAAGTTCTCCGACCCCTTTTCTGAATGACCAGGGGCTCTATTTATAGGTGTAGGAGGCTGATATTTCGCCTAAAATGAGGGGAGACCAGTTCTGGTACGTTAGGAGGCCCACATGGCCGGAATCTGGAGTCCCGGGCCCACTTTTGGATCGATTCGACCCTTGGTTCGAATCGATCAAGAAACTATCCAATCAAGCTGAAATTTGGTGTGAACATTCCTCATCATGTGTTGAAGCTTCTGTGAAAATTTCATAGCATTTGGATATGTAGATCTCAAGTTATGATCGATTCAAGGTTGCATTTCTGGTTGACTAGCCTGGTTCGAATCGATCTAGTTCGAATCGATTCGTTCGAATCGATCCAGCGCGTGCTTCTGGGATGACGTGGAGCGCTTCCTTCGAGTCGATCCTCCTTTTTCTCCTAGCTTTACTGAGTCAAATCCTTGGTTTTAGCTGTGGTGGATTCGAGATGTATCGATTCGAAGATGGGAATGGATTCGAGGCAAGGTATGTTCGAATCGGTCATGGCCTAAACTTGTTGTTCGATTCGAAGTTGTTCAAACCGTATGGATTCGATGCTAGGCATAGGATGGTTCCAGTGTGCTCGTTCGTATCGATTGTTGGAAACCGACACGAAGTCACCTCTTAAGGATGGATTCGAACTAACGATACCGGGTCGATTCGAAGTGATACGCCTTTGTGATTTCGAGGGAACTCGTTTCGATGGAGTCGAAGACCTGCAGCTCTGATGGATACGAAGTAGACGGAGTCGAACATGATGGATTCGAAGCAATGCTTTTCCCCTCGATTCGAACCAACCTTCCCTTATGGATTCGAGACTAGCTTATCTCATCCATTTCCTTTTGGCGATATCTTGAGCATACGAACTCGGATTGACTCGAAACTTGGAACGTTGTTTCATCTGGCCCTTCTTGACATGTCTTATCGATTGCGGCCCGATCCGGACTCGGGCAAAATTCATCGATATCCATGGTGAACCTGCGATGCGCAATCGATGTTCATGACTAATAATCATCGATTTTCAGTTAATCTTTGGGTATCTCGACTTTGCCAAAAGTTGGGATAACATTTTGCCCCCCAAAACATGCCTTTTTGGTAAAAGGCGTGTTTTGATCAGTCTCAAGTTGGATGCAGTGAGTTCATGTTTTACTCATAGCTTATAGCATTTTCAATCAAGTCCATGGCTGTTCGAAGCCGAATTGTTATCAATTTTTTCCAGTGGAAGTTAAGAATGAAATCCCACGGTCTCTCCGTACTATTGATGGTCATTCTGGACCCTTGTCAAACCCATTCTAGATTTAGCGATTGAATAGAAAGATCCTATTGCACTCCGGCGTTGCTTTCTATCCCTTGCACTCTGGCCCCAACTAGGGCGTATAGCGATGTCTTGGTCGTTCTCGACCGATCATAGCCTCTCCGGGCTCATGCTGGATCCCATCCTGTCACTCTCCGGTGAAGGGGAAACAACGTTAAGTGAGTCAATCCTGTCGCTCTCCGGCGAAGCGGCTCACCTCCTGCACTCCGGTTCAGTGTATCTGAACGTTAAGCGATGTCATAACCTGAATCGTCGGTCGATCACAGCCTCTCCGGGCTCATGCTGGATCCCATCCTATCACTCTCCGGTGAAGGGGAAACAACGTTAAGTGAGTCAATCCTGTCGCTCTCCGGCGAAGCGACTCACTTCCTGCACTCCGGTTCAGTGTATCTGAACATTAAGCGATGTCATGGCCTAAATCGTGGGCCGATCATAGCCTCTCCGGGCTCTTATCGAATCCTGATCTAATCACTCTCTGGTGAATAGGAAACGATGCTTAAGTGAGTTGATCCTGTCGCTCTCCGGCGAAGCAACTCACTTCTTGCACTCCGGACCCTACCTCTCCGGGTAGGATCATAAAGCGATCATGTCTATATTGATATCTTATGATTATCCTTTAACTCTCCGGTCAAAGGTTTATTTTAATAAGTGTTTCTTTATTAAATTCAAATCCTAGATGTTCAATCTCAAACACCAGGAAAAAACAAGATAATGCCTCTCCGGGCGGAGCGGTCTATTTCCATCTCAGAGCATGCCTAGGGATCTCTCCGGTTCCCGTACATGAGTAAGTGGGATAGCCGTTTTATTTTGGAAATCAAATCTAAGAAAACTAATCGACCAGAGTCCGAATCTTGAACTTGGCCCTTGCCATCACAATCAGTTGATGACGAGTCGTGATCCCGATCCAGGATCATTCCTGTTTGGTTGAGTCGGCAGTTGTTCGGGTCTAACCGCCGTCGTACGTTCTCTTACATACTGCGGCAATCTACCACTCCTGGCATGTTCTTCCACCTCATCCTTCAGGTGGCGGCATTCATCGGTAGTGTGCCCATCCAGCTCATGGAATAGGCAGTACTTTCCAGTCCTACGCTCCCGCTCCGTGGGGTCTCTCCTTGGTGGCTTTCGATAGGGGAGTTGCCCCCGAGTTTCAGTGTAAATTCGTTCAAGTCCTGCCACCAAGTCTGTGTACTGCCTGAATCTAGGCTCTCGGAATTTCTTCCGTTTGTCAGGACCATCAGGTGCATCATCCTGCTTTCTCTTTCCTTTGTCTGCCCTGGACTGTTCCCTGGCGGTTCCTTCGCCTTGTGCAACATTTATTTCCTGCCTCTCAGCTCGTGATTCCTCTAATCGAATGAATTTTTCAGCTTCGTGGAAAAACTCTCCAAGATCTTGCGGTGGATCTTTAGTCAAAGAATCTTTGAATTCGGTGCCTTCTCCAACTCCTGCCACTGCCGCCATCAAAATCATTGATGGGTCCGGGCGATCTACAGAAGTCACCGTCGCATTAAATCGTAACAAAAAATCTTTTATGGACTCTCCGGTCCTTTGTTTTATCGATGCCAAAGTCATCACGCTCTTAGGTCGCGTCACGTGAACCCTAAACTGCTTCATGAAGCAATCCACAAGCTCGCCCCATGTCCTGATTGATCCGGTTTCTAGCTGCCTAAACCAAAGCGCAGCCAGATCTGATAAGAATAAGGGGAAACATCGTGCCATCACTTCCTCGGATGCTCCCAGCACTTCCATGTGTCTGATATATCTGGTGATATGCATAGTCGGGTCTGATTTCCCGTCATAAGGATTCAGCGTTGGTAGTTTGAACTTCGGAGGGTTCCTTGCATTCCTGATATTCGGAGCGAACGGACTCCGACTAACTTCTTCCAATCCTCCTCCTGAAAACCCTCCTCTCATGAGTCGTCTCACTAGGCCGATCATTCTTTCATCTCCATCTAGGGGTTGCCCCCTTGTCATGTCTCTGTCTTGCCCTCCGAGTCTTGTAGGGAATTCTGGTACGTACTCTTCGGGCGGCCCGTTAGCATTTGTGTTGGCCCTAGCCGGTTGAGCTCCTTCCAAAGGTCCTTCTGCGTCGGATCTTGCGGGCCTGCCCCCAAGCCCTTGTTGATTGCCTTCTAGTTCTGTATTCTGTCCTTCATTGGGTTCCATAGGCCTAGCTCCTTGTTCCACATTCACAGCCGTTGTAGCTGGTCCAGGGTTCTGCGTCCCCGCAGCTCTCATCTGCTCGAAGAAATTCTGCAGCATCTCTTGTTGGCTTTTCATCATTCTTTCCTGCATTACGTTATTCATCGCTTCCATCTCATCTCTAGTAATGTAGATCGAAGCGTGTCCTTCTCCAGCGCCAGAGGATGCCTCTTGACTTCCTGCTTGTTGGCTCCTCTCAGTTCTTTGTCTAGTTTGTCGAGTCATTGAAGAGTCAGATCTGAATCCTTAAAATTCCGAATCTTAATTTTGAATTTGGTGTAGCGGGTGCTAGTTCTTCTCAGTGAAAGCACCAAAGTGTTTGCGCCAAAAATGGTCACAAACCCCAAGTGTAATGAAAGCACCAGCGTATGAATACGAATCAGCAATATTCACACACAAATCACAGATCTTAAGTAAGTAGCAAGCAACAATCAAGAAATAATGAACAATGACACACAATTTATAGTGGTTCGGCTATCTCCGGCCTACGTCCACTTCAAGGTTTTTATGATTTTATTGCTCGATGCTTGAAGATTACAATTTCGTATTGTTGGATTACAACTAATTTGCTGAACTAAGTCTGAATCTAAGGCAGCAATGGTGATCTGGAGTAAATCTGGCAGAATCTGGGCGCTCTTTGCTCTCAAAGTTCTCCGACCCCTTTTCTGAATGACCAGGGGCTCTATTTATAGGTGTAGGAGGCTGATATTTCGCCTAAAATGAGGGGAGACCAGTTCTGGTACGTTAGGAGGCCCACATGGCCGGAATCTGGAGTCCCGGGCCCACTTTTGGATCGATTCGACCCTTGGTTCGAATCGATCAAGAAACTGTCCAATCAAGCTGAAATTTGGTGTGAACATTCCTCATCATGTGTTGAAGCTTCTGTGAAAATTTCATAGCATTTGGATATGTAGATCTCAAGTTATGATCGATTCAAGGTTGCATTTCTGGTTGACTAGCCTGGTTCGAATCGATCTAGTTCGAATCGATTCGTTCGAATCGATCCAGCGCGTGCTTCTGGGATGACGTGGAGCGCTTCCTTCGAGTCGATCCTCCTTTTTCTCCTAGCTTTACTGAGTCAAATCCTTGGTTTTAGCTGTGGTGGATTCGAGATGTATCGATTCGAAGATGGGAATGGATTCGAGGCAAGGTATGTTCGAATCGGTCATGGCCTAAACTTGTTGTTCGATTCGAAGTTGTTCAAACCGTATGGATTCGATGCTAGGCATAGGATGGTTCCAGTGTGCTCATTCGTATCGATTGTTGGAAACCGACACGAAGTCACCTCTTAAGGATGGATTCGAACTAACGATACCGGGTCGATTCGAAGTGATACGCCTTTGTGATTTCGAGGGAACTCGTTTCGATGGAGTCGAAGACCTGCAGCTCTGATGGATACGAAGTAGACGGAGTCGAACATGATGGATTCGAAGCAATGCTTTTCCCCTCGATTCGAACCAACCTTCCCTTATGGATTCGAGACTAGCTTATCTCATCCATTTCCTTTTGGCGATATCTTGAGCATACGAACTCGGATTGACTCGAAACTTGGAACGTTGTTTCATCTGGCCCTTCTTGACATGTCTTATCGATTGCGGCCCGATCCGGACTCGGGCAAAATTCATCGATATCCATGGTGAACCTGCGATGCGCAATCGATGTTCATGACTAATAATCATCGATTTTCAGTTAATCTTTGGGTATCTCGACTTTGCCAAAAGTTGGGATAACAGTAGTGCCAAAGTATTTTCGACCATGATGGAGACAAGGCTCGGACTTGGGTTAAAATAAGTGTTATGGGTCTTGTTTCAGAAGAGAGGAGGTGTAGAGAAGAAAGAAGTGATTTTTTTAACTTTAAAAATATGGAAGAAAGAAGTGATTTTTTTTAACTTTAAAAATATGGAAGCCATTAAAGAGTTTGAGAGCTTAAGGGAGAAGAAGATGGAAAAAGGTGAAAATGAAAAGGAAAACAAAGGAGGCTCTTTCATAGAGAAGGGGATGTGTAGTGAAGAAGTGTAAAGGAGAAGTTAAATTAAAAGTGTAAAGGAGAAGCTTATTTTAGATATATAGACGAAGCTTTTGCCACATGCTTCCCTTTTAGCTTCCTCGGTGCTTCACTCTTAAAAGTCTTCATTTATTTAATTTTTTAAGTACTCAAAAAAATTTGTTTTATTTAATCTCCTTCGGTAACATTTGTAGGCTAACAAAGCTTCCAAGAGAAGCCATTAAAGTTTCCAAGCAATGATATCAAAACAAAGCTTCCAAGAGAAGCTAGAAAACAAAGCTTCCAAGAGAAGCTATCAACCAAAATGATGTGTATTCAAGAAGCTAATGGAAAATTAGCTTCCCTGAGAAGATAACAACCAACAAGAAGCTTATTCATGAAGCCAAGGGAAAATTCTAGAGTCAGAAAGTCTAAATAAAGCCTTGATGAATTTTGGGCTTGTGAAATAAGTTGGGCACATGAAAGTCAATATCACAAATATAATTCATTTTAAACCATATATATGTTCTCATTTTTAGCAAAAACAATTGAAGAAAACCATATTATATTTCCTTATTTACAACATTAACAAAATATTATTTAAAAATATATTAAATATTCAATTTTAAAGTGATTAAATTACGGGTCATTACATCAGATGCGAAGATTGAGAATAAAGCACATGTTATCATTCTTCTACGTTTCTTACATGTGGAGTATAACATTTTTGCTAACTCGATGATCCACGAGTGCACATCTATTTGCTTGAAGGATGACTAATTTGCATAAGGAGATGTTGAGGAGAAATTTTTGTGAACATGAATATGGAAAATTATTCGAAATGACTTATTATGTAATGGGAAGATGTAGTAGTAGACAAAGATATAGTAGAGATAATAGCAAGTCAAGATCTTAGTCAAGGGGACCTACGAAGTGATTTTGCTATTATTGTAGGAAGTCTGGAAATTATATTGCATCCCGTCCCAAGTTGGAGAAGAAGAAAAATATTTCCAAAAAGGCTTCGACACCTACAACGGAGGCATCAGATACATATTCAGAGAGTGATCGTGGCATATTTACTACTTCTGCCTCTTCTACAAAGAGTTGTGATTAGATTATTGACTCTGGAGCATCCTATTATATAACACCCAATAGGCACCCTTTTTCAACTTATCATCAGTTTGATGGAGGTCAGGTTCTCATGGGCAATAATTCTACTTGCTGCAACATTGGCCTTGAGACAGTAAAGATTAGAATTTTGATGGTGTTGTTCATACTTTGTCTGATGTCAGACATGTGCTTGATTTGAGGTGTAGTTTGATATATATATTAAGGCATTGTGAAACCTTGGCTTTCATTGAAAGTTAATAATGATAGTGATGAGAATGGTGAAATCTATAAATTATATTTGTTGAAGAGTGCCACTATGGTTGTAGAGTTCTTCATTGGTTGTTGATTCTGAAGATTCTAATTCTATTAGGTCGTAGCATTTCCGTAAGGGACGCATTGGAGATCGTAGTTTGGAGGTGAAGAGGAAGAGAGGTTTGATTGATGGCATCCATCATTCAAAACTTGGCTTTTGTGAGGGATGTGTGCTTGGAAAGCAGATGAAGGTTTCTTTTGGCGTTGCGTAACGTAAGTCCAAGATGTTTTGAAGTATTTTCTTAACCGTTGATGCCAAAATGGATCAAAACTCAAAAATAGATTGTAGGAAACCTATGAGACTTAGGTTTAGTAGATAATAGTTGAAATAAAAGGAAAATAACATAAATAAAGTAGAGAGACACAAGATTTTATAGTGGTTCGACAATCTATAGCCTACGTCCACTTTATAGCTTTGTCGCTTATAGATTTAAGGTAGTTTGTTTGAGAATACAAGAGATTTGAAAGAGAATATGTCATAAGCACAAGGGTTATATAGATTCTAAGTCCTAAAATTGCCCAAAGTAGCTGTTTGGGTGAGTATTGCGTGGAGGTAGAAGATGAGGAAAAGGTAGAGCTTCCACATAGTAATGGCAGAAACCAGATCCCATTTTAGTTGCCCCTAGGTTTGTATTTATAGAGGTAGAGGAAGTGTTTGATTAGAAGCCTATTAATAGTAGAGTCTAGTAGTCGGCCCAAGGTTGTACAAGAGAACTCAAAGTCACTAGAGTTGAATAAACAACTTGATACCGAGTCAAATAACTCGATACTAAGTCATTTCCTTAAGTGGAAATGACTCCACCTCTTTTACACTTCCTTCTATCTTTGAGTGGATGTGTTTCGTGCCTTTTCTCTAGTAATTTGGTTAGCGTCGGTGACAGTTCCTTCATCACTTGGATTGTTTTGCTATTTGAGTTGTCTTCATTCCAAGCTTGATGGTCGGTCATCAAAACCTTATGAGAACACTCGGGCATAAGCTATAGGAATAAAGAATAGATGGCATGAAGTTGAGGAGCCAATATTGGACAAAAAATGACTTGGCATTGAGTTTAATGACTTCGTGCCGAGTTGTTTCCTTAGGCTATTTTGAAGTGAATTTTTCTTGAGCCTCTTCTTTGCTTCTTCTAAGCGTACCTGCCAAGTTTTAAGTCATTTTGCCTTCGTCTTGATGCTCTAGCTCCTATTGATTTCTGCTTGGTTAAAAGCCCAGTTAACATTTGCCCCTAAGAGGATGCTTATGTTAAGAAAAAAGCATGCTTTGGATCGAGATAAGTTCTGGACTATTATCCTGCATAATTCCAGTTAGCCGTTTGAATGTCGTCTCGAGACGTTGCCTTCACCTTGTTGATTTTCCATTATCCATTCAACTTAGTTTCAGTTGAAACTCCATTCTTCTGCATTAGCGATGTTTTCTACGCTCCGAAGACTACACAGGCTTTAGGTTAGTATGGAAGTACTCCATAATGCTTCTGGAATAGCATAGGGAGAGGAAAACAACTCGGACATGAGTAGTTTAACTCGGTACCGAGTTGTATGATTCTCTTATAAATTGTATACTTAGAATTTTTTTAACTCTTCACTCTCATCTACCTTCAATTCTTCCCTGAGCTTCCCTAGGGTTTTTCCTCCGAGTCTCCTTGCTTTCGAATCAACTTCCACTTGACCACCTACTTTTAATCTACTCTAGTCATGCCGCCACCGCTTCCTGGTCGTCCGGCCTCACTGCTACTAATCGCCACTACCACCAAGACCTAACATCAACACCTCATTCTTCCTCAAATCAATTAGACCCGAGCCATTTACAAGCCTCAGTGGTCAATTCAAGCAAATAAAGGTTGGTGTGGGTTTGATTCGGAATAGTTGTGATGATGATTTGGATCGGGTTAATAGTAGCTCTAAGAGAGATAGTTGAATTTTGGGCGTGTTTGATCGACGTTTGAGTTGAATTTTTGCCCTGGTAGAATGTATGCCGTTCCAGGACTATATTCTGTTTTCCAATTTCAACCATTTCTCTTTGATAATTGGACCAAGTTTCGATCGCCACATGGGTTCAAATACGATGATTCATTTCCAAAAATTGGACATTTTAGATGATCCCATCGCACCGTTTTCTGTTTTTGCACTTCTGGTGATCCTGAAAAGAAAAACTTTTCGAGTCTCTCTGACAATGGACCTGTTATCGATTTGCAATCGATAATGGGTAAGTTCCCAAAGAGATAATCTTAAAGTACGATGCGATTTGTCTTTCTAGCATGAGCGATCTATCTATAAAGGATGGTCCATTCGTGGTGTTCAGGAAACTGGACTCACTTTCTATAGATAATGTACCGTACTTGCCTCGGTCAATGCTTAGAATCCGTTTGGTCAACACACATCGACTTCCTTTGGATTTCGGGCATTGGTCACATGGGAATTTTATAGAAATAAAACATACCTCACTGTGTTGAACTTAGAGTTTTATTATTTAGAATGACAAGCAAGTCACCCCGCCTTAAGCTCGGTGAAGGAACATCTACACCTTAAGTGGTTGGATCCACCACTGCTCCGGTATCTCCTATTGTTCCTGTCGGGTCAAGTCTGCTCGTTTCATCAGAATATTACAACCCGAAAGTCCCTATAGGCCCTATACTCGGATAGTTTCCTTCTGGAATAAGAATTCTGAACAACTTGCCAGAACAAGTGCCCTCAGTTCTCACGACTAGATTGCTTTGGAATATTTGTTTGCATCATGGCATCCTGAAGATGATGCACTCTTGCCGTCAAGAGCTGAACTTGCACATAACCCTTCATCAAACTTTACCACTTGCAACCGATATATGTGTTTAGGCGGTGCTAGCTACCGTTTAATCGATTCTTAATGGTGGTGTTACAAGAACTTGGACCAGTGCCATTTCAAATACATCCGAGTGGTTATGCACTCTTAAGTTCTCTATATGTGTTGTTCATGAATAGACTTAATTGACCTCCTAGACTTAGTGAATTGACTCATCTCCTCCAGTTCAAAAGGAGAAGAGACCGTCCCTTCTACATGATTATAGAAGCTTATAAGGGGTGCAAGTTGATAGAGAAACTCCACAATAAGCGCTTGGCTTTCAAGAATGAATACTTCTTCGTTCGATTTCCCGAGGGGTTCAACCATCTCTAGCTGTCAAGATGTAAGCTTCTTTTTCTCGGCCTCCTCTATACTAGAGGTTCCAAGTCTTTAACTTGCTACATATTTCATTACAGACATCCCAACTCGAGATGGCAGCGACGAGTATAAAGCAACACTCGATACGTTGAAGGCAGCAACAGCTTTTCAATGCTCTATGGTCTTCCTTCTGACTATTGAAAATCTTTGGGCATAGGCTTGCTTCACTCAGGAAGATCCATTGTGGTCGAGTCTCCAGCCTCAAGCGATTCTAGAATGTGAACCTGTTTAATAGCCTCATCTCGTAGCTCCGACAAGAATACTTAGGGAGATGTGACTGGTTCGTCGAGTGAAGTACAACCTAGGGAAGCTCTTGTGGCCAAGGCCTATTTTCCCGATTTTACTACCGAAGAAGATATCTCGAGGGACAGGGATGAAATAAATAGGATGCCCTCGATTTCGAAGGAGGATGAGCTGATCTAAAGGAGAGAAGGGAACAACCAATGATAGTAAAGGAAGGGGAAGAGGCTGTAGACGATGCCGATGATAATGATTTCCACGCCAGCAAGGATGTGGATGAGTCCTGCGGTGAATTGCTGGAAATGAGCCCAGATCTTCCCAACTCACCTCCTTCAGAACAGCTAATTACCGAGACAATGAGTCCTGAACTTCCTTACATGCCTCCTCCAGAACAGTTAATTACTGTGCCTCTTCAGTCAGTCGGAGGTCAAACCACGCAAACCTCTGTAGAAGACACAACACACCCATGGCCTTTCCATTAATTTGAGCGAATTTGAGGACTTTACAATCAACGATATTATGGACGAGATTAGTTTAGATATCATCCTATCTTCAGGTGATTTCATAAACGAAGGTAGAGAGAATCTGATTTTGAAACCATGTTGATATGGTTGGTAGAGTATATAGGGGGTCATTGGTTCTATAAACTCCACTTAGGATAGAATAATGGACACACGTTCCTGCGTTGAATATAATTCCAAAGTTCCAACAGTAATTCCATTCTACTCCTTATTTCACGTTCGATGGGTCATAGACTCTTCATTCAGCTCTACCAACACTCTAGCTCTGACAAAGATCGGACTCTGGATCCAGTTCAACATCCATCCCATGAAACTGATAAGGAAAGAAGGAGAAGTGTAACGACCCGCTATTTTGGATCATTCAAATCGACAATAAATCCACACATGTCGGACTTGAATAATTCAAAATATCAGATTGTTATTTAAATTTGGCAAAACTCATCATATACAGTAAATAAATCAATCACAGAATCACAGACACAGAGTAATACAATAATACGCAGCGGAATAGATAAAATAGTAGTTCATGAAGCTACTATATAAACATCAGAGTTAGAAATAAAATACAACAGAGTATCTCAAATACAGTGAAGTCTCCAATCCAAACAGATGACTTCTGTGAACAAATCAACTGAAAAGCTGGAAGCTGAATCAAAAGTTGGATCTCCAAACGAAGCTCCAAACTCCAAAGGTGAGTCTCAAATGCTGTATCACTCAGTCTGACCCGAGCGTAAAGCAAAACACAAAACACTCGAGTCAGGATTAACATTCTTATATAAATAAATCCAACTCAAGTGAAATATCAACTGAAATACAAGTAACTTAAAGGATGTTTGGGATAACCATCCTCTAAGGATCTTCATAACTATCTACAAGGTGGAAATATACATTATAACACCGTGGTCATTTCAATTTAATTTATACTTCAAAACCCAAATATTATTTCATTTCAAATATAACTATTTTCCAAGATAGTATATATATTAATTAATTTATAAAGTAAAGCATTTAATTTTCTCAAGTCTCGCAAATCGATTCAAATCAACTTCAAATTCCAAATTCAAATTTATTCAAGCTCCATTCATCAAATCAATTTAGTTCTAAATATACCATTTAAATTTCAATATTTTTCAAGGCTTTAATATTCAACATTTTCAAAGTTAAATTTAATAGTTTCATATAGCTCTTGATTTAACTTTATTATTATTTAATCAGGGAATATTCACTTAATAAACTCAATATCATTTAACTAGCCTTAAATTTTATTTTTTTCTAAATATTTCCTTAAATTTATTTAAACAAGAAATATTCATTAAATTATTTAAATCAAACTCAAGTTATAAATCATATCTTAAGTCCCAATAAGTTTTAAATCGGTTTAATTAAATAAAATTCTTTACTAAATTCAAATTATCTTCCCAACCTTAACTTATTCAAATTATTACTGAAATCTATTTTTGAAACATAAATCTAAATACTCGACCATATTATATGTATTAAATCAATCATTCCCATTTATATATAAAAATTTAAGGCTCAACATTTTAAAACCATATATTTCTTCCCAAAACCATAGAATTTATTTTCAAAATATATATATATATATATATATGGACCAACGGTGTCTGTATATATTTATCATATGGTTAAGTGATACGGATATTTATCATTTCAATCCGTAATTTAAATATATATACGGGTAGATATCATATCAACCCGTAATCCCAATTTCAATTCAAATGAAAATCGCTTGGGTTTATCATTTCAACCCATAACGATTTTCTCCTATTCTAAAGTCCGTTCGGGTATGTATCATTTCAACCCATAGTGAATTCTATACTAACAGGGAACTTGCAGAGTGATAACAGATAATATAAAATACAACAACAGGCATATATCATCAATAATAATATAATAGATACTGGTGTCAGATGTCACAGGTGAACAGTTACAGATAATAGTAATAACAGACATATAACTACTAGATACTGGTGTCAGATGTCACAGGTAAACAGTTACAGATAATAGCATATATACAACAATGAAATTAACTAACAGTAGTGATATTTCAATTGTCGTTTCAATTGAAATTGAATTTAATAAATAAAAGAACGTTAATCGTGAGTGATTGCTCACCTTTCGAGGCTATAGATATTTGACGAAGAAATGAGTTACGAACCCAAGCACGAATTCCAAAGTAAAGCGAGATTGACACTAGTTTGACGAATACAGCTGATAATAAGGAATAGACGAAATCAAATCGGATCTGGATCGATGAAGATAGATGGTATAAGTGAACTTATTTATATATAACTATATATAACTATATATAAAGTAGTCATATTCAAAGTCCAGACATATATTAAATTAAATATATATATATATAGTTTCAAAGATAATAGTTTTCAATTAAAACACACATATAAGATTAAACATATATACATTATATATTTTTTGAAATAAAAACATATATATACTTATATTTTTTTTTCAATACAAGGATATAATTTAAAAGTCAAAACATATATGTGAACACTTAAGCAAATCCATTCGAAAGTTACAAATATATACCAACTAAATGCACACATATGATGTACTATATATATATATAGTCAAATATCTCTAATATATATTTTAAACAAACTGTATAACCTGTAGCCTGTAATATAACTTATCATATTCAAATTTAATGTTTTGAAATCTAAGGTAGTACTTGTATATATAACAGATGCACAGAACTAATATGTCTATCAAGGTACTTATAACTTTTATATTGAAACATAGAATAATATAAACAGTAAGTAGATATGCTACTTCATTTGCAGTAACATATATAAACAAACCAATATTTAACTTTCATACCCAATATATTCAAAATCAATATTTGTTATAAAGACCAATATAAACTTAGTTTGTAATAATATATATCTTGCACTCCAACCGATTTTAAGGTAAATATACTCTTATATATAATGGGCAGGACTAGCAAAATGGGTGAATCGGCTGTCACAAGGACAGGCATGAAATTTTCCAGCACATAAAAAAAAAAAATCTTTATAAACAAGCAAATATATAGATAACCCTTTAACCCACTATTGTAATATACTGTACACGTACATACCTTTCAACAATAACATAACATTAACGACACTTATTTCAAAATTTAATAATTGACATATGTATATGTGAACGAGTGAAAATATACTTATATAAAATATGCAAAGTAGCAGACTATAACCTATACGAAACTGTAAAATAAAAAATGAAAGGGACAAAGCAGTTTTTAAATCATCCTTCTCAAAATCATACAACCCTTATATAAAAAGACGCGTACAACATTATTGTACACATATTAAAATAAGCGTAGCATATATAACTAATATATAGATGGCTTTATAAACATGCAAAACATATAATAATATACAACTATTATACAAATATATACAGACATTATAATATATAATACATCTATACTTACACACGAGAGGGAGGAAAGCCGAGGTAGCCCGGGGAAAAGTAAGGAAGGGATGGCGACTCGCTGGAGGCAGGTGGCGGTCGGCACGTGCGGTGGTTCGAACATGGCTGACGCGACCAAGGCGAGGTTGATGCGTGGCCATTGGTGAGGAAAAACACGTGGAGGGTAGTCGGATAAGTGGCGCGTGCTCTGGGTCGAGCGTTGAGGTGAAGACGAGGCGGGGAGATGAACCAAGGTGGAAGTGAGAGGAGGCGAGGGAGAGATGGGATGTACGGCTTCGGCCTGGTGGTTGATGAGGTGATGGTGGGTCGAAGTGGATGGATGCACGGTTGCGTGAAGGAGGAGGGAGGGTGATGAAGGAGGAAGCCGGGTGGCTCGGCTGTGAAAAGTTTGGTTGGAGATGGGTTTCTCCAAAACTGAAATTGACGTGAGGAGGAAAGAGAAATGGAAGCAGCCATGCCCAAATATGCAATGCAAATGGAAAGAGGCACTGAACTGTATAAAGTTCAAGCATTTCATATGTTATTATTTCTATTCAATAGTGAACAGTAGGCTATGGAAAGTCACAAGAATAGCAACCACAAACAGCTGGAATAATTAAAAGCCATTAATATTTGTTTGGGGAGCAAGTTTTGATTTTTGAAACCGAAGGAAAAAAATTAACGGTCACAATTAAAGCTACCGTTACAGCGAACAGTTTATTGTTTACGCCGCGTACCGGACCCCAAAATACAAAAATAAATATACCGTGGTGATCAGTGCGACGAGACGATCAAAACAGTATACAGATGTCAGTGGTACGACCATCCGATCAAAAGTCGATAATCGGTACCGAAAATGTTGCTATTTTGCCAGAATTAAGATAAACGGAGCAATAGAAGTCCAAATTTGACGAAACGAAGAATGATGTTTCACTCAGAAGATGATTTAGAAATTTACTGTATAAAAATATTCAAGTTTGGAAAACATTTTATTTTCATCAAAAATTAACTGACTTAAATTGAAATAGAATTTCACAAGAAAATAAACTTTAATATTATCAGATGAAAATTTACCAGTTGCTATATTAAAATAGACGTATTCCAAATAATAAATTTTTATTTCCAAATTTTATTGTTTAAATTTCACAGAATTTCAATTAATTTAATAAATAAAATCACTAAAAATTATGGGTCGTTACAAGAAGAAAAGATAGAGAGGCTGATGACGAAGCCCGTCGTGCGGCGAGAGATCACGAGAGAGAGGAGAAGAGAGAAAGGAATGGTGAAGGTGAAGCTCCCGACATATTCACAAGCGCCACAAGTACTCATATGATTGTCGTGGGCCTACAACATCCATCACTCCTCCCCGCATCGAGGTTAGACTGCCGTCGTACAAGAAATCCCATCCTCCCAGGCCATTATTACTACTGCCGTCCCTACTCCTTCTAAACATGCCGAGAAGTATACGCTTCCATTAGGTCCAACTCTCCTTCAGGCTGCTTACCCACAATTTCCTACGTGGGGTCAAGTTTGATTAGACTATAAAACCCATAAATAGAGCCGCCTCTTTGAAATCTTAAGACAGTCCATGAGGATTTGGAAGTTGGGTTCAAGTGGCAACGTCTTTTCTGAGCTCTTTCTGATGTGAATCGGGCTAACTACCATCAAATTCTTTCCTTTGAGGTAGAAAAGGATGACTATAGCAGAATGATCAAGGATCATAATGACTAGATAGCTCAGTTGAAACTAAACCGAGACACCTTCTTGAACGGAAAGTTTACAAGTGACAAATTGCTAAAAGAAGTGACCCGGTCCCATGAAAGGGTGTGCCTTGTAATTAAAGATCAGCTCAAAGATGCTCATAGGGAGTCATTTAAGATAAAGGAGTGGGTCACTGAGGGAGAGAACTCCATCAAGGCCTGGAATTAAACCATCATCGAATAGGTTGCGGAACTCGCTTGGCTCCACGAAGAGAATGCAAAATTGGCAAAAGATAAGGAGATGAATTAATCTGACAAGTTGGTGATCGAGATCGATCACTTGGTTACTCGAGAGGAACTTGTGGACCTTCAGAGACCACATGAAGACACGACGACTCGGATGGATGCTACCACGTTACACTTTTATGCCTACACCATCATGAACAAGGGAAGCTTGAAGTAGCTAGGAGATAACTACCCCAGGACCGTCGCCATCATTTAGGAAGAAGTATTAATCAAGTCTGAGCGAGCCAAGGACATGCGCTTTGAGGAAGAATTAATGGCCGCCTACTTCAGTTCCAAGGACATAGACTTTCTTGCGGCTAGTACAGAGATTCTAAAAGAAGAAAAGGAGAATGCCACTACTGAGGTTGCTGCTATGGCTTTCGTTGGCCCGAAGATCCGCTTCCAAATCTCAAGAGCTAGCAGCACCATTCCCGCATCTATAGGGGTCTGTCCTACAACCGCCCATATCCTTCCAGCTTTCACAAGCTGTATCTTCCCTCGGTTATTGAGCGACCCACTGATATGGAAACCGATGAAGCGGGCTTTGATGTCAAATTTCACGATCAAACTCCCAGCCCAGGTATTTCTCTTCTTTATCTAGTACTTCAAAAGCTTCAGTTCACTCTGGAGTCCTTTCCCAAACTATACAACTGTGTTTTCCAACTTGTAGTTCATTCGTCCCTCCCGCCTTTGCCTTCAGCTACCCTGGGCTCGAGAGTTGCTGCCATCTTCACCACTTCCACCACCGTCTCCATAGAGGTTTCAGGTTCAATTCTAGTTTCGAAATCCGGGCCTGGACCGGACTCTAAGCAGATAGGAGCATTGTAGAACATCTAGGATCTCTCTGTGTTTCAAGATGAAGATGTGATGATCATAGGTGAGTCAGACTCGATCGATAAGGAGATAATGATAGAGAGACTTAAGAAGGAGAAGGAGGGGTTGCAAATGAAGAAGGAGACAAAAAAGGTCAGGCGAAAGAATCCAACTACAATCAAGCTTCAGAAGCAGAAGGACGGAGCTACAACTGTTGGAGGATCTAAGGGATTTGACCCTACCATAGGAGAAGAGTCTGTGACTTGGAGGGCGGCATTACCCCTAACAAGGAAAGTAAGAGATGGTCAAAGTTGGAGTCTCGTTTAGGTGAGACCGAGAAAGGTGGCCAGAGTGGAAAGATAGGGAAGACTCAGTAGAATGTATGCCGGTTGAGCATTTTTCTTTTTATGTCAATGTGTCTATCGAGTCTGTATTTTTCCTTTTATTTTGAGTATGTCTGAAACCAACCGATATTGTGCGGGTATGGCCCTCGCTGTTTGTTCATGTACATAAAAAGATATCATTATGAATGATTTAGTTTTTTTCTTGATGTAATCTCTCTCGTGTACTTTTCTTGCTTTTTATTTATTGTGCATGTTCGTGTATCATGTAGCTCTATGCTTGTAAATAATATTTCTATAGTTATTTAGCATACTATATTACTTTGCTCTGTTGTGACCAACATGATACTTCATTCGACGTAACAGAACTCCATGACTATTTTCTATTTGAGCACAGCCAAGCTCATCTCGACCATGTGTCAGTGTCTGCGCCTTCCACTCCATAGGGATGATTACTTTGAATGCTGGATTTAAGCATTCGATAAAAGAATAAGCATTTTGGGCGACTGTTCGTTTTTCGTTAGTCTGAGTTACATGGTAGTCCCTATCTCCATCGGCATGTGGCTTCATCGCTTGATTCCAAGCGTTTGTCCCTTTAGTTGCCGCCTATCTCTGGACGACTCTTAGATCCTGGATGGAGTGGGTAGATTTTCTTTGTCGACCCGACGGTTAAGTTTTCCCCAATATTGCCGGAGTAACGCTTGTCCTTGGAAAGTGGGTGTTGATTTTCCTCCAGTGCTGCAATTACAAGCTTTCTCGGTGTTGCCAGTGAAACATTGGAACTTAGGAAGATGGGATTGATTATCCCATCAACCCGACGGTTTTGGGAATCTATACTTCTTGTCTGAGGATTAAGAAGTATTTTCCCGATCGTGTGGCTTATTGAATTGCACACAAGAGTATTTCTTAGGAGAACGCAGGTCCATTGATTCAAGAAGCATTGTGCGGCTTATTCTATGGTGCACAAGAATATCGGCCTTTCCGACATTACCGGAGCAACACTGGTTCTTGGAATGTTTGGGTCAACTTTCCTCGTCGATCTGGCAGTTTGAGTTGATTTTCCTCGTCGACTCGGCGGATTTGGACCTTCCTAACGTTGCGGAAGCAACGTCGGTTCTCTGAAGGTTTGGATTGATTTTTCCCATCGATCCAGCGATTTGAGTCGATTTCCCTATCGACTCGATGGCTTTTAACCTTCCTGACGGTCGGAGCAGCGCTAGTTCTCAAAAGGTTTAGCCTGTCGATCCAACGGTTTGAGTCAATTTTCCCCATCGACTCGGTGGCTTGCTTAAAAGAACGTGTTCCATTGGTTTAAGGAGCTAGCTTTATTGAAGAAATAGAAGGAAAAAGGCGGGCCCTACCTATTTACAATGCCCCTAGTGTCCCTAGATGTCTTATTTGCAAAAATAGAAAATATATAGATAGATATCAAATGTAGTAGTGCCACAACGAGTCGCTGTTCCAAGCACATGAATCGAAATTCCATCAACAGTTGCTAACTTGAATGTTTTGACTCCAAGTTTCTAGTCGATCACATAGGGTCCTTCCCAATTTGGGCCAAATGCTTATGTACCCAAGAAGATCTATTTCAAAATGAGATCTCCCACTTTGAAGGTACGATTGTGAACCTTGGCATTGAAGTGTCGTTACACTCTCTTTTGGTGAACAACAGTCCTCAGTTCGGCTTTCTCCCGCTTCTCATCAATCTGGTCAAGTGATTCAAGCAGGAGCTGCTCGTTTTCCCTCTGGTTGAAATGTCTTCTATGATGATAGGGGACCTCTAATTCCACCGGGATCATAGTTTCCAAACATATGCCAAAACAAACGGTGAGTGTCCAGTCATAGATTTGTGCGTTGCTCTAAAAGCCCATAGTGCTAGTAGAAGCCCATCAACCCAACTTTCTTTAGCTTTCATCAACCGCTTCTTTGTGGTGGATTTAATGATACTGCTTCCACTTTCCTGTTTGCATGTGGATGCGCTATGCGAAGAAGATTTTCTCGATCCAGTAGCGCTTACAGAAGTCCTTGAACTCTGCGCTCTCGAATTGAGTTCCATCTGTGATGATTTTCCACGGCATTCCAAACCTACAAATAATATTTTTTATCACAAAGTTAATCGATTTTTTAATAGTAATCATCGCAAGCGTTTATGCTTCAACCCATTTTGTAAAGTAGTCAACTACAATGATAGCGTATTTGGCTCCTCACTTTGCTATTGGTAGTACGTCGATTAAATTGATTCCCTAGACCGCAAATGACCAAGGGCTTACCATTTGCGTAAGTTCTGAAGGTAAGCTCACGGGATCTTTGCAAATATCTAGCATCGATCACAGCGTCTGGTGTAGTCTGCTGCATCTTGGTTTGTTATCGGCCAGAATTATCCATAGCGGAGAGCCTTTTTCATCAGTGTTTGTCCCCCATTGTGATCACCACAACTGGCTTCATGAATTTCCATGAGGATCTTCTTAGCTTCATCTTTGTTTGCAGACCTAAGCAAGGGGGAGGAGAATCCTCTCCTATACAGCACTACATCCTACATTACAAATCGTGGTGCCTTTGGAAGGAGCTTCTTTCGTTCAATTTGGTCTTTGGGGAGTATTCCTCTAAGTAAGTAGTCCTTAACTAGAGTCACCAATGATTCCTCCTCTTCTGCGGTCTCCAGAACCCAATCGACGTCCATTTGATTTATGCTAGGACTTTACCAATACCTCTACTAGAACCAATCCTATTGACTATGCGTCTCTGGAACTGGCCAGTTTGGCTAAGTGATCGGCCTTTATGTTTTATTCTCTTGGAATATGAGTTATTGTGTAATGTTCAATGTCGTTGAGCAATTTCCATGCTTTTGTCAAGTAAGAGGCGATTTTTGCACCCTTAGCTTGATATTCCCTTCTCACTTGACAGACAACTAGTTGTGAGTCGCTGTAAATGTGTAGATCTTTTATTTTAAATTCCTTCACAATCTTTTATCCTGCTATTAACGCCTTATACTCCGCCTCATTGTTAGCAACAGGAAATTCTAACCTTAGAGCATAACAAATTGACTGTCCTTTGGGAGTTTCTAGCATAACCTCCGCTCCTGAGCAGAATTTGTTTGATGCACCATCGACAAACAATCCCCATTGCAATGTTATGACCATAATGTCCTCCTTGACATCATCCCGAATTGTGAATTCAGAGATAAAGTCATCCAATGCATGTCCATTAATTGCCCTCGGAGGATGATAAGTTACATTGTATTGGTTTAACTCGATGTTTCCTTTCAGAAGCCATCTTTAAGTCTCGAGCTAGTAGAGTACTTGTTTTAAGGGTTGATCCGTCAACACCTTAATTGAGTGAGCTTGGAAGTACGTCCATAGTTTCCTTGATGCTATCAACAAGCAAAATGCCAACTTCTCTAGCTTCGAGTACTTCCATTCAGCTCTAGTTAATTACTTGCTAATGTAGTATACGAGTCGTTGAATCCTAGATTCCTTATGCACAAGTGCCACACTTAATGCGTGGACAGACAATGCCAAGTAAATGAATAATCTTCAATATCCAGTGGTTTAGATAGGACAGGTGTTGTTTCCATATGTCATAATGATTCCTCAAAAGTGGTTTAAGAGTCCTGATTCAACTCAAAAAAATTCTTACCCTTCTTTAATGCATCGAAGAATAGGATGCACTTGCCCATCACTCTAGACATGAATCTGCTCAAAGTTGCGATCTTTCCATTCAAACTTTGTAACTCCTTCTTCATTGTAGGGGCTATGACATTCTATAAGGCAGTTATTTTCTTCGAATTGGCCTTGATTCCCCTTGCATTCATAATAAATCCAAAAAGAATTCCAAAAACGACACCGAAAGAACAATTTAGCGGATTCGACTTCATTCTATACTTCTGAAGGATCTCAAACAACTCTGTGAGGTCGTCCAGATGATTTCCAGGTATTCATGACTTCACAAGCATGTCATCCACATAAACTTTCATTATTTGCTTGATTAGATCCTTGAACATTTCATTCACCAATCTCTAGTAAGTGGCTCCGGCATTCTTCAGACTGAGCGACGTTATGCGATAGCAGTATAGCCCAAATCAGTGATAAAGATGGTATTCTCCTGACCGGCCTCATGCATCACGATTTGGGTGTACCTTGAGTAGGCATCCATAAATGAGAGTAGTTCATGTCCTACGGTTCCATCAACAAGTTAGTCTATTCTAAGCAATGGAAAGCTATCCTTTAGGTAAGACTTGTTCAAATTTAAATAGTCAATGCATGTCCGCCATTTCCAGTTTGATTTTCGGACCAACACAGGGTTTGAAACCCATTCAAGATATGTCGCATCACGGATAAAACTGTTGGTCAATAGCTTATCCACTTCCTCCATCAATGCAGCAGATCGCTTCGGATCCAGATTGCATCTCTTCTGCCTCACTAGTGTGAATTTAGAGTCGATGTTAAGTGTGTGACACGCTATCTTTGACGATATATCACATATACCAGAATGCATCCAAGCGAACTCGACTAGATTGACATGAAGAAAGGTAATCAATTCCTTTCGCATCTTTATTCCTAGCTACAAACCTATTTTCAAGACCCGAGTTTGGTCATCCATGTCAACAAGAATAACTATGGTAATCTTCGCTGATATTTCCCGCGTCTCCCTTGAATTCTTTTTTCAAGGGACCACAGCCCTATCGAAGTGACTATGGTCCTCGAGCCGGGGATGCTTTGTAATTGCTATGCTCGTGGTTCACGAATGTAGAGAGTCTTCCCCACATTCTTCCCTTTTTCATGGCACTTCAATTCATATAGTTCAGCAACATAGCATTCTTTTATTGCATTTTGATCTCCTCTTATTACTCTTATCTCATTCTCCATTGAGAATTTCATCATGAGACACCATAAGGCCAAAGAGACTCTGAAGTCAGTAAGGGCCAATCGGCCCAAGAAAGCATTTTAAGCAGAATACTCCTCAATGATTACAAATGTTTGGATGAGAACCACCCTCTGTTCTCCTTCTTCGAAATCTATAGGAAATCAATAGTTCCAACCGGCTATTTAGGTTCTTCCGTAAATCCCTGAATCTTGGTTCTGTGGGGGGTCACACCCTTTATGCTGATTTTCATTTGGTCAAATGTTTTTTGAAATAGGATATTGATTGAACTTCCACTATCAACGAAAACTTGATGCACAACTGCTGCACCAACCACTATCGTTATTACTATTGGGTCAAGAGTTAGGGCTTCTATGCCTTCAATATCCTAATTCCAGAACACAATGTCATCGGTGATCATTCTTTGTTGCTTTGTCGAAGCTCCATCCTCAATAGTGTAGTAACTCTCCCGAGAGGCATGCTTCAAAGTACTAGCATATCATTCCATTTCGCCCCAACTTTTGTGCGTTGGATGAGGTCCTTTAGTAATGGTGTTTATAACCAGCCTTTGATTTATTCGCCTTGAGCCTTCTCTGATGGGTCCGGACTGATTTCCTTGAACGTTCGATGCTTGGGGTTCAGCAGGTTGATCGATGTTTTGTGGTTTCTTTATGTACTACCGGAGCCTTTTGTTCCTTATCAGTTCCTCAATTAAGTCTTTCAGATGTCGACATTCATTTGTGTTATGCCCGTGGGTGTTGTGGAAGCGGCAAAGCTTCCTCGATCTCTTTTGCTGCTTTGATGCTTCCCACTTTGGGCGATTTGTTGTACTGCTTAGTTCCCCGAGTGGAAAGGTAGATGTTTTCTAAACTATCATTCAATGGTGTATGGTCTTCAAGCCTTCCTCAGACATTTTCCATTTCTTTCATGCCTACAGAAATTCCGGTTCTTCTTTTTCTGATTTGCATTCTTTCTTATGCTTCCTGCAATTGTTGCAGAACTGTTTCCATCCTATTTAACTGCAATATTACTCTAAATCACTTCCTTCGATTGCTCATCGATGGTTTTGCCTTCAACCATACTTGCTTCTTTCAGCCTTAGAAACTAGTTTGTCTTTCGATGGAATTCTTTCATGGTGGTTGGTTTCTTCATTTTAATCCATTTACCAAAATTCATATTCGAACTAATAGCTTGGACCAAAGCCATAAACACCATGTCTTCCTTTGGATTGCACACCTCATTAACCACGACATTAAATCGATTCAAGAAAGCTTTCATTGACTCATTGGGCCCTTGAGAAAAGACAGACAAGGACATCGTGTCCTTTGGTCGTGCAGTGTTGAGTTTAAACTATTCTAGAAACTTTCTTGCCAACTCATCAAAAGTGGAAATAGATTTTGCTGCGAGTCTTGTAAACCATATGAAAGCGACTCCATCCAAGAAGATAGGGAAACACTTACAATGGACGACATCCGTAGCTCTAGCTCCTTCCATATGCAATTCATATTTAAGCAAGTGTTGTTTAATATTCGTTGTTCCATTACATGATGGCATAGTTAGCATGGTGAATTTCCAAGGATATTCTTCACTTAGAACATTTGCAGTAAAGGGAGTTTAACCTAGCTTAGAATCCCAATCTTCATTTTTCCTACCCTTACTCCCCTCTATCAGCCGTTTGACCATGTCAACGATGTACTCTTCGCTGACACAGTAATCTACATGTCGGCTATCATAGGCTACCCCAAGTGTTTGACTCTGTAAATGACCTTGGCTTGCCAACTTAAGCCTAGGTTCTCCATTCTCTAGGAGAATCGCTATTGTAACCTTCCGTTGGTTTGCAGTTGGTGTTGCCATGGAAGTTTGAGCTTTAGCTCAAGCGTTTTTTCGTTAACACCAGTATTTAGTTCCAAGTTTCCACCATCAAGCTACATATCAGCTTCAAAGTCAGAAATGAGCACTGCATTGCCTTCCTAAGGAGTGTTCACTCCAAGATTTATTTTGGCACCAAGTTGTTTTGGCCTGGTACCGACCCATTTATTTATAGAGGAACCCACTACTTCTTCCTGCAACATCTCGTGCAACTCTGGCAGTTTCTTTCTTCTATTTTTGCTTTTTCCCCTCCAGTTTAGACCAGAAATGGAGGAATTTTCTTGTTTTATTACAGGAGAAGTTTCCCTTCTAGTTCTTCTTGTTGTTGGTGGCTGCAAGTTAGCAACACATCCATCTTATCCATGAGAGCTTTCTGACTATCAGAAATTTTTTTGGTTAAGACGTTGATAATTTGATTAAACTCTCCTTTAGTAACAACTTCCTGTTGAGTAGAAGATCAAGGTAGCGGAATTCCATTGTTTACTTCTGTTTGGTAGGTGTTTGCTTTATCACCACCAATTGTTGCACCTACATATCTTTCAGATGCAGATTACCCTTTCCTTGGAGCTATTGGAATAGCAACTCTTCAATTTCTCCAAGCAAACTTTCCAGATCTAATTTTTGGATCTTATGTAATCTAAAGTAGAGAGCTAGATTAAAGCCTAGGTTCAGTTTTCATAATGAAAGCACCAAAATGTTGATGCTGAAATGGATTAGCACTCAAAAATAGATTGTAGGGAACCTGTGAGACTTAGATCTAGCAGATAATAGTTGAAATAAAAGGAAAATAATAAAAATAAAGTAGAGAGTCATAAGATTTTATAGTGGTTCGGCAATTTATGGCATACGTCCGCTTTATAGCTTTATTGCTTATCGATTTGATGTAGTTTGTTTGAGATTACAAGAGATTTGAAAGAGAACAAGTCATAAGTATAGGGGTTAGGTAGATTCTAAGTCCTAAAATTGCCCAAAGTAACTGTCTTGGCGACTATTGTATAGAGATAGAAGATGAAGAAAAGGCAGTGCTTCCACGTAGTAATGGCAGAAATTGGATCTCGTTTTATTTGCCCCTGTGTTTGTATTTATAGAGGTAGAGGAGGTGTTGGAGCAAAAGCCTATAAACAATAAAGTCTAGTAGTTAGCCCAGGGTTATACAAGAAAACTCGAAGTCACCCAAGTTGAATAAACAACTTGGTACCGAGTCAAATGACTCAACACCGAGTCATTTCCTTAAGTGGAATGACTCCAACCCTTTTGCACTTCCTTTCTATCTTCGAGCGGATGTTTTTTGTGGCTTTTCTATAGTAATTTGGTTGGTGTTAGTGATAGTTCCTTCATCACTTGGATTATTTTTCTATTTGAGTTGTCTTCTTTCCAAGCCTAATAATGGGTCGTCAAAACCTTAATAAAACACTCGGGCATGAGCTATAGGAATAGAGAATAGATGGCATGAAGTTGAGGAGCCAATATGGGAGAAGAAAATGACTCGGCGTCAGGTTAAATGACTCAGTGCTGAGTTGTTTCCTTAGGCTATTTTGAAGTGAATTTTTCCCGAGCCTCTTTTTTGGTTCTTTTAAACATACTTTCCAAGTTTCAAGTCGCTTCGCCTTTGTCTTGATGCTCTAGCTCCTATTGATTTCTGCTTGGTTACTAACCTAGTTAACATCGACGGTTTTTTCCATCAACCGCACACCTTCTACCGCTATAAATATAAAGATTCCAAAATAAGTATGGAAGAAGGAACCTATTTCATATTCCTTTCTTAGAGTGTTTGGTTTTCCAACTAATGTGCATGAGAGCAAAGGGAAGTTGGATCCAAGATCGTGCAAATGTATTTTTCTCGGCTATAGGAGAGGAGTTAAAGGGTATAGTTGCAGTGTCCTACTACCCAAAAGATTGTTACCGGTAGGCATGTTACTTTCTATGAGAAGACTATGTTGGAGGTGGATCCTCCTCCTTTAGTTGATTATGATGTTGAGATGACATATTCATTGTACCACACAAAGTAGATTATCAGACTTCTATAGAGATACAAATGGTTTTTCCAATGACAACATGATTGATGAGAGGATGGAGGATTAGACTCAAGATGGAGCTCAGATTCAGGCACGATTAGTTAGAAAGAGGAATATGCCAAGTTGGCTTAATGTTTTCGTGATATTGAGCATTGAGGATGTTTACTTCGATGATATGGCTGCTTAAGCATTGAGTATAATTCATGATGAACCCGGAGACTATAAAGACGCAATTAGTTCCACCGATGGTTCCAATTGGTTAGTTGTTATGGAGAAGAAAATCAATTTTTGCATAAAATTAACATTTGGGATTTTTTTTCCACTTCCTTCAGGCATGAGAGAAACTGGGTGTAAGTGGATCTATAAGGCGAAAGACAAAGGCTATGGTGACTAGGGATATAAGGCCAAATTAGTGGAAAAAGGGATATGTACATAGGAAAGGAGTGGAGTATCGTGATTATTTTTGCTCGAATTGTAAAATATACTTCTATTTGCATTATTTTGGCATTAGCTACCCACTTCGACTTGGAGTTACACAAATTGGATGTTGAGACAACATCTTGTGTGACAACCTTGAGGAGGACATTTCCTTGTAATAATTAAGGGGTTCACCGAGAGTAGCATACCCGATCATGTTTATAAGCTTAACAAATCTCTTTATGGTTTAAAGCAGTCCCTTAGGCAGTGTTATGAGAGATTTTATAAGTTCATGATCTAACGTGGTTGCTCTAGAAGTTTTATGGATCATTGCGTCTATTTTAAGAAATATGGTGAAGAGGTTATTTACTATTTCTTTAAGTTAATGATATGTTGATAGCTTCTTAGAGCATGTCAGAATTTCAAAGTTGAAGGTGGTGCTTAGTAAGAAGTTTGATATGAAAGATTTGGGAAAAGCACAGAGGATTTTGAGGATGTAGATTCGAAGGGATAGAAAGAAAAGAGTTACGAGGCTTACTCAAACTCAATACATCGGGAAAGTCCTATCTCAATTCGGTATAGGGAAGGGTAGATCGATAGCGGTTCCTTTAGGCTCTTAGTTTCAGCTATCTAAAGATTTGTCCCCTACATCAGATGAAGAAAAGGAATATCGCTAATGTTCATTACTCTGGTCTAGTAAGAAGCATTGTGTATGCTATCGTAAGCACATTGTCTAATTTAGCTCGTGCGGTTGGTGTTGTTAGCAGATACATGTCTAACTGGGGTAAGACTCATTAACAAGCAGTAAAGTTGATTATATGGTACTTGAGAGGTACTTTTGATGATGGCCTGTTATTTGGTCAAGTTGGTAATGATATAACCCTTAAGGGTTAATATGATTCAAATTATGTTGGGAATAAAGATGGTATGAAACTATTTGGGATATGTTTATCACTTGGCATAGGTCTAGTTTCTAGGAAATCCGAGTTACAATGTAACGACCAAGAATTTTTAACATTTCAAATAATAATAGTTAATTTGTTAAAATATTTAGATTTGATTCGAATTTAATAAATGATAGGAAAATCAATTATTAATAAAACGACTTAATTTTTGATGTATTTTTATTTTAATATATAGGATTTTTCTATAATTTTTAATTTGAAAAATATTTAAATTATCGTTTGATGTATTTTTCGACAAACGATGGTATTTTTGAATTTTCATAGAATTAGATAACTAGTGTATTTTATTGTTGTTTTGCGATCATATCACATTTTTGTGCGCAATTGTAATTTTGTTTTTATTATTCGTGGTTCATACGTGAACGAAATACTATGTAGCGACATGCCAGAAATTGCAAAATCAACCAAACTTCAACCCTTATACTTTTCTTCACTCTTAATTTTTCTTTTTCCCTCTCTCTTTTATTTTTTCTTCCTGTAAACCAAAAGAAAATGTCCACCACTTCTAAAATCAAAATTGAGTGCTACATCCACTAAAAATCATAAAACTCAATTCGTTGAACTCGTATAGGAGAGGCCTTCAAATCTATGTTAGGTTTGTCATGTACGGTGATGATTTGAGAGGAGCAACATGCTAGGGCGACGCTAGGGTTTGAGATGGTCGGAGCTGGTCGAAACGAAGGACACTATCGCATTGCTCATGTTAAAGAGCACTTTTCCCTAAAATTTCATGGCCTCCAATCACCCATGTAAAATCACGACATGTAGGAGGAAAGGTGCAGTTGCTAGGTTGCTTTTTGGGATGAGCTGTCGAGCATAGCATCGTGTGGTGTTGGTTACAGAGAGGATGCTAAGGAGAGCACGTAGGAAGAAACGACACGTGGTTTCATTGAACGTGGAGGGAGTAAACGAAGAGAAGTTACTGGAATTGGGTTTGGGTTTTTATTAGCATGCACGAACATGTACAGTGGTGGGAAGAAGTTTTGATTTAGGGGAGAGCACGTAGGAAGTGGTTTTGGTTTAGAGTAACAATGTTTTAAATGACATTTGTTTTGGCCTGGTTAAATATGATTCTGGAAAAATGGGAAAATATTTTCTAAGTAGAAAACGTAATGTTTTGTGAATATACTTTTACTATTGATATATAAGTATATGGAAAAAATTTCTAAGTATTGAAAGAGAAATGTCTTTGTGAGTGTACTTATATAGTTGAGATAAGTATATCAATATTTTCAAGGGTTGAAAATAGTAGAGAGGGTTTGCGAATATATCATGTAAATGTATTTTGATACAAGTATTTACAAAGTGGTTTAAATTAATGAAAATATTAGTTAAAGAAGCTTAGTATTTGCTTATATGCTTAACTATGCTTGGTTTCTATGTGAATTAAATCTCTAATTTGAATTGTTTTTTATTTGATGGTTAAATAACTGACTATCAAATCTTGGTCTGTTTTGACTATCGTTGCCGATTCAGAAAGTCCGAGATCAGATATATTATTCGAAACCATTTCAAACCGACATAAGCATTCGAATTGGAGACGTCTTGAAGATGATCGAAGACGAAGTTCTTTGAAGTGCAAGGGATACTTGCTACTAATCCCGAGGATATAGTAGAAGTAGTGCCTTCGGTTTTTTCAGTGCCAGAACAAATTTAATGGATGAATGCTAGCATTACATTGTCGCCTGAATGGCAGTATTAGCATTCCAAGTCGGATTTGCTAAAATTTTAAAACGTAGCCTCAGACCTCACAATCGGTAATGATTGAGGAAGGGACATGCCTTAGGGCTAAGTAGGTTGCTCTTATTAGAGTATGATCATCGCCTGATCTAGATCGGTATTTATAGATTTATGTATGCTTGTGACTTAGTGAAGCTGTTGGCCAGCAACCAAGGGGCGATCATATTCGACACTATCCAAAAAGGGGTAGGCCGGTCCTGAGTAGCAAATGTGCAAATGTTTTATAGCCTCAATACATTTTCTCTAGAGGTATACTGTATGGAAGGTAGACCCTTACCTTTTCATTATATGGAATCCAATCTTTAATACGTGCTTTCCGGACTTAGTTGTATACTTAATATGTTGGAATGTAATTAATATAACCATTTTGGCTATGATTCAATATTTAGTTTAAACCCTAGACATTATTATAATATCACAAGATTTCCTATAAAATGGTTTGGTTATTGTAAGGTAAAAACCCCTCTATGTTTATGTGCAGCGTGTTCTTGCGAGATATCTTTCTTTTGAAAGGGTTTTATAACATTAAAAATCCATATGGTTTATGTTTCTCAAGCTGGTTTATCAGACTGACCCGGGCATTATTTTTTTATAATGCTCGGATCAGCCCGAGCATATTTTTAGATCTAGTTATGGATGCTTTGGAGCTATAGAAGACTAGTTGGATGCCTCCAAGATGTATTTACGTATCTTTATTTTCACTGCATTTGTTGTTTTGTATTTGTCAGCATTTGTGAGGATAGGTTGTTATAAATGTCCAAGCCGATGATAGATAGTTACTCTAATTGATGAATGTATATTATGTTTTTCTTTTGTATAGATTTTTTATATATTATATATTACTCATTATGATGTGAAATTATGTTCTGTCTTTTCTTTCTTTTACCCCAATAATTTGTCTTTTCGACACTTGAATGCTCGGCACATGAATACCGGGAATGTATTAGTGTTGATTTTTAAGGATCGAAAAGGCAGGTCATTACACGTAGTATCAGAGCTTAGGTTAAGCAAAAACCTAGGCTTTAGTGGGGTAAACTCATTAGAGATATGGTTAGTAACACCCTAGAATGAGTTAAGTATATATATATATATATATGTATATATATATTTATTAGTATGATAAAAATGTTTTATAACGTGTTGATTGGCCTACTGAGTGGCTTACAGATTCTGGTCAAAATGAGTAGCTAACGTATTGATAGGGATCTCTAAACACTTAAACAAGGCAAACCGACATAGTATTATTTTGCAATTTGGTAAATGAAATAATTTATTCTAGATTTTATATATAAAGGAATAATTTTTGAAAAGTGATATAGTTATTTGTGATGTGTTTGTTTGTTGGGAAATAATAATATTCAATTTTTATCATTTGTTGTTTGATTAGTTGTGCTCGACCAGATTATGAGCTGATTTACCTTTTTCTACATGGGTTGAATAGATAGTAATTATGGGAATATTGAAATGAACATCTTATGAATTAAGTTTTACATTTTGACTATAAGACGTTTGGTGATAATGTTGGATTAAAGTTTAAATTTAATAAAAGTTGTTTATTATAGTTTTAAATAAAGGTAAGATATTTAAAGGTAAACATTTTTGGAATGATTCTATATAAGTATGATTTATAAATTAAAAGGATTTAAAATTTCAGAATTTGAGAACAAAAATCCCGGTGTTTTTGAAAATTATTTTTCAAAGCTTTAAGCAAATATTATTATTATTATTTGAAAGTATTTATAAATAGAAATATCCTAAAATGGATTTTAAAGGATATAGAAAGCATCGAACTCACTTCTGTCGTCGAAAAATAATTCGAGTAATGACTGCAGCATAATCGACGTTCATTTTAAGTTTCTAAGTGCGGGATGGCTACCATGGTAATTGCTTAAGAGTTGTTTTGGTAAAACAGATCTTCATATAAAAATATCAAAAGTATGATTTGTTATACAAAAGGAGATATGTATATTATTATATCAAATATTTTGAAATAAAACTTGGTGTTCAGTTCTCAAGTTTTCTGTTAAGTTATTTTATTGGGCTCGTGTATGCTATGCATTAAGGTAGTTTGGTGTGTGTATCTGATTATAATATGTTGTTTGGTAGTTTTAATTTGTTGAAGGAAAATGGAATTTTTGATGATATTGGTCAGTCAAAAACTTCCAAATTAGTTGAGAACTTAAAGTTAAGTGTTTGTGTGTAAATATAAGAAAATAAGTTTTTGTAACTTATAAATTTGAGGAAATAGTAAGTTAAAATAAGTTTTAAATTTGTTAACCATCTTGGTTGAGTAAAACAAATGTAAAATTAATGTGATTTAAAAGGAAAAGATAGTTAAGAAACTAATGAAATAAATATGTAAGTTGTACGTCGATCATTTTATTCACATAACTGTTTTGATCTAATCCAAGTATACGATTTTGATGTGATTTACACTAGTTGAAACAAGAATTTTTCACCTGATTCTTGGCAGGGAATACTTGATATAGATTCTTGATATGATTCTGAAGTTTTCTATCATAGTATATGGATATGTAAGGAGAATAGAGGTTTCTAATCAAAGAATCTAATCGGAGTCCGCACTAGAGAAGTCAAGCGAGCGATACTAGTTCAGAAGTAATATTTGTGTGATCGAGCGAGTGATCGGATTTGATATTGCATACGAATGACATACGTACATCGTACGGGCTTTAATGTAATTGTATGCTTTTGTTTGTACCAAAATTGGGCACAACACTCTTCGGAAGTTTTTGAAGAGATAAAATGAAGAAATTAAATGGAAAAAGAGGATTATCTAAAAAAAACTCCAAAAACAGATAATGAAAGTAATAAGAATGCAAAGGAACACAAGGATTTAGAGTGGTTCGGCGTGTTGCCTACATCCACTATGAAGTTGATTACTTTATTGATGTTTCTTTGATGATTACAATTGATTTCAGCGGGTTATAGCAGAAAACAATGATTTACAGAAGTGAAATCCGTTGGCAGCAGCAGCAATGGAGTTTAGAACTGGATCCGGTAGAGTCTGGGCATTGGAGAATTCAAAGAAGAAGAATATCCCTTTTCTGTTGGCTATGGGGGTCTATTTATAGGTGTAGGAGGCGGATATCTTGCTCAGATCTTAGGGGACTACTTTTGGCACGTGAGTAGGCCCGCGCAACCAAGCCCGTGAAGTTTCGGCCTGATCCGTGATCGATACAAATGGATTTCGTATCGATCAAGATTGCGTCTGATGGAGTCGAAATTTGGCGTGGACATTCTTAAGCATGCACTTAATCTTCTATGAAAATTTCATAGCATTTGGACTTGTGGATCGTGAGATATGATCGATACGAATTGGGATTTTCGGTTGGCTGTTTCATTCGACTCCATCATTGCGACTCGATCCTGTTCAAATCGATAGTTGCACGTGATCAAGTGGTGATGTGGCGAGCATTCTTCGAATCGATGCACCTTCTTCGCCGAGTCGATCGAGTCGTTCCAAGACTTTCGCCTTGTTCGTATTGAGGCACTTGTCTTGTTCGAATCGATGAGAGGTGGCCCTTGTTTCGTATCGATGCAACGAGCTTTGCTCGTATCGATGGGGAACACGTGGAATAAGTTAACTGCGTGGCCTCGTTCGTATCGATTAGGAATGACTTCATTTGATCGATACGAAGTTGACGTGACCAGATGGACTCGAACAATGGTAGCTCGATCGATACGAATAACCATGACGTGGATCGATACGAACAAGGACTTCTCGATGGATACGAAGTAACCAGGTTTGAAGGATACGAACAGTGGTCCATTGATGGATACGAACAGTGCATCCTGATGGATTCGAACAAAGGTTCTCTGATGGATACGAAGTGAACATTGGACGATCGATTCGGAGCTGATCGATTCGAAGTAGGCTTTGGTGATCGATGCAGAGCTGATGGATTCGAACAAAGTTTTCCCTGATGGATTCGAACTCAATCGATTCGAACAACAGCCAGGCGATGGATTCGAACTCGATGAGTCGAACAATGGCCAGTCGATGGATTCGAACGCGAAGGTGTTTTTTATCCAATCTTGCATCGATCGTAGCTTGAGCATACAAACTCGGATTGACTTGAAATTTGGAATGCTGACTTTCATTGCTTTGCTCGTCGTGTTTTGCCGATTGTAGCTTTATCCGGACTTGGACAAAATTCGTCGATATTCATGGTGAGCCTGCGTATAACCGATCTCCAAGACGAACTGTCATTGGTTTCTAGTCAAGTTCTTGGTATCACGGCCTTGCCAAAAGGCGGGATAACATTTGCCCTCCAAAGTACGTCTTGTGGAAACATAATGTGCTTTGAAATGCTACAACCTCCATTCTGAGTAGTTATCGTCTCTTCGATGAAAGTTGTAATCTTTGACTGATTTTTTTTCCAGTAATGTGAACCGTCAACTGCCAACTGTTGTACCCCGTATTGTTGCAACTGATTGCTGTATGCTAGTGATTAGCCGTTTGTTGTTGTAATCATTATCAGATAAGTTTCCAATTCCTGTAAATTTGGAAAATTGAATATTAGTCCGACATATATGCATATATGTTAATCTGACTCTCGTTGACGTATGCACGTTCACGAGTCGTTGTCAGTTTATCTCGTATCAAATTCCGTATCGATCCTCTCCTGAACCGATGTGAAATTCGAATTGTAACAATGCTTGATGGTCGTTTTTGAATGTTCCTTCACATCAATCCTCTCCTGAATCGATGTAAAAGGTTGGAACGTTATCTTTTGCATCGATATGCATCGCATGGATGGATACGTGATGAACATTTCGAATCGATGGATGCGAGGTTCGATGGATACGAAGCGTTCGTTCGTATCGATGGAGTTTGATGCCTTCAGAACAGCCCCTGTTGTGTATTTCGAATCGATGAATCTGGTGTCATTGGATACGAATAGATAATTCATATCGATGGGTATTGGCCTCTGGGAGCTGCGATTTGATGGATTCGAACTGATCATTTGTATCGATGCTCTGGGGAAGGAGTTGAAAATGATCGATACGAACAAGGATTTCGTATCGATGGATTGTGGATGGAGTCAGAAGTAGTGGATACGAACAATAGTCTCGTATCTATGGACCTTGATGATTCAGAAAAATCCCTGTTATAGATTTCGTATCGATGAAAATCGAGTGGATGGATACGAATAGTTCGTTCGAATCAATCCTGTGGTAACATTTTGTAACTGGTCAAATCCACTGGGAGGCGAAACGTTTCTTCCATACACACTCAAGTCCATATAAATACCGTGGACTTAGTCGTTTTTCACTTTTTACTTTTTAATTCCTCTTCGCTTTCGTATCGCTCCAGAGACTAAGAGAAAAAACTGCTATTTGCCTTCAAATTGAATCAAAACCCTTAATCCCTTCAACCAGTTATCGAGAATAAGGTAATCAATTAAACAACCTCAGTCCTAAAAAGATGAGACTCAAATTCTCATGCCATTCCATTCGAATTCATGTCCAAACGTTGTCAGGGAAAGTAGATTTTGTGTGAGGTCGACTAGTCGAGGAAGGAGAAAAATGGAGTTCGAATCGATCTAGGGAAGAAGAAGAAATCAACGGATTCGAAATAGTTGGTGGGCAATTTTTTGGCCACAATCTCATATCGATTAAGGAAGAAAGTGTCTTGCTTTGTGTCGATCCCCGATGGGAAATCTCGTATCGCTGTCTTGCTTTGGGCTTCGTATCGGTCACGGAACAGTTACCTAGCATTGGTTGTTTCGAATCGATATTGATCGATACGAAATAGATGTCTTCTGATCGATACGAAGTAGGCATTTTTCTGATCGATACGAAGTAGTAGGCTCCGGTCGATTCGAACTGCGAGCCATGGGATTGACACGAAAGTGTCTTTGAACGATCGATACGAACTTGAATCCGTACCCTTGATGGATGCAAACAATCCACATAGATCGATGTAAACTCGAACTTTGATGATCGACAATATGCCTAACTTTGATGATCTTGAAAACTCTTGTGCATTTGAACATCTAACTCCAACGAGCTTCATTTCGGCATAATTGAACTTAACCGTTGGACTGCATATTTGACTTTCTTTCGAAGCTCGTCGATGACACTGTAACTTAACAAAACTTTCACAACTTTAACTCGTATCGGTCTCTAAAATTTGGATGGCATGGTTGTGATGGTCAGTGATGACGGTCATTCCGACTGAATTTCGAAGTCTCGTCATTCGGACATTTTCTCTAATTCTGTTGAATCTTTCAAGTGATATACAGTACTGCACTGCACAACACATTCACACACTTTACACCGGGGGGTGCACGAGTGTTATTATTTGTTTAACAATGATTTTTCATAAGCTAGTTAGTCATGGAACCTTCAAGTTCACAGCAGCAGGAACTCCCAAGTTCAATTCCTTCAACCATCGAGATACCGGTTATCGAAGCCAAAGTCATAGATCCAGCTCCGGACGAGTTTCCAAACGCCCGGTTCATTTGTCGCCCATAAGATTCTGTGCCATCCGGCATCTCCGAAGATATGCTGGGGCGGATTTGTTTAAGGCACGGCTTGTCGATTGACGACGTGTTACTGACAGGGCCAAATGATAGGCCGCATGCTCCCCCGGAGGGGTTTACTGCTTTCAACCGTCATGCTTGTACGGCGGGAACACTTCCTCCATTCAATCAATACTTAAGGGAAATGTTATCATTCCTTGGAATCGCTCCATCCCAGCTACACCCTAACGGATACGCCTTGTTGAATAGCACTTTCATCATGTTCATGGAAATTCTCTTTCGGCCACCAAAGCCGATCGAGATTAGATATCTCTTCAACATCAAGAGCCGCGGAGATAGCCCTTCTTTCACATTCTTGGAGGCGGTCATAACTGTCAAATTGTAATGGGATCCTGGGGAAGGCTAAGTTACTTTAAGATGGAATGGTTCTACGTTCGATGTCCCCCTGGATTCGCTAGGCGATGGTTGGATAGACGTAATGTCGTGGTCCTTCTCATGAATTATCGGGATGATAGTAATCGTTTTCAAAACTGACATACTTCTCTTCTTTCACAACCGCAATCTCACGACCTGACGGTGGATATTTCAGAGAGCTAGTTTGGATCCTCCAAGCAGTTCCGGATGAAGAGAGGCACATTGACTTAGTTCTGACCGACAGAAACTTGAGAATTGTCGGGCTGATTGAACATAAGCAAAGCATACGGCTGGAAGGGACACTTAGAGCGGTATCGAAGAAGCGGGTGAAACGCAAAGCGCCCGGAGTCGTAATAGCTGAAGAAGTTGATCCGGAGAGAATGCCCACTGATAACGAACTCCAAGCTGGGCCTTCTTCCAGTTTTCAAGATTCAGGAGGAAGGAGAAAAGGCAAGGCAGTCGCTCATAAGCGCTCTAAATTCGTGAGACTGAAATCTGTGGTTGTGTCTTTGCCTGTTCAGGGGATTAGAATTTTGGAGGCTCCCCCCCCGCAAGTAGAGAATCCTTTCAAAGAGCTTGCTAATATTCCGATTCCGGATTATGTGTCGTTTCAACAAGACACCGGGATGGAGGAGCTTGATAATGCTCTTGAACTGAGCGGGTCACTTGCTATGAGTGCGGCTGACATTTCCGGTTGGTCGGGAGGTTGCACATGCATACACTTCACTACACCACATGATTCATAACTGTGAATCATCCAACCTAAGAAATCGCTAACTTTTCCTTCGTTTCTCATTCTCAGGTACGATGTCCGGGAGAGGATCCATGCTTGGGAGCCTTCGCTCGGCTCGAAAATCTTCTACCTACCATGACTCCCGCAGGAGAGATTCGGATAGAGACCACGATCGTGGGTACTCTAATCAAGAGAGATACGAGCGGGACAGGGACAAAGAATACAGACACCGATCTAGGTCTCGCTCTCCACCTCTTAGACTTCCATCTCCACCTCCTGTTCATGTTTCACATCCACCAGAGCCTCCACGTCATCGGCCATCTTCTTATACTTCTAGATCCAAGACTAATCTCCACAGAGTCGAAACTACGGCCTCCATAATTGCAGAGCAGGTCCCAACTGAGCCCACAGGAGAGGGGGTCATTAAATTGGCTCAGATGAGGAAGGAGTTCCCAAACATATGCCTCGACGGCTACATCTTCCCGCCACACTTAAAAAGAATTCCATCAGGGGTGGAAAACACGATGCATGATTACATTCATGACATCTACACCCAGTATAGAGAGTGGGTAAAAGCTGCAGAGAAAGCTTCCAAGGTGGCTTTTGAGCGAGCCAAAGCAATCGAGAAGATGGAATCCGAGCTCGCTCAAAAAGGCCGAATTATACAAGTGCTCAATACCGAGGCCGAATCTTCTCGAAAATCTGAAATTGAGGCCACCAAAAAAGCTGACGAAGCGACCGTGGCGATGGAGAGGTTGAGGCAGACGCACATTGCCTTGGTGGAGGAGATGGGTCACCGAAATACTACAGTCTCCGCCGAGCGGGATGCGGCGGTTAAGGAACTCAACGAGCTAAAGGCCAAATTTGCCGACATGGCCATGGAAAAAGATGATGCGAATAATGCAGCCCAGGAGGCGTGCGAGCAGGCTGTTTTGCTCCGGGATGAATGGGACGCGGCGTGGCCAAGACTCGCAAGGTGGAGACCGAGGTTGAGGAAAAGTTGAAATCGGCCGAGTCCAGGCTAGAGGCTGACATTGAAATCGGCGTGGCCACCTCCTGTTCATGATCACCCGGCACATCTATATAATGCCTGAGGCCGATTGGTTGAGGAAGAGAAAGCGGTGCATCTGGGTGAGTCCATTGATGAGTTCGAGCTTGAGAATCGTCTGCTAAACGAAGATGAAAAGAAGATTCTCCATGAGTCAATGATTTCTTATGAGAAGGAGAGGCTCGACACCCAGCACCTGGAAATAGGAGAAGGCTCCGGGGTTGAACACGGCGATGCAAGTCTTGAAATTCCCGTGTCAACCCAATCTGAACCCATGCCTGCGGTTGATCCCCAAACTGTTCCTGTCTACAATCCGGATCAGCCGTAGATGTCTCCGGCTATAGAGCAAGTTGCTGAAGCTGTTCAGCCTCCTACAAGTCAAACTGAGGAAGGTATTCTGAACATTCCACATATCTGCCTTAAGTCGTAATCTTCATTCGAATTAAGTTCTAACAGTTCTCTTATTTTTTGTCTAGTGATTAATGCTGCATCGGTCGTGCCACCTCCTACTCAAGAATCGTATCAGACGCAGGAGGTCATCGTTACTGAAGCGACTGCCGTGACTACTGCTGTGCCTCTTGACGATTTCTAGGGAAGCTCACTTGTTTTTAATGAGCAGTTGATGGAGGAACTCTTTCGCCGTCATGGCGATCCTTTAGCTGACTTTCCATTTATCATGGGCGGAGGCGTTCCTGCTACAAGCTCTTCGATGCCGACTGCTGATGCTCCCCGCGAGGCCCGAGTGATTACTGAAGAGGAGATTTTGGCCGAAATCAACGCTGAAATGGCGTCAGCGGCTCATGGTGGCAGTTTTGGAGGTGGAACGGCGGCACTTGGTCCAGCTCCGCTTAGAATGATATCGCCTGGCGGTACAGTTTTCGACACCAGTGCGCCCATTCCATCTTCTATACTTGATCCTATTCCTACGACTCTGCCGGCAGGAAGCATCCTCGTTCACTCGAGCTCGGAGGAGGATGTCGAGATCATGCCCCCGCCTGGAGACCGACCACCTAAAGGCAAAGGCTCAAAGAGGAAATGTAGTGACGGTTCTAGTAGGTCTCCACCAAAAAGGAAGCCGAGGAAGAAGAAAGATTAGACATGCTTCCTGGGTTTATTTTGACTTTCATTTTGTTGACCGTGTATAGATGCGGGTTCGGCCCCTGCTAGTAGGAATTTTTTGGAACAAACTTGTACACGAACTTCTTTTACAAACAATAGAAATGAAACTTCTCTTTTTTGGGTTCTTTTTAGTCATTGTGTATTTGCCTAAGTGTTTCAATATCTGAAGTGCACCTGTGAAGTTTTTATGTTTTGAGTCAAGTTTTTTTTGTTTTCTAGGTTTGGAAACTGTGGACATGGTTTGCGACCAGGAAGTGAGTTGAATCTTGACGTCGCGCCGCTTCAGTTAATGGCCGATGCTTAAGTCCTGCCCTCCAATCTTGGTGGTGAGTTGTAGAACCTCGGTCATCAATTGCTCCTCACTTATAACATGTTGAGTCTGGTGTCGCTGAACGGATGTTTGAGTCAAGTGGAGATTGAGCAGTTTATCCATGCTTGTTTGATTGTCAATGATCATATCCGCACTCCGGGGATTCTCATTTGTTTATTTGCGGTTGGTCACGCCGGCCTAAGTTTAAATCGTACGTCCACGCTCTGGGGACTCGGAATCGACATTTATACTCCGACTCGCACTTTGGGAGTTCGGAGTTGATATTTATACTTCAATTCATGCTCTGGGAATTCGAAGTTGATGTTTATACTCTGTTTCACAAGTTGATGTTTATACTCCGTTTCATGCTCTGGGAATCCGGAGTTGATGTTTATACTCCGTTTCGCGCTCTGGGAATCCGGAGTTGATGTTTATACTTTGTTTCGCACTCTAGGAATCCGGAGTTGATGTTTATACTCCGTTTCGCGCTCAGGGAATCCGGAGTTGATGTTTATACTCTGTTTCGCGCTCTGGGAATTCAGAGTTGATGTTTATACTCCAACTCGCACTTTGGGAATTCGGAGTTGATATTTACACTCCTTTTCGCACTCTGGGAATCCGGAGTTGACGTTTATACTCCGACTCGCACTCTGGGAGTTCCAAGTTGTTGTTTATACTCCGTTTCGCACTCTGGGAATCCGGAGTTGATGTTTATACTCCGACTCGCACTCTGGGAGTTCGGAGTTGATGTTTATACTCCGTTTCGCACTCTGGGAATCCAGAGTTGATGTTTATACTCCGACTCGTACTTTGGGAGTTCGGAGTTGGTAGGCAGACGGTCAGTCACATCTGCTGTATGTTTTCGTATTTCGCTCGCACTTTGGGAACGAAAGGTGCATCACGATCATGGATGGTCGGATCACATCCACCCTGAGTTAACAAGTGAGGTCGTTAGATGGACGGGTCCACCCTCATCAAACTTGGTTCAGATACGGACGAAGTCGTTAGGCGGACGAATCCACCCTCTTCGTAAACGTATTTTTATACTCCAGTTCGCACTTTGGGAATCTGGAGTTAAGTGAAGGATTGTCGTGTATCAATCCCTTTTTGACTTTGGTGTGATGGCTTGTTCCCGAGCTCGGGTTTCACTTAGCGAGTGACCGGTTGCATCACAGTCACTCTCTATTTGAATAAATCCCGCCGTAGGGTGGAACTTAGCTCTCCGTGCATGGTGATGATCATTATGAAGTATTTCAAGTAAATCACAGCTCTGGCTCGAAGAGATTGCATTTTATTGCTGAAATAAGAAAATATGGCAAAGTCAGTTGCCTTATTACAAATTCTAATTTTGAAATGCAGAGACAAATTGCAAATTGGAAAATAAACTAAATGAATAAACATAGCCTGTCATGGGTAGTAGCGACGAAGACCCTCGCTATTCCAGGCTCTTGGCAGAGTAAGACCGTCAATGGTCGATAATTTGAACGTGTCATTTTCGAGCTTTTGTTTGATTACATATGGCCCTTTCCATGTTGGTTTCGCGTGCGAAGGCACTGAGAATATTCTATTGTGGACAAAATCGCCGAGTTCGAAAGTTTGGGGTCGGACTTTGACACCGTGCATTCGGGTGACTCTGTTTCGGTGTATGATTGCTCTCAAATCAACCTGATCTCCCTGAACGACTCCAACTCCGCTGTCGGTGGGGAATTTTAGAGTTAAACACCATGGGGAAATTACATCCCTGAACTCAGCAAGAGCCGGTCGGTAGAAGAAAGCGTTGTACGGCGAATCTATGTCCAGTACAACGAATTGCAATGTCCGGATTCTCCAGTGTTTTCCAGCTCCCAACTCCACCGGCAACTCTACCACTCCGGTAGGTATAGTTGCACTTCCATTGAAGCCATAAATACGTGATTTACAAGGCTCCAAATCTTTACCTATCATCCTCAATTGGTGATAGGCTCGTTCAAATAATATGTTTATGGAACTTCCACTGTCGACTAAGATCCTCTTCATCCAAACGGGACCTACTTGAGCCGATATGACAAGTGGATCTATGGTTGAGGCTCCTACCCTGTCAGCGTCGCTGCCTCGGAAAACGATGTCGTCAGTTGTCATTTTATGTCGCTTGACCGGAGCCCCTTCATCAAAACTACTACAACACTCGAAGTTCGCATGCCTAATAGAGCTGGCATACGACTCCATTTTCCTCCAGCTTCGGTCTGCTGGATGAGGACCACCACTAATTGCGTTTATCACCAACCTCCCGCCAGTACGAGCGGGTTCCTCCTATCTTGCTTGGTCTGGCGCACGATTTTGATTCGATGGGCCCGCATCCCTTGACTACGGCGCCTGGACATACTGATCCAACTTCCGTTCACGTATCAACTTTTCAATGAGATCTTGTAAGTGACGACATTCATTTGTATTATAGCCATGACTTTCATGGAATCTACAAAATTTCCCTGTTTGGACTTGTCTTTCCGTTGACGGCTTCGGGGCAGGTTTCTTGTATTGCATGGTATTGCAGGTTTGCAAATACACATTCTCCAGCGACGTATTCAATGGAGTATAATTATCGAACATGGGAGCTCTACGTCGTGGATCACGATTCTGATCTCCTTTTTTACCTTGATTTCCATTGTCTCTCTGCTGATTCTGCTTGTTTTGTATATTCAACTGAACATTTCCGGAACTCTCCCCGGATTGTTTAACTGCAATGTTACTTTGAATTCCTTCCATGCTGGGACCTGCGTCATTCTGCTTCCTAGACTGTTTCGCATCCTGCCTTCTCAAGAATTGGGCTGCCTTGGAATAGAAACGGTCCAATGACGCAGGTGGCTTCCCAACTAACCCATTTCCGAACTCGAAATCAGGATCAATCCCCTTATTTAATGCCATCAGGATAGAGTTGTCATTGGGATTGCTTATTTCTGCACACGCAGCATGGAATCGCTCCAAGTAACGTCTAAGTGTTTCTCCAGGAGCTTGAGTAACACTAGACAAAGTGTTAACATCTTTAGGCCTCGCTATGTGCATACGAAATTGTTCAATAAACTTGGTGGCCATCTGGTCAAAATTAGAAATAGATCGCAGTGGCAAGCAAGTAAACCACATAGTTGCAATGCCCCCTAGGGAAATGGGGAAACTACGGCATTTTACTGCATCATCAGCTCTCGCAGCATTCATCAGCCATTCGTATTTCAGGATGTATTGATTGGGATCAGAACTTCCTTCATATACTGGCACAGATGGCATCCTGAAGCGCCGAGGTGGTTCAGCATACAATATGTCATCGGTGAAAGGGGATACACGTGTTGGTGAGTTTTCATGCTCCCGTTTGTGATAGGCCTCCCCCCTTTGTGATTTCTGGATTTCTATTTGTTGATTTCTGGAATTTGTGTTTCACCTTTTTATGCGATTGGCAATGATATGTTTGTCAATATTTGCAGTTTGGTGAATAAAATAAAGAATATGACATTCTTTTGGTACTTTGAGATTTTTGAGATATTGTATGATTTTGGTTGTTATTCAAATCATATTTGTTCTAGTGTGACATTATTGATATCATACGTTCTTATTATTATATCTCTACTTATATCTCATCCCTTTATCTGATATTTATAGCTAGACTGATCCGTTTATTATTTTCTTATTAAATAATACTCGGGTCAGACCGAGATGTTACAGGTGCATCTGCTTGACTCCTTGTCTGGGATCATCTTCTGACTTTTGCCTAACTACATTACATTTGTAGTTTTTGTTGTTATACATTCGTGATATAGACTCCATGATGTATACTTATTCTTTTGTCTAGCACTTTTATCTATTCTTTTGTGATATTGTGGATCTTATTTGACCACTACTCTGATGTACACTTTTATGTGTTATATTCATATCTGTTTCCGCCTTTGAGATATGAACATCTATGACTGATTTATGTTATGTTTATTTCTATATTTGTTTCTGAGATCCACTTAGCCACTGTGTAGTCACTTTGAGTTTGTATCGGTATGTCGGATTTCCTCTCGAAATGAAATGCATGTTATCCTACCTGACATATCGGTGCTCGCACAAAACAATTACACGGATGGTCGCTCCTCAACAGCCTTATTCTTAGCGCTAGTTGATGGCATTGCTCCGTAGTGTCCTTGGCTAGCGTGAGTATAGAGGTGGGGCGTCACAGCATGGTATTAGAGCCAAACTTCGGAACAATATAGAATAATCTAACAAGGATCATTGTCCTAATTCCTTCTTAGGAGTCGTGCCTTAGGATTTTATTCGAGTCAATTGGACCCGTTTTATCCTATTTTCTTTTATGATTCCATGTTTTATCAATCAAGTTTGCTTGATATTTGTTTTGAGAATAACCTTTTCTTTTTCTTTCTTTCTTTCTTAGAAGGGAAATGGTTAGACCAGGCCGCCCCAGCGCCGGTCAATCCAGTGCTACTCCCCAGGATGGAGTTTTTATGTTTGCCTAGCAGCTTCTTGATCTTGTAAAGAATGCTCAAGCAGCCGGTTCTATTCCAGAGCCTACTCACCCTAAGTCTGGATTTGCACGCTTGTGCAACGATTAAACCAACTTGGGTGGAAAGACATTCAAAGGTTCTGAAACCATTATTGAAGTCCAGGCTTGGCTAAGAACATGCGACCCCATCTTTAATCGCATGAATCTTATTGATCTTCACCGAGTTCAGGTGGCCTCTAGTATGCTCCAAGAAAGAGCATTGGACTGGTACGAACTTTTGATCTTCGAAATTAATGAAGCGGGCCTTACTTGGGAGCAATTCCGAGAAAGGTTCGAGGTGAAATTCGTACCGGAAGCTGAAAAAGTATCTCTAGCTCGACGTTTCATTGACCTTGTTCAAGGTGAATCTTCCGTGACCGACTATGTCGCTTCTTTCGAATCTCTCTCAAAATATGGGGTTGAATACATTAATACCCCATTGAAGAAAAATCAGAGATTTGTGTATGGCTTGAACAAGAACCTCAAAAAGCCATTACTTCTGAAATTAGAAGTTTCTTTTGATCAACTTGTTGATATTGCTCTTCAGCTCGAAGAGGCTGATAAAGATAGTGATGTTGAGGTCAAACCAAACATCAACAAGAAGAGACCTTTTAAATTCAAGCCTAATCCCAACAAGAAGAGAAAGCAAGCAACACCGGTAGCAAATACTCCTAACCCTCGTCGTGGAGAATGCTACAATTGTGGTTCTAAGGACCACTATGCAAACAAGTGCCCGAAGCCTCTTTTCTGCCGCTATTGCAAGAGTTCGGGTCATACTTTATCTTTGTGTCCCAAACTTCAAGGCAAGAAGGAGGGCAAGCTAAATGTTGTACAAGCCCCTTCTAACACTTCTCGTAGTCAAGGTATTTCTCATTCTATCCTTGATGGTATTATTAAATTTTGTGATCTTTCTATCCGAGTTCTTTTTGATACGGGTGCATCTCAATCTTTTATATCAAAAGAACTTGTTGATGATTTATCTTTGAATGTTATTGGCTTGATGACCTCCTTGAGAATTGCGAATCTGGTCGGTGGATCTGCAGCACTCAGTTTATTATGTAAAGATGTCGAAATTATTTTGTGTGGTTACTCTTTCCGTGCCGATTTGCATGTTATGCGTTACCTTGGTTTCAGAATGATTTTGGGAATGGATTGGCTTAACCGTTATGAAGCCCATATCCTATGTCCGGAGCGGACTATATATCTTCGGCATCCTCAATCTGTTAAGCAGATTTCTCTTATTCTGAAAGATTCAGATTCCAATTCGAAAGCATCCTTGTATTCACTAAATCCTCATGACGACGATAATGATGATGAGGAAGATGTCATTTCTCTCATTCACATTGTTCGTGAATTTTCTGACATATTTGAGCCCGTTCTAGGATTGCCACCTAAGCGAGCAATCGAGTTCAGAATTAATCTAATTCCTGGAGCTCTACCTATTACTCGTCCTCCTTATCGTATGTCCAATAAAGAAAATGAGGAGATGCGCAAACAATTATCCGAATTGGAAGCGAAGCAATTTATTCAATCTAGTTCCTCTCCATGGGGGGCTTCAGCCATTTTTGTGAAGAAATCCGATGGTACACCTAGACTCTGCGTTGACTACCGCAAGCTTAATAATCTCACTATCAAGAATAAATATCCATTGCCTCGGATTGATGATCTATTTGATCAACTAAGTGGTGCTAGAGTCTTTTCACAATTGGACTTAGCAACTGGTTTTCATCAGCTTCGTATTGCAGAGGATAGTATTCCTTTGACATCGTTCCGTACTCGTTATGGATCTTATGAATGGCTTGTTATGCCATTTGGTTTAAAGAATGCTCCAGCTTATTTCGTTGACCTTATGAATCGAGTTTTTAAAGACTTCCTCGATCGATTTGTTCTCATCTTTATAGATGATATTCTTATTTATTCTAAAACCGAGGAGGAGCATGAAAATCATCTTCGGATTGTGTTGGAAACTCTTAGGAGAAACCAATCGAAAGCAAAATTTTCTAAATGCCACTTTTGGCAATCTCGTGTGAAATTTTTGGGGCATATCATTTCTGAATTCGAAATTTCCGTGGATCCTTCAAAGATTGAAGCGATTCGAAATTGGAAGAGACCGGAGAGTGTGACGGAAATCCGTAGCTTTCTCGGATTGGTGGGCTATTACCGCCGTTTTATAAAAGACTTTTCTAAAATTGCCGTGCCTCTTACTAATTTGACAAAGAAGGGAGTTAAATACATTTGGTTAGACAAATGTGAAGCTTCATTTCAAAAATTAAAAGAGCTCCTTTCCACTGCTCCTATTCTTGTGATTCCCGATGGGAACCAAGATTTTATTGTTTATACCGATGCTAGTCGTGTTAGTTTGGGAGCCGTTCTCGTGCAAAAGGAACGTGTTATTTCTTATGCTTCAAGGCAATTGAAGCTAGCCGAGACTAGATATGCCACTCATGATTTAGAGCTCGCGGCTATTATTTTCGCTCTTCGAATTTGGTGTCATTATCTTTTGGGAGAAAAATTTATTCTTTACACTGATCATAAATCTTTAAAGTATTTATTTTCTCAAAGGGAACTTAATTTGCATCAACAACGTTGGCTCGAGTTCCTTGCATCATATGATCTTGATATTCTTTATACTCCCGGAAAGGGAAATCGAGTTGCTAACGCCCTTAGCCGAAAGCAACAAGCGGTTGTTTCTATGATGATATCCGAATGGAACGATCTCGAGACTTTGTCTACTTGTGAGATTCGAGATCGTGTATCCGATTTATGTTCATCTCTTGTTTTATGTAGCGTTGAGCCTCATCCATCTCTTTTGGACCGCATCCTTGAAGTTCAAAAACTAGATCCCGAATTGGTTCTTCTTGGCCAAAATTTAAGGGATAAAATTGATATTGAAGGTATGAAAGACTTTGGTATTGATTCTCGTGGCGGTATTCGAAAATTTGGTAGACTTGTCGTGCCAAATATTAGTGATCTTCGCAAAGACATATTAGAAGATTCCCATCGTTCTAAATTCACCATTCATCCCGGCAGTAGTAAAATGTACGCGGATATAAAGCGACTTTATTATTGGGAGGGAATGAAATTTGATATCGCTAACTTCGTTAAGCGTTGCATGACTTGCCAACTCATTAAGGTCGAACATCAAAGGCCCGGTGGGTTATTGCAACCTTTAGACATCCCAATGTGGAAGTGGGATCAAATTTCCATGGATTTTATTAACGGCCTTCCCCGTTCTCGTTCGGGTCATGATAGCTTATGGGTGATAGTTGATAGACTTACTAAATCCGCCATTTTATTCCCGTTCGGTCTAATCGGACCGTTCCTCTTTTGGCCAAACTCTTTATTAAAGAAATTGTTAAATTGCATGGAGTTCCTACTTCTATTGTTAGTGATCGTGATCCATTGTTTACTAGTGGATTTTGGAAGAGTCTTCAAAAAGCTTTGGTAATGAAGCTTAATTTTAGCACCGCTTATCATCCGCAGTCCGATGGACAAACCGAGCGTGTTGAATCAAACTCTTGAAGATCTTCTTCGTGCTTGTGTTCTTGACTTTGGTGGAAGTTGGGAAGATCATATTTCTCTTGTTGAATTTTCCTATAATAATAGCTTCCAATCTAGTATTGGTATGGCACCTTTCGAGGCACTATACGGAAGACCATGCCGATCTCCTTCGTGTTGGCTTGAAGCTGGTTTTAGGTCCAGATTTTATTCGTGATGCCACAGAAAAGATTGATCTTATTCGACACAGGATGAAAGAAGCTCAAAGTAGACAAAAATCCTATGCCGATAATCGAAGAAGGAAATTAGAATTTTCTGTGAGAGATTTTGTGTTTATTCGTGTTTCACCTATGAAGGGTGTTGTGCGTATCAGTCGATCGGGAAAATTAGCACCTCGATACATTAGTCTGTTTCCCATCACCGAGCGTATTGGTTCCGTGGCTTATCGCCTCTTATTACCGGCTCAATTTTCTGCTATTCATGACGTGTTTCACGTTTCTCAATTACGGAAATGCCTTCGAGATTCTGATTCTATTCTCGAGCCCGGTGTTGTTGAAGAAATTGAAGTTTCGCCTAATTTAACATATGAGCAACATCTTATTCGTGTTATTGCTTCGGAGGTTAAATGCCTTCGAAATAAAGATATCCCGCTTGTGAAAGTTCAATGGTCCTCAAATCCTAAGGATTGCTCATGGGAATCTAGAGAATTCATCGAGCGAACACATCCGGACTTACTCTCTTGAGCTCTTTGAGGTGAACTTCTTATTTCAAATTTCTTCTTTTGTGTTGATATGCTTTTATGGTTGTTACTTTTTTTTCAAATATTTCTTGTGATTGCGAGGACGCAATTTCTTTAAGGAGGGGAGTCTGTAACAACCCGCATATTTTACAATTGTATATTTAAATATTTTATTTAAGTATAGAATTGTTAATCGGATTAAAGTCCAAAAAGCTACTTTTTGTAAACAGTCGAATTGGGACTCGAGACCACTTCCATTGAGTCTAAAATGGCGTTTGCGACTTTCTTAAGTATAAACATTGATATGTTTGGAGCTAGCTAAAAATTTGACCTTTTTCACTTTGGGTTTGGGTTTAGCCCACTAGCCAACTTAATACCCAAAACTGAACCACCTCTCTTCATTCATTTCATTTTCCTAATACAATTCAAGCTTTAGATAAAAATGGTGGAAGATAAAAAGAATTAGAATTTCTAAGCCCTAGTTTCCAATTTGCAAATCAAGTTCTAGCTCCAAATTCAAGAAGAAGCTTTGGTAAGCCTTCTCTTCTTCTTCTCCAACTCTTTCTCCATTCAATTTCAGAAATTTCCGAAACCTAATTTAGGAAATGTTTCTCTTTTAAGCTTAGATTCAAGCTTGTTGAGTTGGAATTGAAGAGTGATTATCCTTGCCATTGCTCTATAACTTCTTCTTCATTGATTTTGTGAAAAGGTGAGATTTTTATCTCACATCTATGTTTATAATTATCTTTGGTTGTTAGGTATGAATTCCTAACACTTCTTCATGTGCATTTGCTCTTGATTTGGATTGGTTTTGTGAATATTTCAATTTTTGGTTTTTGAAGTCGAATTTGTGTGTAAATCCTTTTATGGATGTTTGATCATGGTTTGGTAATGCATCGAAGAGCTTATAGGGCCGGGTCGTCGTTTGGCATAAACCCCTAACGCCCATTGCTCGTCCGGATGCATTTGCGAAGAGGTTGCCTCTTCATTTTAGGATGAAAATATTGGAAATCCCAGTTCAGTCGACTGACTCAGAGCGTTCGGTCGACTGAGCTGAAGCCAGGAAATTTCCCGGGCCAGTATCAGTCGACTAAAATCTCTGTTCAGTCGAATGAACCTGGAACCCGAAAGTTTCCAAGCATGATTCAGTCGACTGAAATCTCTATTCAGTTGACTGGACCTGGAAATAGAAAGTTTCCAGGATTTGTGTCAGTCGACTGACCACTCCTGTTCAGTCGACCGAATCTGCTATCTCTGCCTATTTTACCTTTTGTGTTTGAATTTCCAATTTTTAATCGATTCTTGTTTCTCCAATTTGTTGTTATCACCTTTGTTGACTTTGATAACTTCTTTTTTTTGAAATTTTGGGAAATATCCACTTTGATGGATTCGGTATCGATTTCGTTGGAATTTAATTCACATCTTCGAATGTGGATTTTTGGTGATTGATTGTTTCTACAATCATTTCTGTGAGTTGTCACTTTAAAAATATAAAGGTTTTCTATACTAGTAGTAAACATTCAAACTCTTTTACAAAGATGATTTCAACTCTATTTTAAATATAAAGCTTGTTTTCAAAACCGTTTTCTAATCTATTAGTATATACAAACTTTTACCTCATTCGTATGAGAAAATATAATTAAACGGCTTAACAAAAAAAGTGGTATGAAACGCTTGCGTTTACTTCGTCGGTTAATTTTTGGACTTGTTCGATTGAAACTCTTGTGACAATATTCGAGTGGAAATCTACAATTTGTTCGTAAATATTTAAGTTAAGCTAGTGGTTATGGGACATGAAGCTAAATTCATATATTTACTGGCTTAGTGTAATTCACACTTTTTGTTGATCGATGACGATCATTTTGTGATTTAGACTAGCGATGTGCGATGTCTATTTGTCTGCGAGGGAGACTAAACCCCGTTTCTGTGGAACTTCGGTTCAATTTGGCGGGGTAGCGACCCATGGTCTTCGGACCGTTTGTGGAGCTTCGGCTCAATTTATATGGTTAGCGACCATGGAATAGCGTTCCATTTTGTGATACACGTGTTGGTGAGTTTTCATGCTCCCGTTTGTGATAGGTCTCTCCCCTTTGTGATTTCTGGATTTCTATTTGATGATTTCTGGAATTTGTGTTTCACCTTTTTATGTGATTGGCAATGATATGTTTGTCAATATTTGCAGTTTGGTGAATAAAATAAAGAATATGACATTCTTTTGGTACTTTGTGATTTTTGAGATATTATATGATTTTGGTTGTTATTCAAATCATATTTGTTCTAGTGTGACATTATTGATATCAAACGTTCTTATTATTATATCTCTACTTATATCTCATCCCTTTATCTGATATTTATAGCTAGACTGATCCATTTATTATTTTCTTATTAAATAATACTCGGTTCAGACCGAGATGTTACTGGTGCATCTGCTTGACTCCTTGTCTGGGATCATCTTCTGACTTTTGCCTAACTACATTACATTTTTAGTTTTTGTTGTTATACATTCGTGATATAGACTCCATGATGTATACTTATTCTTTTGTCTAGCACTTGTATCTATTCTTTTGTGATATTGTGGATCTTATTTGACCACTACTCTGATGTACACTTTTATGTGTTATATTCATATCTGTTTCCGCCTTTGAGATATGAACATCTGTGACTGATTTATGTTATGTTTATTTCTATATTTGTTTCCGAGGTCCACTTAGCCACTGTGTAGTCGCTTTGTGTTTGTATCGGTATGTCGGATTTCCTCTCGAAATGAAATGCATGTTATCCTACCTGACATATCGGTGCTCGCACAAAACAATTACACGAATGGTCGCTCCTCAACAGCCTTATTCTTCGCGCTAGTTGACGGCATTGCTCCGTAGTGTCCTTGGCTAGCGTGATTATAGAGGTGGGTCATCACACCCGTGTCCGAGCCCGAGCCCGCATTTACGGCGCAGGCGGATGGGCTTTTGAGGCGTATTAGAGGCACTTAGCACTTTGCAGTTGGCAGTTGGCTTGGTGTGGCTGTTCAGACCAAACAGATTTTATTTTTGTCCATTCAAATTCAAAACAGTTGCACCGCCTGGTAAAGGGTCGCAACCTTTCGAACAATCACATCCGTTCAAAGAGGTACCTATTACCGAATAGGTGCACCTCCCCGCACCTATATATAGGCAGATAGAAAATAGTGAACATACAATTAAGTTTTTCTTTATTTTCTTTCTCCTCGCAGCACTTTGTTCTTATATATAGTCTCTTGAGTTCGTCATTGCTCTATGATTGTTGCGCAGCATCACAGAGAAGGTCTGTTTCATATTAGAAAACAATTGCTCGATATCCTTAAGTGCCATAGAGGGAACAATATTGTTTCAAGGAAACAGCTTTCAAACACTGGACTCGGACAATCTAATCGGTACTCTATTTACTCCTTTATTTGTTGACTGCACAGTTCTACTTGTAACATTTTCACGATGTGTCTATGATAGTTTGTTGTTGTTGCAATTGGCAACATAATTGTAACAGTTTCGTAACACTTTTGTAATGTTACTGTGAACAATTTTTGTATACAGTTTTGTAACACTTTTCTGATGTTACTGAGTAAAAACCTTGAAATAATATTTATTTATTATTGGTTGTTTCTGTAGACAAAAATGTCTCATGAAAGCAAAAATTCTATACCAACATAGGTCGTGATTACTACTCAGTCTACAAGTATGGTTCCAACATAGCGCTGCCTCATGGAAAACAGATGGAAAAGTTCATAGGCATGGACTTCAAGCGTTGGAAGCAAAGGATGCAGTTTTACTTGACGACTTTAGGCCTTGCAAAGTTTCTTACAGAAGATGCTTCGGTAGTCAAAGAATTGGAACCCGATGCAACAAAAGTTGAAGCCTTAAATGGCTGGAAGAATTCCGGCTTTATGTGCAAGAACTACATATTAAATGGGCTCAACAACAACCTATACAATGTATACTATACTACTTGAACTTCCAAAGAACTTTGAACGACATTAGGGAAAAAGTACAAAACCGAAGAGGCAGACTTGAAGAAATTCATAGCAGGAAAATTCCTTGACTTCAAAATGATTGATGCAAAGACCATTATCAACCAGATTCAAGAGTTACAAGTCATCATTCACCATCATTGAGTCAAGAAATGCTAGATTTTTTGAACATGTATACCCATAAAAATAGAGTACTGAAAATTATCCTCAAAAGAGACCAAGAGAAACTGAAATCTCCAATTCCCTTGAGAATACTGAACAAAATATTGATAATGATCGGAAAAATAGTGCTAATCAACAAGAGGAGGAACCAAGGAGAACAAAAGATCAAGGACATCAAAAACCTTTGCTCCAGACTTCTACACATTTATGTTAGAAGACGGTCCATTAATATACAAACAAGCTATGTCCTCCACCGATGCCTTTTATTGGAAAGAGGCCATTAATAATAAATCGAATCCATTATGGCAAACCATACATGGGAGTTAGTTGATTTAACTCAAGGATGCAAGATCTTGGGTAATAAATGGATATTTAAGAAGAAATTGAACCCCAATGGTTCAATAGACAAGTATAAAGCTCGACTTGTGGTTCAAGGTTTCAGACAAAAGGAAGACCTGGACTATTTTGATACATATTCTTTAGTAACTAGAATAACATCAATAAGAATGCTAATAGCAATCGCATCAACACTCAATTTAAAAATATATCAAATGGATGTAAAGACAGCATTTTTAAAAGGAGAACTGGAAGAAGATATATATGAAACAACTTGAAGGTTTCCTAAAAACTGGAAATGAAAGTAAGGTTTGTAGATTAAGAAAATCACTGTATGGGCTTAAACAAGCACCTAAACAACGGCATGAAAAATTTGATGAAAATATGATATTAAATGGATTTCATATAAATGAATGTGACAAATGTGTCTATTCTAAACATCCAAATATGGGATATGTCATTGTATGTTTGTATGTAGGTGATCTACTAATGTTTGGAAGCAACAAGGAGATAATAAAATCTATAAAAGATACGCTCTCCCCCAGATTTGATATGAAAGATGTGGCAATCGCTGATGTGATACTTGGTGAAAATATACATAAATCCAACCAAGGATATATGTTGTCCTAATCACACTACATTGGAAAAATACTTGAAAAGTTTAAATAACACAATATAATATCCGTAAAATCACCCGTAGATTTAACCAAAAAATTAGGTTAAAAATAGTGGTGATGGTATTTATCAAATCAAGTACTCTCGTATACTAGGAAGTATTATGTACGTAATGAACTGCACTAGGCCTGATATAGCATATGTTGTAAGTAAACTCAGCAGATATACTAGTTATCCAGGAAAGGATAACTGGAAAGCTATAATTTATGTACTAGGATACCTAAGGTATATGCAAAGTCATGGACTACATTATGATAGGTACCCATCTCTAATAGAAGGGTATTGTGATGCAAACTGGATAACTGGTTCATCAGATACAAAATCCACTATTGGATATGTGTCTACCTTAGCTAGTGGGGCAATATCTTGGAGACCCTCTAAACAAAATTGTATAGCAAGATCAACCTTGGAATCAAAATTTATTGCCTTAGACAAAGCCATTGAAGAAGCGGATTGGCTTCAAGGTTTATGAGAAGGTATTCCGAATTGGGAAAAACCTGTACCTCCAATAAGCATACATTGCGATAGCCAATCAGCTATTGGAACGGCCAATATTAAGCTTTATAATGGCAAGTCTAGACATATTTGTCGTAGAAATAAAAATGTAAAACAACTTCTCTCCAATGTGGTTATAACAATTGACTATGTAAGATCAAATGATAACATTGCGGATCCACTGATAGAAGGTTTACCTAAAGAAAAGGTTAATATCTTATTGATGGGAATGGGGTTAAGGCCCATAAACTAAAAGTTTCTTTAAACGCAACCTCACCTAGCTGACTGGAGATCCCAAGATCTAGGTTCAAAGGGACAACTAAGTTTAGATAAACTTGATAGCACTATAAATATTCAAACCATTCCTAAGATAAGTCGGTGCACTACTTGCCGGAAAATAGAATAAGTTTTGATGCTTTTAATGATGTCTATACTTGGTAATATTAAGAACCGAGTATTGTGAAAATACCCATTATAGAATCACCTACGTGAGTGCGAAGGCGCCGCTTCAAGGAGAATTGTAAGGCCAAATTCTCCAAAGCACTCATGAGACCAAGCTAGTGTTCATGGCAAAAACGAATATAAATAGAGACCCAAGGAGGATTAAAAACACTTATTGCATGTTGTCTATTTTAGATTTACACAAAAGGCTTGCAGTTCAAAGACAACCTAGTCCATTGATTCACCAATAAGTCAAAAGGATAAATACTAAGAAAGTTCAAGGCCAATGTGCTAATTTAACCGATACGATAAATGTTTCGCATAATTTTAAGAACAAATTGAACAATTGCTCATTCTTGTAGGGGATTGTTAGAAATGAATGAGTAGCATATGGGAATGTGAAGGCATTAAATGCCTTGAGAGATGAATAGTCCCACATCTTAGAATAAACAAACTATTTATGTTTATATACTAAGATGTGGACACTATAATAATTTATATAGACAAAAAGAGACATAAGCCATGATAGGTGGTGCAACGCACCACCCCGCACGTGTGCGCCCGTGCCCGTACCCGAGCCTGCATCCGTAGTGCAGGCGAATGGGCGTTTAAGGCGTATTAGAGGCACTTGGCACTTTGTAGTTGGCTTGGCGTGGCTGTTTAGACCGAAGATTTTTTATTTTTGTCCATTCAAATTCAGACAGTCGCACCACCTGGTAAAGGGTCGCGACCTTTCCAACAGTCGCATATGTTCGAACAGGCACCTATTACGGAATAGGTGCACCTTCCCATGCCTATATATAGGTAGATAGAAACAGTGAACATACAATTAAGTTTTTCTGCATTTTCTTTCACCTCACAACACGCTGTTCTTAAATATACTCCCTTGAGTTCGTCATTGCTCTGCGATTGTTGTGCAGCATCGCAAAGAAGGTTTGTTTCATCTTAGGAAACAATTGCTCGATATTCTTAAGCGCCATAGAGGGATAAATATTGCTTCAAGGAAACAACACTCAAACGCTGGACTTGGACAATCTAATCGGCACTCTATTTACTGGTTTATTTGTTACCTGCACAGTTCAACTTGTAACATTTTTGCGACGTGTCTATGACAGTTTGTTGTTGTTGCAATTTGCAACATAATTGTAATAGTTTCGTAACACTTTTGTAACGTTACTGTGAACAATTTTTGTATATAGTTTTATAACACTTCTCTAACGTTCTTGACTAACAATCTTGAAACAATATTTATTTATTTTTGGCTGTTTTTGTAGGCGAAAGTGTTTCATGAAAGCAACAATTCTACACCAACACAGACTGTGATTACTACTCAGTCTACAAGTATGGTTCCAACTATGGCGTTGTCTCATGGAAAACAGCTGGAAAAGTTCATAGAGAAGGACTTCAAACACTGGCAGCAAAAGATGTTGTCCTACTTGATGACTTTGGGCCTTGCAAAGTTTCTTATAGAAGATGCTCTGGTAGTCAAAGAATTGGAACCCAATGCAACAAAAGTTGAAGCCTTGAATGGCTGGAAGAGTTTTGACTTTATATGCAAGAACTACATATTAAATGGGCTTGACAACAACCTATATAATATATACCGTACTGCTCGAACTTCCAAAGAACTTTGGACCGCATTAAAGAAAAAGTGCAAAATCGAAGATGCAGGCATGAAGAAATTCATAGCAAGGAAATTCCTTGACTTCAAAATGTTTGATGCAAAGACTGTTATCGACTAGATTCAAGAGTTATGAGTCATCATTCACCAACTACACAATGAAGGAATGACTCTAAGCGAATCCTTTCAGGTTGCCTCTGTAATTGAAAAGCTTCCTCCATCATGGAAAGATTTCAAAAAAGACCTTAAGCACAACCTCAAGGAGATGACAATGGAGGAACTTGTAATTCAATTGAGCATTGAGGAAGATAACCGAAAATCTAAAAAGAAGACTTTGCATACCATAATTGTCAAGGAAAATGTAATCAAGTCAGAGAAACCCAACAAAAGGAAACGTGAGCATCCTCCTAAGAAATCAAAGAAATTTCAGGGTTATGCCGTAATAGTGGAAAGAAAGGACACAAAGCCATCGAATGTCGCGCACCCAAGAAAAATAATTCAGAAGTAAACATGGCTGACATCTCATAAGGCATGTCTGATATGGACTTATGTTTAGTAGTGTCCGAATGCAACCTTGTTGGTAACTCGAAGGAATGGTTTGTATACATAGGAGCCACACGACACATATGTGCAAATAAGTGGATGTTTACAACCTAAGAAATGGCTACTGAGGACGAACGACTTTTTATGGGTAATTCATCTGCATCACACATCATAGGCAAAGGAAAGATTGTACTGAAAATGACTTCTGGAGAAGAACTAACTTTGGCAGATGTTATTTATGTTCCAAAGATCCGCAAGAACCTGATTTCTGGATCGCTGCTTAGCAATCATGGTTTCAAACTCACTTTTGTCTCTGATAAGTTTGTGTTGTCAAAGAATGGAGTGTATGTAGGAAGAGGATATGTTTGTGATGGTTTATTTAAGGCAAATGTAACCACTATTGTACCAAATAATGATATGAATAAAATTGAATCTTCTGCTTATATTGTTGACTCCTCTATGTAAATTTCGATACCTTACGAAAATTGATTAGTCTAGACTTTATACCAAAATGCAACATAGATTCCAACTATAAATGCTAAGTTTGTGCAGAAGCAAATTGACAAGAAACTCATTTCACCATGTTGAACGAGAAACTGAACCACTAGACCTAATACACAAAGATGTATGTGAGTTAAAAATGTGTCAAACTAGGGGTGGAAAAAAGTATTTCATTACCTTCATTGATGATTGTACAAGGAACTGTTACGTGTATCTCCTTCGAAGTAAGGATGAAGCATTCGACATGTTTAAACAGTATAAAGAAGAAGTTGAAAATCAACTCAACGAGAAAATAAAAGCTTTAAGAAGTGATTGAGGAGGAGAATATTAATTTCCCTTTGAGGAATTCTGTGCCGAACATGGTATTATACACCAAACCACAGCCCCGTATTCACCTCAATCCAATGGTATAGCTGAATGGAAAAATAGAACTCTTAAAGAAATGATAATTGCCTTACTAATTAGTTCTGGCATACTAGATAACTTCTAGGGAGAAGCTATTCTTTCTGCAAATCATATTTTCAATAAAATACCACAAAAGAAAACATCTAAATCTCCCCACGAACTTTGGAAAAATAGAACACCATCCTACAAATACTTAAAAGCGTGGGGGTGTCTTGCTAAAGTAAAGGTACCTAAACCAAAGAAAGTCAAAATTGGACCAAAATCAATTGATTGTGTATTCATTGATATGCACAAAACAGTGCCGCTTATCGGTTTTTGGTACATAAATCCGAAATTGATGATATTCACGTAAATACCATCATTGAGTCGAGAAATGATAGACTTTTTGAACCTTTAAAATAGGGTACTGAAAATTATCCATAAAAGAGACCAAGGGAAACTAAAATCTCCAATTCCCTTAAGAATACTAAACAAAATGTTGATAATGATCAGCAAAATAGTGCTAATCAACAAGAGGTGGAACCAAGGAGAAGCAATAGATCAAGGACATCAAAAACCTTTGCTCCAGACTTCTACACATTTATGTTAGAAGACGATCCATTAACATACAAACAAGCTATGTCCTCCATCGATGCCCCTTATTGGAAGGAGGCCATTAATAATAAATCGAATCCATTATGGCAAACCATACATGGGAGTTAGTTGATTTACCTCAAGGATGCAAGATCTTGGGTAATGAATGGATATTTAAGAAGAAATTGAAACCTAATGGTTCAATAGACAAGTATAAAGCTCGACTTGTGGTTCAAGGTTTCAGACAAAAGGAAGACCTGGACTATTTTGATACATATTCTCCAGTAACTAGACTAACATCAATAAGAATGCAGATAGCAATCGCATCCATGCTCGATTTAGAAATACATCAAATGGATGCAAAGGCAGCATTTTTAAATGGAGAACTGGAAGAAGAAATATACATGAAACAACCTGAAGGTTTAATAAAAACTGGAAATGAAAGTAAGGTTTGTAGATTAAGAAAATCACTGTATGGGCTTAAACAAGCACCTAAACAACGACATGAAAAATTTGATGAAAATATGATATTAAATGGATTTCATATAAATGAATGTGAAAAATGTGTATTCTAAACATACAAATATGGGATATATCATTATATGTTTGTATATTGGTGATCTACTAATGTTTGGAAGCAACAAGAAGATATTAAAATCTACAAAAGATATGCTCTCTGCCAGATTTGATATGAAAGATGTGGGAATCGCTGATGTGATAATTGGTGTAAAAATACATAAAACCAACCAAGGATATGTGTTGTCCCAATCACACTATATTGGGAAAATACTTGAAAAGTTTAAATAACATAATATAATATCAGCAAAATTACCCATAGATTTAACCAAAATTGGGTTAAAAATAGCGGTGATGGTATTTATCAAATTAAGTACTCTCGTATACTAGGCAGTATTATCTACGTAATGAACTGCACTAGGCCTGATATAGCATATGTTGTAAGTAAACTCAGTAGATATACTAGTTATCCAGGAAAGAATAACTGGAAAACTATAATTTGAGTACTAAGATACCTAAGGTATACGCTAAGTCATGGACTACATTATGATAGGTACCCATTTGTAATAGAAGGGTATTGTGATGCAAACTGGATAACTGGTTCATCAGATACAAAATCCACTATTGGATATGTGTTTACCTTAGCTAGTGGGGCAATATCTTGGAGACCCTCTAATCAAACTTGTATAGCAAGATCAACCTTGGAATCAAAATTTATTGCCTTAGACAAAGCCGTAGAAGAAGCGGATTAGCTTCGAGGTTTCTTAGAAGGTATTCCGAATTGGGAAAAACCTGTACCTCTAATAAGCATATATTGCGACATCCAATCAGCTATTGGAAGGGCCAATATTAAGCTTTATAATGGCAAGTCTAGACATATTCGTCGTAGACATAAAACTGTTAGACAACTTCTCTCCAATGGGGTTATCACAATTGACTATGTAAGATCAAATGATAACATTGCGGATCCACTAACAGAAGGTTTACCTAGAGAGAAGGTTAATATCTTGTCGATGGGAATGGGGTTAAGGCCCATAAACTAAAAGTTTCTTTAAACAGATCACCACCTAGTTGACTGGAAATCCCAAGATCTAGGTTCAAAGGGACAACTAAGTTTAGATAATAGACTTGATAGCAATGTAAATATTCAAACCATTCCTAAGATAAGTCAGTGCACTACTTGTCGGAAAATAGGATAAGTTTTAATACTTTTAATGATGTCTATACTTGGTAATATTAATAACCAAGTATAGTATTGTGAAAATACCCATTATATAATCACCTACATGAGTGTGAAGGCACCGCTTCAAGGAGAATTGTAAGACCAAATTCTCCAAAGAACTCATGAGACCAAGCTAGTGTTCATGGCAAAATGAACATAAACAGAGAACCAAGCAGGATTAGAAACACTTACTGCGTGTTGTCTATTTTAGATTTACACAAAAGGCTTACAGTTCAAAGACAACCTAGTCCACTGATTCACCAGTAAGTCAAAAGGATAAACACTAGGAAAATTCAAGGCCAATGTGCTACTTTAACCTATACGATAAATATTTCGCATAATTTTAAGAAAAAATTGAATAATTACTCATTCATGTTGGGGATTGTTAGAAATGGATGAGTAGCATTGGCGAATGTGAAGGCATTAAATGCCTTGGAAGATTAATAGTCTCACATCTTAGAATAAAATAAACTATTTGTATTTATATACTAAAATGTGGACACTATGATAATTCTATAGACAAAGAGAGACACAAGCCATGATGGATGATGCAACGCACCACCCTGCACACGTGCGCCCGTGCTCATGCCCGACCCCGCATCCGCGGTACGGACGAATGGGCGTTTGAGGCGTATTAAAGGCATTTAACACTTTGCAGTTGGCTTGGTGTGGCTGTTCAGACCGTACAATTTTTATTTTTCTTCGTTCAAATTCAAACAGTCGCACCACCTGGTAAAGGGTCGCAACCTTCCTAACAGTTGCATCCGTTCTAATAGGCATCTATTACCGAATAGGTGCACCTTCCAGGGCCTATATATATAGGTAGATAGAAAACAGTGAACATACAATTGAGTTTTCTCTATTTTCTTTCTCCTCACAACACTCTGTTCTTAAATATACTCTCTTAAGTTCGTCATTGCTCTGTGATTGTTGCACAGCATCGCAGAGAATGTTTGTTTTATCTTAGAAAACAATTGCTTGATATCCTTGAGCGCCGTAGAGGGAGCAATATTGCTTCAAGGAAACACCTTTCAAACGCTGGACTCGAGAAATCTAATCAATAGTCTATTTACTGCTTTATTTGTTAACTTCACAGTTCTACTCGTAACATTTTTGCGACGTGTCTGTGTCTGTTTGTTGTTGTTCAATTTGCAACATAATTGCAACAGTTTCGTAACACTTTTGTAACATTACTGTGAAAAATTTTTGTATACAGTTTCATAACACTTTTGACATTACTGACTAACGGAATGTATATATAAACTTGAGAAATATAGGCAGAGGCAGTTGCATACTTCTATAATATTTTTAATGGGGAGAAAGTAAAAGGTTTTCCAACCATACAGTATAGAGCTTATGTTAATGAAGCAGGGGAAAGACTTCTATTGAAGCCTATTCAACTAGAGGAAGTGAAAAATGTAGTTTTCTCTACACGGAGGGAAAATATTCCAGGCCTGGATGGCATAAATTCTAAATTTATGAAATTACACTGGGATGAGATTAAAAATGATTTACTATTGATAGTTTCTGATATTTACAACAATGCTGACTTACCACATGGCATTAATTTCAAAGAAGATAGGCCCATAAATATAACAGAATATAAACCCTTCTCTCGTTGAAACATGTACTATAAAGTAATGAGCAAGGCGTTATGTAATAGATTGAAGCATTTCCTAACACATTTAATATCCCAAAACCAAACAACTTTTTTAGAATGGAGAAATATTAAAGAAAATATTATGTTCGGTATTAAGGGACCTTAAAAGAAGAGGGGTGGATAAATTGTATATTAAAAATAGACTTGCAAAAAGCATATGGTAAGAGAAGTAGACAATTTATTTGTCATGACAATGATGGGGTTCCAAATAAAATTCATAAATATTATTTATGAGTGTGTAAGTACACTAACTTTCTCACTTATACAAAGAGTTTCGAAGGGATATATTTATAGTAATAGAGGGCACGGGCAAGTTTCCATATATTTTCAAATTTGCAAGTTAGAAAAGTTTCCATATATTTTCAAATTTGCAAGTTAGAAAAGTTTCCATATATTTCCAAATTTGCAATTCGAGAAAGTTTTCATATATTTGAGTCGCACAAAAAATTCAACGTATATGTATGCGTGTGTGTGTCAATACATACATACATACATATTTCAACAAAAAAAAATACATACATATTTCAACACATTATTGTATGATAAGCATCCTCATGTAAGATGTGTAATGAAGACATATTTAATATTTATGTTTATAGATATCTCAGATGGGACTGGAATAGCAGATGATACAATACAAGACTCCTTCCAAGTTTTATATCCTCACGCAACAAAAATTATTCCTCCATCATATTCTGACAAGGATGGTCTCACGTGCCTTTGCAAGCCATAGTCCACTTTGTCTAACTTTCTGTTTTATTTATTTATTACTGTGAAACTTTGTTGTTTCTTTGTTTCAGTTATTTACAAAATAAAACATGCTAAAACATGTTATTCTTAGTAAGTTTAAAGTACAATACTATTATTTTACTTCAACATTATGTTTTAAAACTAGAATCACATTATCAAAAATATTTAGAATCATAGTTCAACTTTAACACCTGTCTCATAATATTTTGATTCACATTGCCATGTCCAGGAATGAAGCTGGGGGGAGGGGGGCAAGTATGGGTCATGGCTCCCCTCCCTTAATTTTTAAAATTCTTCATAGAGAGTTTAAAAAAATGAATTCTTGGGCCTACACCAGCTAATGTATTATCATGTCCTATTTGATTTTTTTTCTCTGTAGCTTAGAAGAACAATAATATGTTGATTAGTTGATGGTGCCATGTATGATGTAGGGTAGAGTCATTCTCAAATCATTGGCTAGTTGACTGGTTGATTTGTTTTAATGATACAAGTCTTGGATAAGAATCTACAACGCACTAGAATGCCCTTTTGGATAGTTCATTTCATGATGAAATATTCTAGACAAGCTTGAGTAGAGTTGCACTAAAATTCTTGGCTAGTTGACCACCTGATTTGTTTATATATATGTATGTATGTATGTATATGTATGTATGTGTGTATGTATGTATACTAGATTAAGACCCGTGCTTCGCACACGGGCAGATGTAGGTTCGGTTAATGGCATTATAGGTTGGCGATTGCGTCCACCGTGGATACTTATGGAGATGGTCTAAATATAGGAATATGAGATTTAATGTGTAATGCAGGTAGTATCAGACATGGTTACTATAATAGTTGCAGATAAACATTCCAAACAAATTTTCAATTTTGCATTTGAAGTTGTAAATTTTTGTGTTGAAGGATGAAATCAACTTAGAAAACTCAGCAACAGGTAAAAAGTTTGAATTAGTATTCGAATACAACTCTACAGTAAACTACATGATAGAATATCAATTACAGCTCTATAGTAAATTACATGAAAGAATATCAATTGCAACTCTACAATATAAATGTAAACCATAATTATAATGGAAAAAACCAATTGAACTTATAAACACTTCAAATCAAAGAGAAATAAGCACAGTAAAACATTAATGGTATATAAACATAACGTCTGCATTTATAGAAGATTGGATATAAATAATGCTTAGTAATGTAGTCAGATAGTTTGAGAACAGAGAAACATAATGGAAGTATAGTAAGCACGCGTATCATAGTTATTGCCTATAGGGATGATCGGTAAGTAAAGGAATTTATAATTTAATGTTTTATAGTTGATAACAAATACAATGAAGCAAAGACTTTTGAAAACCGTAAGTAAAAAGTCTCTGAGTGGTAGAAGAAAACATCAAACTAAAAAGCTCATCGTTTGTTAAATAACATTTCGAGTAGAAAACCAAATACAGTAGGCATATCAAGTCTTTGCATTGGCAGCATAATGAACGATGTTTCTTTGCTTTGACGTTGCATGTCTTCATTGGTGCAGTTTCCTTCATTATTGAATGATGCAGGGAGAGGTGTTAGGCTCTTCTACTTCCTGAAATTAAAAACATGCAGTAGAAGCATATATATTGGAAATTCGTGTTACCATATACATTAACAACTCGAAGGATGGCAAGTTAATACGAACATACAGTTACATGTTTGTATGGCAACTGAAATTTGATTAGAGAAACTGAAAGTTATAATCCGAACCTGAACTTTGTTGACTATATTGTTGTAAATATAAATGTTTATTATCCTAAAATTATTTCAGTTGAAACACTATAAAGTAATATTGTCAATGGATACTTTTAGATTCAAATAGTGCTCATCTGTAACCGAAATTATTTTTGAATAATGGATATTTGCATCCGTGGATATGAACAAATACCGAATAGTTATCTTACTTACTAATGAGCGATAAATCAAGAAATATAAATATGAAATTTTAGTGTGACAAAATATTCAATCCCGATGATTATAAAAGTATGCAAGATCAACAAATATAATAGTAATAAATAGTTTTAAGGAGGTCATATATGCATTAAGTGCATATAATATAAACTATTGACTTATTAAAACAATAAAAAATGTACCATAGTACTTTAATACACCTAAGATAAACTATAATTTAGATAAAAACTGAAGCTTTCTGGGTAAGGATGTAGATGAATTTTGGATTTTTTGCATATCCATTTACAGCCATGAAAGTAATATAACATGAATATTATAAACTTCAAGTATTATGTAGATACTAAACTTTCTCATATAAACACATAAATAGGCATGTATAAGTTATGTGAAGCAACCGATTTTTTATTCAATTGGTTAACCGGCCGAACACCATGAATTAGGCATTAAAATTACAAAGTTAAAATAAGAGTGGAAGTACAAAATGTTTGAGAGTTCTCACTATTCAAAATTTTTGGTAAATAGAAAAACGACATGTTGGACCGTTAACCAAACTGCAATGAACATACATGTTGCATGAATATGAGTCATATGACTCCATTGTTTAACCGAGGTAATATGGACAACTAGATCAGCACAACATGTGTACGAATACAAATACATTGGAAATACTTTCATATTAGTAATAGAACTAAAGTAGTTATTTTAATTGAATTCAGCATGCGCGGTTAAAGTTCCACTGTTATGTCAGAAAATCAATTTATTTCCCAATCGGAAGCAAAATATGTCTAACATTTTCTAATCATTGTGACTTGTTCAAGGTTTACCTTTATCCAATATGCATCTACATTTTAATTAATATAATGAGTACTATATAATAATCCATATATTTATTACTATGTAATACCATGCATGCATGCAACTTTTGAACTTGAAACGTGGTTCAATGCGACATGCGTAACATTTTAGGAAATAAACTTAATTTTGGTTTTACTTGATTATTTTGGGAAACAAATTATTTTGGATAATATTAATTTTGGTATTAATGGATAAAATTATGCTACATTGAAGAATTTAGCATTGAGAAAATTCTAGAGTTATCTAATAAGGAATTTGAGAGAATTCTAGTGAATGGATATGTCAAGAGAGGTGAAGAAAACTCTAGAGGGTGTTTATTATCCATAGGATTAAATTCATCTCTACCATCCATATAGGAAATGCACAACTATAAATATGAATGCTTTATTTTTTTGTATCTAAGCAACTAAATGTGATTGTAAGCAAGCAAAAAAAAGAAAAGTGCAAAGAAAATAAAGCTGATTTCCTCCTTTACAAAATATTCTCTCAATCTTCATCAGCAAATTAGGAGTTACTTCTCCCTACTTGTTGTTCCTAAAGAATTTTCCCAACAGTGGTATCAGAGCGAGGTTGCTAATCAAGGAAGATGGCAAAAAATTACTTTTTTCAAGTTCCTTTATTAAAGAAGGAGAATTATGAAAATTGGAGCATTCGCATGAAGTGCTGCTTGGAGTGAAAGGTGCGTATGATATCATAGAAAATGGGTATGAGGAACCCGCCGATATTTCCACTTTATCCCAAATTGAAAGGGATAATTTGAAGAATTGAAAGAAGAAGGATCGAAAGGCTCTTACGCTCATTTATTAAAGTTTGGATAATGCTATGTTCGAGAAGATAGCTAATGCACAAACTAGTAAGGAAGCATTAAAGTTTTGGAGAACGCTTTTAAGGAAACGACAAAGTAAAGAAATTTAGACTACAAACTATGTGAGGTGAGTTTGAATCTTTATATATGAAATCATCAGAATCAATTAATGATTATTTTTCTCGAGTTTTATCTATTGTAAATCAAATGAAAAGATATGGAGAAAAATAGAAGATTCTAGAGTTGTTGAGAAAATTATATGATCTTTAGATTCAAAATTTGATTACATAGTTGTAGCAATTGAAGAATCTAAAGATCTAGGATCCATGACTGTTGATCAACTCATTGGTTCGCTTCAAGCCCATGAAGAAAATTTGAAAAAAAAGGTTAAAGAAGAGCCATTAGAGCAAGCGCTTCAAACAAAACTCACCTTGTTGGAAAATGAGACATTTAAAAATGGAAGAAGTTGGAGCCAAAGCGGAAGAGGTCATGGCTATTTTGAATATTTTAATTGCCACAAACCTGGTCATATGGCAAATGAATGCTAGTATAAAGATGAGAAAAGGCAAAACATATATAACCCAAGAGATCGAGAATGAGGAGGAAACACAAATTACAATGGAAGACCAAAGTATGAAAAATCTCAAATAAAATGTTATAATTGTAATAAATTTGGGCATTTTTCTTTTGAATGTAGATCATCTTTCACTAGGCTTCAAAAAAGATCAAACTTTGTTAAAGAAGACGAAGTAGGTTCTATCCTTTTATGGACACTCAGAGCTGGTGAAATTAAAAATGAGAAGGCATGGTACTTGGATACAGAAGCTAAAAAGAATGAAAGATGATATAAAGGAAAACAACGAAATAAGAGAGAATATTGTGATGAAGAGGAAGAAAAAACGAAGACCGACATGGAAGAGAATGCTGCAGAAGAGCTTCCAAAGATCAAAGAAGTAATGAAAGAGAAAATTGAAGAAATAAAAGACAAAGAGCTATCTATGATTGAAGAAGCAAATAAAGGGAAAGTCAAAATGATATAAGTTAAAGAGCATACAAAAATCAATGAAGTGAAAAAAGAGTCTGCCAAGGAGTTAAATATGAAAGAGAATGAAGAAGATGAAGATGAAGAAGATAAAATCAATAAAGATGATGCAAATCATAAAAAGTACGAAAACAAAGAAGATGAAAATGAAGAAGTCATCAGTTAAGGTGAAAAAATTCAAGATATTGGAGGAGATTTGAAGTATGAGAAATAAATTAAAGAAATGGGAATAGAGAATATCAAAGAAGTAAAAATAGTTAAAGATGGAGTAAAAGAGACATGTGATGAATCTACGATGGTGAGAACAAATCGATGAGGTGATATTTCAAACAGTCTTATTTTTCCATCAATTTGTTTTGGAATCTCATGCGAAAGTCAAATTTGGAAAACGCACAAAGAAATTGAATGAGTCAAAGATTGTAAAAGTAAAATTAAAAAAGGATGAAAAGCTAACATATATGACTCATTCAAAATTTATGACACTAGACCAAGATGGAAGTTAGAATGCTTACTTTTTGAAGTATTCTATCATAAAAAAGGAGACCGAAATGAATGGAGCACCACAAAGATTCGCGAAATTGCATCGAAGATCTCGATAATGGGGAAGTCATTAATACAATAAAGAAAAATTGGATAATATCCTTATTTCTACCGAAACACATAAAATACAAAGATTCGAAATTCTGTTTGGAGTTACAAAATCAAGTTTAAGGGGGATATTGGAAATAAACTTGATTTTGGTTTTACTTGATTATTTTGGAAAATAAATTATTCTGGATAATATTAATTTCGGTATTAATGGATAGAATTATGCTACATTGAAGAATTTAGCATGGAAAAAATTCTAGAGTTACCAAATAAGAAATTTGAGAGAAGCCCAGCAAATGGATATGTCAAAAGAGCTGAAGAAAACTCTGGAGAGTATTTATTATTCATAGGATTAAATTCATCTCTACCATCCATGTACAACTATAAATAGGAATGTATTATCTTTTTGTATCTAAGCAAGCAAATGTGATTGTAAGAAAGCAAAAAAAAAGTACAAAGGAAATAAATCTTATTTCCTCCTTTATAAAATATTCTCTCAATCTCCATTAGTAAATTAGAAGTTACTTCTCCCTACTACTTCTTCTTCCTATAGAGGTTTCCCAACAAACATGACTATCAGAATTTATTGTATTTGTGGAAAGTATTAGGTACAAACGGTAATCACATACCCATTAAAGCTTCCTTTGTGACAACCAATGTTGGATTGGTGGAGACTGTTTTATATGTGTAATGATGTGACGAACCTTATCGCAGTCTGCGAGAGGGAGTTGAAGTTTAATATTACATAAGTATTACACATTCTGGGAGATTAACTGTAAAGAGTTTATAACTCAAATGATTTTTTGTTTTATAGTTACCATGGTCAGCCTGTTAGATCCCTTAGTTATTTCTGATACTGTAAGATCATTTGTACTAATTAATAATATGAGAGGAGCGAGGCAAAGAAGCATATAGAATTTAAGTAATAGGTAGTACAGTTGCAGATTTGCAGTAATAAATCTTGCATGGCACAATTTACTAAGTACGTAAAAATTTGGCCAATTTTGACATAATTGTAAGTAGGTATGAATTTACATAATCGTGAAAAAACGTAAAATTATGAACTGTCAATGCATATGGACGTAATCATATGTATGTATAAATATAATTGTATGATCTGTTAACGATACAGAACTGAAACATGTAGGAAAAGTGTGTACAGACAATCATATGACAAATAAATGCAGAATGAATTCCTTTGGGGGGAAATTTAAGGAAGATGCAACTCAACCATTAAAAAAAATAAAGGAACTTTTGGCTCACATCCCTCTCTTTAAATTAAATTAGACTCACATCCCTCCATACTTGAAATACAAATTATGTCCTTGGAATTATTTATATTATTTAACGCTCTTTCGCATAGGTTAAATTGTAATATTAAAAACGTTATATATTTCAGTAGATTTATCGGATTTCAATTTCGTTTCCACCATTAAATCACAAATTTTATTATCTTCTATTAAGATCCATATGTCATGTTTTGACCATTTCTTTTACAATGGAAAATATATTATCTCTCGTAAATATTTTAAAAGAAATTCATCAAAACATATCATATATGCATCTAAATAGAAAGATTATAAAATTTATGATTTAATGGTGAAAACAAAATTGAAATCCGATATATATATATATTGAAAGATATCGCGTTTTTAATATTTATGTAACCGTGATGTCCAGTTATGAAGATCCAGAGTGACTATACTAAATAATTTTAGGAACGTAATTTGTAATTCAAAATGTAGAGGGATGCAGATCTAATAAAGTTAAAAAATAGGGATATGCCTCTAATTTCCACAAAAAATAACGAGTATAAAAGAACGTCTATGTGGACCTGTATCTAATCACAATGTGCATATGTGAACTCATCAATGCACTTTGTAGCATTTTTCGAAGCATGTACAAAGTTTTGTTTACAGATATAGTAAACGTTTCCTTAATGAATATGTACCCAAATTCATAATTAATTAAATATATTATATTCAACAATTTATTGGCGGTTGGAAATAAGAAGAATTGTGGATATAAAAACTCTATAAAATTACTGTCATGCAGTTAACAAAAATTAATATTGATGCTAAAAGCGTTTTCATTGCTTTTACATAAGACAATTTCTTTCTATACGTAATCTCAATTTAATATGTCCTTCGGCTAGACCCTACACAATTGAATCACAGACTTGACCAAACGTGGGCTGAACAATTAGAGGATAGGATGCGACCTTACCCCAGTCACAAACCCCAACCCATTATATGCTATACGGTCAATTTGTTGGCAAACATGTTGTTTTTATCTAGCACATAAACACATATTCAATATTATCACTGTCATTACAAAGCTGCCTAGTTGGAAAGCGATGTTTGATAAATGCAAAAAAATTCACCGGACATGTGTTAAAGGTTAAAACCAATCGTTGTTGTGTTTGCTGCTTATTTTTCTACTCAAAGCAACATAGGTCCTGCAAACATTATCACGTGTTAAATATAAAAAGAAAAAAGATGACAAAAATGTACAGATCTAAGTATTAGTGGTGGATATGGGAGGAGTAGGAAAATTTGAGGTTTAGATCCCACAGTTTGTTATCTCGGACCGCTTAGATTTCTCATCCTGGTACGTTAATCACATCATAATTCTCATATGCTAAACTAACTATTAGCATATCGATCGAGTCAATGGGTAGTCGTTCACCTTGCATTTAATTTATCCTTCATAAAGTAACGGTTATAAAAAGTTTTCCATTTTACCTCTGTAACACCGATGTCACTTCCTTTGTCATCTGAATGCTCACTTCCGACATATATATCATCAATACCGAACTCAATTCCAACATCATTGCTAACATCAACATATAGAAAAAATTTGTAATTCTAAATAATATGAATACATCAACTGACTGAGCATAAAAATATCTTCTACTGAATTCATTTTAGAGAAAAATGGAGTGAAAAAGTGAATATGAGATGTTCTTTTGGGTTTATCGGTGAAAATGACGTTTATAAAGGGGTAAGACGAAATTTTTGTTTTGCACCGAATAAAGGCTGAATTTATTGAATATGACAGTGATATTCAATATTATCACCATCACTCCATTTCGTAGTATATTTGTTTTAATTTGCTTTACATATTATAGTCAATCATCAATGCATTTCCATATATAAAACATTAAAGAGTATGGTATGATTGAAAATATATGGGCATAAGTTATTTATTATGTCAAATAAATGAACATGGTTATGAAAATTTATGTCCTGTAAATGCCTAAAGCTTATCCATGTTTTCTACTGCATTCATGTTGAAACAATAACAAAGTACAACCATAATTAAATACAAATTTGCTAGAAAATTAAAGAAGTGGCAACAGAGGTATGGCTCATACCAAACAATTCTCTGAATGGAAGAATCAAGGGATAGAAATGCACATCTCAAAACTAATATGCGAACAGCAACCAGACTCTTGCATCGTACACAATAAGAACATATGGACTTTTAACATTGATTATAGATGCCAACCATCAATGAATATTTAACATTTAACTTTGAATTACTATAGGATGTGAAATATCAATTTAATGGGTAAGGGTAAACCATATCTTGGGATGAAGTTATCTCTCTTGCAGAAAATGTAAAGTACTACAATTTAATTAGTCCACATGCTAAAATATAATAATTGTTATTGAATATAAGCTAAGAGGTGAAAGGGTAAATTGTTCTAATAACGTCTAGCAATGGTGAGATGGTGCCTTAAAATTTAATTTAGCCCATGAGCAATTTGATGCAAATTGCAATTGCTTAAATAATTTTAACTGCTGCAACTACACTTTAAATTCACAGCCCGTCTAACCAAGGGTCCAAATATTGCCATGCTTATATTGATAGATAAGTCTATGCTCTATTGTTTTGAACAATCTTGTCAGAACTATTCATGTAGCATATATACTATCAACTTGATGACAATTAGTTTACACGTGGTTCTGATGTGCAGATCGTTCTTAACCCCATCCATAAGTTATTAGATAATCATATTATTCATTGTAGTATGATTCAAAGTATATTGTAAGGGCAATATTGCACTCCAAACATCCTTATTTTTTTGAAACCTGGCAACGGTAAAAATAGACACCAATCAAATGGGTCTTCAAACCAGTGCTGACCATATTTTGCACATGTTTGGCAAGCACACCTATCGGAGAATTCGTCCATGAAGTACATTTATCAACCCAAGCTCATGGAAAACTGAACCCTACTCAACATTTGATTCAACATGCTTCTAAGCCCGATCTTTGGCCCATTTGCAGATAATCGCTCAAAGCAACTAGAGCCCTTCACTATCACACTCAACAACTCAGGACAAGACTTTGGGATTCGACCAGAGTAATCGTCATCATTTATCGTCCCAATCGGATTTCACATTGATTTTTATGCGAAACAGTTACATTTGAACTCAAGGAATCCAAGGCTGCACCCACTGAGCTAACGATCAACATTATGGTCAGCCATGGCAATCCATCACGGGCACTGAAGATTGGATCATAGCTCAATGCAACGATGATGAAGGAATTAGCTGGCTTCTCCGAATGAATCTTGATGTGTTCACTTGGACCCATTTTGACATGTGTGTGATCTCACCGACTATCTCGAGCCATGCATTGAATATCATAGGCATGTCCCAGTGAAACATAAGCGATGCGACAAAAGCAACGCAACATGGATCCAGAAAGATTTGCTGCACTCAAAGTGGATGTGGGTAAACTAAATAACAATAGGTTAATTTGTGACGCCCTATACTCGAAATGGGTATGCAATCCATTTCATGTGAGAAAAGGTGATGGAAAGTGGCGGACATACGTAGACTACTCTAATTTGAACAAAGCATGCCCAAAAGACAACTTCCCACTTTCGAGGATCGACAAGCTGGTAAACTTAACCGCCGGATATGAACTACTTTGATGTATGGATGCATACTCCGGATACAACCAGATCTCGATGCATGTCCCGGACTAGAAGCACACTAGATTCATCATTGGTCTAAGGATATGTTGCTATGTTATGATGCCATTTGAATTAAAGGATGCTAGTACTACTTACCGGAGGCCGATCAATCGAATGTTCAAAGGTCGGATTAGGCGATCAATGGAAGTATGTGTGGATGATATGCTTATGAAGTCACATAAATCAAACAATCACATCGATGAATTGTTAGAGATATTCAGTATCCTCCAAAGATGTGAAATGAAACTCAATCCGTTGAAATGCACTTTCGGCGTTGCGTCGGAAAAGTTCTTGGGTTTTATGCTCAACTCTCCCAGAATTGAAGCCAGTCCTAATTCAGGTAATCAAAGACATCCAGGTACCAACGAAAATCAAGCAGGTACAGAGCCTAAATGGGAAGATCACCGCTTTAAGTCGATTCATCTCCACGGCCTTCGACAAGTGAATTCTCTTCTTTGACCTAATCAAGAGAGGGAAGAGGAACTTTGAATGGGTGTAGGTGACGCGTTTCATGCATTGGTAGATCACTTAGAGAGACCTCTCATCCTATGCAAGCCACTGGATCGTGAAGACTTATACATCTATTTAGCGGTGTTGGTATACGTCACAAGTGCCACACTATTATGCGAGTGAGTCAGATCCAGGAACCAGTATATTATGTTAACGAGCGATTGCCAGTTATTGAGAGAAACTACCCGAAGCTAGAAAAGTTCGGGTACGGCCTGTTGATTGTGTCACGAAAGCTTCACCCTTAATTTCAGGCTCACCCCATCAATGTCTACACCGCCCATCCATTATGATGGTTCCTACAGTGACCCTAGACATTTGGAAGGTTGCTTAAATGGAATATCGAGCTAAGCCAATTAGATATCACCTATCTCCTTCCGAGAGCTATCCAGGAACAGACATTGGCCGACTTCATAGCTGAATTCGCTACACTAGACGGCTCTTCGAAGAGCAGTGGAAAGTCGACAAATAAATGAAAAATGTACACGGATAAAGCATCCAACGATCGATGTTCTGGCCCCAGAGTCGTGTTAGTGACTCCTGAGTAGGGATGGCAATGGGGCGGGTCTAGGGTCCAAACCCGGTCGACCCACCCCTGTTTTGGCCCGTCAAGACCCGCCCCATTGGGTCATTGGGGCGGGTAGACCTGTGACCCGTTCTTGAGTACTCCGGGTCTAGGATCGGGTCGGGGCTTGGCCGACCCGCCCCAACCCGACCCGCACTACTAACATCTCATGAAACCGCTTTATTACTATAATGACTTATTAATCTTTTTAGATATGAGTGATTCTAGCATGGATATTAAAATGTGCCAATCAATATCTATAGAAAAAATTAGAGTATTAAGTTGCGTCATTGATACTTATACAATAACATATGTATATATTTTCTGAATTGTTATTGTAGACATCATTTTTATTAACTTCCCATAGACACATTGTTATTTGTATTTCATGTATTATTTGGTGAAAACGAGTATAAACAAATAAATATATGTACGTTGCTACGTAATTTTGAATCAATACATAGAGACTTATCGGGTCTTGGGGCGGGTCGGGTCTACCCTGACCCGTATGGGTCCCGGGTACGGGGCAAAATTCCAGACCCGCACCGGGTCTACGGGACGGGTCTGGGGCGAGGTCTAAAAAATCTGGGACGGGTATGGGGCACTAAAAACCCGCCCCAACCCGCCCCATTGCCATTCCTACTCCTGAGCGACGATCGTTCTGATATGCCTTGAAACTCGACTTCCCTACAACAAATAACGAAGGTGAGTAAGGGGCCTTGATCTCGGGCTTAAACTTTCCTGAGAACTGGGAGTGAAAACTTTACAAATCTTTTGTGATTTCCGGTTAGTAGTACGCCAAGTCATGGGAGATTATCAGGCTAGGGGGCAGCAACTCGCTCCTTATCTTGGTCGGGTCCAAGAGCTACTAGTAGACTTCGAGTATTACACCATTACACACACCACTAAACAAAAAAATTAAAAGCCAACTCACTGGTCATGCTGGCCAGTTTGGGGGATGCGCAGTAGATGGGCTTGGTTTCGGTTGAAGTACTAAATGCTCCGAGCATCGAACAGATGGAGATTAATTAGGTTCAGGAGACGGAATTGGAAAGGGAGTCGTGGATGACTCATGTCAAAGGTAATCTACAATGAGGGATCCTTTCTGGATGGAGGAACAACAAGTAATAGATCCTCTACTACATCATCCAAGATGGAGTCATGTATAGAAAAGGTTTCTCCATTCCCATGCTTTGGTGTATCGCCCATGAGGAAATCAAACGAGTCTCGAGAGAAGTCCATGAAGGAGAATGCGACGATCACACCAGGGGAAACCCTGACAGAGAAAATACTCCACTACAGGTATTACTAACCAACTGTCAATCGAGATGCAGCCGATCGCGCTAGACAATGCGACGAGTGCTAGATGTTTGTGAAAAATTCCGAGAGCTCCATTGATGGAAGTTACAAAAATGGTCAGTCCATGGCCGTTTGCCACTTGGGGCATAGATATTATCGGTTTCTTATTGATTTCTAAAGGTGGAGCGAAGTATGCTATCGTAGCAGTTGATTACTTCACTAAATGGGCTAAAGCAGAACCATTAGCCACGATCACGACAAAGAAGTAATCAACTTCATTGTCTGGAACATCATCTGTCGTTTTGGACTTCCATGTACCATTGTAACTAATAATGGAACCCAATTCAATGGCACTGAATTCAAAGACTTTTTCCTTCAGTATCATATTAAAAAGAGATTTGGGACATTTTCTCACCCTCAAGCTAATGGACAATTCGAAGCTGTTAACAAAATCATAAAGTCCACTCTGAGGAAGCGTTTGAAAAAGGCTAGAGGCAAGTGGGTTGGCGAACTCCCATCAGCACTATGGGCATACAGAACCACCCACAAGTTCGTGACTGACCATACTCCATTCGTCCTTGCTTACAACTCTGAGGCCATCATCCCTATAGAACTTGAAGTCCCTTCCCATCGAGTGACACATTACAACCCTTATTTCATTAAAAAATATAAAAATATGGAATTGCAATCCGATTGCAATTAAACTATAAGGATATGTGACGACCCGTGAGCGTACAAACACATCCAGAAGTCAATGACAAGAACGTGTACCTAAATATGTACGTGTATATTCTAAAATTTTGATTTCTTGAAACCGACAGAAATTGAATTTTCACCTGAAGTTATTAAAGAGAAGGCCGGATCATATAGCCAAATTTCACTAGCCGCGTAGAATCAGACGTAGATAGCAACTGATGGAATACAATCCTGAATTTATACTATTGGGAATCAACCAACCATCATGACGATCAAAGAGAGATACGGTGCTTTTGGAAGATAATATAACGGAAGGATAGCAAATATTCAGAAAACTGGATGGATTTCTTTCCGGTGACTCTAACTCGCTTCGATTCAAAGCACTTTGGGAAGATAATTCAACGGAAGGAGCCCTCAAAATCGATTGCATGCCTAGATGAGAAAAAATGAACGATCGACATACATCATTCGTGATTGATCGGATTATTTCAGCAGAAACGATTCAACTCAATGAAGATCAATCAATATCTCACCAACACGAAGTTGGAACAACACCAAAATTTGGGAACATGGACTAGAGGCATAGGGGAGCTCACGGAAACGATCCCACATGCATTGGAGCATAAATGAATGTTCGATACTGATCATTCCAACAATCGAGATGGGACCTGCGATCTTTCTTATGGGCCCCTACGGATCTAGAGATTCTTCTAGCGAATGTTCAGTCTGATCCATGCACATCTTTTCCTATAAATACAGCAGCCATTCTCCACAAAGAGGAGCCTTCTTTCGATTAATGCTGAGGCTCTTCCATTTTATTCTTCACTCTTGTACTAATGGATTCCAGCTGATCCAAATTTTCTTATAATCATAAGCAAGTGCAAGATTAATAAAAATACAAAGTGGATGTAGGCCAAGATTGCCGAACCACTATAAAAATCCGTGTATTCATTACTCTCTCTGCTATGTTTTAATTTCATTCATCATTTAGTCTCTACCAGATTCTATTGGGTGTTGATGTCCATTTTTGACTCAACAATAATATTCAACATAAATCAAATAAAATTTTATAAATGATATTTCATACATACTAGTTTAATTTAGTTAATCAATAACAACTATAATTTAGTTAAATCAAGCGTTACTCAGAGTATTCAACATTGTGGTTGTGTCATTCTTAGGTGTAAATTTAGTTAATGGTTCATATCGAACAATTTGAATATTAACGTTCATACATCAATTTAGCTAGTAGTTTGATAGTTTGACTGAATTTATTGATTACACGGTTTCAGTAAAAATCAAAATTTACTATTTTAAGCCGTCCCTATCAATGGCTATCGTCTACACTAGTTTTCTTCTTTAAAACGATATCACATTAGGACTTAAGAAATTAGGTATTAGTGAACATTTCAGTATCATCTACATTCAATTTCTATAACACAAACGCAAAGTCCTTCATTCAATAATAATTATTATTACTAACCGAACTGCTCTAGCCACAGAGCTTGACTTTGAGTTGACTACAGCCGACGATGATACTAATCTCAATATAACCGAGGAGACAAATTCCTTATATTGATAGTGTTTTTCACTTTCAATGCTTAAACTCCGATCCAACTATAGTCGTTCGATGAACTTCATGCGACGATTTAACTATAATCAAAGTGTAGTTTCCACATTGAAGTTCAACAGTATCCTAAGCCAAAAGAACTGTGCAATATTGTTGCATCGATATTTTTAGTTTGACCTTAGTTATATTAACCAAAAGAAATCTATCAAATGAGTCATTCCATAGTTATCCAATAAGTATCAGCACATAACCCTTTAGGGCCCCCAATAGCTATAAGTAATACATGATCCAACATTTGGAGAGCGTTATGTACTCTAGTCTCAACGGATGTGTCAATATCCTGTCTCGATACATCTCAACTAGGAATATTTAAACAACATGTTTATTGAATTATGATAATTGCTCATGATTACACACATTGTAATTACTATCGTAAAACATACCATTTTTATATTTTCTATTAGGTATACTTAAATTAAACAATTAATTAATATAACACATTATTTCAAGCATATAATAGTAAGAAAAACACATTTTATTCCAAACAAGAGTTTATTATAGAGTTAATAATTCATAGTAAATAACAAGATTGTCCCTATGTCATACCCCTAACTCTATCAATCCTCATCTTTACTAGATCTTCGATAACCTTTCTTCTTTGATTTAATAGCCTCGTCTTCATTAGAGCTTCGATTTCCTTTCTTCTTATATTTATGTTATCTCTTTTTTATCCGATTTATGATGGCCTCGTCTTCACTATATCTTCGATAGTCTTTCTCCCTATGATTTATGGTTGTTCTTTACTAGCTTAACGATAGCCTCATCTTGATTCGATCTTCAATAGCACTTAATCTTATCCATTATTTTCAAAGTTGGGTATAATAAATTTATTTATGCACAATTGACTCTTCCACTTATCTCTATATGGTCAGCCATATATTTCAAACATACAGAGTTTACCTATTTTTAGTTTAGCCGTTAGTACATACTATATATACATGTGTTTTTGCAAGAGCATGCACATGCATATGAAAGGATAAACATAAAAAAACAAAAATTCGAACATACTTTCTACAATTTCAACAATTATATAATCCCCGTAAATAAACTTTTAAAGAAGACTATCTAACAAACTTACTAAAATTATTTCATAAACACGATATGCATGAATGTTTAATCAAACATGCATTTTTAAATATGAAAAAAATAAGCGTAATCTTATGTAATTTTAATTTTTTTTTTCATGGTTTTTTTTTGAAAATGGGTCAATTGCCTCGTTAAAACCTTAATCGAAAGTAGAGTACTTCAGATTAGTAAAAAAGAGTATGGCATTCTTCATTGCTATTCGAACAACATGCACATTATGATACAAAGAAATAGAAAAATACACAATAACTGATAGCCTATAGAACCGAAACAGAAAATATAAGTAGCTATATTGAGACTCCACGTCAGTACCAATTTTTACGCAACCATCCACTTTCCCAAATTGAAATCACTCCATGCCCACCGTTGCTTCTCCAAATATGTTAGGTTTTGTCTAAATATGTTAGGATTTATATGATTAGTTATCATACTTTCCAAAATATTGTATTTTTGAAAAGTTGGATGTGTTGTTATTGATTCATACGCAATTTTTTCTCTTTCTAAATTTTACTATTTTTGATTTGCATATTATTCATTTCAAATTTATTACCCTTATTCAACTTATTTAAATTTTCTTAATTTTTAATATACGTTATCGAAGTGAGGGTATTAATGAATTTGCATTCGCACAAAAAAGGGAAACTAAGGTAACACAATAGTTATTAAAAATAAAGATTAATAAATCTTAATGAAATAATCATATAAGAAATAACTTATTTAAATTTACATAGATATTTTTCAAGTTTAATATTGTGAAAATTAATACTTTGGTTAAAGAGGTAAAATTCTAAGTTTAGAAAATGCACATAAACCATTTTCATATAATTTGAACCTATAATTTTGAAAACGAGATACATAATATTAAAAATTTGAAATTCTATTTTATAAAGTTAAATTTTAAAATTAACAGTTAAACGTGAATGATTTTTGATAGAAGTATTAGTTACGAAGATAGAATGTAAAATAAATAATATTAAATTTATCTTTGTAAAAGAAATCCATGAAAAATGTACATTTAAATCATCCCTATAGCATTGAGACAAAGATGAGAAAAAATATATATTATCAAATGTACTTTTGTAAAACAAAACCGTAAAGAACATATATTTGAAATTAAAGATTTTAATATATTAAGGTTATAAAAGAGATAATCTGAATGTATATCAAATTGAAGATTTTGTTTGTGTTGAGATTCAAATGTATGTATTATAAAAATAAAAGTGAAAATTAGTCAAGCATCCTTAAAACGGAACTTAATTTCAAAGCGGGTCCCTGTCATAAAGAATATATATTCTACGTCCCTGTTTTTGTTTTCCGCTAATTTATTCCCCAAATTACCCCTGCGTTTCACTGCAAGCTCTAATTCTTCTTCTTATTTTCCGATTTAAATGAAAAACTGCAATTAAATTGAAGACGAATCAAGTTTTTTTATGAAATATGATATTCTTAATATTTACAGTTATAAATAATCGCAACAAATTTCTGCAAATATATACGATAGTTGCAGAAATTTCTACAACTATACGCAATAGTTGCAGACATTTCTGCAACTATACGCAATAGTTGCATTTGTGCAACTATATGCAATAGTTGCAGAAATGTCTGCAACTATACGCAATAGTTGCAGAAATTTCTGCAACTATTGCAAATAGTTGCAGATAATTCTGCAATTATTTGCAATAGTTGCATTTCTGCAACTATTTGCAATAGTTGCAGAAATGTCTGCAACTATACGCAATAGTTGCATTTCTGCAACTATTTGCAATAGTTGCAGAAATGTCTGCAACTATACGCAATAGTTGCAGTTATTTCTGCAACTATAAGCAATAGTTGCAGAAATTTCTGCAACTATACGCAATAGTTGCATACATTTCTGCAACTATAAGCAATAGTTGCAGTTATTTCTGCAACTATAAGCAATAGTTGCAGAAATTTCTGCAACTATACGCAATAGTTGCAGACATTTCTGCAACTATTTGCAATAGTTGCATTTCTGCAACTATTTGCAATAGTTGCAGAAATGTCTGCAACTATATGCAATAGTTGCAGATATTTCTGCAACTATACAATATAGTTGCATAAATTTCTGCAACTATACCCAATAGTTGCAGACATTTCTGCAACTATATCATATAGTTGCAGAAATATCTGCAATTTGTGCAATTTTTATAAATTTGAAAAAAATCGAACTGTTAAATATTTGTTGAATTGTCTGCAAATATTTGAAATAATTGCACCTTTAATACAAATATAAATTTTTGGTATCAACAATGGATCTCATTTTAAAGATCATAAAATTTGTGATTTTTTGGTGAAAACGGTATGTTGATCAGGTTTTTGTAAATAAAGTTATACATGTTTGAAAAGTTCAAAACATAAAGGGTATTTGTGTATTTTTGCGTGCGTGAATTTGAAAATAGGGAGCGGAAACGTAAATGTTGGTTGTGAAGGATGTTTTATCTATTTTAAAACTTGTTAGGGATGTGAGCCAAACTATCCCAAAATAAAAATGTATTTATTTAACAGCAAGATTAAAACATCCGGCTTTATATAATTTAAAAGTAATTTATTCACGAGTGAAATTCGAACTTGTGACATCTTATGCAAAATTGAAAGATATTTTGAAAGTTCATGTCTATAAGATTTTTTTTATATATTACAGCCATTAGGAAAAATTAAATATTTCATACTCTTAAGATTATAAAATCGATAAACCGAAACATATGAAAAATTATAGTGTTTATAAGAGCCAAGATTTAAAGTCATGCACTATACAAGAATGTATTTTTGTTAAAATTCAGACTTTCGACTTCATAAAAATGTAAATAGGCAATTTTGTCAAGTTTGAATTCAGACCGATGCTATCGTAATAACTGAGGAGCATAGTCACACTCCACGGGTATAAAAATAATGAACTTAATTTATGATTAGGGCTATAAATTATTATGGAGATGAACTAATAATATATATTTATTATTTTTATGCAAGCATATATGAATGATTTAATTTCTTTTTTAATCACCAAAACTAATGGAGCTAAATGTGTACAATTGTGGTATGTATTCAACTTAGTTTAAAGGGATAGTATAATTAATCAGGAAATTATTGTCAAGGACAAAATTTCCCAGCGTTTTAGTCTCAAGGACAAAGTATTTTAGCCTGAAGGACAACTTTATTTAGGTATCAGTTTTTAGTTATTGATAGCAGTTTTTAGGTACCAGTTTGTAGTTATCGATAGCAGTTTTTAGGTATCAGTTTTTAGTTCGATAGCAGTTTTGGAAGAATCTTTGTCTTGATGAAAATTTTTGAAAAAATGTTTGTCCTTATAAATAATTTTGGAAAAATGTTTGTCCTTATGATTAAAATATTGAGGTCGTGTCCTTGGGGCTAAAAATATACAAATTTTTGTCTTTTAAATTAATTCCCCCTATAATTAATAATATGGGTAACATTAAACATACAATATATACATTTCATTCATTGCTTAATAAATATACATTAATTGACTTAAACATGTCTAAGAAAAGGTCAAACGTGAGACTGACTTAATTTTATCGTTTTTCACTATGATAGCACGAGTTTAAATAACCCTACTAGTTATCTCGTGATTTTCATTTGGATTGGATCATGAACAAAGTTATAGTGGTATGCTAGAAGTCTTTTTCATATTTGTTCAGTTTAAGTAGAGAATCGCAGAAGGTCATGCCATACAAAATTATCTTTGAGCTAATGTGAATGATAAAAAAGATTAAAATACGAGAGCACATTTATTTACCTCAATAAAATGAATTAATTATATGGATGAAAATTAGAAGTCAAAATAAACAAAGGATTAAAATTCAAATTGAAAACAAAAAATCATTGAACAGCAAAACTAATATAATTTTATGTTTTTACTTGATGTTTCAGCCGCACTAGCACTGGTTTAAACCAATTTTAAAATTGGCAAATTCTATTTCAACACAGATAATTACTTAGTAGCCCCCTCCTAAAATGAATAAAATTTTTAAGACTAAAATACCCTTAGAAAGTTGTGTACTTTCTTTCTCCTCAATTCCATTATCTTCTTACGTCAATTTCTTACTGTTTAAACCACTGCTTCTTCAAAACCCTAGTTTCTAAATCAGTGAAGAAAAAATTCAATTTTTCACTACTAAGTTATTTTTTGAGTTTACAGACTTTTTTAATTGTAGTTCTGAAGAAAATATGAATTGGGTTTCTAAATCAGTGAAGAAAAAATTCAATTTTTCACTACTAAGTTTCTAAATCAGTGAAGAAAAAAATTCTAACCCTAGTTTCTAAATCAGTGAAGAAAAAATTCAATTTTTCACGTTTTGCGTGATGGGAAGGGTAGTTCTGGAAATGGTAGGGGTCTACTAAGTTATTTTTTAGGTTTGTAGACTTTTTTAATTTTTGGGGGGCTACTAAGTAAATACTCGGGTTGAAATAGAATTTGCCTTTAAAATTAATTAGTCAAGATACAGTTAATTCTCGGAAATACCTTATTTATTCCGCTGCAGTTTTGGTTGCTTTTAGACAATTAATTTTTTTACCATTGTTAACCTTTGGTTTTACCCTCAACCCTAATTGTAAATACACCTTGTGGCTGGATTTCGCCCATCAAAGTTCCATATCACAAACCTTCTGCCGCCTATCCCCCTAGATACAAACGCCCTAATTATTATTTTTCCATTAAACGGAGGGTGCAAACGTATTTTGCGCTCGTTGTGGGGATTACGGGGACTTTGAATTCGATGAGTTAGCGTTAGAGACCATTTGCACCGAATGCAGCATTTTACTCGAAAGCCATGTATCTATCGAGATTTCGGAAGGAAGAACTCTTGGGAATGGACTAGACAATATTGAGCTACATCATGTCGGCAGTCCCTACAGCCCTTATAATGATGGTTTATCTACTACGATCGCCAAGAATCCGGATGGGAAAAAGGATGAATTTGGGTGGGTTGGAAATCAGGGCTCCATTACAGAATGTAATTTGATAGAGGCTTTTAAGACAATTACTACTATGGCTGACAGGTGGTATTTTTTGTGTATGTGTTTGTTTTTGAGTGTGTTTTTGTTTATTTGATTATGGATTTATTGCAGGAAGGCATTTCAGTTTCTTTGACCTTCAGCTTTGATATAGGTGTTCTCTCCCTTGGCAACTTAAACGGCCCAAATTTTGCATACAAGACATTAATAGTAACGAGCGTTACGACAAGCAAGTCAACTATTAATAAAGATACCTTCAACCTCTATGAAAACTAGAGTGCGACACCTACCTCTTTCCCCCGTCTCCTCTAATAAAATTTCCAACGAATAGAGTCCTGCACAAAAGTTCAATAATAACAGTATATCAATCGGTAGGGCTGGTCCTAAGTAAGTCGACCAAGCCAAATGTGTAGGGAAACCTCCCCACGAATGGCAACCAGTCTATCCAAAAATCAGTATATATAGAAAGTTCTCAATAGTTTAATGAAGCAAGTAGATGTTTAGTAGTTATAATTTTTCATTTTAGTAGTACTGGAAAACTAGCTAGATTTATTTTATTTATCACCATCTATATTAATTCTAGTATAGTTATTATTGTCTTCAATTAGAGGCAACATAATAATTGCACTTCTTCTTGGGCAACCCAAGTGATTGGGCCGACACTGACGGTGGGAGTAGGCAAAAATTAATTCTATATTATAGTATATTGCTTGAAAATTGTATAAATATAATTGTTAATATTCTAATTCAAAACTAGATTTTTCTTTTAAAGGTTTAGACTATTTTTATTTAAATTTTGAATATGTATACGGTGGTTTATATATGTAAATTTCTTATTCTTAAAATATCATTGATCGCTTTTGGTTGATTTGAAATTTTATGAAGTATTTTATATGAAATGTTATTGTTTTACTGGATTATATGGAAAACCTTCTTATTAATTGGATTAAAATAAATTCTTCATTTCTAATGTTCATTCAGCTTGATCCTTTTTGGAAAAGAATTATGGACATCTACGTTGAACATCACTAGGTCATCTATTTGTTTTCTAAAAATAACCTAAAAGTAGTCAGCAGATGTGGCGCAATGGAAAAGAATGCCTAGGTTTAGTAACGGATCCAGATTCCAGCCCGACCTTGCACACAATTCTCGACAAAAATAGAATTCGGGTGTTCTCCTGAATATGTTCAAAAAAATACATCAAAAGTAAATAAATAAACAAGTATAATAATAGCGACATCTCTTCTGCCGTTGGTTTAATTTCATGCTCACCATGGAAACTCAAAAGTCCTTATGTAGGAAAGGATTATTTTAGATTTTATGCTATTATTTAATTTGGATTTTGATTGAATGGATAGGAGAAAAATGAGATGCACAAATGTAAAGAATAAGTGAACCGTCAAGATTGCAATCTTCTTTCGAATTAATGTTAATAATGTTGGTTTAGGTATAGTAAGTTTTGAAGTATAACTATAATACTTTTCAGCCTTTTTTAGTTTTAGTTGGAACCAAAATATAATTGCAGAGGAATTTCAATGATCGTTGTTAGATACGTAGTTTGGTACGGTTATGAATTAGAAAAGGTATGGATATTCCAACATGTAAATAATTAATGTTTGACTTTTGCTTACAAAAGTAAGCTTAGCAACCATATTAGGGTGTTTTTTTCTAAAACATTTCTATTAACCTAAGCTAAAAAATATTTATGTTAGGTGTTTATGTTTAAAGTGATACAAATTCATATAGATTTAAGCATCAATTTAATGCAAGGGATATGCAAGCAATATTAAGCACAATTAGACATTTGACAATGTGACCAAACATGGATTAAGTCAAGAATCGGTCATGATTGTTGCAATTAATTTTATCCATCGGTAGTTTTACTAATGAAACTACACTTGCATCAAGCTTAAGTTGTTAAAACAACTTAAATAACTATGATAAATGAAAGTTTAATAACTATGATAAATTACTTAAGGTGTTAAAAGAAAAGTAATTTTTTGTGAAAATGATAATATACCAAATATTTATACTACTAAAATCATTTTATTTGCTATATTTCAGTAAAGTGATAAATAAAAACATAAATGTATCAAGTTTTGTTAGTAATGTTTGACCCTTTATGTAACGACTGAGATTTTCGACCCTCAAAAATCGACACTAATACATCCACTGTATCACATGCCGAGCAATCGAATGCCGGAAAACCCGATGTTAGGAAAAAAAAGATAGAAGAAAATATAAACAACACAGAATCTCACAATCGCAGTAGAACAATATATAATAAATGATAACATATCTTTATACAAAAAGAACTATAACTGTTATTATACATACCATCATCAGAGTACATCAATCAACAAATCAATTTTGGACAGTTATTATAACTTGTCCTCACCAGTGCTCACTATACAGTCCACACATAGCGGAATATAATCAAGTACGTGAATACGTCTCTATCATCCAGCTCGTCTCCTGAGCTCCATAACATCTAATCTGAATCTGTAATACTCGTTCTGACCCGAGCATTATAATAAAATAACACCCGAGTCAGTCTAGAAAACCAACGTGAGAAAACACACCCAATTGGATTTAAAGTTATAAGAAAATCTTTGAAATCAAAATGTAGTCGTAAGACCACGCTACAAATACACACGACGGGTTTTTACCTTACAACAACCAAAACACTTTCATATAAAAATCATGTGATATTATAATAGTGTCTAAGTACAAATATTTATTAAAATAGCTGAAATGCTTGCATCTCACATTTTAACATAGTTGGACACAATCAAAACCGTACGACGCTTATTGGAGAATGGATTTCATACTATGACCAGGTAAGGAACTACCTCCAATGAGTGCATCTCTAGATCAATGCACCCGGGTTTGACACAGAACCGGCCTAGCACTTGACTACAAGGTTGTCAATTTGGGATTTAGATCTTAAATCGTAAAGTTGATATTTCGAATCGAATCGGGCTTTAAATCGTAAATCGTAGATTTTAACCGAACTATGATGAGATAATGTATTGCTTTTGGACATTGTGATTTCTTTTATAATAATAGTCTTAACTAAGCATTGCTTTCATACAAAGAAAACAAGTTAAAAACATAACACACCAAAATACAAGAAGCAAATTTCAATTATTCATCGTCACTTTTATCTTTGTTCCCTTCTTGATTTTCGATTTCCATTTATTCATTCTCATTATCAGTTGAGTAGCCATAATCATCCTCCTCTCCATCAGCCCCTTCTTCAATTAAAACATTCTTTCCTTTTCCTTTATATTGACTGTTTCTTGAACCTATATAAATATATATAAGTAAATAACATTAGTATTTTCGGAAGACATATAATTTATAAAGTACTTTTCATTAACTTACCACGCTTTCGTTTTTTGGAATCTTCCGGCTTGCTTCACAGTCTTGAGTTTTGAAACATTCATGTACATCCATCCAGGTAGTGTCAATCGGTAAAGCAGGATCCTCTTGCTCACATATCCACTCATCATTGCTATCCATGTCAGATAGACATATCGGATCTAGTCCATCATTTTTCTTTCTTTTTTCATGCCTAAGTTCAAGTTGAAGATTGTACTTTACAAATACCAATGCATTAAGTCTCTTTTGTTCCAAACGGTTTCTACGTTTTGTGTGAATCTGAAATATAAAATAATTAAAAATGATGAACTAATATTAAAAAAAATTATTATTTTTATACCTGATCAAAATTGCTCCAATTACGTTCGCATCCAGTCGAATTACATGTCAAACTCAAAACCCTTATTGCAAGCTTCTGTAATTCAGGACATTCACCGCTATAGCTCTCCCACCACAAAGTTGTAATTTCAAAAAAAACCATAATGTGTTACATATTTAGTTTTAAATCTTAAATAATAAGATGAATAATTTTGATAACAATACAAAAATCTCACCAGGTTGTTTAGTTTTACAACTTTCAACAGCCATAGTTCTTCCAAACTCTCCTTCCGCCAATGAATATATGTCAAGTTGCTTATCTATTTTAGCTCTTTCCTTTTTTGTTGGAACCATTCTTTCTATGGTGTCATATAGTCCTTTTTTTTACCTCCAAATCCATAGTAAAATTGTTATCATAATGATATTTTGGATGTAAGAACATTCCAGCTGCATGTAAAGGCCTATGGAGTTGTGCATTCCATCGCTTATCAATTATTTCCCACACTGCCTTGTATCTAGACTCCACATTTTGAAAATTCAATGCTATCTTTACTTTGGCCTGGTCCATGGCTTCATAAATATAACCCATTGCGGGTTTTGCATCACCATCTGCTAGTCTTAGAACTTTGGCTAATGGAATGGTACACTTCAAACAATACTTTATTCCATCCCGAAATTCCTTTTTAGTTAAAATAGTATCTTGAACTTCTTTTCCCTCCAACTTTTCAGAAAATTGACTTTCCTCTCGTTCACTAGAAGTGAACATTTTCTTTAGACCCACACGTTGTACTAACATGCTTTTTAAAGTCAAATATTGGGTAGCAAATATAGTTACCGCGAGTCTAGTTAATTCCCTACCCTTTGTGTACTTCCGCATAAAATTTAAAAGCCAGCTATGTTTATAAATAAATAGCGTTACCTTTTTTGCATATCCGACAATCTCAACGTGGGTAGGCAATTCACCAATATCTGTCAGTATTAAATCCAAACAATGGGCCGCACAAGGAGACCAAAATATTTGTCTCTTTTCCCTCATCAACATTTCACCGGCCTTGACATAAGTTGCAGCACTATCAGTAACGACTTGGACTACATTTTCTTCTCTGGCTTCATCAACCACATTGATAAGCATATCATAAATATTTTCAGCATTTTTTATAATTGAAGAGGTGTCGATAGACTTCAAAAACACGGCTCCTCTGGGACTATTCACCAAAAAATTTGTGATGCTTCTATGCTTTTTATTAGTCCATCCATCTGACATAATCGTGCATCCCATCTTCTTCCACTCTGCTTTATATATCTCTAGTTTTCCTTTAACGTTTTCAACTTCTTTCATTAGAAAAGTATTTCGGATTTCATGGTAGCTTGGAAGCTTTAAACCTTTTCCGTGAAGAGCGATACCCTCCGTCATAATTTTAAAAAAAGGACTCTTTACTAAATGAAAAGGCAAAGCATTGACATAGAAAAATCGGCAAATTTTCAAGCAAACATCTTCTCTGTCTACTTTTTTGAACTTGTAACATCAAGAGTTTTATTAACATCAGCATCCAAATTATCTGCCTCATCATCATTATCATTGAAACTGCAATTACTTTTTTTAATACGCTTTTGAATAATGCAGCTATTTCTTCCGATACATTTGGACATGCATTTACATTTGCAGAAGTTTGAGCAAGATGATGCTTTATTCTATAAATACCGCCAGTTATAACTTTTGAATAGTAGTTACAACGGTTAACTTTTTTTTATCTTTTTCATTCATTGGTTTACAATAATCCCAAGCAATATCAGCTTCTTTAGTCATCTGCAAGTACAAAATAAAATGATTCAATTTCTATGTTTATTGTCATTAACTAAATTAATACAAATGCATATTAACTAAATAAACTAATATACTAATACATGACAATGGTTAAATTAATGATAAATTCTCTTCTCACATTTGTAATATACAAAATATTAATACAAACGAATTAAATAAACATTCTGGTGGAATATAATGTATATCACCTAACCATGCACTAACAAACAAAAAGAATAAAATAATGCAACAGAAAATGTGCACATCTTGTAAATGACAGCCATATGCTTTAAAACTTTCTCAGTGTTCAATGTTCAGTCTACTTAATATGCACATCTTGTAAATGACAGCTGTATTAACCTTTAGATAAAACAATTAATACTTTGACCACAGCTCAGTCTTTATTTTTTTTTATATAAATGCTCTTCTTAGTGCTTACCTTTCTGTCACCTATATATTTCAGTCCCGTATGAAAATATATTCATACAGCAACAAAACAAGACAGTGAAAATAAGCCGTAGAATAAAAGAAAATGGAAAAGCTGTTGTTCAAGTCGATAAACTCGCGAACAGAGAGAGAGAGATCTCTTGCTTACCTTTCGAATGGAGAAGGAGAACAAGCAAGATGCGGAAATAAAAGCAACAGCAAAGAATTTAGGGACAAAGCTGAAAGCCAGTAGAAAAAAAATGAAAAAATAACTCTCTTACCTTTCAATCCGCGCAAGAGTAAGTCGATTCCACATTTCTTCTTTTCTTTCTCTGATCTTTGGTTCTTTTCTTTTTTTCCTTTCTCTATCTTTGATTTTTCTGGTTTGATTTTGCTGGTTTAAGTTGGTTTCTGACGAGTGACGATTTAAATAACAAATTTATGTGTAGATTCAACCCTGAATAGTTTGCGTCTTTTGATCTTTGAATTGAATAAGTGTTGCTGCTTCGATTTTAGATGCGACGATCAAAATAGAATTTGTAAGGTTTAGCAGTTATCGAACTCGAACAGACAGACGAATTTGGAAGTTCCGATTCAATTTTTTTAACGATATTTCATTCTAGGTTTAGATCGTACGATTTTTATCAACTCCGATTTATTTCCCATTTTGAATCGTTGAAGTCGCGATTCGATTTGAATCGCGATTTAAGTCATGCGATTTTACGATTTTTGACAATCGTGCTTGACTACTAGTGCCGAATATGTCATCATCTCTGTCTTCCGACCTTTTTGAGATCTCATGCACAACCAAATCCATAATAATATAGGGTAATCTAGAAAGATGATGATATACCCTAATGGGAGCGACCCACTTAGCCCTGCTGCATATCCTGTTTTAGTCATTTACCGATTGATGAGGGTTTAGGCAACGTTTACCTTTTTGAATAGCAATTCCACTTGGAATGCTAACACTACCTTCCAGACAACGATGCAATGATAGCATTCATCCATACAAGTTGTCCTGGGTCTGAACAAATCGAATCTCCAAAATCACCGGCTTCCTTAGCTTTACGATATCACAATTCGTAACGCACAAATTAATCAGATCGAAGTGGTTTTCGGATAATTAAATCCGATCTCGGTTTCTTCGAAACGATCAACAAATTTGGCCAGATTTGATAGTCGGTTATTTAACTATCAAATTACACACATAAGCAGTCACTAGTCCCATATTATAAATCTTTCAAACATTTATTTCAATAACCTTTAGAAAGACATACATTCAATCTCTCCCAATATTCCAATATTTGAGAACACTTTCGAATACTTCTATCCATAACATAATATTTCCAACACTTGGAAATATTTCCAATTTCAATTTGTAATCCATTACTTAGAAAACTATTTTTATATAAATCATTTCGTAGTTAGAATATTTCCAAAACCATTTAATTCCAATACTTAGGAATATTCCGTCTTATCTCACAAATCTCTAGAATTTTATTAATTCCCTTTATAATTTCAAAGAAAAAATTATCGATTATACTTATTTATAATCCATCTAACAATTTATAATTCCATTAATGAATTCAGATTCATTTTTGAAGTTCCCGAGTCTAACTATTTTGGAAATTCCCTAAATTTCCAGAAATCCCATTATAACGCTTCACTTATACAATCACATCCGTTTAACAAATCTGGATTGCAATCTCGAGAGTAATTATAAAATAAATTCCAATTACTTACTTTTAAACTATATACATAATAATAAAAAAAATTCAAAGATATGGTTAAATAATTATTTAAAATATCAAAGCACTTTTAAAATAAACACAATTAACTAATTCCAATTTATTCATAAAATTCTAATCGATTTACAAAACTAGTTTATAACGTAGAATTCATTCCAACAAATTCAAATATTTAAATAACGAACTTTCTGAAATATTTCAATCCAATTAATATATTTAAAACTACATAGTTTAATAATTTAAAAATCCTCTTTTAAAACAAACTTAACTTCTCGATAGAAATATATTTTTAAAATTTAAATAAAACCAATTTCAATTTATAAATCTTCTCTCTCTCGATTCATAACACATAGACCACATTCCCAATTTCATAACTTTTTTCCATATTCCAAATATAGAATCTCACATTTTTTTTAAACCGATTACCCCATCTCATTATAAATTTTCACCGTGAATTTATAACTCCAATTATCAAATGATAATCATCTCACTTTATTTATAAACATTGCCTATAGACAAGCACCATTGTCCCAGTGGTTAAATGATTTGGCTTTGGTGCGAAGGTCACAAGTTCGAATCTTGCGTAGCGTAATTCGAACGTTTATTGACATGTGATATGTTGTCACAGTGATTTGTTGTATATAAAGTCCCGTTTCAAAAAAAAACATTGCATATAAATTTTATAATCTCATTTCCAGTTTATAACAGGTTCATATCACTTAAATCCATTTATAAATTGATTTCTAATTAAATTTCCTTTTATAAATCTATTTCTTAAATAATCCAAATTATATTCCAAAACTAATCAATCTCAATTTCTACTTCCATTTCGTGATTTAAAAAAATCTTATTTAAAAATCCAATATAACCAATTTTATATTAATTTTCCAAATTCCTTTTATTCTCCCAATCTATTTAAATCTTGATTTTTAAAACCCTTTTACATTTAACAAATATCACTTAAATATATTGTTTAAAAATCTTTTATATACATTATTTTAAAATCTCTATTTAAATTATTTCACGAAATAGTTAAGTACAAATTAAAAAAAACAAATTATTTCACTTCCAAAATCCCTTTTTTATTTCTTTTCAAATTCAAAAATGATATTTATGGTATTTTAAAATACCAAAATCTAGGCAAGTGCTACTATAACATCCAATAGATCAAATCATATCATAATCTACCACAAATTATTCAAACATATCATATATCACTATATATGAAATTAAAATCAACATTTTTGAGGAATCCAGTTGGATCCCTCTAACATGTTTCCCTACAACCATAAATGTTAGATAACATAAAATACCAATCCCGCTTCGAGGTGGAATACTGCGGTAATATAGGATCATCCGCTATTATGCGGGGCGCATGGTGTCTCATCCGCTCCAATATGCGGGAAAAATATCCAACTACTAATATATACTACTACTATATATTACTATGTAACCCTTACGAAATTTCGTATTGGGCCTTGTACTGAAACGTGGGCTGAAATGCCTTTAATAAAATCTTACCCATTTTCAAAAAATAAAATAAAATAGGAATACTTGGTTTTGAAGCTTTTGAAATGTCTAAATTATCCTTTTTAATTTCTAGCTCATTTGAGATCTTTTTTGTAATTATTCTTTCCCACGTTCTAACAGTTTATCTCACGTCTACAACTGCTGTAAAGACACTTCTTCCTCACCCTCACTTCACATAATTTTACCCAATTTTTTTTAAAGATTTTCCATAAAAACTAGACAGATCTTCACCACCATTACAATAGAGCGTCTTAATCATTCAGAGGGCTTCTGAAAATTCCCTTTTATCTCCTTTTGACCAAATCCAATATGTCTTCACGTGCTCCAAAACTTCTTTCTCTTTAAGAAATTAACGATGTTATTGTTCTTCACCTTCATGAAATTCAAAACACCACTTCACGAAATTCAAATCGATCTCCACTCCAAAAAAAGATATTTGCTTGGATCTGGAATCCTGATGCTGCTATGCTTTCAGCCAATTATCGCTTGATTCCTTCGTTAATTTTGTTGTGATGTTGATGTTGAGACAATCGCTACTTATGATAGAGAGGCGATCACTTTGCTTCGGAACTGTGTGGCCGCCGATTGGAAGAGTTGCCATCGTTGATAATAACTCTGCCGCTGACTAGATCCCATTCCTGCCGCCAATTCCTTTGCCATTGCAAGTTTTAACAAAGCTTGGACTGAAAATGATGCTGAAGGAGTGCCACCGTGTCAGATATGTTCTGACCCTAAACTCAAAGATAAAGGCGTAGCTAGAGTGGTTGTCAACTTTGATTGCCTAGCTTGCTCAAATATGAGATGAATTTTGCTGCAACTTAGGATATTTTCTACCATGCCTGGATCTCGACAAAGTTGAACAAAAACTGCCTAAAGATTGAAGCTGATGCGTCATGTCATCCAGGTATCATTGTGCTTGAAATTTGGTTGTTATGCTTGGAAAATCGATACCCGAGACATGTGATATTCCTTCTATGGAGATGATGATGCGCACTATTTGTTGCAAGGTTGAATGGATGCTTGAGAAGTTTGTATACTAAGTTCCTTTCTTGCCTTTGCCTATGTATTGAATCTGATAAGGATGCTGATGAGATTTGGCTTTTTGAGATGAAATCTTTTTGGGTTTTGAGGACGATCAACTATTGCAAAATCAAGCAGATCTAGAAAAAAGGAATAAATTATGGTAAAGCAAGCCATTAATCATCTTGAGAATCTAATTCGACAAAATCGTGCATCATCACGAAGTTCATCGACGAGAACAATCGAATAATCAACTTAAGAAGTGAAAGGTGGAAAAAAGAAATTACGGTCATGACATGTAAACCTCAAAACTTATCTAGAGATTGAAGGACTTCTCGTCCGAAAGTACATAGGATAGGACTTCAACATAATAATTTCTGAGGAAAAAAGAGAGTATCATTTTACAAGAAATTGATAAATGAATGTATCATTTTCTTATCATTTAAAATGATACTTTCTTTTATCTTTTGCCAATAAAAATTACAAAATATAAATCAAAGTATTCTTTTCCTATCAGTGAAAATGATAATATATATATATATATTATAATTTGTCCTTAAACTAATTATTTTAAAATGTTGTCCTACAAACTTATTTCTTTGGACAAGAAACTAATTGCTTTGGACCGAGAAGCCATTTTAAGTGAAAGTACTGGAAACAAATTATGTAAAAGAAGAGGATTAGAGTAAGAATGAAGTAAAAGATATGTCTAAAGGCACAAAACTATGATAGGAACAAACAAAATTAAATTCTAAAGTTGGTTAAAGGCTTCATCGGAATTGATAAGAGGCAACTTTGCTTAAAAAAAATTTCCCCATAATGTCCGTATTGAAGGAAAAGTGAGTGCTTTAAAAGTGAAACCTCTTGTTTTTGCTTAATTGATCTCTCTTGATTAGAACATGGGAATTCTTGAAGGGTATAACATTTTGCGTAATGATACCATTGAAACAGTGTTCTAAGCGAAAAACTAAATTGATAAGGAAAATGAAAAAAAATTGTCTTTTCCTTAGTAAAAAATAATAAATATTACACTTTTACCTTTTTAAGAGGTAAATCAAAAGGATGGATATTTTAAAGGAAACAAAATAATTTCCAGTTTTGTAACTTTGAGAAGTTTTGGAAGATTTCAAATATTTAAGATAAACTTCTTGAAATTGTAAAATATTTAAATTCAAATTTTTGCAACATTATATTTTTCAACAAGCTCATCTGCAAAAGATAAGGATGGGCTATTCCAGTTGCTAGATGATCATCAATCTTATAAACCGCTTCATCTACGGCCTTTCGGTATTACTTGTTAGACCGTTCCAATTCAGACGAATTCTTAGGAAAAGAAGATTTTCTTCCTACCAAGACGAGATGCTACAAACATTTAAAATTAAAATATAGATCTTCTATACATTAGATTTTAAACTTGTTTTGAAACTTAACATCTTCATTTTCCATTAAATTATATAAACTTGTTATAAGATTATTTTGATCAATAATTATTATAAAACAACATAACCAACTTATCCTTATCCTCTTATTAAAAATCCCATCTTCCAGATTATCCCTTTAACCAATTATGCCACTTTTCCAATTTGTTTCTATCTTTAACAATCACCCAAAATAATGATTGAAGCCGTCTTAGATAGTGACTAGGGCAAGAACTTGTTCAAATTGTTGATAGATGCCCAAGTCAATCCACTCTCGGATTTAAACCCCAAATTTGTTGATAGAATCCACGAATTATCTCAATAGAATGGTTCAGGTCAATGGAAAAGGCATCACATAATGTTGAATGGACAAAAATTATAAGGGAAAACAAACACTCAAGCAAAATCAAACTTGCAATCTTGTGCCAAAATCAAGAGATGCAAATCGGTATACACGATAGAACATCATCATGGATGGATCACTAGAGAGGCATAAAGCTGGATTGATGCTTCAAGATATCTCCTAATAACATAGACTAGATGATAATGAACCGTTTAGTCCATAGAAAAGCTTACAACCATACAAGTTTTATTGGATATTGCAACAATAAAAAACAACCAATTGTATCAGATAGATGTGAAGAATGTTTTGCATGGGCAGCTAGATCAAGTGATTTATAGAGATCAACCAAAGGGATTTGAGGATAAGAAACATCCCAAATATGTATGCAAATTGTGGAATGCTTTATGTGGCTTGAACCAAGCTCCAAGGACATGATAAGATGATATTGTCGAATTTTTTCACTAAGTGACAATTCTATGGCACATGTACATTTTAGCTTGTCTATCAAAGTAGGGGGTAAAAATTTGCAATTATACTGATATATGTGAATGAATTGATCGTTGCTGAAAATTGATGTTGAAGATACGCCGAACAAAGAGAATTTGTGGATTTACTTCCAAATGAAGGAACTCAGGCAGATCACACTATTGTACTGTTGTATTAGATATCTAAAGCACTCAGAAGGGCATATTTCTACCACAAGCATATTTCTACCTCAACAAAAATACACAAACAACTACTATAAGAGTTTTAATGCTTGAATGCAAGTTAATAACAACAATGATGGAACCTTGCCAAAGTTGTTGCGTTACAGTGTTATTTACGACACACAACGGTGCAAAACCATGCTATAGCCTTAACGCATGACACGTCGACTAATACATGACTTTTTGAAGCAATGTGCATATATTAAAATACTATTTAATTATACACAAAAATTAATGAAACAAGCAATATAATTTATGTTGCGTTACTTTGATACATTTATTTTGTATTGCTTTTCTAGTTTTATATTTTTCTTATAGTCATTTGATATATATTTATTGAACTAACAAAACTATAATTTAGTTCATATTGCTATTTGTCTAGGTATGAATATATTAACCAGAGACGAGGTCGTAGCATAATAGGAATAATTTTATAAATTACTCAAGCCCATGGTTTATTTTTATTTATGTCTCACATATGTTTATGTAGCAAAAAGGCTAACTAAATTCAGCTAAAAAAACTCTACAGTTAGTTCTTTCAGACTTTCATAGTAATGATGATAAGTTGTAGACCTGCTCATCAAAGCTCTTATAGCACGAACTAAGTTCAATAAGTTTTTTGTAAACCATTGCGGTGCATTGAAGAGTTAATGTGTGAGGAGGGTTAAATTATGAAGACCAACTAACCCACAAGCTAAATTCAATAAAATTCACTACAAAAGAAGCACTGTTTAGCGACGGCATTTAGCCGTTGGCGGCCGTCGCTAGCCGTCGCTAAATGGCGTCACTAATTATCTCGTTGCAACAAAAGAAAGCGATGGCAAAAGCGACGGCTCCGTCGTTAATTTTGCAACGGCTTGTAACGGTTAATTGTCCACGTGGAATCAACCGTTGGGGTTGTTAGTTTCTCGGGGTTGTTGATGCAAAGCGTTGCCAAGCGTAGCAACAAGGCCGTCGCTAGCCGTCGCTCGTCGTCGCTATATGTGACCATATGGCCGTCGCTAGCCGTTGCAAATCTGGAACAGAATTGAATGCCACATTTCAGCACCTTCAACCCTCAATCCCAATCAATCCACATAATATAATTCCATCATTCCGCACATATAATACCATTCCATCATGCCATATAATCAATATCAACACAACCAAATCATCAAATATTGCATATTCCAACATATATTCACAAAATCATATAAGAAAATCAACATAACCAAATATGAAAATCCACCAAACCAACCCACATAACTAAATTAAACAACCAATACATATCAAGTGCCAAAGTATCAATGACAACAACCAAAATATCAAATCCTCCAAAACACTAAGTATTAATCACAACATCCAAATTACCAAATGTCAAACCCCTCATAATATGTACATATATGTATATAAAGCGTACCGTCAAAACAAACCAACTAAGCATCATCATCATCTGCACCTCCTTCCCCGGGCATTGACCCAAGCTCCTGATAGAAGGCAGCAATACGCTCATCTATCTACGTCGCCAAATGACTCTTCCGCCAATCATTGAACTCATCCAATTGTGTTTGCATCCGAGCAATCTCTTCCTCGTCTATCGATCTCCTATATGCTCTTTGGAAATTAAGAGCCTGTGAAATAATTCAACTGAATAATAAGTTCATGGCATACACTAACAATAAGAAAACTCAAGTTATCGCTAATAAACTCAAATGAATAAGAAGTTCATGGCATACAGGTTTTTACTGTGTAAACGTTGAGTACATACCATATTGCCGAAACTGTAACGCCTGTTTCGACTTGCCGGTTCAATGATTGAGTCCCATATCCGATTAGACTCATCAACCGTAAGCGACTCTCGTCCACTCGCTTGTATCACTCGATCATGCTCTGCATTATATCTCTCCTACAATTACGAATAGATATTTGACACAATTGATATACAATTTACTTATTTACTGTGAAATAAACGAATATGAAATATTTTCATTACAGAAATAAACATATTTACCATTACAGAAGCAGCCTTGTCGTCCGACCAATCATATGAAACATTCCCATCCTCATCTGTATGCTCCACTGCATGTGTGACTCTAAAAACCTCAGCCGTTGTAGGCTCCCTTCCATACTTTGCCCACTGAATATATCCAAGAATAGATTATATTGATAAATTGCATGAGTATATACAAGAATAGATTATATACAAGAATAGAATAGAATAGTTAATTTATTTACCAATTCCCTCCTATGTTGTTGGAAGGATTTCGAGCCACCACGATGTAAAGCAGGATTTTTGTTCCTATTAGCCTTGTTTCTTGCCGATAATTCCTATTAATTTATACACACTATTAAGTAAAATAATTCAAGACATTTAATTGTAAAAATACAGTGACAATATAACTTACTTTGAATGTTTCTGATTCCCAATATTGTTGGAATCCAGCCCAAATATCATCCCCCATCCAACTTGGCTTTTTCCCTGAACTCTTAGCCCTTGAAAGAGACTCTCTGTAATTTTTCCGCATCTTTTTATTCCAATGATTTATAAAAACATCCATATCTTGCAGATCCACACGTACAGCTGCCTGCATATTGAATTATCATACGTGTTATGTAAAAGAGATTATATAATTTAAAAACAATTAGCAAAACAGAATACATAAAAGTGATATCATAAGGCATGATGGCATATTGTTTTTTGTTTCATATAAGGCATAATTATATATTACAAAGTTGTACTTACCATAAGATCTGCCCATATTGCGTTTTTTATATGTGTTGGGATGTTATCCCACTGAGGCCAACAGCCAGACATCCTACTTTTGTATGCTTCTTTTGATACTTGTAAAATGAAATCGGACGGTTCTACCTCGAACCCTCTGTAGAAATGTTGATGTATATATTCAATATATTTCATATAATATAATTCAAATAAGTTTGATACATACCCAGCACTTTTCGGAACTATCTCCGCAACTCGACGGAGATCTGGCTCAGAGCTACTCGGACCTGCTCCAGGTGAAGGCGACTGAGATGTACTAAGTCGATAACGGCGCCTATCGGACATAGCTCCAAGTGAAGGTGATAGAAGAATCACATAATCATCAATCAATATCACATAATCATTAATCGTCGCATAATCATCACATAATTATTAGTCAAGTGGTTTATAAAACAAAGCTGTTTATAAAACATACTTAATTCTGTTATAACACTCCATATTTTTGCAGGCAGCAGTTCTTTGAAAATCACGGGAAAAAAATACTCCATCATAATGTGGCAATCGTGACTTTTCATCCCACTCAATTTGCTGTTTTTAAAGTCAACGCATCTACGGAGGTTAGAAGAAATCCCATCAGGACATCTAAGTCCTTCCACCCACTTTAGAATGAGTTTTACTTGCTTGTTGTCTAGCTCATAGCATGCTTTGGGTTTCTTATTATCGTCGTATAATTGCAATTCGGGCCGCTTACAGAAGTGTAATATATCACGTCTTGAATTCGCATCGTCCTTGGTTTTCCCCTTCACATTCAAAATTGTGTTAAACACGTTGTCGAACATGTTTTTTTTGTTGTGCATGACGTCAATGTTATGTCGGAGTAGGAGATTTTTCCAGTACGGTAACTCCCAGAATATACTTTGCTTGCACCAGTTATGAATGTCCGATTTACTTGGAATTTCAACCTGTACCTCAGTTTCATGTATCTTTGGGTAGTCTTTTACAATTTCATATACCTCTTCACTTGTCCAAACCTTAGGTGGTAGCATACTCTCTACTCTGTTAGCTTTAAAGTTCTTTTTATCCCTTCTAAATTTATGATTGGTATGTAGAAAACACCGATGACAGTCAAACCAAGAAATTTTCTTCCCATACTTCAATGAAAATGCTCGTGTTTCATCCATACAATAAGGACAAGCTAGACGTCCAGATGTGCTCCAACCTGAAAGCATGCTATACGCGGGAAAATCACTAATAGTCCATAATAAAGAAGCAAACATACGAAAATTGCTTTTTCTCGAAATGTCGTACGTTTCAACTCCTTCATGCCACAATGTTTTCAACTCGTCGATTAGTGGTTGTAAATTAACATCAATTCCTTGTGTCGGATCATCGGGACCGGGGACGACAATCGTTAGAAACATATATGGAGTTTTCATACACATCCATGGAGGTAAATTATAAGGAGTAATAATAATAGGCCATGATGAATATTTACTACCAAACTGAGAAAATGGCGAAAATCCATCCGTACATAAGCCAAACCTAACATTACGGCTCTCTGCCGCAAATTCAGGATAAGTCTTATCGAAATGTTTTCATGCTTCTCCATCAGATGGATGTATCAAAGTTCCTTCTTCTGGTGTTCTCACATTGTGCCATCGCATATGACATGTTGTAGCAGAAGATGCATATAACCGTTGAAGTCTGAGAGTGATGGGTAAATAATGCATCCTCTTATATGGAACTTCTTTTCCTTTCTTTTTTCTTGGTTTGTATCTTTCCTCGTTACATATTCTGCATTTAGTAAGATGAGCGTCTTCTTTCCAATACAGCATGCAACCTTTTACACATGTATCTATCTTCTGGTACGGCAATCCAAAAGCAGACATAAGTTTTTTATATTTTATAATGACTATCACACATCAAATTATTAGGTGGCATGTGTCATTTTGCAGTTTGTACAACTACTGTAAATGCAGCTTCTGTAAGATTAAATTTCGATTTCATAGTGATGTATTCGGCGGTTACAGATAATTCGGTTCCGCCTGTACATCCATCCCACAATGGCTTCTTAGCAGAATCCAATAAATCATAAAAAAATTTAGCTTCCGCGGTCGGCTCTTCGTCTACATTTTTGTTCCCATCATCACCTTGGTCAAAGGTAGGAAACATTGATCGTGCAACATCTTGCACCATGTTTTCTATAGGATTGGTCATAGTATTATCGTCCTCTAACACTACAGGATTAGGTGTAGGTTGAACAAGTTCTCCATGACGATCCCATAAGTAATAATTCGGCAAAAAACCAAATTTGTACAAATGTACTTCTACTACATCTGGTTTCCAATGCTTCAGATGTTTGCACTTACTACACGGACAACGAATGTCTACGTTATTTCGATTATTAGACTAAGCAAATCTAATAAATACTTGTACACCGTTACAGAAACGTTCTTTTATTGATCCTTTCATAGCTTTTCGAGGTTCATACATCCAACTACGATCGAGAAAATAATCAAACATATTTTTTTATTTGTAAAACGTAGGTTAGAAGATTGAATAACACACTTCATATTAAAGTCTTGTAAAAATTCATATATAACCCTTTACTATTTTAACAAATTCAAATAAATATTGCATTCAAATTTTCAATTCTTAAGTTTATTGTTTTTTTACTTTGACGGTCGGTTATCCTACTTCCCATTACAAACACAATAACGTAATCATATTTTATAAATCATTTCAGGTTAAACGATTCTAAAAAATTTCGGCAGCACTTCCCTTTATTCCCTATATCGTACACAAATGCGTGTACATAGGGAAAAAAGGAAGTGCCATCGAAATTTTCTGAACCGTTTGAACTGAAATGATTTATAAAATATGATTACTTTATTGTGTTTGTAACTTGTCCAAATACTAGGACAAATCCAACAAATGTTGTATCAGATGAATATAGATGTCCGTTCCGTGGAAAAACGAATATCCATATAACGATCATATACAACACTTGTCAGACAGGGCCAAAAATTCTCTAAGGGGTTCACATAAATAAAGCACAAATAAAAAAAATATTAATATTGAAGTATTAGTGGTCTGTAGTGAAATAATGATCTTAAATTTTTTTAGTAATGTAGCCAAACAGAATTCGTTTAATTATGAATCAAAATCCATGCGAACTATTAGTAACTCGGAAAATATGTCTTACCTCGCAAATGGGAACTATGAGTTACTATTTTAACAACTGCAAAAACTATTTTATAATTCATTTAACTACTTAAATATTTATTAATTAAATCTAAATTTTTAAAACATATTTTAACTTTTGTTTAACTACATAAATTTTAATTAACGATTTTGTGAACTAAATAAGTAGTTAGCACTTACAACAGTATAACAAACATTCTCGTAAACTTATCAATAAACATATTATTCAATAATCATGGACTATTTTTTGGATTTTAAATTAGCCATAATTTTTAACAACATAGTAAACAATAAATTCACTAATTAATACCACCAAATCAACACTAATTATCATCACCTATTACGCAATAATCGCCATTTTCAAACGCATAATCAACTAATTTTCTAAATTAGGTTTACCATTATATATATACCCAATTCAAATAATAAACTATATGCCATAAACTAATAACATATATTCATCAATTCCAAACCCCTAAATCATCCAATTCCAAATCCCTAAATCATCAACTAATTTAATTTAAACCTAAATTAAACAAAAATAAAGCAAAATAGGAGACATCGGCGAGTTTGGAGTGGTTGAAATTAATGACGGAAGGTTGCGACGGCTCTTGGCGGCGGAGGGCGGCGGCTGGTGGCGGAGCTGAGGAGAATTGAGAAAAGATTTAGGGGAGAGAATAATAAAAATGTGTTCTCGGCTGTAGGTTATTCAATCGCGATAAGCGACGGCTAGTAACGGCCGCTTTTTTTAGCCGTCGCTAGGCTTTGTCGCATTTTGAGGCCTTTCTAGTAGTGATTGTAACATAATAAAGTAAATTACAAAGAATAATCTAGAGAATAACAGAAAAGAAGATTACTATCTGACTGAATGAATAAGGGAAATGTAGAAGCAAACAAGACTAGAAGATGGACAGACGGAAAAATAGAAGATTGACATAGAAACAAGTAGGAGGGAAAAAAAATTAGAGTAGGCCAAAGGCTTCTTCACTACGAAGAGAAATTCATAATCATCATAAATAGCAAATTTTGTTTATAAATATAAGTTCTTGTCATAATGTATGTATCAAAATATAAAGGGCAAGTGCTCTTTCTTAGTGAGTTTGACTGTTTTTAAAGTTTGTCCATAAATGGATGAGTGTGTATTCATTTTGTTAGAATGGTGTTGTAATATTTTGTTAGTGCAATACAAATACTCCGCAACTTGTTAGGTTTCTACGTTTGAATTTTGGTCTTCAGTTAGTACTCTAATCATTCAACATTGAATTTGTTCTCAAAGCTATAAGCTATACTAAGAAAATTCCTTAAAAAATATAATGATTGAAAACAAACCAAATACAAGCAGCAAGAGAATACCTGTATTGAGACCATTTTCATCTAGTACTGCTGACATGTCACCTCCCAATTCATACAAAATGCTACTTTCATCAAGCACATCCAAATTCCATTTTCTGAAAGCAGCGACAAGAACTTGAAAAATCCTCGCAATAGGGCTGCCTCCAGGGTTTTGAAACCTATACAGCTTAACATTGAAAAAGAAGCTACAAACAGCTAAGGCCATGAACACACTGGGTATACCAAAGCCCAAGGCCCAACCTCTATTGTCTTGTATCCATACAAGCAAAGAACCCGATACAAAAGATCCACAGTTGATAGCGAAATAATACCAGGTAAATAATGTACTTTTTCTTATTCTTTCGGACAGGTCCGTGTCATCAAATTGATCAGCTCCAAAGGAAGACACACAAGGTTTGATTCCACCTGATCCAAGTGCAATTAGATAAAGACTGAAGAAGAAATTGAAGAATTGAGATGTGCTTGGTTCTGGACAAGTGCTGTTGATACATTGACGTGGTTCTAGAAATGGTACTGATGCAGTCCAGAATGATGAAGTGTTAGGTCGCGAACGACCTAACGAGATCTTGAGTCAAGAGCGACCTAACGAGTCGCAAGATAAGGAATTACGACCTAAGATAGGTCGCTCAAGTGAGCTACGACCTATCGGTGGAAACAAGTCAAGTTTAGATCGCGAACGACCTAACTCTCACAGGCCACTTTCTTTCTCAAGCGAGCTACGACCTAGCAAGGAAAACAAATCAAGTTTAGGTCGCAAACGACCTAACACTCACATGCCGCTTTCTTTAGGTCGCTCAAAGCAAGCTAACGATCTATGGTAAGTCGCGAGCGACCTAACAAGTTAGCTCACTCAACATGCCGCATTTTCCTTTAGGTCGCGAACGACCTAACTTAAGTCACTCAATTTTAGGTCGCGTAAAGAATTCCAAAAGTTATTTCTTAGGTCGCTGAAGCTTAAGTCGTTGCCTTCTATTTTAGGTCGCTCGACTTTATGCCGTTGTGAAGCCAGTTTTAGGTCGCTGCTGCTGTGTATTTTAAGTCGCGTAATGTTGTTGTTGTTGTTTAGGTCGTACCTGGTTAGGTCGGCCGTGTTTGTAGACCGTGTGTGTTGTATTTTTAGGTCGTATATGTTGTGTTGTAAATATGGTAAGTCGTATGAGCTGTTGTAACTGTTTGTTTTTAAGTCGCATTGTTTAGGTCGTAAGTCGTGTGTCTGTGATAGGTCGTGGACGACCTAAGTGTTGTGTTGTAAGTGTTGAGTTGTAAGCCTATAAATAGGCGGGTGGTTTCATTTGTAAGTTTTAAGTTGATTTTGAATAAAACTTTTGTTTGAGTGCTTTGTGTCACTTCTCAAATTGGTAGTTGAGTGTAATCTCCTATCTCCATTTGCGATATTCGAGTGCGCTCGAATCAACGGATTTGAAGCCGATTCACGGAATCAAGTGCGCTTGATCAACGTCGAAGAATCGTAGATCTTTAAACACGGTATCGTGCGCGATCAACGTGTTTGAGATAGCTAGAATCCGGTATCTTTAGATCAACGGATTTGGGCGTTTGGTATTTTACAATCCACCAATTGCTACTTTCACCGATTTATACATTTTTGTTATTCCGCTGCTGCGTCATTTGGTATCGGAGCTAGACTTAGCCAATCATAGCTAAGCCGAGTCTTGGAGCCAATTCTTATTGAAGAGTTTGAGGAGTTAGTGAAGCCGAGCTACATCAAGCAAAGCCGAGCTAAGAGAAGTGTTTGAGTCGTGCATATTTGTTCATTTCTAAATCAAGGCCGAGAGTTAAGTTTTGTTGAAGAGTAATCATGCCGCCAAGAAGAGCAAATCGCCAGTAGAATGTTGAAGCGTTGTATAGAAGAGAAGAAGCCGAGCAAATGGAACAACGTATCAATGAGAAGTTCGATGAAGGCATTGGAAAGTTAGAGAAACTGATGAATGATATGAATCAGAGTCAAAGGAGAAGGTCGCCAGTCTCGAACCATGGAGGAAACAGAGTTTCGCCATCGGTTACGGAAGCGAGGAGGGTGTCGCCGCAATCTTACCGAGGAAGAAGAGAATCTTCAGTTTCAATGAGAAGAGAACATCATGAGTATAGAGATGAAGAGAGAAGAACTCCACGTGAGGTTGAACATGAGCCATACCGTGATGATGAAAGACAAAGTAGAAGAGATATGCGTGATCATAGAGATGTGGGTGGTCGAGATCGTTATCGAAGTACATCTGTTTTTGATGAAGAGGGTGATAGATGCAGTGCTCATTATCGAGATCGAGACCAAGTACGAAATACGTATCGGGATGTTGAGGATGACCGACGATGGGAGTCGGGGATGAAAACTGAAATTCCAGAATTCAAGGGTGGTATGCAAGCTGAGGAGTTTTTAGATTGGCTGTCTAATGTGGAGGAGATTTTTGACTTCAATGAGGTTCCAGAACATCGTAGAGTGAAGTTGGTTGGTACAAGGTTGAGGGGTAGAGCTTTGGCGTGGTGGCAGCAAACCAAACATACACGTGAACGGATGAGGAAGTCAAAGGTTGAATCATGGGAAAAGATGAAGAAGTTGTTGAGAGCTACTTTCTTGCCTTACAACTATCAGTCGCTTATGTATCAACGGTTGCAGAACTTGAGAGAGGGGACGAAGTCTGTGAATGATTATGTGGATGAATTTTATCAACTGATTGCAAGGAATGACATCATGGAGACGGAGGAACAATTGACAGCTAGATTTGTTGGAGGGTTGCGAATGCAGATTCAAGATATGGTGAACATGTTTGATCCTAGATCAGTGGCGGAAGCACACCAGAAGGCGTTGGCTTGGGAGAAGTAGGGAAGACGAGGAGGTGGTGTGTTTACAAATTCCAACAATCAAGTAAAGGGTGTTAGTGGAAGTTCCAATGTTTCAAAAGCTGTTGCAAAACCAGTTGTGAATGAGGTTGTGAAGGCGAAAGTCAAGAACGGTTTTAAGTGTTATAATTGCCAAGAAGTGGGCCACAAAAGCAATGAATGTCCAAAGCCGAAGAAGCGAGCTATGATAGTGGAGGTTGAGGATGAGGATGTAGAAGCTGAATGTTCCAATTCACCATTTGTTGAGGAGGAAGAAGAGTTGTCTGGAGATGAGGGTTGTAACTTGATGATGAGGAGGTCTTGTCTAACACCAAAGCAAGAGGAAGATTCTAGCTGGTTGAGGAGTAACATTTTTCAGTCTACGTGCACTATCTTGGGAAGAGTTTGCAAGTTTGTTATCGATGCTGGAAGTTGCGATAACATTATTTCTACAGAAGCTGTGAAGAAATTGGCATTGAAGACTGAGAAACATCCGAAACCATATAAGTTAGCTTGGTTGAGGAAAGGCGGGGAGGTGAAGGTTGGACGAAGAGCTTGTGTTAATTTTTCGATTGGGAAGAAATACAAAGATGAAATTTGGTGTGATGCTGTGGACATAGATGTATGCCATTTGTTGCTAGGGAGACCGTGGCAGTATGATAGGGCGGTGCAACATGATGGTCGTACCAACAGTTATAGTTTCATGTTTGAAGGCACAAAGATCACTTTAGTTCCCAAGAAACGACAACAAAAAGAAAGCAAGTTGGAGGAGATTGAAGAACTTAAAACTTTGCTATCTTTGAAGGAGTTTGTTAAAGAAGTTGAAGAGGAGCCTGAAGTGTTCTTGTTGATTGGGCGAGAGAGCAATGAAGTGTTTGAAATACTTGAAGAAGTAAAGCTAGTGCTGGAAGAATTTGACGATGTATTTCCTGAAGTGCTGCCAACGGAGTTGCCACCGTTGAGGGATATACAACACCAAATAGATCTTGTTCCAGGAGCTATGTTACCACATAAAGCACACTACAGGATGAGTCCAAAGGAACACGAGGAGTTGAGAAGGCAGGTGGAAGAATTGCTTGAACAGGGGCGCATACAAGAGAGCTTAAGTCCTTGTGCTGTACCAGCATTGTTAGTGCCGAAGAAGGATGGTTCGTGGAGGATGTGTACGGATAGCAGGGCACTGAACAAAATCACTATCAGATACAGATTTTCGATGCCAAGGCTGGATGATCTGTTAGATCAAATCAGTGGGTCTGTAATCTTTTCGAAGATTGATCATAAGAGCGGTTATCATCAAATTCGAATTAGACCGGGAGATGAATGGAAGACAACATTCAAGACGAGGGAAGGATTGTATGAATGGCTGGTCATGCCGTTTGGTCTATCGAATGCACCTAGTACATTCATGAGGGTGATGAACCAAATTTTCAGGCCGTACATTGGGAAGTTTGTGGTAGTTTACTTTGATGATATCTTGATTTATAGTGCTAGTACAGAGGAACATGTTCAGCATTTACGGAAGATGTTGGTTATTCTTCGTGAAGAACAATTCTATGCAGCTACAAAGAAATGTGTGTTTATGGCGCGGAGTGTCTTATTTCTGGGGTATGTTGTATCGGAAGAAGGAATACAGGTGGACCAAAGTAAAATTGAAGCGATCAGAGATTGGCCGCAGCCCAAGACTATAACAGAAGTTCGAAGTTTTCACGGGTTGGCTTCCTTTTATCGAAGGTTTATTCCACACTTTAGTAGTGAAATGGCGCTTGTTACTAATTGTATGAAGGGAAAACAGTTTACATGGTCAGAGAAAGCAGGGGTTGCTTTTGAGCGAATCAAGGAACTGTTGACGTCGACACCAATTCTAGTATTACCATACTTTCAGTTGTTGTTTGAGCTACATACTGATGCATCTAAGGTTTTAATTGGAGGGGTATTGAGTCAGAGGGGACGTTATATTGCATATTTCAGTGAGAAGCTATCAGGAGCGAAGATGAGATACAATACATATGATGTGGAATTTTATGCGGTTGTGCAAGCCGTGAAACACTGGAGACATTACTTATTTCACAAGGAGTTCATGTTATATATTGATCATGAGGCTTTGAAATATCTGCAAGGACAGGAGAAAATTTCAGCAAGGCATGCATCGTGGATTGCGTACTTGCAGCAGTTTACATTTGTTGTGAAATATAAATCAGGAATTACGAATCGCGTAGCAGACGCATTGAGCAGGAGGAACCATTTGTTGACCACAATGAAAGTTGAGGTGACAGGGTTTGATGTATTGCCGGAATTATTTGTTGATGATCCCTACTTTGCAAAGATGGTAGATGAAGTCAATAAAGAGAAGACGGATGAGTTTGTGTTGGTGGATTGTTTTCTGTTTAAAGGAAATCGATTATGTGTACCAGATTATAGTTTACGGATGAAGATTGTAAAGGAGTTACATGAGGAAGGTCCTGTGGGTAGAGATCGTACATTGCAGCTGATTTCTCAATCTTATTTTTGGCCGTCAATGAGAAAAGAAGTGGAGAGACTTGTGGAGAGATGTCATGTCTGTCAAGTGTCGAAGGGGACCGCTACAAATGCAGCATTATATATGCCATTACCTGTGCCTACTAGACCGTGGGTTGATGTGAGCATGGATTTTGTCTTGGGTTTGCCTAGAACTCAAAGGGGAAATGATTCTATATTTGTTGTGGTGGACAGGTTTTCGAAAATGGCACATTTCATAGCATGTAAGAAGACGGCGGATGCCGTCCGTGTTGCTCAGTTATTCTTTAAAGAGGTGTATAGATTGCATGGGCTACCTGAATCTATTGTTTCAGATCGGGATACTAGATTTCTAAGCCATTTTTGGTTAAGTTTGTGGAAGATGGTTGGAACGAAGCTAAATTTTAGTAGTGCCTATCATCCGCAATCTGATGGGCAAATAGAGGTGGTTAACAGATCATTGGGGAACTTGTTGAGATGTCTCGTGAAAGATAACTTGAAAAGCTGGGATATGAAGTTATGTTAGGCGGAGTTTGCACATAATCATGCAGTCAATCGAAGTACTGGATTCAGTCCGTTTCAAGTTGTATATTCAAGCTTGCCAAAGGGACCATTGGATTTGACGATAGTGCCATATTAGAAGGGAGTTGTTAAACGAGTTGGTGATTTTGTGACTGAGTTGCAGGAGTGCCACAAGACTGTTCATGAACGATTACTTGCATCGAATGAGAAGTATAAACAGCTGGCGGATAAGAAGCGAAGGAGTGTGAACTTTAGAGAAGGTGATTTGGTTTACGCCGTGTTAACAAAAGATCGTTTTCCAGTGGGAACGTACAATAAATTGAAGGCGCGAAAGATTGGTCCAGTAAAATTTTTGAAGAAACCATATTTTATCATCTCATAAATATGAATCAGAAATAAATCAATGAGAATGCGTATCAATTGCAACTACCAGATAGTGTTCATACTTTTGATGTTTTCAACGTCAAATACCTAATTCTGTATCATGGGAATGAGTGTGTGGTGGAAGAGGAAGGTGCAAATTCGAGGACGAATTCCTTTCAACCAGGGGAGGATGATGCAGCCCAGAATGATGAAGTGTTAGGTCGCGAATGACCTAACGAGATCTTGAGTCAAGAGCGACCTAACGAGTCGCAAGATAAGGAATTACGACCTAAGATAGGTCGCTCAAGTGAGCTATGACCTATCAATGGAAACAAGTCAAGTTTAGGTCGCGAACGACCTAACTCTCACAGGCCACTTTCTTTCTCAAGCGAGCTACGACCTAGCAAGGAAAACAAGTCAAGTTTAGGTCGCGAACGACCTAACACTCACATGCCGCTTTCTTTAGGCTGCTCAAAGCAAGCTAACGATCTATGGTAAGTCGCGAGCGATCTAACAAGTTAGCTCACTCAGCATGCCGCATTTTCCTTTAGGTCGCGAACGACCTAACTTAAGTCGCTCAATTTTAGGTCGCGTAAAAAATTCCAGAAGTTATTTCTTAGGTCGCTGAAGCTTAAGTCGCTGCCTTGTATTTTAGGTCGCTCGACTTTATGCCGCTGTGAAGCCAGTTTTAGGTCGTTGCTGCCGTGTGTTTTAAGTCGCGTAATGTTGTTGTTGTTTAGGTCGTACCTGGTTAGGTCGGCCGTGTTTGTAGACCGTGTGTGTTGTATTTTTAGGTCGTATATGTTGTGTTGTAAATATGGTAAGTCGTATGAGCTGTTGTAACTGTTTGTTTTTAAGTCGCATTGTTTAGGTCGTAAGTCATGTGTCTGTGATAGGTCGTGGACGACCTAAGTGTTGTGTTGTAAGTGTTGAGTTGTAAGCCTATAAATAGGCGGGTGATTTCATTTGTAAGTTTTAAGTTGATTTTGAATAAAACTTTTGTTTGAGTGATTTGTGCCTCTTCTCAAATTGGTAGTTGAGTGTAATCTCCTATCTCCATTTGTGGTATTCGAGTGCGTTCGAATCAACGGATTTGAAGCCGATTCGCGGAATCAAGTGCGCTTGATCAACGTCGAAGAATCGTAGATCTTTAAACACGGTATCGTGCGCGATCAACGTGTTTGAGATAGCTAGAATCCGGTATCTTTAGATCAACGGATTTGGGCGTTTGGTATTTTACAATCCACCGATTGCTACTTTCATCGATTTATACATTTTTGTTATTCCGCTGCTGCGTCAGGTACTGATGCTGACAGAGTAAGTGATGTCATTCCCTTCAATTATAAAGTATTAAACATTATTCTTAAATAGTATATATGTATTTAGTTATTTATTGATATCAGCATTGATTACTTGCAGGACTCTTTTTATATAGCTTTGAATGATAACTGATACATATGCCTCAATGAAGTAACCATTCATTCTAAAACTAAGTCAAAAATTTAAGAGTATATTCAAATCAGTAAAGAATGAAAATGCCAAGTCAACAGTCTAAGAAGGAAGCTACTGATATTTTGTTCTAATGACAAATAACACCATAATTATTAATAATTATTTTTTATGATTTCAGTTTAAACGGTATGATCATTTGGTTTTGACATGGTTATTCAAAGGTCTTCTGAATTTTTCACTATCATGAATGGGTTGCGCGATAAAGTAATGAGTATAGTGGTAGTTACAATAAAGTAGATTATCGAAAAAGCTGCTATTGTCCAAAACCTTCCCCAATATGCATCGGCGAAGAAAGCACCAATAAGAGGAGTGAGATAGCAAGTGCCTTGCCAAGTTGTAACAGTTCTCGCAGCAGATACATTTCCAAGATGCATCTTTGTGGTAAGATAGGTCACTAGATTTTTTGCTATTCCATAGTAAGCTAACCTTTCGCAACATTCGGTCCCTAAAATAAAAATTATGCAATCTTAGAACATACAGGAAACTATGTTATGACTATGTACAATGAAGCTTAGTTATGATACGTAGAATAAAAATGCATGCATTCCAGTTTCCTGTAAGATGCCTTACAGCAGGATGTCCATTCAAGTCCTTGGTTCCATCCCCAGCATATGTTCCTTTACTCGCGAACTACATAATAATTTCAAAGGAACCAAATTTTTATGGGGAAAAAAAATCCTTTGGTTATTTATTAGCATAGTTGTAACAAGATATAGAACTATTAGTGGTATTTACGAGGATTGTTAATTAAGAGCCCCTTGGTGAATGCTCAAGATAATTTGATTTATCATGCCTGATTAGATAATTGCAGCTTGTAAGCACCTCTAATGAATAGTATTCTCGGTGTTTTAAAATTTGTTCATTTGCCCGAGGTCTTCTTTTCGAACATAGAGCATGTTTGGAAATAACTTTTGTTATGAGAATTGTTAAACGGACTATTGGAAAATAAAAGATTGTCAATGTTTTTATTAATACGAGTACATATGCACGCCCAGGTGGGCCTGCATTTTACCACAATGTGCATGCATTTTTATTTGAACTTGTGAAAGTAGATTTGATAGTAGCATCCCCACATTTGAATGCCGCCTAGGCAGAAACCGCTATTTTTTTTGTTCTTACTGCAATAACTTCTTCATACTAACTCGGAATCAGGCAAAACTTCGACCGATGAATTCCTACCTAAATTACAGACAGTATGGTACACTCAGATACTTCATCTTGTGAACGCACACCGTAGTTCTTCAAGGGGACTGACAGTTTACTTAGAAAATAACATGGCACAACATCCTCATATTTGAACTCCGCCTAGTGTAGAAGCCGCTATTTTTTTTGTTCAGACTGCAATATTTTTTCATACTAACTCGGAATCCGGTGAGACTTCGACCGATTAACTCCCACCTAGATTACAGACAATATGTAACACTCGGATACTTCATCTTGTGAACACACACTGTAGTTCTCCATGGGCACTGACAGTTGTACTTAGAAAATAACAGGATAGCACATCCCCATATTTGAACTCCGCCTAGTGCAGAAGCCGCTATTTTTTTTGTTCAGACTGCAATATTTTTTTCATACTAACTCGGAATCCGGTTAGACTTCGACCGATTAACTCCCACCTAAATTACGGACAATATGGAACACTCGGATACTTCATCTTGTGAATGCACACTGTAGTTCTCCATGGGCAATGACAGTTGTACTTAGAAAATAACAGGATAGCACATCCCCATATTTGAACTCCGCCTAGTGCAGAAGCCGCTATTTTTTTTGTTCAGACTGCAATATTTTTTTCATACTAACTCGGAATCCGGTGAGACTTCGACCGATTAACTCCCACATAAATTACGGACAATATGGAACACTCGGATACTTCATCTTGTGAACGCACACTGTAGTTCTCCATGGGGACTGACAGTTGTACTTAGAAAATAAGAGGCTACCACATCCCCATATTTGAACTCTGCCTAGTGCAGAAGCCGCTATTTTTTTTGTTCAGACTGCGATATTTTCTTCATACTAACTCGGAATCCGGCGAGACTTCGACCGATTAACTCACACCTAAATTACGGACAATATGAAACACTCGGATACTTCATCTTGTGAACGTACACTGTAGTTCTCCATGGGGACTGATAGTTATACTTAGAAAATAACAGGCTATATTCCCATATTTGAATACTATTTCTCTATAAGAAAAGATGTAAAAGGGTATATTTAGAATTTCAAAAAGACACTGAATAAATCTATTCAATGAATTCTCTTTATTAGTAGTAAAGATAAAGATAGAGTGAACGATTTCCATTATTATAATGAGGGGTATTTTTGGTATTTCAAAAAGACACGGTTGAATTCCTATTCACGGAATTCTCATTATTAGTAGTAAAGATGTTGTTAAAGGGAGATCCAAATTAGTGATTTCCCCCACAGAGATTTATATGGAAATTAACAAATTAACCTTTAATTTTATTTAATTGTTTCTCTCTAATCGAATCTTCTTGTATGTACAAAATTCGCGTTTCTTCTTCCTTCCTTCACTAAACTTTAACTTCTAATACTTCAACTGTTAGAGCACAAAAAACATTTCTATAAAAATTTCCACATCCATTTCCACATTCATTTCTACTACCGATGTATCAATTTTGTACGTTTATCTAAGCCAATTACAACTAATTATATCAGAATACAACCTTTAAACGAAAAATATTCCAAGAAGACAAAAAATTGCAAAAGATAAAATAAATTCATATCTATGTTCTTCAGATGAAAGAATTCCAACTTTTTTTGTTTTAGGCATCTTCAATTTTAATTTAGGAATTTGTAATAACCACAGCTTGATGATGCTTGTTTCAGGGAAGAAAATTACAAGTAGCAACAGTTTTTGGGCCAGATCATCAGAGTTCGGTCAGGGTTCGTCGAAGGTGATGACTGGAGATGGCCAGAGCATGTCTGTATTTGATGGAGTTGCTAACTGTAGTGAACTAGGCTTGGGGAAGGAGATAGGTTGATGTATCACTTGTGCATGTTTGCATGTGCACACATGCAATTCCTAATTTCTAGACTTGTTGTTGTATGTGTATTGAACTGGGTCATAGGAGGTTCTAGGCATGGTTGAATTGGGTTGTAAAAATGTTGTGGAAGTGATTGAATGTGTGTGTGTAGTGGTGAACTGATATTGTAATGTGTGAAGAAACCTGAAGCAATTATTCATTTTCAGTTCATTACTGATATTGTAATGTATATAGTCTATCTTTGTTCATCTTTTACAAATTAGTCTCAGTTTTTTGAATTTGCAATTTACCATTCTTATTATTTCCTAACTTTTAGTTGATAATCTTTGTTCATTTGATTTAGTAATCTGTAGCTTGCAAGTTTTCAGTTCCTGTTACTAAATTTTACAGTTTAAATATCTGATCTAGATTCCTTTAAACTACCGATTGTTATTTTCTTGCAAAATTATCTTGTGAAAATTCTTTGTGAAAATTGTAAGTCTCTGTAATTCTTGCAAAATTATCTGCCTATACCAATTCCAGTTGCCATGACAGTTTTCACAAATTTCTTCCATTTTGATATTTACATTGAATTGCATCTTATATCAGCCAGTTCTTGATTTTCTTGATAAGTTGCACTCCACTGTTCTTTTATGCCATTTCAGTTCCTCATTCTTTGGCTGTTTTTTGTTAGTCATTTTTGTTCTTGTGTGCACAAACACTACTATGCACGTGTACAAACTCAAAGCAGTCGGCCTTCTACCATAACTCATCATCTTCTTCCCAGATTTTCTCTTCAACGGCCATGGCCTAGACCACCAACCAACTTGGATCTTACATATTGAAATTCTATTTGCAGCGACATCATCTGCTTACTTTCTTGATTTTCCACAAGTATTTGATGAAATACTTCACTCTCAACGTCCACAAACTCAGCTAATACTTTTTCTAATTTCATCAAACACTTGTGTAAATTCCTTTACATTTGCCACAACTTCATCTGAACTCTAATTTGAGCCGGAAATTGATCGATGAACCACCAGACACCTTCCAGAATTAGAGGTTTTGAATTTCACAAAATTGAGTAAGAACTTGAGGAAAAAATTAGGAGGAAATCGAGTTTGCACAAATCAAAAGATGAAGAACGGAGGAATTCGTTGGAAAGAGGACGGGATGTTGATGGGTTTGGGAGGCCAAAGGTTTGGAAAGGGGTTTGTGCTTGGAAAAGATGAATAAAAAAAAGAACACGAGAGAGAATGTGAGGGTAAGGATAGAAAATAATATAATTATCCTGTACTAAATAGTTAGCAAGTATGACTATTCTCACCCCGTAAATTTTAAACTTATTAAAAGTTTTCCCCTTATTCCTCTAGTCAAAATAATAATTTCTTTAACAATTCCCTTTGTTATGAGTACTTAAATATTGTTTTGCATTGTAACTTTCAAGTAGTTTTAAATGAATAGTAACAAGTATAAGCGTCTTGATAGATAAGTTGATATATTGAAATAAGTCATAAGTAGGAACGTGTTGTTTATAACTTGTTAATGTATCTGATTCTTTTAAGTCAAAAAGTTAAATTATTATCGAATACCTCATATTACGAAATATTTTTTTAGATAGTAAAAATGTTACTTTATTCAAGTAGAGAATTCATTTAGTTGTTTCAAGGGATCGAAGTCATGACCTCTAGAACTTATGTATAAAGTGTCATATCACTAAGCAGTTGAGTTAGTGGTGCTTGACCGAATTATGAAAGTTATTTATGAGGTACTTTTGCTAATCATTAATATATTGTCAAGCAATCTCTTGGATGAAGCCAGATGTCATCAAATCACATTCATATTTCATTTGACATCCATCTTAACAGAAATATTCATATCACATTCGAATTTGGACCGAAACATAGTCCGAGATCTCAGCTGAAATTGGAGCGTTTTTACATAATTTTTTTACTTTATACATTGGTATAAGATATATTATCAAATCCAGCTACTACGTAATAACATCTAATCTTGCTTTTTTGTTTTTTTACCAGAGTGATCTAGCAAAAAACTGATCAAAATAGAAGAAATCATTCGGTCACTACCGGATAACTTAAATTGCTAATATTTTTTAAAGTAGAATAGAAATCATAAATGTTAAGGTTCAAATTTTAAATTAAATCTATTAAACAATAGTAAAGCAGAAGAATTTATAGCTATCATCTTAATTCTATGAGTTTTTTATACTCTCCTTAATTCTCTCTGAATATTCTATAAGTTTTATAATTTATCAATTTATAGTTAAGTTACTGTACAGACTTTTTCACACCATTTTACATACAAATATCTACTTTTTAAAAGTTTCTAGAATCATTTACAAATCTATTCTCAATTCTCTTTTAATATTCACATTCAAGCTCATATATTTAAATTAATAACATAATCCAAAATTTAAATTGTCCGATAAACTCGTTTAACTAATATTTAATTATCAAATAAATCCTAAAACATGACAATTTTAATATGTATATCATAGCCGATTAATAAATTAGTAAATTAAATTTCTATTAGATACAAAGATATAAATAAATCACATAAGCTATGTAGATAACAATAATAATAATTTTATTTTATAATTTGTTTATCTCAATGAAGTTATCATGCATTACACTGAAAAAGGTACTTTTCAACTTCAAATACCAACATTTTAAAATTTATATAGTTACTTACAAACTCTTTCCAATTTTTTCCTAATATTTTATACTCAAATCCATATATTTAACTATGTAATCTTAAATAAAAATTATTTAAATGAATTCAAGAAATAATATTCATTAATTGCTAATAAATACTAAAAGTAAAACAATTTAAATATGCATACAATGCATATATATATGAGCAAAGTGTTAAAAATATTTTTTTATTTAGATATAAAGGTATATAAATCGCATGACATAGAATGCGTACATAAACAATAATATTTTTTAATTTATAATTCATTTATCTCAAAATGATTAGCATACGCCTCATAGCAAAATTTTGATTTTAACAACTTTTAAAAGATAAATTTATATTTTTTTACAACAATGCTATATGAATGCACTGATTACACTGATTGAAATAGGTTATACAAATATTCTCGTTTTCAACGTGATATTAAACTTTACTCAACTAAACGCTATAAAACATTATTTTGCAAATACCAAAGTTGTAAACATGACACTCATCCGATAAAGATTTAATTTCCAAATTCCGATTCAAAACTTCGTTATGGACACCGAGAAAAATCATTAATTTAAATCATGCTGAAAATAAATTTCATCAAGATGTTTGTTTGAATTTATAGTTCACATCGTATTGTTTTTTGAATGGATAAATAAAAATAGAACCAAAGAGAAAATTGAGCTTTAAGCTTATTGGTAGAAGTTTGCGCATTAGAATAAATTTAAAAAGATAATAAATCAAAACTGTAGAAAACCCATTAAGGTGGTCGAGTGGTAAAGCATAGAATAATCATATGAAAGGTCGCTAATTCAAGTCCCAATACATGCAAATTCTATCGCAATAAAACTTGGTAGTGTATCACTAGCCTACGTACAATAATATTTCTAGCATCTAAGAATATGTGCACATTAAAAATGAATCATTTAACGTAAGATTCAAGATTTACATATAGACTAGTATATAACTCATACGTTTTACACGGTAATGTTATTAATATAGTATTTATGTTTTAATTACCGTTGAAAGTGGAATTTAATTATGCGATATATGATAAATTCATTGAGATGGATGAATTATAAATTAAAATGAGATATGATGCTTAAATGTAAGGCATAAGGTTCAACCCTCGCTAACTACGTATCCATGTGAGCATTAATGTTGTAACTCAAAGAAAAAATTTATAAATTAAAATTGTTATTACTGTACAATTAAATAGTTGATGTAATGTGATATGCATATTTTTTATATACACACACACGAATGAAAGATAAATTTACGATTTCTGTTAATGTGAATTGTGTGTGTTTGTGTGTGTTTATGTATGTATGTATGTTCAATTGTTATTCTTTTTAACGATTTATAAATGCACCAACGTATACTATATAATTGAATTTATTTAAATAATTTAATTAATGACCGACTTAGTTATTTCAAGATACTACAGTGCATAAGTTATTTCAAGATACTCTCCAAACGTACTTTACGTGCCGAGATGGCAATTCGAGATGTACACTGGACTCACTCATATCGTCCGATATATTATCCAGTATAAGATATCGCATGTAAAAACCAAAAGACGAAATGTAAATATGTTATATAAATATGTTATGTAAATTTATATATAGCATACTATGCGTATATTATATTCAGCTATAATAAAATAATTTATTTTATATATTTATTATTATATAAATATTATTTATTTCATTTAATTACATAAATTAAATGTATTAATGTATATATATATATTACATAAAAAATTTATTTCAAACTTTATAAAATAATATTATTAAAAAATATAATCTCGGTAGAAAAATAAAAAAAACATTATTTTCATTTGTAAAAATATTTTAAATATAGGTCGAAAATAAAAAATAATCACAAAATTATTTTTAAATCATAAAATTATTAAATAAATTTTCTAAGTACAAAATATCATTTTGAAATTCACTAAAAAATTAAATTTCAATATTATGTTTTGAAATTATTTTATATTAATATTTTGAATTAAAATCGTACAAAATTAATTAAAATAATATTTAAAACTTAAAAATATTATTTCTAAGTCAAATGCAAGACTAGTTAAATATATATAATTTAATTAAAAATATTTTGTGCATTTATAAGTATTATTTTATAATTTTAACATTTTATTATAAATTTATAAACAAGTAAATAATAAAATATATATATATATATATGTTAAAAAAATTATTTACATATGTAGGGTGTCTAGCAAGATGATATCTATGTTTGGATTTAGGTAATCAAGTACTCTAACCTACTTGGCTACCAGCTTAGTCTAAATAGATGTGTGAACTCAAAGGTTGCCCCTAATAGAAAATGCCCAAATTTAAATTGGGCCTTAGGTTAATTTTCAAAATTATTTGAAATTTAAAAATATAATATTTTTAATTTAAAGTTTAGATTAAAATAAGATCTACATATATTAGAAAAGTTATAATATAATATTTTTTTTCAAAATGTTTGAAAAATATTGCAAATTAATTTCGAAATTTTAAAATTTTTAAATTTATTAATAATATTAATAAATTTAGATAATTAATCAAGTAATGTATACATGTATTGTATATTATGGTAAATGTTATGATATTTTAAAATGTTTGAATGACATAACTATACATGTATGAATGTCTAATAAATTTTGAAATAATTAAATACAATTAAAATAGTTTTATTACATAAGTTAATTAAAAGGTTAATTAATTAAATAATATACACATGTATATGATATAAGTGTTATACTATAATGGTTACACTATATAATAAATATAATTTTAATTAAGATAACATAAAATTAATTAAATTGTTGTTTAATTAAAATTAATTAAATAAGATTTAATTAATATAATATTATAGTTATACATAAGACTATTATATAAGTAATATAAAATATAAAATTATATAATAATAAAAATTATATAATATGAATGTATAAATTAAAGGTGGAACATTAAAGAAACCAAAACAAACTTAAGGAATAAATACATACATAAATGTACGTATACCGGGATTTATGATGTGTTTGACACTTGAATCACAAGAGTAATTTATAAGAATTACATTATTCCATAAGTCAATATCGCTCAATATAATTTATTTATGATTATGTATCTTTAATATAATATTATCCTCTACTATATATATATATATATAAATTACTTGCATATTCTTTAGTTGTTGAGAAAACTCAAGCTAGGGATATTATGTACTATATTATTAATATATTAAATAGATGAGGTAAGATAACTATATGTTTGTTGAGAAAACTTAAAGTACATATATTATACTTAGGTCATCGCGATATGGTAGGTACGAGTGAATAATTTTGTTTCAATTTGTTGAACAAACTCAAGGTCAAAGTGAAATTAAAATAAGGTACCAAGGGTTAGGAGTTGTATACGATACAACCGTAAGGAATTATCCATTGTCCGTGGAGCTATGACTTGTTGCGCAAACTTAAGGTTAGAATTGCAACGGACGAGTTCTAACACATACAAGTGAAGTCAAAAGACTTTTATGTTTCGAGCGACTTAGGGTTTGGTGAAACATAAAAGACTAGTAGATGTTTATTAGTAAAATGAAACATATTAACATTACTAATATTATAAGACTATCTACTATGATTTGTCCTAAAAATCTACCATTTAAACTTGCAGGAAATGACAACTTCAAAACTAATTTCTGAAAATGATAAGCTTATCGGACCTATCTATACTGACTAGCTAAAAGCAATCAAAATAGCATTGAATTACGAGAGCCTTTGAACTGCTATTATATGTAAACCTAAAGAACAAATGCTGATGATGCGAACTCTGAACTACGACTTGCTTATGAAAAGTTGGTGTCAGACCTAGAGATTGTCCAAGCTTTCTTGTTGTCTACGTTAGATAAGTTGTTGCAGAGGCAGAACGAAATTATATCTTTCCATGAGATATTTGATAGTCTCAAGGCACTTTTTAGTGAACAGTCACGTTCTGCAAGGTACGAGATTACGAAGAAGCTGTTCAATACCAAAATGACTAAAAGACGGAAAGTGGACGATTAAGTGCTAATGATGAAAGGCTATATTGATAGTGTTTCACTACTAGAGGTACAAATAAGCAGCGAATTGCAAATAGATTAGATTCTTGGTTCTCTTACTCCTCAGTATGAACTGTTCATACTGAATTATAACATGAACCAACTGAATGTGAATCTCGTGGAGCTCCTCAATATGTTGAGGTCGGGTGAGTCTCAATCTAAGGATCAAGGGACTACACTTGCGGTAAAGGGGAGTGCATCATCTTCGAAAGGTAAAAAAGAGACAGTAAGACAAAGAAATGTAAGAAGACCGATGATAAGGGTGAATATCACTACGGCCATAAGAAAGTTTAGTGGAACAGGAATTGTCCTGACTACTTGAAGATTGTTAGAGAACGAAAGAAAATTGGTTCTGCGTCTCCATTAGGTACATTTATGATTCAAAATTATTTTTTAATCAATAATATGTCTTGGGTTATGTAATTCGTTAAAGGGGCTTAGGAATTGGCATTGTGTGGCAAGTGGAGGTTGTTGATTGATCTATGGTAGATGCAATGGCAGTATGAGATTATCATTTGAATTTTCCTAGTGGATTAGTATTAGTATTAAATAATTGCTATTTCGTAAAAGACTTTATTTGTGGAATTATTTCGGTTTCTAGATTGTTTGAGATTGGATATATATTTCATTGTGCAAATAATGTAACAAATATTAGCTTGGATGGAAGTAAAGTCTGTGATGGTATTCTTGAAAATTACTGTAACACCCCTAATTTTGATCAACATTATTCACAAGATTTAATTGGATAACTTAAATAGAATAATAGGGAGTCTAGTGTGATAAGGAAATTTAAATCTAAAAGCTAATTAGGGTTTGGCCTTAACTAAATGAATCTATAAGAATGGTTTATAAGTTAAATACTTAAGAAAATAAGGCAAGGGTAATATGGGAATAGCCAAACACCATAACCATTTCTACATTCTCATTCTCATTCTCATTTACATTCTTACAAAAAAAAAACATAAGCAAAATGAAAACAAGGCCGGTCATAACTCTAGGAGAAGAGGAGCTTAAAAACCAATTAGAGACTAAGATTCAAGCTAGGAAGATTAAAGTGTAGAACAAATCTTAAGTTCCTTATCAAAACAAGGTGAATTATGATCTAAACCATATCATATAAGTCATTTTGAATGTTTTAATTTCGGATTTGAGATTTAAAATCATATGATTGGATGAATGATGATATGTTTTGATTTAAATGCCATGTTATAATTTAAACAATGATTTTGTAGAATAATATGGTTCAGTTAAGGCTAAAATCGTGCAAAATGATATTTAAAAGGTTAGTTTTATTGGCTTATAGTATGTGCACTGTACTACTATTTAAAACTTGTAGTACAACTATGTCATGTCACCTAAAGTACCCAACTTTAAAAATAAAAACAAAAATAGATATGCATTTAAAAGGTTAGTTTTATTTGGTTGTGTGTAGCTAAAATTATAATTTCTAAAAATTAAGGCCCCGTTTGGCTTATCGTTTTTAGTTTTGTGTTTTCGTCTATACGAAATCGCGTCAGTAGTATGTATTGTTGAAAAACAAACAATTTTGAAAAATAAAATTAACATGTCAAATAGAAAACAATATTTAGTTTTTCATGTTTCAAGAGGTAGCAAAAGTACAAAGAACAATCTAACTCCTTCGTTGTCCGTTGTTTTTCGCAATGACTAATAATTATAAATCTTCTTATCTTATTTCTTGTTATTTCTTAGTGCAAGTTGAAAACCAAAACTCAAAATACAAAATGAAACCAAACGGACCCTAATTTTTTCACTATAATGCTGGCTTTTCGGTTTCACCATAGAGGATTGATTACTTACTAACACAGCCATGATGATTTTCCTTTGTGCTCTGCATAATTGTGTACCCAAACTGACAGCACTTATCTTACATTACATGTAGTTAAAAGGGATTTTTAGACTTAGGGAAAAAGTTGGAGAAAAATTTAGTTTCGGGGACAAGATATCGTACCGATTATTTATAATTGAAATTTAGTTTCTTGAAATTATAATTGAAATTTAGTTTTAAAACCCTTCTATGATTATTTTGTTAGATTTATAATTGAAATTTAGTTTCTTGAAATTTGATAAATATTTGAATAATGTGCTGATTATTTATCACAACGATGATGATTTAATCATCGACGAGAATAGCAAGTCAACCTATGTTGGCGGAAAGCGTAAAGGATCTAAAGTGAGAAAGGGTTGCAATTTTCTTGAGTTGAAAACGGTAATTTACAAAACTATAAAGATTAATTCAACCAAATTTGACATCTCGCTGGTAAATAAATGAGTTACAGATGATGGTCCAATTGCTACTGAGGGAAACGATGAAGATGGCGTCGATTTTTTTTTATGGTAATGAAAGTAATCGAGTTGTACGTTAAGAAGGCGGGGGTGGTACAAACAATTGAACTGGTAGCTCATATCGTTGATTATGCAAGCCAACCAGGACCGAGTAATACTGCCGAACAAAGTCAAATGTTTTACCCATACTATGCCTACCAACCACTGAACATTTACGCACAAGCACCTGAGTATGGTTTCATGTGATGCATGTATGTTTCATTCTTGGTTTGTATACTTATGTAATTAACACACATATGTTTTGTTTATAGGTTGTATACACAGGTTGAACTCATATGTTTGATCGAACCCAAATTGCATTGCATAATCTGTTCAAGAGCTTATGGCAAATACATACAAAATTCAAATAAGCTACATGAGAGCTTGGAATGGACTTAGCAAAATCGTGTCTAAAATATTTGACGATTGGGAATTTTCATACAATGACTTGTCACAGTTCTTCATACAACACAGACGAGGTAATCCAAGCACTGTTTATCATGTTCATATAGACAACTTTCCATTTTGGGGGCTTTTTGAGCATTTGGATCGAGCATAGAAAGTTTCAAGCATTGTCGTCCTGTTCTTTATATTGATGGAACACATCTTTATGCTAAATATCAAGGTACGTTGCTTGTGGCTATAGAAGTTGATGCAAACAGCTCGCTTTTACCTTTGGCATCTGCTATTATACGAACCGAATCAACAGAAACTTGGGAATGGTTTTTTTTCACGCATGGGACACTTAATTCCACCTTTAAATGCAAGATGCATTACATTCATTTCTGATAGAATGAAAGAAATTCCAACCACCTTGCAAGAGAAATGGAGAAGACCGCATTAGAAATGAATGATGTACAGGAAGGCCTAACTATATAACCGCCGCCCACACGTACATGAAGACCGAGGTCCACAAGAATTAGAGGATAGAAGACATGACAGAAGTGGATAATATGGTATTTGAGTCATAAGAGAAGAACGTTCGTAAAGCAATAGCTAATTTGCTTGCTTTTACTACTTATGTCATTCGTGTATTGTAGAACTTCTATTTTTATTTTATACGCAATTTTGGTATTAAAAGTTATCTTTTGTCGAGCATTGATGTTAGTTGCTATGTTCTGTGACTGTGATTTATTTTGCACGCAGCTTTTGTACGCAATATGCATTGTACACAAGTGGAACAACAACAAAGTAATACATCAACCATTAGAAAAACATAACAACAAAAATAGAATACATCAAATATTACATAACCATTAGGAAAGTCTGATTGCTTTAATCGTAACATAAATAAATAGTACTACTGTAGTAGCACCAAGAAGGATGAAGTAGTAACGGTTTTTCAAGTTCAACAAAAATGAGCAGCTACAACTTAAAAAAGAAGCATTTAGCATTAAGAATCAAAAGAAGAGAAGAAATGGAGTAGCAGCAATACACAAATCAATATTTCTGTGAACAAATTGCCAAAGCAAAGTGTACTAGATTGCACAGTACATTACATAACAAGCATTATACTATGCTGTAAATTATAACATAAACAAGCAATGTTCAGAAACCGACACCTAGTTTTCATTATGTGCAGGAAAAGTGATAAATCATGTTTTCACCAACGTGCTTCCTAGCAAACGTTTTCTTCATCCTGTCAACATAATTAGTGTCTAATTACCGCCATAGCCAACTCAAGATAAGCTCCAAGGTACCTGTCCAATACATTTTATGAATTCAGGTCCAAAATGATATTACACAACACAGGAAGATAATAAATCTGGATCTATGTTTAGGTCAAAATATTACATGTGCAGAATATATATAAACTTAAAAAAGCTCAGGTATGTTGTTGGACTCTTTAATTTTTCTTTGTACGCTTGTTCTTTGTGCCAGACAAATATATGATACAAGCACCATTTTCATTTTAAAACTAACATTCCCAACTAAATAAAATGAACTACAGTCCTTTCATCATAATGTGTTTCCGTTTGAAATATATGTTTTAGTAATGAAGAAATCAGTTGGATTTCGTGGTTTCTATGGCGTATAAAATCAATTGAACAAGAGGATTCCACCTTGAAATCATGATAACGGGGTTAAATATGAATGAATTCTGGGTGTTGGGTTTTATATGATATGATGAAACAAACACCTCTAGTTCTTTGATGCAGATAAATGCTGGTGATACTATCATATGGCACTAAAAGATGCAGCTAATAGCGGGTTTCAAATTTACACTCCGTGAAGGCATTTATCCTGTATATGCCATAAATTAGACCATAAAACTTGGAAATAAATAATCTAAATGATCTAATCGTTAAAGAATGCATGAAATATAAATCTGGAAGCATACACAGATCAATAATAAAACATTTCATGACTTCACATGCAACTGCCGAATCAAAAAGGCCCACTATCCTTGCACATTTTACTAGCATGTAATCACTTGATTTAACCCGAGTTTTGACCTTGTCCCGTTCATCATTTTTGTGCAATTGGCAGACTCTAATAATACACCAAATTATGTTGAAGGATTTTCAACTTTTATTAACTGGCATTGAAGTTCACCAAGAGACGTAATAAATCAACCAAACTAAAACTAGTGTATTATCAGTTTCCCTAAGTGTAAAAAAAGGCAATATGTCATCTACTTTGAATATTTATAAAACTCAAATAAATTATTTGAGTCATTCAATAAAATAATAGACATAGAAAATGAAAATGAACCAAAGTATTCAACATACCGGATTTTCCTATTACCCATTCATCTTCTTCCACCAATTGCCCGTAAAGTCCAAATAATAAGGCGAGTACAGACAATAGTTATCTGACAAAGTATTCGAGCATAATTTAATCGCCTGAGTAGTTTTTATGTTGTAAGAATACAACCTGTCATTGATCTGCAGAAAAATAACATCATCCTTAATGGGATGAAATTTGATACTTTCTATATATCTCATCGGGAATGGGACTGAAAAACAACTCTTTAATAACCAAGAACCACTTTCCAGTTTCCAAACATACACTTCACAGTCTTCTCTATTACTGCCGCCGTAACAATAATAATGTAAACACCCACCCAATTCACAAAGGCAAAAAAAGAAAACATCATCGTTCAGATCAGATTTTCCTGGAAATTCAGTTCTACTACACAACTTCCCTTTTAAGTCAATACCAATAATTTCTTTGCCAAAGTGATCCATGGCAAATATCAGTCCTTCATAGAATAACTCAGGACCAAGGGATGTACGTTGACGCAGCAATGAATCCGTTACATGACTTGCACTCCACTCCCCCGTTCTGGAAGAGAACACCTTAAAATTTCGAGATATTTGAAAGTCACCCATAATTATTATGACCTTAAAATGAACCGAGACTAAAGGGTTGAAATCCAAAATAGCAAGTCCAACTGTGTCCATGGAAATATTTGGAATTTCGACCCACTTCCTAATTGCAGGATTGCATACATATAAGTGTGATGTTTGATCAGTAGGAAAAATTAGTTCATCCTTGCATTCACATAGAAGCAAACCTTGCATTCACATAGAAGCAAACCATTGCACGTGTCACGAATTTTCATTCAATATTTTTACAGCATTTCCTAATAATTTTAACTCTAATCCCGTAACTCATATGTCTAAAATTAAAAGGCAATGTTGACTAGTTATCCTTTTATCTTATGCTAGAATTTCAGTAGGTATGTAGACCGTGGAAAGCATAATCCAAGTATGCACAATGGAGGAAAAAAAATTGAGGTGAATGTAGACTAACCAAAAGATTGATTGCTTGAATGGTAATGAAGCGCTTTGTAACAAATTCTATTTCCCAATCGATTTCTTCCTCTGTAGCTCGTTCTCCAACTGCGCAAATTTCTATTTTGGGAAGCAAAAGTGAGCATACACATACATGCATATATGTTATTGTGATATCTTCAATGCAAGTGACGACAAAAGTATTACCTTGTATAGTACAAGGGGAAGACTCTTGTTGACATGCAATGTAAAGACAGCTAGCAATAACTGCATCTCGTCTTCTACCTTTAACAGGCTTATGATCATCCAACTTCTTGTATAATTCACAAGCACCATTCTTGAGAAAAAGAATTAATATTCATAAGAAAAGGAAGAAAACGAAATGATAAACTGCAAACTAGTAGACTAGCAAGCTCATTAGCATCAGTACATCATCATATGAATCGACACACTATAATAAGCAAGCTTGCAAGTGCATTAGTATAAGTAAAACACAACGCTACATAACATGAAAAAACTGAAGGGCTTGTAATGCATATCCATCGGCATTAGAACTTGACACTGAATATCGTTATGTAGCAACTTTATTGCAGCTATCAACATTAAGTTAACCAATATAGGGTTATCTGAATTAAACTTAATTGATGTGCATTTTTTAGCATGGGAAGTACGAAAACAACTCATACAGGGTTTGCATAATAGTTATATGTGCTACAAAGAATATGCAGAAATAGATAGGATATGTACCTTGACCACGGCATCGAGATGCAACCTATTAGAACACAAAATTTATTAGGATACATTGCACTAATTAAACAGATATAATAACGCACAGACAAGCTTTACATGTATGAGTAAAAAAAGCAACAACTATAAATGGTAGCATTTCTCATGTTTATGTGAGGCTTATATATTTGTAATAAAAAAAGTATACAAATAGACACATGTTATTTCCATTTATTTTAAATTACTAAATGATTAGAGTTATAGTAACAAATGATCTCTTCCAAAAGAGGCTCATAAAGACAAGTAGGCATTCATGTTAATCACACTTTCAAAATGAGAGATATGCATAATGCAAAGCTAGAAGGCATTCTGTAATAAAAGTATAATCATGGACAGAACTTGTTGAAGCAAGCAGCAATGTGGCGTATCAAAGATCTAAATAAACAAGGAAAGAAGAAGCATCTCATGCAAAATCTCATCATCTAGAAAGGGGAAACAAGGAGCAAAAGAAATAGATGAGTTATACATGTTGTAACATGAAGATACATCATTAACATCGTAATTTGTTTCCAGGTCCGATGAAGAATATCTTTCTAAAATAGACTGATAAAAACATTTTTTGGCTAGTATACTTCACTTTACAGTAGAAATATTATCTGTAGAAACTTTGCTTTATTTTGGTTGGCTATCATGCTCATTTTAGATGTTTTGTGATGCATATATGACTTGGTAAGAATTATAAAAAAATATTATGCTTTTATCCGCTTAAAGTTAGTTCTCTTTTCTTTTTGTGTTTTATTCTATGATCTTTTTTAATACATGTTTGATGTGTACATACCTACCTAACTTGGCACAAGATCCAATTTGGTACGTAGAACGACAACAAGAATGGAAAATTATAAGGTACAAAACAAAATAAGTTAGAGCAAGGCTTAATTGGAACAAGTTACAATTTATAGCAATCGAAATCAAACAAATGTACAAAATGATCAAACGTTGGGAAACAAGAGAAAAGTATACAAGTATAAATGTATATATCATAAACAAGAGAAAAGTATACAAGTATAAATGTATATCTCATAAATGTATGTAGGTTACTTTATTATTCTAGTCAAAAGATTAAAAAGTAGACAACAAGACTGTAGTCTCTCCAATGTGCATTTAAAGTTGTCCTCCATTCTTTGCGTGTGTGTTCTCCATAAGGCAAATAAACATTACTTAATGAATAGTAATTTCATACACTTAACGTCTTAAAAATGAACATTTAAAAAATCAGATTAAATATTTCAAAACGTGAAACTGAAAGTTTAGAACGTCAACATCAATGTACCAAATCGGATGGACACTGTTTTCGAACACTGCTGTATTGTGTTTTAGAAAGCACGCAGCGAAACATCATATGATAGTCAAAGTATGAGCTGCAGTAACATAGGTATACGAATATTTAAGTGAATATTAGGCACGCATCCCTAAAAGCAAACTTAATTCACTAAAACTCCTCCCGTAAGAAAACATACTTTGTGTTATGGAAATTTCCAATCCGAGACCGCTCGAACACAATTCCCAAACGCAGCGGAAAAGCTAGACCGCGATAGACGATGCAAAACAACCAATCGATAACTCAAATCAATCTCAACCAAAACCAAGATACGATCACAACACCGAGATAGGCAATATATAAGAGCAATAACAATAAGTAAATCACACACCGATTTATAGTGGTTCCACTAACAACTTGTTAGTGTACGTCCACTTTGAGAGAGAGCTTTTATTATTACCAATGAAAAGAGTACAAGAGATTGTTTACAATGATCAACTAATCACTCTAGAATATATTTGTGGAGAATAGGATTGAAGAGATTAGGATTCACCAAAAAACCCTAATAGAAGAATTAAACCCTAGATTAGAAGTGATTAGCATATCTCCAATAGGCAGCTGAAAATAACATTTATAATAGGGTAGAGATCAAAACCGAATGACCAAAATACCCCCCAATATCAGCACAAGCAAAATAGAAGACCCAGGCCCGAAACTGGAAAACTGCCGAAAAACGGTCGACTGGTCATTTTTGGACCAGTCGACTGCTTGCTCTCTGGACAAAACCGGTCGACCGGTAGAAATGGACCGGTCGACCGGTTTTGGGCAGCAGTGCACAATAGTGCACTGTTTGCCCCCGGAAACCCCCCCGAGCTCCGCTACTCCGGCCGCTTCCTCCTACGCCTCGCTACTCCACTCCTCTTCAACTCCAACATATCGTGTCGCCAAAATTTAACACTCCACCTCGACACTATATCCATCTCCATCACCAATGGTACCATACCATCATCAACACCGATAGCTCCAACTATCGCCACTTCTACCTTCACCAAACATGAATGCTTCCTCAATGGGTTCCGGCAAGGCCACCCCCCATTGCACTTCACCAACGAGTTCAGGCACAAAGCCCCCACCCGCTAATGAAGTGTTGGAAACACCCAAAACCAAAACGATCTCACCAAAGACCCGAACACTTAGGAGTGTAAACTAGTGTTCGCCAAGAAAATAGAACCACAATCTCACCCCAATACTCTTCTTCATCTACCAACCAAAAATCCTCTCTCACCCGTGCCACCCCGTGGCATCTAGCACTCCTCTAAGCAAATCAAGTTCGAGCAATGCTCGAACTTCCCAAACGGCAATGCTTTAGTAAACATATCCGCCGCATTATCCTTTGTGTGCACTTTCCGAAGATATACTTGCTTATCCTCATCCATGGCTACCAAGAATGACTCCCTCACTTCAATATGCTTAGTACGTGAGCTAAACGCCAAATTCTCCGCCAAATGGATAGCGCTTTGGCTATCACAATGAACATCGATACTATCGTGTCCAACACCCAAGTCACACAACAATCGCTTCAAATAGAGTGCCTCCTTAGCCGCCTCCACCGCGGCTATCAACTCCGCCTCCGTAGTGGATAAAGCTACTACGGTTTGCAATCTCGATCTCCAACTTATGGCCGTGCCACCAAGTGTGAAGACATACCCGGAAGTTGACTTTCTCCTATCTCTATCACCGGCGTAGTCCGAATCACAATAACCAACCAACTTGCAATTCATTCTCCCACTACCGCCAAAGACAAGACCATGAGATGACGTACCTTTGAGATATCTCAAAATTAGCTTTACGGTTTCCCAATGCGATTTCCCCGGATTAGCCATGAACCGACTAACCACCCCGACGGCATTTGCAATATCGGGCCTTGTACACACCATGGCATACATCAAACTACCAACCGCACTTGCATATGGCACCGTTGCCATATAAGCCTTGTCCTTCTCCAAGATAGGTGAACCTTTACTCGAAAGCTTGACATGCAAAGGTAAAGGTGTAGTTGTCGCCTTTGCATTCTCCATGCTAAACCGGCTAAGCACTTTCTTGATATAATCCTTTTGAGTTAATTTCAACTCAAAACGCTTCCGATTCCTTTCAATCTCCATGCCCAAAATTTTCTTTGCTTCTCCAAGATCCTTCATCTCGAACTCCGATTTCAATTGTAATTTCAACTTGTTGATTTCATTCTTGTCCTTGGAAGCAATGAGCATGTCATCCACATACAAGAGTAAATACACCCAACAATCATTTCCCAACTTCTTGAAATAAACACAAGCATCTTTGATGCTTCTATCAAAACCATTTTCAAGCATAAAATGATCAAACCTCTTGTACCATTGCCTAGGTGATTGCTTCAACCCATATAGTGATTTCTTCAACTTGCACACCATATTTGACTTCCCATTTACCTCAAAACCTTCCGGTTGCTCCATGTAAATGTCTTCATCCAAGTCACCATGCAAGAAGGCGGTCTTCACATCAAGTTGCTCCAACTCCAAGTCGTGAATAGCAACTATGGCAAGTAATATCCGGATAGAAGTATGCCGCACAACCGGTGCGAATATCTCATCATACTCCTTTCCCTTCCTTTGTGCAAACCCCTTAGCCACTAGCCTAGCTTTGTATCTCCCATCGTCCTTCACCTTGTAAATCCATTTGCACCCAATAGCACGGTTTTCTTTAGGAAGTGGAACCAAATCCCAAGTTTGATTCTTCATTAACGATTGCATCTCTTCCTCCATGGCACAAACCCATTTCGAGCTATCACTCGAATTCATGACGTCATCAAGGTCCATCGGCTCATCTTGGACTACTATAAGCGCATAGTCCATATTATCACAAAAGCTAAGATAATTCCAATCACCATATCTCTCGGGTGGTCTTATAAGACGACGACCCACCCGAGTAGCAATACCATCACCCGGACTCCTTTCGGCTCCACCTTGAGTCGAATCTTCTCTAGAATCGTGCACATCACCTACACTACTAGAGGCACCTTGTGGACTATGTGATGTACCATCAACCGCTCCCTCCTCACAAGCATCTTCTACTACTCTACTCTCTCTAACCCTTGGACAAAATGTGGGAATAACTTCCTTCTCCTTCGATTCACCATGAACCAAATCCGGAACATCCGATGAGCTCTCATTCTCCTTGAACATTGCCGACTCATCAAAAGTAACATGACGAGAGTTTATTACTTTCTTCGTTTCCGGATTCCAAACCCGATAGCCTTTCACTCCTTCCGTATAACCAAGCAAAACCCCTTTGAAAGCTCTAGGTTCAAGCTTATCATTTCCCGGATCATGCACATAAACGGGACTTCCAAAAACACGAAGATAGCTCAAGTCAATACTCTTACCTCTCCACACTTCCTCCGGAATTTTGTTATCAATAGCCGAGCACGGAATTCGATTAATAATGTGAACCGCGGTTGACATAGCTTCGGCCCAAAATCCCTTAGACAAACCCGATGTCAATCTCAAGCATCGAGCTTTCTCTAGTAGAGTACGGTTCATCCTCTCCGCAACTCCATTTGATTGCGGATCTCCCGGTGTAGTAAAATGTCTCCGAATGCCATGATGCTTGCAATAATCTAAGAATTCTCCGGAAACATACTCCCCGCCATTATCGGACCTAAGAACCTTCAAAAATTTACCACTCTCATTCTCAACAAGAGCCTTCCATACTTTGAACTTAGCAAATGCCTCCGACTTGGCCTTCATTACATACACCCAAACTTTGCGAGAAAAATCATCAATAAAGGAAATGTAATACTTTGCTCCACCCAAGGAAGCAACCGGTGCCGGTCCCCAAACATCCGTGTGCACATACTCAAGAACGCTTCTTGAATCATGTTTCCCTTCACCGAATGAAACCTTTGTTTGCTTCCCCATGACACACTCTTCGCAAAACTCTAGCTTGTTGAAACTCTCTCCACCAATCATCTCCCTTTTCCGAAGAATCTCCAAACCCTTCTCCGAGACATGACCCAATCTCAAATGCCACAACCTAGTCGCATCCAAGTCACGAGAACTATCAACGCCAACACAAGTTTCACCTTCTATGGTCACTCCTTGAAGCAAATAAACACCATGAACTTTAGCACCTTTCATAACCACAAGCGCCCCCTTCGAAACCCTCAAGCAATCTCTCTCAATAGTGATCTTGCACCCCAAAGAATCCAATTGCCCCAAAGAGATAAGGGACTTCCTAAGTCCCGGAACATAGCGTACATTAGTGAGAGTACGAACTACTCCGTCAAACATCCTAATTTGCACGGAACCGATTCCCTTCGACTTACACATAGCACCATTACCCATAACAATCGAATTTCCCTCTCTAGCTTTGAAAGAAGAAAAACAATTCCTATTAGGCGTCATATGATAAGACGCCCCCGAATCGAGCACCCATTCGCTACCCGAAACATCCGATGCCACCGCCGTCAATACATCAACTTCTCCCTCACTATCAACACTCTCCACCGCAACCGATGAAGACGCCACTTCCTTCTTTCCTTTCTCCTTGTCCGGACACTCATTCTTCCAATGGCCGGGCTTCTTACAAATATAGCACTTGCCTTTCTTTTCCTTCGACTTTCCTCTCCAACCGGGATTCCTAGATTTGGAACGACCCCGGTTATCCTTCTTCCAATGTTCCTTCTCCACAAACAAACCTTGACCATTCCCGGCACTACTACTTCCTACACTCAACTCCTTCATTTGATCTCGCAACTCCTCACTAAGAAGACCCGTCTTGACATCATCCAACGTCAATGTATCACGGCTATAGATCAAACTATTTGAGAAACCCGTATAACGGTCCGGCAACGAACATAACAATATCATCGCCTTTTGCTCTTCCTCAATCTTCAAATCTACCGCCTTCATCTTCATTAGCAAATCATCAAACACATTCAAGTGTGCCTTAAGCGAACTCCCCTCTTTCATCTTATACGTGAAAAACGTTCGCAACAAGATCAAACGATTAGTTAGAGACTTCTTCATATACAACTCCTCTAACTTATCCCAAATTCCCTTAGCGGTCGTCTCACCACTAATTTCGGAGATAACATTCTCTCCCATAGCAAGTTGAAGTGTAGTAAATGCCCACTCTTCCATTTCATCTCTCTCAACCTCCGATATGTCCGCCGGCAACAAATGTGTATCAAACACCACCCTATGAACCCGATTCCTCCTTAGAACCGCTTTCATCTTCCATTGCCATTTTTCAAAATCATTATCGCCATTCCACTTATCAATAACCAATTGCGATCCCGAAGCCGCATACGAACCACGTACATACGGCGCTACACCACTTGGACTAACCATTGAGGGAACACTAGAGTTATTATCTGATTCCGGCATTTCAACATACACCTACCGACTCCAAAGCTCTGATACCAAATGTTATGGAAATTTCCAATCCGAGACCGCTCGAACACAATTCCCAAACGCAGCGGAAAAGCTAGACCGCGATAGACGATGCAAAACAACCAATCGATAACTCAAATCAATCTCAACCAAAACCAAGATACGATCACAACACCGAGATAGGCAATATATAAGAGCAATAACAATAAGTAAATCACACACCGATTTATAGTGGTTCCACTAACAACTTGTTAGTGTACGTCCACTTTGAGAGAGAGCTTTTATTATTACCAATGAAAAGAGTACAAGAGATTGTTTACAATGATCAACTAATCACTCTAGAATATATTTGTGGAGAATAGGATTGAAGAGATTAGGATTCACCAAAAAACCCTAATAGAAGAATTAAACCCTAGATTAGAAGTGATTAGCATATCTCCAATAGGCAGCTGAAAATAACATTTATAATAGGGTAGAGATCAAAACCGAATGACCAAAATACCCGCCAATATCAGCACAAGCAAAATAGAAGACCCAGGCCCGAAACTGGAAAACTGCCGAAAAACGGTCGACTGGTCATTTTTGGACCAGTCGACTGCTTGCTCTCTGGACAAAACCGGTCGACCGGTAGAAATGGACCGGTCGACCGGTTTTGGGCAGCAGTGCACAATAGTGCACTGTTTGCCCCCGGAAACCCCCCCGAGCTCCGCTACTCCGGCCGCTTCCTCCTACGCCTCGCTACTCCACTCCTCTTCAACTCCAACATATCGTGTCGCCAAAATTTAACACTTTGCAGGTCCCTGTTTTTCATTTCGGCCGTTTTTTCCCTAAAATACCCCTCCGCTTCTTGCACGATTGATTTTAATAACGAGTTTATCTTTCTTGATTTCATCTTCTTTTTCATTGGCGAACTTATGTTTCTTGATTTCATCTTCTTCTTCAACGGCGAGCTCAGTTTCTCTATTTCAATGGAAAACTGCAATTATACACAATAGTTGCAGAACTGTCTGCAACTATATTTCTGTCAACAAAAATGAGCAGCTACAACTTAAAAAGGAAGCATTTAGCATTAAGAATCAAAAGAAGAGAAGAAATGGAGTAGCAGCAATACACAAATCAATATTTCTGTCAACAAATTGCCAAAGCAAAGTGTACTAGATTGCACAGTACATTACATAACAAGCATTATACTATGCTGTAAATTATAACATAAACAAGCAATGTTCGGAAACCGACACCTAGTTTTCATTATGTGCAGGAAAAGTGATAAATCATGTTTTCACCAACGTGCTTCCTCGCAAACGTTTTCTTCATCCTGTTAACATAATTAGTGTCTAATTACCGCCATAGCCAACTCAAGATAAGCTCCAAGGTACCTGTCCAATACATTTTATGAATTCAGGTCCAAAATGATATTACACAACACAGGAAGATAATAAATCTGGATCTTGTTTAGGTCAAAATATTACATGTGCAGAATATATATAAACTTAAAAAAGCTCAGGTAGGTTGTTGGACTCTTTAATTTTTCTTTGTACGCTTGTTCTTTGTGCCAGACAAATATATGATACAAGCACCATTTTCATTTTAAAACTAACATTCCCAACTAAATAAAATGAACTACAGTCCTTTCATCATAATGTGTTTCCGTTTGAAATATATGTTTTAGTAATGAAGAAATCAGTTGGATTTCGTGGTTTCTATGGCGTATAAAATCAATTGAACAAGAGGATTCCACCTTGAAATCATGATAACGGGGTTAAATATGAATGAATTCTGGGTGTTGGGTTTTATATGATATGATGAAACAAACACCTCTAGTTCTTTGATGCAGATAAATGCTGGTGATACTATCATATGGCACTAAAAGATGCAGCTAATAGCGGGTTTCAAATTTACACTCCGTGAAGGCATTTATCCTGTATATGCCATAAATTAGACCATAAAACTTGGAAATAAATAATCTAAATGATCTAATCATTAAAGAATGCATGAAATATAAATTTGGAAGCATACGCAGATCAATAATAAAACATTTCATGACTTCACATGCAACTGCCGAATCAAAAAGGCATATAAGTAAATATCTATGCATTCTTCGGAAACTTTTTAGCATTCACCGTAGCATTCATAGAAAATAAATATATGCTATCAAAATAAGTAGTGTTGCTCGATTAATTTGAAAACATAAAATTCTGAACAAGAAAGACATATAAGTAAAGGAATGAGGGCTAAGGTAGAAGGGAATTCTAAGTGCAAGTTATTTATTAAAATAGCAAAATTTATGATTTCTATGTAGGCTCATAAGTACTTCTATTTTAGGCTAAACAAGTTAATGAGATGGATGCATTTTATAATTGTTGCAAGTTCTAGAATTAAAATGCATTATGGATTCTAACATAAATTTTACCTGATATCAAGTTTTTCACACTTCTTAGCAGCTTCCTCAACGGCTTTGATTGCTTGATCACTCATGCCAAGGGAGCAACAAAAACGTCTCTGTATAAGATTCAATTTAGATAATCATAGAAACCTAAACAACTTAAATTGTGTACATCATTAGCATTCAACAAATGCTATGTTCAACTTTAGCATCATAACCCTCTCGTCTTTTCCAACTGATTGGGGTTAAGCCAAATGGATAATCTTTTTTATAGATATTTTATCTTGAGTTGTATCTCTGGTTACATCCAAATTTTTTGACCGTGTTCAATACTTTCTACCCACTTCAATTAGGCATGCCTGCTTTTCTTTTTCCTCCTTTCTATATATTATCTCATTTACTCACATATGCATTATTATGTCATCTATCTAAATACTATCTCATTTACTCATATGCAATAAAAGGAAAGAATATATATAATGGAAATTAATTGAATCATTCAGCCAACCTATAGGTGATGCAACAAGAGGAAATAAGAGCATGCATTTAAAATATGTCAGATTTCGTATTATTTAGTTAACCCAATTGATTAGTGAGATTAAAAAGGATTAGAAATTAGACGCAAATTAATTGCATTTACGAAAATTTCTAAGCAACAATATTTATGTCCATTTTGGTCCAGAGTGCTATTTCATCGCTTTTTTTCCCTTACTCTTTCTACACTTGTATATAGGGCTGTCAATGGATACCCGAAAAATCCGAAATCCATCCGCATCTGTATCCGTAAAGAGAATAATATCCGATATCCGAAAAAATGGATGCGGATACGGATACGAAGACATCCGCATCCGAAAATTATCCGTTCGGTCTTTGTTAATATTATAGTACAAATTATGTGTATTTTAGCATAATGAAAGATATTTATTTGTTGTTTTATCAAGTTAATAGTTTATATTATATACATTTAATGCTTATTAACTGCTCAAAACTATTTATTATCGCCATATTTGTTTATATTTAACACTTTTAAAATCAATTAGATTGAAAAAAATGTATGTTATAAAATTTATATTTATATTTCTTGATTTATCGGTCGTTAGCGGATATGATAATTATCCTATATCCGTCCGTATCCGCGGATGCGGATATCCGATATCCGAAAATCATTTCGGATGCGGATGCGGATATGGCACTATCCGCATCCGAAAGTATCCGTTGACAGGCCTACTTGTATATATGAAACATTCATCCATTACTCTAGTTAAAACTTAAATCAATTTGAGATTTTGAGAAATTGATTATTCGATTTTTAATTATATGTTAGTCCATCCACTATACCATCCATAATTTTGCAACTCCCATTCTCTTTTTTATTATCTGTGATAGTAATGATAAAGCACTGTTGGGTCCGTGGATTAAGACAATTGATACACTCAATTACTTAATTAATTATGTAATAAGATGATGAAAAAAGAAAAGGAAATAGGAGTATGCAATTAATATATATGTTAGATTATGTTTGATTTAGCTAACTGCAATCGATGGTGAAATTAAAAGGGTTTATGAATGGGATGCACTTTGTTTGTCTTAAATCCTTAAATGCATTTTTGGTCTTTCAAACCTTGAGTTGATTTATACCTATTTTTGCCAATTTGTAAATATGTTTTCCCCTCGTTTTGAATCCAATTTGTCATATGTACTTATAAACATTTTGTTTGACGGTCTTAATGACTTTAGTTTGATTTATTTTCATTTTTATTTCTTTTTAAAATCCTCTTGTTGTGTACACTATTTCACCATCTTAAAAAAAGTTCCCTTTGATTATATAGCTTGGTGTACATCTTCTCTCACACCACAATGTTTCTTTCATGGTAAAATTTTTGCTTTAAAATCCCTTGAAATTTCCTTTGCTTCCCCTGATGTCATTTGCTATTTTTTCATAATTTACAGATATCACCACTCCATTCTCACTTTGATTCTTTCACCATGCAACAATCAAAATTGGTGTATTATTTTATTTTATTTTTTATAACAAAATTTGTTGTATTGTTTATATTTTATGTGACGACCCAACTTTCTACCACCAGAAAGTCGCATCATCATTAAGAAAAGAAAGAGGTGAGAAATAGAAAAGATAAAGAAGGAAGAACTAAACAACATCAGAATCTCACAGCGGAACGAATAAATTATATTAATCACATAAATATTACATAATATACAACATCAATCAGAGTTACACAGATAATACATCACATACTAGACAGTTATAAACACCTGTCTAGTTAATACAACTCGATACAACACAAATACAACACAGAGATACCAACACAGCGGAAAACTATATATCTATAACGCTGAAGCCTCCTGCTCCATTGCTCCTCCACAATTCGTCAAAGCAAACCTGAATCCCTTGGCTACCCATAAAAATTTGGGTACCCGAGAGTTTAGGAAAAACAGAAATAAACTCCGGGTCAAACATGGGTCTGGTATGAGTAACAGGTTAAAGTTGCTTAACTTTGAAAAAACTTTGAAAACAAAAGGTATCACGTAAGACTTCCCACACATAAACATGGAAAAGTTTTTCCCTTACGCTAACCAAAACTTTGATAGGAAATCCAGTGATATTATAATAGGTCTAGGGTTTTCAAGTAAATAAGAAATAGCTGAAATTATTACATCTATTAAATTCCAGCATACTAGCCAACATGTGGGTAATACAATCAAATCCAATGGCGCTTATTGGATTTTGGATTCCATACAATGGCAGGGCTATTGGGGTACCGCCCGTCACAGTACCTGGCCTAGATCAGCGTACCGAGAACCCACCCTAAGTCCCCTGCAACACAAGGTCGGAACATCCCTTACTGGATAATTCCCGCACAAGACACCCCAGCAGTTGTTTGCAACCAACCGCCCACACAACCGAAATAAAAAGGGACATCTAGACAGGGGTAATCTTGTCTTACTTGGGTGCTACCCACTAACCTTGTTGCACCTCCCCTGTTTTAGCCATTCCCGGTTGATGAGGCTTGAGGCTACGATTACCTTTAGAGAACACATCTCTTAGAATGCTCATCGTCCACCTGACGATGTTCTGAAAGCATTCAATCCATACAAGTTCGTTCCGGGTTCGAACGAAACCGAAGGCATTATCTCGTTACACTCATTTTGGAATCACCCTCAGAGTTAACGACAATAACCCTTGCACTCTGAATCTTCATCTTCACTTGAGATTCACGACCTATCGTTAATTTGGATCGATGTGGTATTCGGGTCTCCAGACCTAGAATCCCGGTATATGGAAACCCGATCCCGGTCTCATCGAAATCCAAACCGTATCTTTTAAGGCCAAGTTGTTTTAAAGTTAAAACAATTCAATTCAATATTATCTATATACTCACAGATAGATAAATCACAATATAACAATGGATAATCACATTATCATCATAAACAAATAATCCATATTATCAACTCAAACAGATAATCAATATTATCATACTTAAAACAAGCATCCATATCACAATAGATGATCACAATCAATCAATGGGATAACAATATCATTCATCCATAAGCAATGATTTATCATTCACAACTGTAATTAATTTAAAATGAATTAAATTAATTACTTCTATCTCTAATTAATTTAAAGTAAATTAAATTAATTACTTCATCTATAAATCCTGCTTATACAACCATTAATTAAATAGAAATCAATTTAATTAATTATTCTCTAAATATTCATCTTGATTAAACACCTTTGATTTATCATTCTCTAATTACAATAAGTAATTAGTCTTTTAATTAATTCCACAAATTAATTATTCTAAATCATTCATAGTAATTAACATTTAATTACTTCATTTATTAATTTACTATAATTAATTACATTTGTCCTTAATTAATCACTTCATTATTTATTCTTCAATTAGTCCATTATAAATTCATCATTTATTATATTAATTAATGATCTCTAATTTATATTTAGATTAAATTACTTCGTTTAAGTTAATTACATTAAGTAATTAAATCTTTAATTAAACACAATTATTAATCCCCTTGATTAATAATAAACCAGTAATTAACTATCCTTAATTACTTATTAAATAAATTAATTATCCCATAATTAATTATCTCCATTAATTAATCCCTTGATTAATTACATACGTAATTACTCAAATTACTTACTTACAAATCATCTTATATTAATTACATTAAGTAATTACCATTTAATTACTTTCCTAAGTAATTATGCTCCATTAATTACACTAAGTAATTTCACTTCCAATTTACCAAATGACTATCTTTAAATTAATTAAACTAAATTAATTAACTTAAATTAATCATATCATCAAAATTAATTACAATAAGTAATTAATCTCTTAATTACTTTTATCAAGTAATTACACTTAACAATTTACACTAGATTATCTAAATTAATTAATCTAATTAATTATCAAAATTAATCACATTAATTTATTATTTAATCCTTAGTTAATTTCCTTCATTAACTAATAACATTTCTTAATTCACTTCTTAATTAATCTCTAATTCTAAATCATTAATTATGAATTAAATAAATAAGTCATTCCTTAATTATCTTATTAGTTAAATCACTTTAATATCTTAATTATCTCTAAGATAATCCATTTCTTTATAAATGATTTCATTAGCATTAAAGTGTAAAACATTACACTTTTGGATTTAAATTTAAATTACATTTTGAATTTAAGATTCAAAATGATTATTCCTTTAAACATTTATCCAATTTAAAGTTCAATTTATTTATTTGAAACCGATTACTGTAAAAACTATTTGATTTAAACTTGTTTTTACAATATTCAGATTTAAAACTGATTAAGATTTCAGATTTGAATACAAGAAACTTGAATCTATATTTAACATTGATTTAAACTTGACTTTAACTTTGATTTAAAACTTTTATTCCATTCCAGTTTAGAATTCAAAATATAAATTTGTATTCATCCTTCAACTGGATTTAAACTTTGTTTTAAACCTGGTATACAATTTAAAGTTCATTTAAATTTGTTTAAAATTGATTTGCTTCCAGGTTTTACAAAAGCCTGGAACAAACATCTAACTCGAGCCAACCCAGAATGCTTCGAGTCGTATGCCTTCCTGCTTCGAGTCTATCACTCGAATAACTCGAGTATTCCCCGAGAAATCAAAACCCACCCCAAAATATCACCAGACATCAAAACGTGCACCGGGCACGTGCACGATGCCGCCGACCATCTCCGGTCATCCACCAGCACTCCATCCTATCAGCGACCATCTCGACACCAGGATCCAATCATCACATCATCAGTTTAACTCGAGAATCAAATTCGAGTCCTAAAGCCTAAAACTGAAACAACCACTTAATCCTGGAATCACCCCAACCACAAGTCTCCGACGACCAGAGTATTGGCGCCTCCGGCCACGACTTCGCCGTCGCCCAACCTTCCATCTCCCAGAATTTGATTCCACTCGATTCACCATAGATATCATGGTGATCGACTTTCTGACCAAGTCTAAAAACTAGGGCTACAGGCTAAAAAAAGACAACCACCATCTCCACCGTGATCTGTCGTCACTTCTACCATTTTTCTACGATTCTCCGATCATTCCTCCACCATCAGGAAAGACCCCAATCATCCCGATCCACTAGCTCTCCAGAAGCAACCCAAAATATCCAAACTGATCAACCAAGAACTGCTCCTTCATTTCTTAACTAAAAATTATGATTTTATTCTTAAAAATCATGTTTTTGTTTAAGAATTCGATTTATGTTCCTGAATACATGAATCAGGGAAATTGAATTTTTCCTTATCTTAAGCTTATACTGTTGTTTTTGATTTCCAGTGGTATTTCAAATTTAATTTAACTTAAACAAAATTTTAAAGCCTTCTCTATGTCAAAACAAACAAGTTTTATTTAAAACTTAAACCTTAACACAGATTGGATCAAGAGATATGATTTTTGAATCGAAAACTAGAGCTTGAAACTAAGAACAGAGGGATACAGATATATCAACCATGCACACATCATACATTTATAAACATACAGATAAGTCGTATATACATTCACATAAACATATTTATTTCCAGATGTAAACATGCAACCAATTTATACTTAAGTAATTTTTTAACAAAAATGTTACTCACCTGTTTTGAAAATGAACAGAGCATTTTTGAAATGGCTTTTGAAAACTTGAATTACTGGAATATGCCTTTTGTTTTTAAAACTTGAGTTGCTGAAGCTTGTTGAAGAAAATGTTTGTTTTCCTTAAGCTTGTTTCAGGTAGAAGAAGATGCAGGCTTTTGAATAGATTGAAGAAAATGAAGACTACAAGTTTTAGTTTGCAAAATGCATAGGTTTTGATTTTTTTCTTTCTCTAGTTTACATTTGTTTTAGAGGAGATGTTCTCAGGTTTTATAATTCTCTGGCAAGCTAAGTTTTAATGAACGAAAAAGAAGAAAAGGAAAGATTGATATATAAGAACAAGTGCAGGCTGAATTGATCTTGCTTGTACTAGAGATGATGGTGCCTTGGTCCTCATCATGTTTACAATACTATTCTTTGTTTTATTTTGTACATGTTGTAAGTATGGTCATACTTACCCCCTTATAAATTTCGTATGTACTAAAATGTTATTTTTCTTTTATGTTGATAGATTTTCCTTTTACTTGCCTAGCTTGCTTTATATCCTATGTACATATATTTATACTTTTGTTTTAGTTTCATACTTATCTTATTTTGTACATAGATATTTCCTTTTACTTCTTGCCTTGCCTACTACTTACAGGCTACCTACATACATAATTTACTTGCCTACTCATGCTGTCAAATTTTATTCTTGCCTGATTTGTTTTTATACTTTATATTCTTGCCTACATCTTTATTTACAAGCTACATTCATCTTGCTTGCCTTGTTACATACTACTTACATGTTTCTATACCTCACGTATATTATAAAGTTGTTTTAGTCACTTGTTTTGGTTTGTTACTTAACACATGTTATAAAGCCCAATATGATAACACTTGTCCCTTAAGCATTTTCTATTTATTTTAAAACTTAAACTTTCCAAAATTATTAATATTGTTTGGAAATAACTCATTATTAAATTAAAATAATTTATAAAAGAAACTATCACTTCATTACTTATTTTCATCAAGCTATAATTTAAAAAGAACAAACAAACCTTTGTTAAATTTAAATTAAAATCATTTAAACAAATTTTAACTTCATTTTTAGTATATTTTAAAGACAAATGGTTATTTATTTAATATTAAATCAAATTTCCAAATTACCAAAAATATTCGAATTTGAAAACATATCTTTATTTATTAACTTTTAAAACATATCTTGTCTATTTACAATATATACAAATATATATATACATTATAAATAGAAAACAATTTATTAGCTTTTAAAAGATAAATCACCCATTTAAATATTTATTAAAGAAGATTATTAAATCAATTCGAATCTTATTAACAATTATTATCAAATCAATTTAATTTTTAACACAGATTATTAAATTGATATTGCCAAAATTCCGGGATGTCACATTCCTCCCCCCTTAAAAGAATTTCGTCCCCGAAATTTAAAACAAAGGTAATTTAATAATCTAATTAAAGATTTAATTTTTAAAACACAAGCATATATCATCAATATATGTTAGCAATCATAGCAACCAATCATCCAAACAAACAAATCTAACTATCTAGACAAAATTCTGGATAGAATTATCTAGAGTTTCCCAAGTATAAATACTGGGATACTCGCTCTACAAAATCCAAACAATCTAGCTATTAAGCTACACATATCTAGATCTACAAAACAAGATAGGATATCAGACTACAGACAAGTCTGACTCAACAACCAAAACTCCTGAACTGCTGGTTCTACAACCAGAGATAGATCTCACACGTACTCTCTCCGAGATACGTGAAAACAATGAATCCCAGTTATCCAAACTGACAATTCACTCCTGAAGATCAAACACTTATCCAAAATCAAATCTCTGATTCTTATCCACAAAATCTCCGGACGATCCTGGGTCTCCTACATCCTTGCTGATCAGCTCAACCCTTGCTGATGCCCTTCAGAAACAATCTGAACCAAATCAATCCAACAAAATGATCTTTCCAAGATCAACCAAACTCAGAACACAACTCTATCCAAAATCAGAAGACAGATCTCACTACTCTTATCCAGGAGAGATAAAACAGATGCACTCCAGTCTGGCCTCAGATCCTGAAAAATTTTCTATAGAAACTCTCAAATCCAAAACACTACAACTTACAGTTGCTTCCACACTAAAACAGCTACCACCATGCTTCCTCTGTGCAACTCTGATCAGAAACAAATGAGAATGTTGATGACGAACACAAGCATAGACTGGACAACACATCCAAAAAAAAAGGTTCAACAGATCCAAAAATAAAACTCAGAAGTTCCTCCAAAACCTGAGTTGCTCCACCAATCTTAAAAACCATCCTAAACTAAGCTGAACCATCGGTACCACTTCTGGAATCTAGTCGATACCAAACTCAATCCCCAGATGCTAACAAAACTCTGACTTCCTAAAGACACCCAGAAAAATCTCTGAAAACACAAGAGAACACTCAAGCTATCGCAAGTCACTTTTGCGATCAACCCAGCTTAATTCCAAAGAAAAACTGCTCTCTTTACCAATCAAAATAGCTTATACTTAACTAGCCAATCCAACGAAGAAACGGAACCACTCTGCTGCTTCTAAACTCCACTGCTGAGCTAGAAAGCTTCCTTGCCAACACACAGAACACTCCGAGCTGCGATGCTGACACCAATGCCCAAAGAATTCCTAATCCAAAGCTCTTCGAGAAACTCGGACCTCAAACCAAACAGAAACATCATGCTGAACACAACCACAACACCAAAGCAGACACACTTCTTTAACTTGTTCCAAAGAAATATCTTCGGAGACATCCATAGTCACTGCGTCTCATCACACAGCTACTACATCCAGAGGTATCAAGATAACATCACTTGCTTCTGCTCAACTGACAGAATCCAAATTCTACTCATCCAAACTTGCACTTCAAAAATGGATTCCGAACCCTAACAGATTTCGTTCCGAAATCAATGAAATCCTTACACCGTCCAAAGCTTACTCGAGACGGTATTAGGTCTACAGTCTCGACAGATACACTTCCAACCTCAAACATTCAAACTCCAACCATTGGTAGTCGTGTTACACACACCACTACCCTATCTACCTTTATAACTTAGGTTGGAAAACCCGAATAGGTAGCCCAACAAATAGGTAGAAATAAATATATATATATATCAAAATTACAAATACGCTCTCTCAAGAAAGAAATCACTCAAGAGCCTAGGTATTCACTCAACCTATGCTCTGATACCAACTGTGACGACCCAACTTTCTACCACCAGAAAGTCGCATCATCATTAAGAAAAGAAAGAGGTGAGAAATAGAAAAGATAAAGAAGAAAGAACTAAACAACATCAGAATCTCACAGCGGAACGAATAAATTATATTAATCACATAAATATTACATAATATACAACATCAATCAGAGTTACACAGATAATACATCACATACTAGACAGTTATAAACACCTGTCTAGTTAATACAACTCGATACAACACAAATACAACACAGAGATACCAACACAGCGGAAAACTATATATCTATAACGCTGAAGCCTCCTGCTCCATTGCTCCTCCACAATTCGTCAAAGCAAACCTGAATCCCTTGGCTACTCGTAAAATTTTGGTTACCCGAGAGTTTAGGAAAAACAGAAATAAACTCCGGGTCAGACATGGGTCTGGTATGAGTAACAGGTTAAAGTTGCTTAACTTTGAAAAACCTTTGAAAACAAAAGGTACCACGTAAGACTTCCCACACATAAACATGGAAAATTTTTTCCCTTATGCTAACCAAAACTTTGATAGGAAATCCAGTGATATTATAATAGGTCTAGGGTTTTCAAGTAAATAAGAAATAGCTGAAATTGTTACATCTATTAAATTCCAGCATACTAGCCAACATGTGGGTAATACAATCAAATCCGATGGCGCTTATTGGATTTTGGATTCCATACAATGGCAGGGCTACTGGGGTACCGCCCGTCACAGTACCTGGCCTAGATCAGCGTACCGAGAACCCACCCTAAGTCCCCTGCAACACAAGGTCGGAACATCCCTTACTGGATAATTCCCGCACAAGACACCCCAGCAGTTGTTTGCAACCAACCGCCCACACAACCGAAATAAAAAGGGACATCTAGACAGGGGTAATCTTGTCCTACTTGGGTGCTACCCACTAACCTTGCTGCACCTCCCCTGTTTTAGCCATTCCCGGTTGATGAGGCTTGAGGCTACGATTACCTTTAGAGAACACATCTCTTAGAATGCTCATCGTCCACCTGACGATGTTCTGAAAGCATTCAATCCATACAAGTTTGTTCCGGGTTCGAACGAAACCGAAGGCATTATCTCGTTACACTCATTTTGGAATCACCCTCAGAGTTAACGACAATAACCCTTGCACTCTGAATCTTCATCTTCACTTGAGATTCACGACCTATCGTTAATTTGGATCGATGTGGTATTCGGGTCTCCAGACCTAGAATCCCGGTATACGGAAACCCGATCCCGGTCTCATCGAAATCCAAACCGTATCTTTTAAGGCCAAGTTGTTTTAAAGTTAAAACAATTCAATTCAATATTATCTATATACTCACAGATAGATAAATCACAATATAACAATGGATAATCACATTATCATCATATACAAATAATCCATATTATCAACTCAAACAGATAATCAATATTATCATACTTAAAACAAGCATCCATATCACAATAGATGATCACAATCAATCAATGGGATAACAATATCATTCATCCATAAGCAATGATTTATCATTCACAACTGTAATTAATTTAAAATGAATTAAATTAATTACTTCTATCTCTAATTAATTTAAAGTAAATTAAATTAATTACTTCATCTATAAATCCTGCTTATACAACCATTAATTAAATAGAAATCAATTTAATTAATTATTCTCTAAATATTCATCTTGATTAAACACCTTTGATTTATCATTCTCTAATTACAATAAGTAATTAGTCTTTTAATTAATTCCACAAATTAATTATTCTAAATCATTCATAGTAATTAACATTTAATTACTTCATTTATTAATTTACTATAATTAATTACATTTGTCCTTAATTAATCACTTCATTATTTATTCTTCAATTAGTCCATTATAAATTCATCATTTATTGTATTAATTAATGATCTCTAATTTATATTTAGATTAAATTACTTCGTTTAAGTTAATTACATTAAGTAATTAAATCTTTAATTAAACACAATTATTAATCCCCTTGATTAATAATAAACCAGTAATTAACTATCCTTAATTACTTATTAAATAAATTAATTATCCCATAATTAATTATCTCCATTAATTAATCCCTTGATTAATTACATAAGTAATTACCCAAATTACTTACTTACAAATCATCTTATATTAATTACATTAAGTAATTACCATTTAATTACTTTCCTAAGTAATTATGCTCCATTAATTACACTAAGTAATTTCACTTCCAATTTACCAAATGACTATCTTTAAATTAATTAAACTAAATTAATTAACTTAAATTAATCATATCATCAAAATTAATTACAATAAGTAATTAATCTCTTAATTACTTTTATCAAGTAATTACACTTAACAATTTACACTAGATTATCTAAATTAATTAATCTAATTAATTATCAAAATTAATCACATTAATTTATTATTTAATCCTTAGTTAATTTCCTTCATTAACTAATAACATTTCTTAATTCACTTCTTAATTAATCTCTAATTCTAAATCATTAATTATGAATTAAATAAATAAGTCATTCCTTAATTATCTTATTAGTTAAATCACTTTAATATCTTAATTATCTCTAAGATAATCCATTTCTTTATAAATGATTTCATTAGCATTATAGTGTAAAACATTACACTTTTGGATTTAAATTTAAATTACATTTTGAATTTAAGATTCAAAATGATCATTCCTTTAAACATTTATCCAATTTAAAGTTCAATTTATTTATTTGAAACCGATTACTGTAAAAACTATTTGATTTAAACTTGTTTTTACAATATTCAGATTTAAAACTGATTAAGATTTCAGATTTGAATACAAGAAACTTGAATCTATATTTAACATTGATTTAAACTTGACTTTAACTTTGATTTAAAACTTTTATTCCATTCCAGTTTAGAATTCAAAATATAAATTTGTATTCATCCTTCAACTGGATTTAAACTTTGTTTTAAACCTGGTATACAATTTAAAGTTCATTTAAATTTGTTTAAAATTGATTTGCTTCCAGGTTTTACAAAAGCCTGGAACAAACATCTGACTCGAGCCAACCCAGAATGCTTCGAGTCGTATGCCTTCCTGCTTCGAGTCTATCACTCGAATAACTCGAGTATTCCCCGAGAAATCAAAACCCACCCCAAAATATCACCAGACATCAAAACGTGCACCGGGCACGTGCACGATGCCGCCGACCATCTCCGGTCATCCACCAGCACTCCATCCTATCAGCGACCATCTCGACACCAGGATCCAATCATCACATCATCAGTTTAACTCGAGAATCAAATTCGAGTCCTAAAGCCTAAAACTGAAACAACCACTTAATCCTGGAATCACCCCAACCACAAGTCTCCGACGACCAGAGTATTGGCGCCTCCGGCCACGACTTCGCCGTCGCCCAACCTTCCATCTCCCAGAATTTGATTCCACTCGATTCACCATAGATATCATGGTGATCGACTTTCTGATCAAGTCTAAAAACTAGGGCTACAGGCTAAAAAAAGACAACCACCATCTCCACCGTGATCTGTCGTCACTTCTACCATTTTTCTACGATTCTCCGATCATTCCTCCACCATCAGGAAAGACCCCAATCATCCCGATCCACTAGCTCTCCAGAAGCAACCCAAAATATCCAAACTGATCAACCAAGAACTGCTCCTTCATTTCTTAACTAAAAATTATGATTTTATTCTTAAAAATCATGTTTTTGTTTAAGAATTCGATTTATGTTCCTGAATACATGAATCAGGGAAATTGAATTTTTCCTTATCTTAAGCTTATACTGTTGTTTTTGATTTCCAGTGGTATTTCAAATTTAATTTAACTTAAACAAAATTTTAAAGCCTTCTCTATGTCAAAACAAACAAGTTTTATTTAAAACTTAAACCTTAACACAGATTGGATCAAGAGATATGATTTTTGAATCGAAAACTAGAGCTTGAAACTAAGAACAGAGGGATACAGATATATCAACCATGCACACATCATACATTTATAAACATACAGATAAGTCGTATATACATTCACATAAACATATTTATTTCCAGATGTAAACATGCAACCAATTTATACTTAAGTAATTTTTTAACAAAAATGTTACTCACCTGTTTTGAAAATGAACAGAGCATTTTTGAAATGGCTTTTGAAAACTTGAATTACTGGAATATGCCTTTTGTTTTTAAAACTTGAGTTGCTGAAGCTTGTTGAAGAAAATGTTTGTTTTCCTTAAGCTTGTTTCAGGTAGAAGAAGATGCAGGCTTTTGAATAGATTGAAGAAAATGAAGACTACAAGTTTTAGTTTGCAAAATGCATAGGTTTTGATTTTTTTCTTTCTCTAGTTTACATTTGTTTTAGAGGAGATGTTCTCAGGTTTTATAATTCTCTGGCAAGCTAAGTTTTAATGAACGAAAAAGAAGAAAAGGAAAGATTGATATATAAGAACAAGTGCAGGCTGAATTGATCTTGCTTGTACTAGAGATGATGGTGCCTTGGTCCTCATCATGTTTACAATACTATTCTTTGTTTTATTTTGTACATGTTGTAAGTATGGTCATACTTACCCCCTTATAAATTTCGTATGTACTAAAATGTTATTTTTCTTTTATGTTGATAGATTTTCCTTTTACTTGCCTAGCTTGCTTTATATCCTATGTACATATATTTATACTTTTGTTTTAGTTTCATACTTATCTTATTTTGTACATAGATATTTCCTTTTACTTCTTGCCTTGCCTACTACTTACAGGCTACCTACATACATAATTTACTTGCCTACTCATGCTTTCAAATTTTATTCTTGCCTGATTTGTTTTTATACTTTATATTCTTGCCTACATCTTTATTTACAAGCTACATTCATCTTGCTTGCCTTGTTACATACTACTTACAGGTTTCTATACCTCACGTATATTATAAAGTTGTTTTAGTCACTTGTTTTGGTTTGTTACTTAACACATGTTATAAAGCCCAATATGATAACACTTGTCCCTTAAGCATTTTCTATTTATTTTAAAACTTAAACTTTCCAAAATTATTAATATTGTTTGGAAATAACTCATTATTAAATTAAAATAATTTATAAAAGAAACTATCACTTCATTACTTATTTTCATCAAGCTATAATTTAAAAAGAACAAACAAACCTTTGTTAAATTTAAATTTAAGTTAAAATCATTTAAACAAATTTTAACTTCATTTTTAGTATATTTTAAAGACAAATGGTTATTTATTTAATATTAAATCAAATTTCCAAATTACCAAAAATATTCGAATTTGAAAACATATCTTTATTTATTAACTTTTAAAACATATCTTGTCTATTTACAATATATACAAATATATATATACATTATAAATAGAAAACAATTTATTAGCTTTTAAAAGATAAATCACCCATTTAAATATTTATTAAAGAAGATTATTAAATCAATTCGAATCTTATTAACAATTATTATCAAATCAATTTAATTTTTAACACAGATTATTAAATTGATATTGCCAAAATTTCCGGGATGTCACATTTTAATTCTTTTCATTCAATATTTTTACAGCATTTCCTAATAATTTTAACTATAATCTCATAACTCATATGTCTAAAATTAAACGGCAATGTTGACTAGTTATCCTTTTATCTTATGCTAGAATTTCAGTAGGTATGTAGACCGTAGAAAGCATAATCCAAGTATGCAAAATGGAGAGAGAAAAAATTGAGGTGAATGTAGACTAACCAAAAGATTGATTGCTTGAATGGTAATGAAGCGCTTTGTAACAAATTCTTTTTCCCAATCGATTTCTTCCTCTGTAGCTCGTTCTCCGACTGCGTAAATTTCTATTTTGTGAAGCAAAAGTGAGCATACACATACATGCATATATGTTATTGTGATATCTTCAATGCAAGTGAAGACAAAAGTATTACCTTGTACAGTCCGAGGGGAAGACTCTTGTTGACATGCAATGTAAAGACAGCTAGCAATAACAGCATCTCGTCTTCTACGTTTAACAGACTTATGATCATCCAACTTCTTGTATAATTCACAAGCACCATTCTTGAGAAAAAAATTTAATATTCATAAGAAAAGGAAGAAAACGAAATGATAAACTGCAAACTAGTAGACTAGCAAGCTCATTAGCATCAGTACATCATCATATGAATCGACACACTAAAATAAGCAAGCTAGCAAGTGCATTAGTATAAGTAAAACACAAAGCTACATAACATGAAAAAACTGAAGGGCTTGTAATGCATATCCATCGACATTAGAACTTGACACTGAATATCGTTATGTAGCAACTTTATTACAGCTATCAACATTAAGTTAACCGATATAGGGTTATCAGAATTAAACTTAATTGATGTGCATTTTTTAGCATGGGAAGTACGAAAACAACTCATATAGGTTTTGCATAATAGTTATATGTGCTACAGAGAATATGCAAAAATAGATAGGATGTGTACCTTGACCGCGGCATCGAGATGCAACCTATTAGAACACAAAATTTATTAGGATACATTGCACTAATTAATCAGGTATAATAACGCACAGACAAGCTTTACATGTATGAGTAAAAAAAGCAACAACTATAAATGACAGCATTTCTCATGTTTATGTGAGGCTTATATATTTGTAATAAAAAAGTATACAAATAGACACATGTTATTTCCATTTATTTTAAATTGCTAAATGCTTAGAATTATAGTAACAAATGATCTCTTCCAAAAGAGGCTCATAGAGACAAGTAGGCATTCATGTTAATCACACTTTCAAAATGAGAGATATGCATAATGCAAAGCTAGAAGGCATTCTGTAATAAAAGTATAATCATGGACAGAACTTGTTGAAGCAAGCAACAATGTGGCGTATCAAAGATCTAAATAAACAAGGAAAGAAGAAGCATCTCATGCAAAATATCATCATCTAGAAAGGGGAAACAAGGAGCAAAAGAAATAGATGAGTTATACATGTTGTAACATGAAGATACATCATTAACATCGTAATTTGTTTCCAGGTCCGATGAATAATATCTTTCTAAAATAGATTGATAAAAACATTTTTCGGCTAGTATACTTCACTTTACAGTAGAAATATTATATGTAGAAACTTTGCTTTATTTTGGTCGACTATCATGCTCATTTTAGATGTTTTGTGATACATATATGACTTGTTATGAATTATGAAAAAAAATGCTTTTATCCGCTTAAAGTCAGTTCTCTTTTCTTTTTGTGTTTTATTATATGATCTTCCTTAATACATGTTTGATGTGTACATACCTACCTAACTTGGCACAAGATCCAATTTGGTATGTAGAACGACAAGAAGAATGGAAAATTATAAGGTACAAAACAAAATAAGTTAGAGCAAGGCTTAATTGGAACAAGTTATAATTTATAGCAATCGAAATCAAACAAATGTACAAAATGATCAAACGTTGTGAAACAAGAGAAAAGTATACAAGTATAAATGTATATCTCATAAATGTATGTAGGTTACTTTATTATTGTAGTCAAAAGATTAAAAAGTAGACAACAAAACTGTAGTCTCTCAAGTGTCCATTTAAAGTTGTCCTCCATTCTTTGTGTGTGTGTGTGTTCTCTATAAGGCAAATAAACATTACTTAATGAATAGTAATTTCATACACTTAAACGTCTTAAAAATGAATATTTAAAAAATCAGATTAAATATATCAAAACGTAAAACTGAAAGTTTAGAACGTCAACATCAATGTACCAAATCGGATGGACACTGTTTTCGAACACTACTGTATTGTGTTTTAGAAAGCACATAGCGAAACATCATATGATAGCCAAAGTATGAGCTGTAGTAACATAGGTATACAAATATTTATATGTTTATCATGTTTTAATTTTAGCATTATATATTATCAAATTTACGCTCATGATTCATATTTAAGTGCATTGTGTATAATTCTTTTATATACGATTGTTCTTTTAAGAGACTGATAACAATGGTATAATTTGCAAATCAATTATCAAAATTATTCTTTTTACTGTAGTATTCATAAATACTATTCTGTGTGATACAATTTTAACACACATATTCCATGTCAAGACCCAAAAGTCGACCTTCGAAAATCGGCACCCGTACTTCACTTGTACTCAAAATGCCGTAGATTCAAATGCCGAATCTGGTTCTCGGGAGCTTATAACAACATTAAGTAAATATCACAGCGGAATAAAAAGAATAATACATTGATATACAATATCTGATACAACAGAGTGATACAATGAATATCAATATACATCAGAGATATGATACAACAAATAGCAGCGGAAAAGAAAACGATAACATCAGCAACGGATAATCTCCATCTTCAAAGCACTAATCCAGAAATAGCTTGAACTCCCAATAACGATACACCAAGATAAGCAAGTGCAGTCCATATCCAAAGACTGAACTAGCTCCAGAAAATCTACTAGACCTGACTATCTGAAAAACCAAACTCTAGACTGCCCGTGTGGAAAATGGTGGGCACCCAGAGTTTAGGAAGGGAACAATAAACTCCGGATCAGTCATGGGACTGGTGTGAGCAACAAAAACAGTTTATCTTTAAAAACAAATAGCAAAGGAATTTTAAACATTGAAATTCGCAATGCTTTTGGAAAATGAAACTACCATAAGACCTCCCACCACACACACAATGCAAACGCAGACTTGGAGGAGATTTCTTCTTATGATAGTCAAAGATGCTTACTACGCAAAATCAAATCATTTTGATATTATTATTAGTGCATAGTGGAAAACATTTCGAAAGTAGAATATAAATCTTAGCCAACATAGGTACCATTATATTATGCCTACTATAGCTACCATATTAGATGGCAGGTTCTACAACTAATACCGTACAAAGTTCGTATTGGAAGATGGATTTCCAACAAATGATCAGGCTAAGGAACTTCCTATCCACGATGGGTACGTCCCTGGAATAGACGACCCGAGAACCTAACCGGATCTCTGCCAACACAAGGCCGGGTTACCTCTGCAAAAATAGGTAACTACTGACACGCGTATGCCATCCCCCGATCGTCACCGATCTTCCCGAGGATCCCCGATTTCCAACAAATCACAAAGTAATAAATTTGCAGCAACCACAGAGGTTAAGTATCTGGGCTCCATACCATGATACCACCTTTATCCAGAAGGAATGACATACACTAAGGGGCGCTACTCCCTAGAACCTTGCCGCATCTTTCCTGTTTTGACCATTTTCGGGGTGTGAGGCTCGACGAAGTCTCGTCCACAAAGCTACGCTTTGTCACAAAGCCATGCTTCGGGTCAAACAAATGATCAACCTATGATCACAAAGATATAAGATCAAACAAATGATCATATCACAAATGATCAAACACTGATCATCACACAGCAACACTCAGCATGCCACATTACCAAATTGGGATATATCGCTGATAAATTTCAACTACATAACCTCTGAGCTCGTACGTCTCAGAGAAGGGTGTTAAGCTAAGAGAATAAATTCTCCGCCACCAAACAGAAATGTATTTGAAAGAAATCGGCTTTATATCTCAAAGTGTAATGTCAGACATGTATCCATACAAGTCTGTTCCGGGTTCGAACAGAACCGAAGGCACTTCTCACGAAGCCCTTGCAATTACGGATAACTTTCAATCACGTCCGGACTTCCCGTCACAAAAGAGTGATATAAATCTCTATACCGGCGCGACTCAGTGCAGAGACATTCGACAGGTTGTCCTTTCATTTTTGAAAAATATCCGGTCTTCAACACCGGTCTTCAAATGCTATCCATATACGACGTATCACTATTCGGAATGGGTTATACGACCCAAAGGTCCTTTCTCGGCTAACCCAAATAGTGAGCGAAATATTTAAAAACATATGGATATTGGGATTTCAATTAAGTCACAATTTAACCCCAAACTTTCTTTTCAAATGGTTTATCAAATTACCATTTTAATCTTTTTAAACAAAAAGGATTCAATTCATAAAGTTCACTTAATTTCACAAAGATTCATTCACAGATTTTCCAAATAAATTTCCCTTTCAATTTGATTAATTCGTTAAATCTTTAAATCAAAGATTTAACTAATAGCTTTCAAAACAATTTCATTTCGAATGGTTTAAATAAATCATCATTTTAAATCTGTTAAAATAAACATATCTAATTCATAGCTTTCAAAAAGAATTCATTCATAACTTGGAAAATCCATTTTTCAATCCACTTGAAATTCCTTTAATTTAAACTGGAATTTCATTTCTTATCTAAAAGCTCTTATCATTTTAAAACAAACAGTTTCATTTTAGAAAATCTGATTCATTCATACGAGTTGAAATCCTTGGTTTAAATTCAAATTCCCAACTTATACTTTTAAAAATGGTTTAATTCATACAAACACCTTTATATCATCTTTTATCCCTAGTTTCCAAATCATAGATTTAACTTCAAACCTGAATTCAAATTTAAATCTAATTATTTAAATTTTCAAAACTCGATTAAGTTATTCAAAATAACTTTTATCTTTGAAATTCCATTTCAAAAGCTTTTCGCTTTTAAACCCAAATTTCCAATTTCAAAATCAATTGAAATTAAAATTTTAATTTCAAAAACATCAGATTGAATTATCTGTGACATAATTGATTTCCACGTGAAATCCATATTTGTGTGTGTATGGTGTAGTCTAGGGGTTTTACACACAATAGTGCAACATCAATCATCACATAACAAAATACAGGATATAGTTGATAAGCGATATAAACTATACGCTTATCGTTCATTCACAGATCACAGATATATATCACAGGTAAGTAAACTACAGATCACAACATAAATCAGGGTATATCACAAAGCATCATGTATCAGGGATAAACAATTCGACAATCAATAGAATCCAAACATTCATAATTAAGGTCAAATTTATTATCTGATAAATTTAAATCAGATAATTTCTTATGAATAAATTTCTAATCCTGGTTATTAATAAATTACAAATTATTTTGATTAATTATTCTTTAATCATTTATTAATTAAATTAATAAACCTGAAATTATTTAATAATTAACCCTTAATTATTTATCATTAATTGATTGATTAACCCTTAATTAATTACCACTTAATTAATAAAATTTCAATAGGTGATCATCCTAACCACTTCCATTAATTTATTAATCTTTGATTACTTATCTTTAAATTAATTGCTTTAATTTATTAACCGTATTAATTAATTATCCTTTATAAATTATCTTAATCACTTGATTTATCCATTTTAATCATCAATTAATATTTTAATTAATAATTCTTCATTTATGATTTTAACCCTTTAATTATTTATCTATAATTGATTAACATAATTTAATGAATTTCAAAACGTTAAATCTTCCTTGGCTTTAAGATAAACCTCATTCTTATTAACGATTAAAATTATCATTATCAAAAAAAAAAAATTAAAACAATTTCCATTTCAATTTTACTTTTAAATTTCACTTTATCGAAGTTTAAAAATTCCAACCATTAAAACATTTTAAAGTAGTTACACAATTTAAATTGAAAACTTTATGTATTTTGAAAACTGAGTTTTAAACTTGATTTCTAGATTTTTAACTTAGGTTTTTAAACTAGTTCCACCCTTTACTTTAACTTTAATAATTCAGTTTTAAATCAAACTAACTACTACAGGCGAATCATCCTCCTACCTCGAGTAAAACTCGAGCCAAATTACAAAGTTCTCGAGCCCTGCTTCGAGTCTCGCGTTCCTACCTTGCTTCCTTCGAGTCCTTTCCATCTTTTCTCGTGCTCGAACCCGATTTCCATCTTTCTTCCCCAAACGTTTCGAACCCAGACAACAAATGTGCACGAATTTCATGCGTGCACGTGCACGCGATGCCAACGCCGATGCTATCTCCGGCGACGCCACAAACATGTCACCGATGATACTCTCGAATCTCTCAAACACTCAAAAGCTCGAACAAATCACGATATCAAAATCTCGTCCTCAAACCCAAAACTGGAACGTCAGTACCTCCCAAAACAACGCCTCGCTCCGACGCCAGAGATCATCGGTGGCCATGGATCTCCGACCTCAACTTCCACACATCACTACGGCCCTATTCCCCCCGTGTGATCGACCAGATCACCACGATGACGACGGAACCCACTCGTGAACAACAGCGAACCCATCCTACCCCAAAACCCTACTCTCGATCCAAACCCAAAATCTATGCAATCGAATTTTTTTTTAGCATTTTTCTTGGATTCATATAGGATTAAACTTGCTACACAACAAGTTTCAGAAATTTTAATTGATTCGATCATGAGATATTGATAGGAATGCGAGTTTTGTTCATATACGAACTGCCCTTAAACCACTTAAGTAAAAATTATCGTATTACCTTTAAAAATCATAACTTGTTCTGCTCATTCAATTTATGAAATCAAAACAATGGTTTACAATACTTGAATTTATCATAAAACTTGTTTTTACAGTAAAATGTTAGTTTCAGAGGCAACTTTCCATGTTCAAGCTGAAAACCAATTTTAGCTCCTAAATGAGGTCTTAAAACAAAACTATTGGTTGAAGATAGAATGTATATATATCAGAGATTTGAGAAGTGGAATTTGGAGTTGTTAACTTGATTGAACTCTATACTTTTGAAAATAAAACAGAGATGATAGCAACTGTATTCATAACAAATGAAAATGGTATACAAAAAGTTCTCATCTATATATGGTCAAAACATAGCATAAGTCATTCACACAGTTTAATTTGGCTTGAATGTTTTCAAAAATATGTTACTCACCTGTCTCAGAAGAAATAAACAGAGGAGAGGTTTAGCTTAGGCCTAGAAAGTGTTTTGAATCTAGAAGATCTGGAAAAATGTTTTGGTTGATCTGCTTTTGATCTGGAACTTGAAAACTTAGGTCTGAGACTTACTTTTGTTTCACAGTTTTAATGAAGGAACTGAGATGTTTTTAAGTTGTAGTTTGCTTAAATATGAAATGATATTTCCTTTGTTTGGAATATACGAACTGAAATGGAGATAAGATGATATATGAGAAAAGAAGTGTACAGGGTGAAAAAAAATAAGTTTGTACAAATGAGATCAGTGATATCTTCATAGGGTGGCTGAAATGATACCATTGTTTGTTTATACAATAGGGTATGTTTGTTTGTACAATACTAGGCATGGTTGAAGGTAACTCGGCTGATATCTTGCTTTAGAAAACAATTCAAAGTGACAAAAGATGTTGCCAGCATTTAATGCCTGTCCTTTATGTTCTCTATACTTACTTTATTCCTTTATTCATAGATATTTCCCTTTTGCTTTATTTGATTTGCTTCTATACAGAATTGAAGTTGCTTCTTTATTCTTTTACTTGCCTTCCTTTAACTTACATTTGTTGCCTTGTATTATTTTATAAACTCAATTATTTAACTTACTTTAATATTTAATGTCTTTTATTAAATTTATAAATTCAAATCATTATCATTTTTATTCATTTACAATTTAAACCCAAGTCAAATATATATATCTATATATTTATTATTTCAAATTTACTCAAGTTACGATCGGGGAAACTCGCTCCAATTTTCTAGTTAAATCTACAAATTTTTATCCAAAAATTTATTTAATTACTCAATTTAATTCAAAAATTCATTTAATTATTAATTTAAATAAATTTAAATTTCGGGGTCGTTACAAACTTCCCCCCTTAAAAGAATTTCGTCCTCGAAATTCGCAGGCACGAAAATAACACAGAGATAGACAGATTCGATCTCTTATAATTCCTCAAACTTAAGATATGAATTCCAAACTCAAGTCGGAATATCTCAAAACACATACCAATTTGTCCCTCTTCGGACTTCGATATACTCAGAAATTTCAATAGAATTTCAAAATTTGGTTTTCAAACGAAATCGTTTTATTGATTAAATTCAAATTTTAGCTTCATATTCTTTTAATTAATTTAACTCAAATTAAAACTTCCAATTTCAAATTCATTAAAGTTTAAATGGAAAAGCTGTTATGAAACCGATGAAATATGAAGTAACGACTTTCTACAACTTCGTCTTGAAGCTGGTACGAAGAAATCAAAAGAATTTGGAAAGACGAATCAAAGAAAATTGATAGAGAAAGATTATTTCCACTGTTGCAGGGTATTGACCATTTATAGTCGTATTCCCTTGTCCCCTATCTCGTCTTCTTCTTGCACTCATACTCACTATCAGTGGATAGCAAGAGAATTTACTGAGACATTCAGACGGATATCTGAGAATACACTCATTCTAGAGTTTACTTCACTCTATCTCTAACGAGCTACTTAACGTGTTATACTCCTGAGCTAAAGTTCAACCTTAGCTCTGATACCACTTGTCAAGACCCAAAAGTCGACCTTCGAAAATCGGCACCCGTACTTCACTTGTACTCAAAATGCCGTAGATTCAAATGCCGAATCTGGTTCTCGGGAGCTTATAACAACATTAAGTAAATATCACAGCGGAATAAAAAGAATAATACATTGATATACAATATCTGATACAACAGAGTGATACAATGAATATCAATATACATCAGAGATATGATACAACAAATAGCAGCGGAAAAGAAAACGATAACATCAGCAGCGGATAATCTCCATCTTCAAAGCACTAATCCAGAAATAGCTTGAACTCCCAATAACGATACACCAAGATAAGCAAGTGCAGTCCATATCCAAAGACTGAACTAGCTCCAGAAAATCTACTAGACCTGACTATCTGAAAAACCAAACTCTAGACTGCTCGTGTGGAAAATGGTGGGCACCCAGAGTTTAGGAAGGGAACAATAAACTCCGGATCAGTCATGGGACTGGTGTGAGCAACAAAAACAGTTTATCTTTAAAAACAAATAGCAAAGGAATTTTAAACATTGAAATTCGCAATGCTTTTGGAAAATGAAACTACCATAAGACCTCCCACCACACACACAATGCAAACGCAGACTTGGAGGAGATTTCTTCTTATGATAGTCAAAGATGCTTACTACGCAAAATCAAATCATTTTGATATTATTATTAGTGCATAGTGGAAAACATTTCGAAAGTAGAATATAAATCTTAGCCAACATAGGTACCATTATATTATGCCTACTATAGCTACCATATTAGATGGCAGGTTCTACAACTAATACCGTACAAAGTTCGTATTGGAAGATGGATTTCCAACAAATGATCAGGCTAAGGAACTTCCTATCCACGATGGGTACGTCCCTGGAATAGACGACCCGAGAACCTAACCGGATCTCTGCCAACACAAGGCCGGGTTACCTCTGCAAAAATAGGTAACTACTGACACGCGTATGCCATCCCCCGATCGTCACCGATCTTCCCGAGGATCCCCGATTTCCAACAAATCACAAAGTAATAAATTTGCAGCAACCACAGAGGTTAAGTATCTGGGCTCCATACCATGATACCACCTTTATCCAGAAGGAATGACATACACTAAGGGGCGCTACTCCCTAGAACCTTGCCGCATCTTTCCTGTTTTGACCATTTCCGGGGTGTGAGGCTCGACGAAGTCTCGTCCACAAAGCTACGCTTTGTCACAAAGCCATGCTTCGGGTCAAACAAATGATCAACCTATGATCACAAAGATATAAGATCAAACAAATGATCATATCACAAATGATCAAACACTGATCATCACACAGCAACACTCAGCATGCCACATTACCAAATTGGGATATATCGCTGATAAATTTCAACTACATAACCTCTGAGCTCGTACGTCTCAGAGAAGGGTGTTAAGCTAAGAGAATAAATTCTCCGCCACCAAACAGAAATGTATTTGAAAGAAATCGGCTTTATATCTCAAAGTGTAATGTCAGACATGTATCCATACAAGTCTGTTCCGGGTTCGAACAGAACCGAAGGCACTTCTCACGAAGCCCTTGCAATTCCGGATAACTTTCAATCACGTCCGGACTTCCCATCACAAAAGAGTGATATAAATCTCTATACCGGCGCGACTCAGTGCAGAGACATTCGACAGGTTGTCCTTTCATTTTCGAAAAATATCCGGTCTTCAACACCGGTCTTCAAATGCTATCCATATACGACGTATCACTATTCGGAATGGGTTATACGACCCAAAGGTCCTTTCCCGGCTAACCCAAATAGTGAGCGAAATATTTAAAAACATATGGATATTGGGATTTCAATTAAGTCACAATTTAACCCCAAACTTTCTTTTCAAATGGTTTATCAAATTACCATTTTAATCTTTTTAAACAAAAAGGATTCAATTCATAAAGTTCACTTAATTTCACAAAGATTCATTCACAGATTTTCCAAATAAATTTCCCTTTCAATTTGATTAATTCGTTAAATCTTTAAATCAAAGATTTAACTAATAGCTTTCAAAACAATTTCATTTCGAATGGTTTAAATAAATCATCATTTTAAATCTGTTAAAATAAACATATCTAATTCATAGCTTTCAAAAAGAATTCATTCATAACTTGGAAAATCCATTTTTCAATCCACTTGAAATTCCTTTAATTTAAACTGGAATTTCATTTCTTATCTAAAAGCTCTTATCATTTTAAAACAAACAGTTTCATTTTAGAAAATCTGATTCATTCATACGAGTTGAAATCCTTGGTTTAAATTCAAATTCCCAACTTATACTTTTAAAAATGGTTTAATTCATACAAACACCTTTATATCATCTTTTATCCCTAGTTTCCAAATCATAGATTTAACTTCAAACCTGAATTCAAATTTAAATCTAATTATTTAAATTTTCAAAACTCGATTAAGTTATTCAAAATAACTTTTATCTTTGAAATTCCATTTCAAAAGCTTTTCGCTTTTAAACCCAAATTTCCAATTTCAAAATCAATTGAAATTAAAATTTTAATTTCAAAAACATCAGATTGAATTATCTGTAACATAATTGATTTCCACGTGAAATCCATATTTGTGTGTGTATGGTGTAGTCTAGGGGTTTTACACACAATAGTGCAACATCAATCATCACATAACAAAATACAGGATATAGTTGATAAGCGATATAAACTATACGCTTATCGTTCATTCACAAATCACAGATATATATCACAGGTAAGTAAACTACAGATCACAACATAAATCAGGGTATATCACAAAGCATCATGTATCAGGGATAAACAATTCGACAATCAATAGAATCCAAACATTCATAAGTAAGGTCAAATTTATTATCTGATAAATTTAAATCAGATAATTTCTTATGAATAAATTTCTAATCCTGGTTATTAATAAATTACAAATTATTTTGATTAATTATTCTTTAATCATTTATTAATTAAATTAATAAACCTGAAATTATTTAATAATTAACCCTTAATTATTTATCATTAATTGATTGATTAACCCTTAATTAATTACCACTTAATTAATAAAATTTCAATAGGTGATCATCCTAACCACTTCCATTAATTTATTAATCTTTGATTACTTATCTTTAAATTAATTGCTTTAATTTATTAACCGTATTAATTAATTATCCTTTATAAATTATCTTAATCACTTGATTTATCCATTTTAATCATCAATTAATATTTTAATTAATAATTCTTCATTTATGATTTTAACCCTTTAATTATTTATCTATAATTGATTAACATAATTTAATGAATTTCAAAACGTTAAATCTTCCTTGGCTTTAAGATAAACCTCATTCTTATTAACGATTAAAATTATCATTATCAAAAAAAAAAATTTAAAACAATTTCCATTTCAATTTTACTTTTAAATTTCACTTTATCGAAGTTTAAAAATTCCAACCATTAAAACATTTTAAAGTAGTTACACAATTTAAATTGAAAACTTTATGTATTTTGAAAACTGAGTTTTAAACTTGATTTCTAGATTTTTAACTTAGGTTTTTAAACTAGTTCCACCCTTTACTTTAACTTTAATAATTCAGTTTTAAATCAAACTAACTACTACAGGCGAATCATCCTCCTACCTCGAGTAAAACTCGAGCCAAATTACAAAGTTCTCGAGCCCTGCTTCGAGTCTCGCGTTCCTACCTTGCTTCCTTCGAGTCCTTTCCATCTTTTCTCGTGCTCGAACCCGATTTCCATCTTTCTTCCCCAAACGTTTCGAACCCAGACAACAAATGTGCACGAATTTCATGCGTGCACGTGCACGCGATGCCAACGCCGATGCTATCTCCGGCGACGCCACAAACATGTCACCGATGATACTCTCGAATCTCTCAAACACTCAAAAGCTCGAACAAATCACGATATCAAAATCTCGTCCTCAAACCCAAAACTGGAACGTCAGTACCTCCCAAAACAACGCCTCGCTCCGACGCCATAGATCATCGGTGGCCATGGATCTCCGACCTCAACTTCCACACATCACTACGGCCCTATTCCCCCCGTGTGATCGACCAGATCACCACGATGACGACGGAACCCACTCGTGAACAACAGCGAACCCATCCTACCCCAAAACCCTACTCTCGATCCAAACCCAAAATCTATGCAATCGAATTTTTTTTAGCATTTTTCTTGGATTCATATAGGATTAAACTTGCTACACAACAAGTTTCAGAAATTTTAATTGATTCGATCATGAGATATTGATAGGAATGCGAGTTTTGTTCATATACGAACTGCCCTTAAACCACTTAAGTAAAAATTATCGTATTACCTTTAAAAATCATAACTTGTTCTGCTCATTCAATTTATGAAATCAAAACAATGGTTTACAATACTTGAATTTATCATAAAACTTGTTTTTACAGTAAAATGTTAGTTTTAGAGGCAACTTTCCATGTTCAAGCTGAAAACCAATTTTAGCTCCTAAATGAGGTCTTAAAACAAAACTATTGGTTGAAGATAGAATGTATATATATCAGAGATTTGAGAAGTGGAATTTGGAGTTGTTAACTTGATTGAACTCTATACTTTTGAAAATAAAACAGAGATGATAGCAACTGTATTCATAACAAATGAAAATGGTATACAAAAAGTTCTCATCTATATATGGTCAAAACATAGCATAAGTCATTCACACAGTTTAATTTGGCTTGAATGTTTTCAAAAATATGTTACTCACCTGTCTCAGAAGAAATAAACAGAGGAGAGGTTTAGCTTAGGCCTAGAAAGTGTTTTGAATCTAGAAGATCTGGAAAAATGTTTTGGTTGATCTGCTTTTGATCTGGAACTTGAAAACTTAGGTCTGAGACTTACTTTTGTTTCACAGTTTTAATGAAGGAACTGAGATGTTTTTAAGTTGTAGTTTGCTTAAATATGAAATGATATTTCCTTTGTTTGGAATATACGAACTGAAATGGAGATAAGATGATATATGAGAAAAGAAGTGTACAGGGTGAAAAAAAATAAGTTTGTACAAATGAGATCAGTGATATCTTCATAGGGTGGCTGAAATGATACCATTGTTTGTTTATACAATAGGGTATGTTTGTTTGTACAATACTAGGCATGGTTGAAGGTAACTCGGCTGATATCTTGCTTTAGAAAACAATTCAAAGTGACAAAAGATGTTGCCAGCATTTAATGCCTGTCCTTTATGTTCTCTATACTTACTTTATTCCTTTATTCATAGATATTTCCCTTTTGCTTTATTTGATTTGCTTCTATACAGAATTGAAGTTGCTTCTTTATTCTTTTACTTGCCTTCCTTTAACTTACATTTGTTGCCTTGTATTATTTTATAAACTCAATTATTTAACTTACTTTAATATTTAATGTCTTTTATTAAATTTATAAATTCAAATCATTATCATTTTTATTCATTTACAATTTAAACCCAAGTCAAATATATATATCTATATATTTATTATTTCAAATTTACTCAAGTTACGATCGGGGAAACTCGCTCCAATTTTCTAGTTAAATCTACAAATTTTTATCCAAAAATTTATTTAATTACTCAATTTAATTCAAAAATTCATTTAATTATTAATTTAAATAAATTTAAATTTCGGGGTCGTTACAAACTTCCCCCCTTAAAAGAATTTCGTCCTCGAAATTCGCAGGCACGAAAATAACACAGAGATAGACAGATTCGATCTCTTATAATTCCTCAAACTTAAGATATGAATTCCAAACTCAAGTCGGAATATCTCAAAACACATACCAATTTGTCCCTCTTCGGACTTCGATATACTCAGAAATTTCAATAGAATTTCAAAATTTGGTTTTCAAACGAAATCGTTTTATTGATTAAATTCAAATTTTAGCTTCATATTCTTTTAATTAATTTAACTCAAATTAAAACTTCCAATTTCAAATTCATTAAAGTTTAAATGGAAAAGCTGTTATGAAACCGATGAAATATGAAGTAACGACTTTCTACAACTTCGTCTTGAAGCTGGTACGAAGAAATCAAAAGAATTTGGAAAGACGAATCAAAGAAAATTGATAGAGAAAGATTATTTCCACTGTTGCAGGGTATTGACCATTTATAGTCGTATTCCCTTGTCCCCTATCTCGTCTTCTTCTTGCACTCATACTCACTATCAGTGGATAGCAAGAGAATTTACTGAGACATTCAGACGGATATCTGAGAATACACTCATTCTAGAGTTTACTTCACTCTATCTCTAACGAGCTACTTAACGTGTTATACTCCTGAGCTAAAGTTCAACCTTAGCTCTGATACCACTTGTCAAGACCCAAAAGTCGACCTTCGAAAATCGGCACCCGTACTTCACTTGTACTCAAAATGCCGTAGATTCAAATGCCGAATCTGGTTCTCGGGAGCTTATAACAACATTAAGTAAATATCACAGCGGAATAAAAAGAATAATACATTGATATACAATATCTGATACAACAGAGTGATACAATGAATATCAATATACATCAGAGATATGATACAACAAATAGCAGCGGAAAAGAAAACGATAACATCAGCAGCGGATAATCTCCATCTTCAAAGCACTAATCCAGAAATAGCTTGAACTCCCAATAACGATACACCAAGATAAGCAAGTGCAGTCCATATCCAAAGACTGAACTAGCTCCAGAAAATCTACTAGACCTGACTATCTGAAAAACCAAACTCTAGACTGCTCGTGTGGAAAATGGTGGGCACCCAGAGTTTAGGAAGGGAACAATAAACTCCGGATCAGTCATGGGACTGGTGTGAGCAACAAAAACAGTTTATCTTTAAAAACAAATAGCAAAGGAATTTTAAACATTGAAATTCGCAATGCTTTTGGAAAATGAAACTACCATAAGACCTCCCACCACACACACAATGCAAACGCAGACTTGGAGGAGATTTCTTCTTATGATAGTCAAAGATGCTTACTACGCAAAATCAAATCATTTTGATATTATTATTAGTGCATAGTGGAAAACATTTCGAAAGTAGAATATAAATCTTAGCCAACATAGGTACCATTATATTATGCCTACTATAGCTACCATATTAGATGGCAGGTTCTACAACTAATACCGTACAAAGTTCGTATTGGAAGATGGATTTCCAACAAATGATCAGGCTAAGTAACTTCCTATCCACGATGGGTACGTCCCTGGAATAGACGACCCGAGAACCTAACCGGATCTCTGCCAACACAAGGCCGGGTTACCTCTGCAAAAATAGGTAACTACTGACACGCGTATGCCATCCCCCGATCGTCACCGATCTTCCCGAGGATCCCCGATTTCCAACAAATCACAAAGTAATAAATTTGCAGCAACCACAGAGGTTAAGTATCTGGGCTCCATACCATGATACCACCTTTATCCAGAAGGAATGACATACACTAAGGGGCGCTACTCCCTAGAACCTTGCCGCATCTTTCCTGTTTTGACCATTTCCGGGGTGTGAGGCTCGACGAAGTCTCGTCCACAAAGCTACGCTTTGTCACAAAGCCATGCTTCGGGTCAAACAAATGATCAACCTATGATCACAAAGATATAAGATCAAACAAATGATCATATCACAAATGATCAAACACTGATCATCACACAGCAACACTCAGCATGCCACATTACCAAATTGGGATATATCGCTGATAAATTTCAACTACATAACCTCTGAGCTCGTACGTCTCAGAGAAGGGTGTTAAGCTAAGAGAATAAATTCTCCGCCACCAAACAGAAATGTATTTGAAAGAAATCGGCTTTATATCTCAAAGTGTAATGTCAGACATGTATCCATACAAGTCTGTTCCGGGTTCGAACAGAACCGAAGGCACTTCTCACGAAGCCCTTGCAATTCCGGATAACTTTCAATCACGTCCGGACTTCCCATCACAAAAGAGTGATATAAATCTCTATACCGGCGCGACTCAGTGCAGAGACATTCGACAGGTTGTCCTTTCATTTTCGAAAAATATCCGGTCTTCAACACCGGTCTTCAAATGCTATCCATATACGACGTATCACTATTCGGAATGGGTTATACGACCCAAAGGTCCTTTCCCGGCTAACCCAAATAGTGAGCGAAATATTTAAAAACATATGGATATTGGGATTTCAATTAAGTCACAATTTAACCCCAAACTTTCTTTTCAAATGGTTTATCAAATTACCATTTTAATCTTTTTAAACAAAAAGGATTCAATTCATAAAGTTCACTTAATTTCACAAAGATTCATTCACAGATTTTCCAAATAAATTTCCCTTTCAATTTGATTAATTCGTTAAATCTTTAAATCAAAGATTTAACTAATAGCTTTCAAAACAATTTCATTTCGAATGGTTTAAATAAATCATCATTTTAAATCTGTTAAAATAAACATATCTAATTCATAGCTTTCAAAAAGAATTCATTCATAACTTGGAAAATCCATTTTTCAATCCACTTGAAATTCCTTTAATTTAAACTGGAATTTCATTTCTTATCTAAAAGCTCTTATCATTTTAAAACAAACAGTTTCATTTTAGAAAATCTGATTCATTCATACGAGTTGAAATCCTTGGTTTAAATTCAAATTCCCAACTTATACTTTTAAAAATGGTTTAATTCATACAAACACCTTTATATCATCTTTTATCCCTAGTTTCCAAATCATAGATTTAACTTCAAACCTGAATTCAAATTTAAATCTAATTATTTAAATTTTCAAAACTCGATTAAGTTATTCAAAATAACTTTTATCTTTGAAATTCCATTTCAAAAGCTTTTCGCTTTTAAACCCAAATTTCCAATTTCAAAATCAATTGAAATTAAAATTTTAATTTCAAAAACATCAGATTGAATTATCTGTAACATAATTGATTTCCACGTGAAATCCATATTTGTGTGTGTATGGTGTAGTCTAGGGGTTTTACACACAATAGTGCAACATCAATCATCACATAACAAAATACAGGATATAGTTGATAAGCGATATAAACTATACGCTTATCGTTCATTCACAAATCACAGATATATATCACAGGTAAGTAAACTACAGATCACAACATAAATCAGGGTATATCACAAAGCATCATGTATCAGGGATAAACAATTCGACAATCAATAGAATCCAAACATTCATAAGTAAGGTCAAATTTATTATCTGATAAATTTAAATCAGATAATTTCTTATGAATAAATTTCTAATCCTGGTTATTAATAAATTACAAATTATTTTGATTAATTATTCTTTAATCATTTATTAATTAAATTAATAAACCTGAAATTATTTAATAATTAACCCTTAATTATTTATCATTAATTGATTGATTAACCCTTAATTAATTACCACTTAATTAATAAAATTTCAATAGGTGATCATCCTAACCACTTCCATTAATTTATTAATCTTTGATTACTTATCTTTAAATTAATTGCTTTAATTTATTAACCGTATTAATTAATTATCCTTTATAAATTATCTTAATCACTTGATTTATCCATTTTAATCATCAATTAATATTTTAATTAATAATTCTTCATTTATGATTTTAACCCTTTAATTATTTATCTATAATTGATTAACATAATTTAATGAATTTCAAAACGTTAAATCTTCCTTGGCTTTAAGATAAACCTCATTCTTATTAACGATTAAAATTATCATTATCAAAAAAAAAAATTTAAAACAATTTCCATTTCAATTTTACTTTTAAATTTCACTTTATCGAAGTTTAAAAATTCCAACCATTAAAACATTTTAAAGTAGTTACACAATTTAAATTGAAAACTTTATGTATTTTGAAAACTGAGTTTTAAACTTGATTTCTAGATTTTTAACTTAGGTTTTTAAACTAGTTCCACCCTTTACTTTAACTTTAATAATTCAGTTTTAAATCAAACTAACTACTACAGGCGAATCATCCTCCTACCTCGAGTAAAACTCGAGCCAAATTACAAAGTTCTCGAGCCCTGCTTCGAGTCTCGCGTTCCTACCTTGCTTCCTTCGAGTCCTTTCCATCTTTTCTCGTGCTCGAACCCGATTTCCATCTTTCTTCCCCAAACGTTTCGAACCCAGACAACAAATGTGCACGAATTTCATGCGTGCACGTGCACGCGATGCCAACGCCGATGCTATCTCCGGCGACGCCACAAACATGTCACCGATGATACTCTCGAATCTCTCAAACACTCAAAAGCTCGAACAAATCACGATATCAAAATCTCGTCCTCAAACCCAAAACTGGAACGTCAGTACCTCCCAAAACAACGCCTCGCTCCGACGCCATAGATCATCGGTGGCCATGGATCTCCGACCTCAACTTCCACACATCACTACGGCCCTATTCCCCCCGTGTGATCGACCAGATCACCACGATGACGACGGAACCCACTCGTGAACAACAGCGAACCCATCCTACCCCAAAACCCTACTCTCGATCCAAACCCAAAATCTATGCAATCGAATTTTTTTTAGCATTTTTCTTGGATTCATATAGGATTAAACTTGCTACACAACAAGTTTCAGAAATTTTAATTGATTCGATCATGAGATATTGATAGGAATGCGAGTTTTGTTCATATACGAACTGCCCTTAAACCACTTAAGTAAAAATTATCGTATTACCTTTAAAAATCATAACTTGTTCTGCTCATTCAATTTATGAAATCAAAACAATGGTTTACAATACTTGAATTTATCATAAAACTTGTTTTTACAGTAAAATGTTAGTTTTAGAGGCAACTTTCCATGTTCAAGCTGAAAACCAATTTTAGCTCCTAAATGAGGTCTTAAAACAAAACTATTGGTTGAAGATAGAATGTATATATATCAGAGATTTGAGAAGTGGAATTTGGAGTTGTTAACTTGATTGAACTCTATACTTTTGAAAATAAAACAGAGATGATAGCAACTGTATTCATAACAAATGAAAATGGTATACAAAAAGTTCTCATCTATATATGGTCAAAACATAGCATAAGTCATTCACACAGTTTAATTTGGCTTGAATGTTTTCAAAAATATGTTACTCACCTGTCTCAGAAGAAATAAACAGAGGAGAGGTTTAGCTTAGGCCTAGAAAGTGTTTTGAATCTAGAAGATCTGGAAAAATGTTTTGGTTGATCTGCTTTTGATCTGGAACTTGAAAACTTAGGTCTGAGACTTACTTTTGTTTCACAGTTTTAATGAAGGAACTGAGATGTTTTTAAGTTGTAGTTTGCTTAAATATGAAATGATATTTCCTTTGTTTGGAATATACGAACTGAAATGGAGATAAGATGATATATGAGAAAAGAAGTGTACAGGGTGAAAAAAAATAAGTTTGTACAAATGAGATCAGTGATATCTTCATAGGGTGGCTGAAATGATACCATTGTTTGTTTATACAATAGGGTATGTTTGTTTGTACAATACTAGGCATGGTTGAAGGTAACTCGGCTGATATCTTGCTTTAGAAAACAATTCAAAGTGACAAAAGATGTTGCCAGCATTTAATGCCTGTCCTTTATGTTCTCTATACTTACTTTATTCCTTTATTCATAGATATTTCCCTTTTGCTTTATTTGATTTGCTTCTATACAGAATTGAAGTTGCTTCTTTATTCTTTTACTTGCCTTCCTTTAACTTACATTTGTTGCCTTGTATTATTTTATAAACTCAATTATTTAACTTACTTTAATATTTAATGTCTTTTATTAAATTTATAAATTCAAATCATTATCATTTTTATTCATTTACAATTTAAACCCAAGTCAAATATATATATCTATATATTTATTATTTCAAATTTACTCAAGTTACGATCGGGGAAACTCGCTCCAATTTTCTAGTTAAATCTACAAATTTTTATCCAAAAATTTATTTAATTACTCAATTTAATTCAAAAATTCATTTAATTATTAATTTAAATAAATTTAAATTTCGGGGTCGTTACAAACTTCCCCCCTTAAAAGAATTTCGTCCTCGAAATTCGCAGGCACGAAAATAACACAGAGATAGACAGATTCGATCTCTTATAATTCCTCAAACTTAAGATATGAATTCCAAACTCAAGTCGGAATATCTCAAAACACATACCAATTTGTCCCTCTTCGGACTTCGATATACTCAGAAATTTCAATAGAATTTCAAAATTTGGTTTTCAAACGAAATCGTTTTATTGATTAAATTCAAATTTTAGCTTCATATTCTTTTAATTAATTTAACTCAAATTAAAACTTCCAATTTCAAATTCATTAAAGTTTAAATGGAAAAGCTGTTATGAAACCGATGAAATATGAAGTAACGACTTTCTACAACTTCGTCTTGAAGCTGGTACGAAGAAATCAAAAGAATTTGGAAAGACGAATCAAAGAAAATTGATAGAGAAAGATTATTTCCACTGTTGCAGGGTATTGACCATTTATAGTCGTATTCCCTTGTCCCCTATCTCGTCTTCTTCTTGCACTCATACTCACTATCAGTGGATAGCAAGAGAATTTACTGAGACGTTCAGACGGATATCTGAGAATACACTCATTCTAGAGTTTACTTCACTCTATCTCTAACGAGCTACTTAACGTGTTATACTCCTGAGCTAAAGTTCAACCTTAGCTCTGATACCACTTGTCAAGACCCAAAAGTCGACCTTCGAAAATCGGCACCCGTACTTCACTTGTACTCAAAATGCCGTAGATTCAAATGCCGAATCTGGTTCTCGGGAGCTTATAACAACATTAAGTAAATATCACAGCGGAATAAAAAGAATAATACATTGATATACAATATCTGATACAACAGAGTGATACAATGAATATCAATATACATCAGAGATATGATACAACAAATAGCAGCGGAAAAGAAAACGATAACATCAGCAGCGGATAATCTCCATCTTCAAAGCACTAATCCAGAAATAGCTTGAACTCCCAATAACGATACACCAAGATAAGCAAGTGCAGTCCATATCCAAAGACTGAACTAGCTCCAGAAAATCTACTAGACCTGACTATCTGAAAAACCAAACTCTAGACTGCCCGTGTGGAAAATGGTGGGCACCCAGAGTTTAGGAAGGGAACAATAAACTCCGGATCAGTCATGGGACTGGTGTGAGCAACAAAAACAGTTTATCTTTAAAAACAAATAGCAAAGGAATTTTAAACATTGAAATTCGCAATGCTTTTGGAAAATGAAACTACCATAAGACCTCCCACCACACACACAATGCAAACGCAGACTTGGAGGAGATTTCTTCTTATGATAGTCAAAGATGCTTACTACGCAAAATCAAATCATTTTGATATTATTATTAGTGCATAGTGGAAAACATTTCGAAAGTAGAATATAAATCTTAGCCAACATAGGTACCATTATATTATGCCTACTATAGCTACCATATTAGATGGCAGGTTTTACAACTAATACCGTACAAAGTTCGTATTGGAAGATGGATTTCCAACAAATGATCAGGCTAAGGAACTTCCTATCCACGATGGGTACGTCCCTGGAATAGACGACCCGAGAACCTAACCGGATCTCTGCCAACACAAGGCCGGGTTACCTCTGCAAAAATAGGTAACTACTGACACGCGTATGCCATCCCCCGATCGTCACCGATCTTCCCGAGGATCCCCGATTTCCAACAAATCACAAAGTAATAAATTTGCAGCAACCACAGAGGTTAAGTATCTGGGCTCCATACCATGATACCACCTTTATCCAGAAGGAATGACATACACTAAGGGGCGCTACTCCCTAGAACCTTGCCGCATCTTTCCTGTTTTGACCATTTCCGGGGTGTGAGGCTCGACGAAGTCTCGTCCACAAAGCTACGCTTTGTCACAAAGCCATGCTTCGGGTCAAACAAATGATCAACCTATGATCACAAAGATATAAGATCAAACAAATGATCATATCACAAATGATCAAATACTGATCATCACACAGCAACACTCAGCATGCCACATTACCAAATTGGGATATATCGCTGATAAATTTCAACTACATAACCTCTGAGCTCGTACGTCTCAGAGAAGGGTGTTAAGCTAAGAGAATAAATTCTCCGCCACCAAACAGAAATGTATTTGAAAGAAATCGGCTTTATATCTCAAAGTGTAATGTCAGACATGTATCCATACAAGTCTGTTCCGGGTTCGAACAGAACCGAAGGCACTTCTCACGAAGCCCTTGCAATTCCGGATAACTTTCAATCACGTCCGGACTTCCCATCACAAAAGAGTGATATAAATCTCTATACCGGCGCGACTCAGTGCAGAGACATTCGACAGGTTGTCCTTTCATTTTCGAAAAATATCCGGTCTTCAACACCGGTCTTCAAATGCTATCCATATACGACGTATCACTATTCGGAATGGGTTATACGACCCAAAGGTCCTTTCCCGGCTAACCCAAATAGTGAGCGAAATATTTAAAAACATATGGATATTGGGATTTCAATTAAGTCACAATTTAACCCCAAACTTTCTTTTCAAATGGTTTATCAAATTACCATTTTAATCTTTTTAAACAAAAAGGATTCAATTCATAAAGTTCACTTAATTTCACAAAGATTCATTCACAGATTTTCCAAATAAATTTCCCTTTCAATTTGATTAATTCGTTAAATCTTTAAATCAAAGATTTAACTAATAGCTTTCAAAACAATTTCATTTCGAATGGTTTAAATAAATCATCATTTTAAATCTGTTAAAATAAACATATCTAATTCATAGCTTTCAAAAAGAATTCATTCATAACTTGGAAAATCCATTTTTCAATCCACTTGAAATTCCTTTAATTTAAACTGGAATTTCATTTCTTATCTAAAAGCTCTTATCATTTTAAAACAAACAGTTTCATTTTAGAAAATCTGATTCATTCATACGAGTTGAAATCCTTGGTTTAAATTCAAATTCCCAACTTATACTTTTAAAAATGGTTTAATTCATACAAACACCTTTATATCATCTTTTATCCCTAGTTTCCAAATCATAGATTTAACTTCAAACCTGAATTCAAATTTAAATCTAATTATTTAAATTTTCAAAACTCGATTAAGTTATTCAAAATAACTTTTATCTTTGAAATTCCATTTCAAAAGCTTTTCGCTTTTAAACCCAAATTTCCAATTTCAAAATCAATTGAAATTAAAATTTTAATTTCAAAAACATCAGATTGAATTATCTGTAACATAATTGATTTCCACGTGAAATCCATATTTGTGTGTGTATGGTGTAGTCTAGGGGTTTTACACACAATAGTGCAACATCAATCATCACATAACAAAATACAGGATATAGTTGATAAGCGATATAAACTATACGCTTATCGTTCATTCACAAATCACAGATATATATCACAGGTAAGTAAACTACAGATCACAACATAAATCAGGGTATATCACAAAGCATCATGTATCAGGGATAAACAATTCGACAATCAATAGAATCCAAACATTCATAAGTAAGGTCAAATTTATTATCTGATAAATTTAAATCAGATAATTTCTTATGAATAAATTTCTAATCCTGGTTATTAATAAATTACAAATTATTTTGATTAATTATTCTTTAATCATTTATTAATTAAATTAATAAACCTGAAATTATTTAATAATTAACCCTTAATTATTTATCATTAATTGATTGATTAACCCTTAATTAATTACCACTTAATTAATAAAATTTCAATAGGTGATCATCCTAACCACTTCCATTAATTTATTAATCTTTGATTACTTATCTTTAAATTAATTGCTTTAATTTATTAACCGTATTAATTAATTATCCTTTATAAATTATCTTAATCACTTGATTTATCCATTTTAATCATCAATTAATATTTTAATTAATAATTCTTCATTTATGATTTTAACCCTTTAATTATTTATCTATAATTGATTAACATAATTTAATGAATTTCAAAACGTTAAATCTTCCTTGGCTTTAAGATAAACCTCATTCTTATTAACGATTAAAATTATCATTATCAAAAAAAAAAATTTAAAACAATTTCCATTTCAATTTTACTTTTAAATTTCACTTTATCGAAGTTTAAAAATTCCAACCATTAAAACATTTTAAAGTAGTTACACAATTTAAATTGAAAACTTTATGTATTTTGAAAACTGAGTTTTAAACTTGATTTCTAGATTTTTAACTTAGGTTTTTAAACTAGTTCCACCCTTTACTTTAACTTTAATAATTCAGTTTTAAATCAAACTAACTACTACAGGCGAATCATCCTCCTACCTCGAGTAAAACTCGAGCCAAATTACAAAGTTCTCGAGCCCTGCTTCGAGTCTCGCGTTCCTACCTTGCTTCCTTCGAGTCCTTTCCATCTTTTCTCGTGCTCGAACCCGATTTCCATCTTTCTTCCCCAAACGTTTCGAACCCAGACAACAAATGTGCACGAATTTCATGCGTGCACGTGCACGCGATGCCAACGCCGATGCTATCTCCGGCGACGCCACAAACATGTCACCGATGATACTCTCGAATCTCTCAAACACTCAAAAGCTCGAACAAATCACGATATCAAAATCTCGTCCTCAAACCCAAAACTGGAACGTCAGTACCTCCCAAAACAACGCCTCGCTCCGACGCCAGAGATCATCGGTGGCCATGGATCTCCGACCTCAACTTCCACACATCACTACGGCCCTATTCCCCCCGTGTGATCGACCAGATCACCACGATGACGACGGAACCCACTCGTGAACAACAGCGAACCCATCCTACCCCAAAATCTATGCAATCGAAATTTTTTTTAGCATTTTTCTTGGATTCATATAGGATTAAACTTGCTACACAACAAGTTTCAGAAATTTTAATTGATTCGATCATGAGATATTGATAGGAATGCGAGTTTTGTTCATATACGAACTGCCCTTAAACCACTTAAGTAAAAATTATCGTATTACCTTTAAAAATCATAACTTGTTCTGCTCATTCAATTTATGAAATCAAAACAATGGTTTACAATACTTGAATTTATCATAAAACTTGTTTTTACAGTAAAATGTTAGTTTCAGAGGCAACTTTCCATGTTCAAGCTGAAAACCAATTTTAGCTCCTAAATGAGGTCTTAAAACAAAACTATTGGTTGAAGATAGAATGTATATATATCAGAGATTTGAGAAGTGGAATTTGGAGTTGTTAACTTGATTGAACTCTATACTTTTGAAAATAAAACAGAGATGATAGCAACTGTATTCATAACAAATGAAAATGGTATACAAAAAGTTCTCATCTATATATGGTCAAAACATAGCATAAGTCATTCACACAGTTTAATTTGGCTTGAATGTTTTCAAAAATATGTTACTCACCTGTCTCAGAAGAAATAAACAGAGGAGAGGTTTAGCTTAGGCCTAGAAAGTGTTTTGAATCTAGAAGATCTGGAAAAATGTTTTGGTTGATCTGCTTTTGATCTGGAACTTGAAAACTTAGGTCTGAGACTTACTTTTGTTTCACAGTTTTAATGAAGGAACTGAGATGTTTTTAAGTTGTAGTTTGCTTAAATATGAAATGATATTTCCTTTGTTTGGAATATACGAACTGAAATGGAGATAAGATGATATATGAGAAAAGAAGTGTACAGGGTGAAAAAAAATAAGTTTGTACAAATGAGATCAGTGATATCTTCATAGGGTGGCTGAAATGATACCATTGTTTGTTTATACAATAGGGTATGTTTGTTTGTACAATACTAGGCATGGTTGAAGGTAACTCGGCTGATATCTTGCTTTAGAAAACAATTCAAAGTGACAAAAGATGTTGCCAGCATTTAATGCCTGTCCTTTATGTTCTCTATACTTACTTTATTCCTTTATTCATAGATATTTCCCTTTTGCTTTATTTGATTTGCTTCTATACAGAATTGAAGTTGCTTCTTTATTCTTTTACTTGCCTTCCTTTAACTTACATTTGTTGCCTTGTATTATTTTATAAACTCAATTATTTAACTTACTTTAATATTTAATGTCTTTTATTAAATTTATAAATTCAAATCATTATCATTTTTATTCATTTACAATTTAAACCCAAGTCAAATATATATATCTATATATTTATTATTTCAAATTTACTCAAGTTACGATCGGGGAAACTCGCTCCAATTTTCTAGTTAAATCTACAAATTTTTATCCAAAAATTTATTTAATTACTCAATTTAATTCAAAAATTCATTTAATTATTAATTTAAATAAATTTAAATTTCGGGGTCGTTACATTCAATGATGGTTCCACGATGAAGATTAAGATACAAATATAAATTTAAGATTGATGCTCGAATGCACTCATCTTGTTTGAGATCTCCTGGTATACAAGATAACTTGTAAAATCACCAAGGGATGAAACATCACCGAAACTCGATAATTAAAACCTTGATGCTGCATCGATATAAAACATTCACTACTCATCTCAACATCTTATGAGATTATTACCACATAATTGAAATAACACCCAAAAGGTAACAGCTTATTTGCATTTAAAATGTTCTTGAATCAACGTAAGGATTTTTAAATTATCCCTGGCTGCAACAAAAATTGAAAGAATGCTAAAAGTATATCTCTGTAATAACTAATTAAAAAGGACCTTCAAGAATAACTGATGTTAAACAATATGAAGAACATAAAAATTCATTTCGCAACGTGCATATGCATTTAAGGCATTGTTATTTGAAATGTTAACCTAAAATATTGGAGTTTAAGTTCGAGGTTTAAAGGAGCTAAATTAATAAATTTAACGTCTATAATTGAATGCTTGAATGAATTGATCTTTGAATGAGGTTTGAAATTTTACTTTTTGGATTGAACGCTTGAATTATGTGCTTGAATAGATGTCATAAGTAGAATTATGCTTGAACGTGAATTTAATATCAGAATAAAAATGTCGTTGAATATTAATTTAATGGTAATTTCATATTATATAAAATATAGCCGCATCTCACTTAATTTTTCTCCCATAATTTTGCAATTCAAATACTCAATTCTTCTTTTTTCGCTATATTATTATGCGACAAGTTTGAATCTCATAGACAACAATTACATCTATTTTTGTTGAATAACTCTACTTTCATTGATTCACTTTATTCTCAGCACCCAAGTACTAATCTAATTATCCTCTATTTATCTAATATATTTTATAATCACTTAGCTCATTTAAAACTTTATTTTCCCCTGCATTTAGTCCCATCATACTTATGCGTTTCAATCGAAAACCAAATTTGAATCCTACGATCTCATATTTTTAAACTACTTCAAATTAGCAAGCGATCCTTTTTCGATTTCATTGTTCAGTTCTTTGCAATTTTTTTTTCTTTTTCAAAACAATAATATATTTTCGAACTCTATAATAATATTATTTAGAATGGATAAATATAATAAATGGTTATAAATGATGAATAATAAATTAAAACAGAAGTATAATAACCAAGATATATACATATATCCACGTATGTGGATTACGAGTTATCGTCCTATTCGAACCTTTTCAGCACAATCATTGATCTCATGTATATACCGCTATACAAGGTTTTCAAGATAGGATATAAATCGTAAATTGTAAAATTCAAACTTTGAATCGAAATGAGATTTAAATTGTAAACCGTAGATTCAAAAGATTCATATTTTAACGACTATACACACTTTAACATTGATTTTGTAGTTTAAATTTCTACATTTTAGCCTAGAACTCGGTTTCTCTTTTATTCCACTATTTTGTTCTGAAAACATTACAAATAGAATTGTTAATTCAAATAAGTATATTACATATGTTAGTATGAATTGGATGGGGTTGTTAAATTGCGGTTTTAATGAAGTTTGAACCTGAATATGAATTGAATCACAAAGGAAGCAATTCGATCTTAAACGAGACCCAAATTACAAGATTATTAGATTTTTAATACCAATAATGTTAAGAACTTATGTTCTATAGTTATGTTACCAATTATTAGGCATGATATATGTTTGAATTTTGCTTCTAAGTAGATTATGACATAAAGATAATAAATATTAATACATAAACATAACGATATTAGAAAATATAAAAAATAAATGAATTGTAATATTAATGATATTAAATTCACACAAAGGTATAATAAAAGAAGTGTGTGTGTGTATAGTTTGGAATATGTATTCAATCTTTTTTTTTGTTAATTCAACCCATGAACCTATGTTATCCAGATTCAACACTAATGCACTAATATAATGATATATTATGGGGTTATTTAGAATAGTTCAGCTTTATTTATGTTTAAATTTCATTTATTCTAGGTAAACCGAAGTATAAATATATAATAAATATAAATACCAAAACATAACGGTCAAAAAAATTGTATACTCGGTTTGAAGCAATAATTTTCATTATTAGCTCTTTTCTAGATTTCCGAGAAAAATTATGTGTATAATTTTTCTTCTTCTCTCTTTTAAAATTAATTATGTTATAATTTTAGGAAAAACCCTAACAATTGATAATAGAGCCTAATACACGATCATCTCTGAAGAGTTTATGTGTCCAATTAAGATAAGTGTTGAAAAAGGTTAAAAGATAAATAGAGCCGTATGGAAGAAGATGAAGGATTATTTATACGTTGCCGATCTTCCTCGACCGTTGTAGAACAAAAGGGAGGAGAACTAGCAGTATAATGGAAATAAAATGAGAAAATTTGGATAAGAAAGCTACAATGGCTATTTGATGTTTTTTTGGAGTATTCAATATTTGATAAACATCTGCTTATGCAATTTGAAAGAAATTAAATGGAATTCATGTAAAGAACTCTTCAACAATCAACAAACAAGGTTTTTTTATAAGATGATTGATAAATCTAAAACTTAAGAAATGTGGGTAAATAGAAGAGCATCTTAAAAACTATAAAGCAATTGTGGAAAAACCGACCGTGAAGTATAGTGTAGATCTGATATTAATGAGCTCGTTATTGAAGAGTTGGGACACTTGTGATCACGTTAAACAAGACCAATTATTGAAATTATGCTACAAGCTGAAAAGAGACAAGGAAAAAATTAAGACATTGGAAGAAGATCGAAATAAATATAAATTTAAGTGATGATGAGGTTGACTTTAGTGAGAAATATGATGACAACTTCCTTTGCTTAGCCATGGTTATTAATGGCGTTCGACACAAAAAAGGTGCAAAGCCTCTCGGAGCCTTGGCGCACGACACAGCAAATGACACGAGCCTTCTATTTTACTGCGCATGTTTAGAATTTTTTTATAAATTTAATATATATACATATATACAACGATTAATTTAAAAAGTTGAATATAATTTATATTTAACATATGTAATAAAGATTTTTTGATATTTTGCAAAAAACATCATCAAATATAGTATCAAAAACATATAATTTCAAGCATGATAATATTTTAAACTAAAACCAAAGATAATAGTGCATATTACCGATAAACTAGAAATCTGAATTTGATTCAACTACCATATTTTCTAAGTCAATTTTATGTAATCAGATTCACAAGATCAGCATCTTCCTTGTCAGTCTCATATCGACTGATAATATATTCGATGCGAATGTAATAGGAACAAATGGTTCGAAGTTCGTTGGAGACTAAAAATACATTCATTCGAGACTGTTTATTCGATACAGCAATGATTAAAACAATTAGTTTGAAGTTCGTTCAAGATTAATTTGGTGAATGCGATGGGATTATTTGTTCGGTGCAATGGTCGTAATTAGACCCGTCGAATTAGATCTAAATTCGACTCAATTTGTCGCGATTCTAGTCGAGTTGGGTTTTGTCAACTCTAATTTGTATATTTTAAAACTTTGACATGACTTGAGGTTAGACTCAAATCAGAACGGTTTAGGTCTAATTGGGTGATAACACTAAAAAGTGTGTACTTTCTAGCTATTTTGGCTAATCTTTCGAGTCGGAATGGTTCTTCACGTTATTTTTCATCAATTAGACCCGACCTGGAAACTATCGAGTTCAAGTCAGATTCGGAATGGTTTGGAATTGCGGATCTTGGTTCTAATCGTTCATCGCAGATCGTTGCGGCAATAATTTAGATAAGTTGTTCAAAGTTTGTTGAACATTGGTTCGAAGTGTAATCGTATCATTAGTATAAAAAATAAATAATTTGTTTGACCATTGTTGAAGATTAGTTTGAATTGTGAAAAATGAAAAGTAAATAATAAAAAGTAAAAACAATAAAATTACAAATGGCGCCTTTTATGCACCGCACGCCGTTTGTGTCATTGCCCGTGGGTTTTCATATGCGCCACGTCATACGGAAGAAAGGCGCAAATGTCGTGTCGCGCCTTATGCCATGGCTCGCACCATAGCGTGCCATTCATAACTATGGTTTATGTGATGATAAAGAAAAGTAGTCGATTACAAATAGCGCAAGGCATGTGCTATGCGCTATAATATGCACTATTTTGTTCAAAATGTTAGATTTCACATTTTTTTCATATATACAACCAACATATAAAAAAGAAATTTAATTGCTCAATGCTCAACAAAATTAAGTGCTAATCTTATTATCAACTACTAATATGAGAATAAGAATCAATATTAAGTGCTCAGCTGAAACCTTTTTAAACCGTTGAACAACTTCACGGGTAACTAATTCAAAGTTCGATATATTTTTTCACTACTTTGTAGTTGTATTCTATGTTCACAAAGTTTGATATTATATATTTGCATAGATTACGATATTCTATTTTCTCTATTCAGAGTTTGATATTATATTTGCAGAGTTTGATATTATATTTATAGAGTTTGTATTATATTTTCACATGTAACTACTAGACAGCTTCACAGGTAACCAAATCAAAACATATAAAAAAGAAGTGACATCCGCAGTCGTATTCTATTTTCACTATTTTGTAAACTATCCACGTTAATATTTTTATGTACTCACTGCTCAACAAAAATCAAAATTAAGTTCAAAATTTTTTGTCAACAACAACTAAGTATGACCGTAAAAAATTAATTTTAAGAAATAAAAGATTAAAAATTCTGCTTAGTGACGCAGCGGATTACTCAAAACAATGTAGATCGATGAAAGTAGCAATCGATGGATTGATGAATACTGAAATGCCCGAACTCGTTGATCCGAAGATACCGAATTCTAGCTATCCCGAACTCGTTGATCGCGCACGATACCGGGTTCTAAGATCTGCGATTCTTCACACGTTGATCTAGCGCACTAGATTCTGTGAATCGGCTTCAACAATCGAAGATTCGAGCGCACTCGAATGTCGAAGGTGGAGATAGGAGATACACTCGACTACCAATTAGATGAAAGCACAAAGCTAACAAAAACAAGAGTTTTATTTCAAATCAACTAACTTTACAAAATGACACAACTTGCCTATTTATAGGCTACAACACAACACAACAGAAATTACAGAAATTTGTACAACACTTAGGTCGTCTCCGACTTAACAAAGACCACGACTCAACAAAAGCCCACGACCTAAAAGATACGACTTAACATAAGTCGGTGGCGACTCAACACAGAAAATACAAACAGAAAATACATCACTTAGGTTGTTGCCGACCTATCAACTTCTCACGACTCAACTTAAGTCGTACGCGACCTAACTTCAATGCTCCAGCTTCCATCAGCGACTTAAAGAATCAACGGTAGAGATTAACGCGGCATAAGATTCAACGGCATCAAGCTTCAGCGACCTTAAAGAATAAACGGCTTCAAAAACTGCGCGACCTAAGTCTTTGCGACCTAAGGCTTGCGACTTATCTCCCCAGATCACCCAGCGACTTATCTTAAGTCGTTCTTGTTTCCTGCGACCTATCATAGGTCGTAACTTGTTAGGTCGTAGCCCCCGGTTAGCTCGTTCCAGCGACCTATTTCTTATCTCGTTAGGTCGTACACGACCTAAAAACATGTTAGGTCGTTCCAGCGACCTATCTCTTTGCTTTAGCTCGCCATTCTCAAACCCGTTAGGTCGTCCACGACCTAAGTCCCTGTTAGGTCGTTTATGTGCCTTTCCTTTGAGTTCGTTAGCTCGCGAGTCTTCAGTAGGTCGTTGGTGATCTTCACTAGGTCGTTGGTGCGACCTAAAGGCCTTGTTAGGTCGTTCGCGACCTAACACTTTACCAATTTGTGCTTCATCAACCAGTAATGACTTAAAAGCTTTGTTAGGTCGTACGCGACCTAACTCTTCATCATTTTGGGCATCCTTCTGGGCTGCATCATCCTCCCTAGGTTAAGAAAAATTCGTCCTCGAATTTGCGCCCTCTTCTTTCCCAACAAACTCACTCCCATGATATGGTACAAGATGTTTAATATTGAATACGTCAGACGTGTACACACCCTCCGGCAGCTTCAATTTATAAGCATTGTCATTAATCTGTTTCACAATTATCACCGGACCAATTTTTCGAGCTTTAAGCTTATTGTATGCTCCTACTGGAAAACGATCCTTTGTTAACACTGCATAAACCCAATCACCTTCATTAAATTCAACACTCCTTCATTTCTGATCTGCCGATCGTTTGTACTTCTCATTTGCTTTCTCCAATCGTTCTTGAACGATCCTATGACACTCTGTCAATCCTTCAACAAAATCAGCAGCGCGCTTGACTGTCTTCTTTGGTTGTGGTACGACTGTTAACTCTAACGGCCCTTTTGGTACATTCGAATATACAATCTGAAATGGACTGAAACCTGTACTACGATTCACTGCATGATTATGAGCAAACTCTGCTTGACATAACTTCACATCCCAACTCCTCAGATTGTCTTGCACCAGACATCTCAGCAAATTTCCCAATGATCTGTTCACAACCTCGGTCTGTCCATCCGTTTGCGGATGATAAGCGCTGCTAAAGTTCAACTTCGTTCCTACCATCTTCCACAAACTTAGCCAAAAATGACTTAGAAAATGAGTATCCCTATCCGACACAATAGATTCTGGTAATCCATGAAGTCGATATATCTCTTTGAAAAACAACTGAGCAACATGAACAGCATCCGCCGTCTTCTTACAAGCAATAAAATGTGCCATTTTCGAAAATCGGTCAACCACCACATAAATGGAATCGTTTCCTCGCTGTGTTCTCGGTAATCCCAACAGTCCATACTCACATCAACCCATGGTTTAGTTGGTACAGGTAACGGCATATATAACCCAGCATTAGTTGCAGTTCCTTTCGAAACCTGACAGATATGACATCGCTCCACAAACCTCTCCACCTCTTTCCTCATCGATGGCCAAAAGTAAGACTGTGAAATCAATTGTAAGGTACGGTCTCTCCCAACATGTCCTTCTTCATGTAGCTCCTTTACAATCTTTATTCTCAAACTACAATCAGGTATGCACAATCGATTTCCTTTGAATAGAAAACCATCCACCATCATAAACTCATCCATCTTCCCTTCCTTAACTTTATCAACAAACTTTGCAAAGTAAGGATCATCGGCAAATAATTCTGGCAACATATCAAACCCCATCACTTCAACCTTCAATGTAGTTAACAAGTGATTTCTTCTACTCAACGCATCAGCCACACGATTCGTCACCCCTGACTTGTGTTTAACAACAAAAGTAAACTGTTGCAGATATGCAATCCATGATGCATGTCTCGCTGAAATCTTGTCTTGCCCTTGTAAATGCTTCAATGCCTCATGATCAGTGTAAAGAACAAACTCCTTCTGAAATAGGTAATGTCTCCAGTGTTTAATAGCTTGTACAACAGCATAAAATTCCACATCATATGTACTGTATCTCATCTTCGCTCCTGACAACTTCTCACTAAAATATGCAATTGGACGTCCCCTCTAACTCAACACTCCTCCAATCCCAACCTTTGATGCATCAGTGTGTAGTTCAAATACTAACTGAAAATCTGGTAGCACTACAATTGGTGCAGATGTCAGCAACTCCTTGGTCTTCCCAAAAGCATCCTCTGCTTCCTCTGACCATGAAAACTGTTTACCCTTCATACAATCTGTAACAGGCGCCATCACACTACTAAAGTGTGGAATGAACCTTCTATAGAATGAAGCCAACCCGTGAAAACTACGAACTTCTGTTATTGTCTTGGGCTGCGGCCAATCTCGGATAGCTTCGACTTTACTTTGGTCAACCTGTATTCCTTTCTCTGAAACAACATACCCCAAAAACAAAACACTCCTTGCCATAAAAACACACTTCTTTGTAGCAGCATAGAATTGTTCTTCACGAAGAATAATTAACACCTTCTTCAAATGCTGAACATGTTCTTCTGTACTAGCACTGTAGATCAGAATATCATCAAAGTAAACCACCACAAATTTCCCAATGTATGGCCTGAAAATCTGGTTCATCACTCTCATGAATGTACTCGGTGCATTCGATAGACCAAACGACATTACCAGCCATTCATACAATCCTTCCCTCGTCTTGAATGCTGTCTTCCATTCGTCCCCTGGTCTAATGCGAATCTGATGATAACCGCTCTTCAAGTCAATCTTAGAAAAGATTACGGACCCACTGATTTGATCCAATAAATCATCAAGCCTCGGCATCGGAAATCTATATCTGACTGTGATCTTATTCAATGCTCTACTATCTGTGCACATCCTCCACGTCCCATCCTTCTTGGGTACCAATAAAGCTGGTACAGCACAAGGACTTAAGCTCTCCTGCACACGCCCCTGTTCAAGCAACTCTTCCACTTGCCTTCGCAACTCCTCATGCTCTTTCGGACTCATTCGGTAGTGTGGTCTGTGAGGTAACACAGCACCTGGAACAAGATCAATTTGATGTTGAATGTCCCTCAACGGCGGTAACTCCGTTGGCAACTCTTCTGGAAATACATCGTCAAATTCTTTCAGAACTGGTTTTACTTCTTCTGGGACTTCCACCACTTCATGACTCTCTCGTCCAATCAACAAGAATACTTCAGGCTCTTCCTCAACCTCCTTAACAAACTCCTTTAAAGATAATAAAGTTTTCAGCTCTTCAATCTCTTCTGACTTACTTTCTCCTTGTTGTCTTTTCTTTGGAACTAAGATAATCTTCGTGCCTTCAAACATAAAACTGTAGCTATTGGTCCGACCGTCATGCTGTACTGCTCGATCATACTGCCATGGTCTTCCCAAAAGTAAGTGACAAACATCCATCTCTACTACATCACACCAGATTTCGTCTTTGTATTTCTTCCCAATAGAGAATGGTACACGAACTCGTCTATCCACTTTCACTTCTCCTCCTTTTCTCAACCATGCTAACTTGTATGGATTCGGATGCTTCTCTGTCTTCAACTTCAACTTTGTCATAGCCTCGGTTGAAACGATATTGTCACAGCTTCCTGCGTCGATCACAAATTTACACACCTTCCCCAGTATAGTGCATGTCGACTGAAAGATATTACTCCTCAACCAACTAGCTTCCTCCTGCTTCGGTGTCAAACATGATCTTCTCAGCATTAGATTACAACCTTCATCTCCTGACGCAATATCCTGCTCATCCTCCTCAACTGGACTAGAACAATCTCCATCAACATCCTCATCCTCATCTTCTGCAATCATGGTTCTCTTCTTTGGCTTTGGACACTCATTGCTTTTATGACCCAATTCCTGGCAATTGTAACATTTGAAACCGTTGTTAACTTTTGCCTTCTCAGCCTCCTTCACCGCTGGTTTACTGATAGGTTTAGAAACATTAGAACTTCCAATAACACCCTTCACTTGATTGTTGGAATTAGTAAACACACCACCTCCTCGTCGTCCCTACTTCTCCCAAGCCAACGCTTTCTGATGTGCTTCCGCCACAGATCTTGGATCGAACATATTCACCATATCCTGGATCTGCATTCTCAATCCCCCAATGAATCTAGATGTCAGTTGTTCTTCCGTTTCCATAATATCATTCCTTGTAATAAGTTGATAAAACTCATCTGCGTAATCATTAACAGTTTTTGTGCCCTGCCTCAAGTTCTGCAAACGTTGATACATCAGAGATTGATAATTGTATGGTAAGAACGTTGCTTTCATCAATTTCTTCATCTTCTCCCAAGATTCAACTTTTGACTTCCCCATTCGTTCACGTGTAAGTTTGGTTTGCTGCCACCATGCCAAAGCTCTACCCCTCAACCTTGTAGCAACCAACTTCACTCTACGATGTTCTGGCACTTCCTTGAAATCAAAAATTTCTTCAACATTAGCTACCCAATCCAAAAACTCTTCAGCTTGCATACCACCTTTAAACTCTGGTATTTCCGTCTTCATCCCAGACTCCCACTTGTGATCATACTCTGAATAATTTCTTCTTTGATCTTGTCCTTGAATACTACCACCATCATACTCTTCTTCAAAATCAGATGTATATCGATGTCGATTCTGACCACCAACATCTCTACTACCATCACGTCTACCACCATCCCTTTTTTCTACATTCCTCCGTTCTCGATCATTCACATTCCTCCCACGTCTTTGATCATCATCAACACTTCTTTCTCGATTGGATTGTGGTGAGACTCTACTTCCCCCATGGTTAGATTCAGGTGATACCCTTCTCCGATTCTGATTCATCTCTAACATCATCTTCTCCAAACGACCAATTCCTTCATTGAGCTTTTCACTAAAGTTCTCATTAATTCTCTGCTCCATCTCATCAGCTTCTTCTCTTCGATACAAAGCTTCTATGTTTTGATGACGATTAGCTCTTCTTGGCGGCATACTTGAAAATTTCACAACACTTCAATTCTCGGTCAAATGATGTACACGGCCTTCACTTGCTTATCTCGGCCGAAGTTCTTCACACTTCAAATTCAAACAAAATTCGAACTTAGATCCAAAGTGTAATGGATCGCAATCTCCCTCTTTGTTGCAATTAGCGATGAACACGATGAATACAACTTCTCCAAACTTCAAATTCTCGGCTCCAAGACTCGATTTAGCTATGATTGGCTAAAACAAGCTCTGATACCAAACTGACACAGCGGATTACTCAAAACAATGTAGATCAATGAAAGTAGCAATCGATGGATTGATGAATACTGAAATGCCCGAACTCGTTGATCCGAAGATACCGAATTCTAGCTATCCCGAACTCGTTGATCGCGCACGATACCGGGTTCTAAGATCTGCGATTCTTCACACGTTGATCTAGCGCACTAGATTCCGTGAATCGGCTTCAACAATCGAAGATTCGAGCGCACTCGAATGTCGAAGGTGGAGATAGGAGATACACTCGACTACCAATTAGATGAAAGCACAAAGCTAACAAAAACAAGAGTTTTATTTCAAATCAACTAACTTTACAAAATGACACAACTTTCCTATTTATAGGCTACAACACAACACAACAGAAATTACAGAAATTTGTACAACACTTAGGTCGTCTCCGACTTAACAAAGACCACGACTCAACAAAAGCCCACGACCTAAAAGATACGAATTAACATAAGTCGGCGACGACTCAACACAGAAAATACAAACAGAAAATACATCACTTAGGTTATTGCCGACCTATCAACTTCTCACGACTCAACTTAAGTCGTACGCGACCTAACTTCAATGCTCCAGCTTCCATCAGCGACTTAAAGAATCAACAGCAGAGATTAACGCGGCATAAGATTCAACGGCATCAAGCTTCAGCGACCTTAAAGAATAAACGGCTTCAAAAACTGCGTGACCTAAGTCTTTGCGACCTAAGGCTTGTGACTTATCTCCCCAGATCACCCAGCGACTTATCTTAAGTCGTTCTTGTTTCCTGCGACATATCATAGGTCGTAACTTGTTAGGTCGTAGCCCCCAGTTAACTCGTTCCAGTGACAAATTTCTTATCTCGTTAGGTCGTACACGACCTAAAAACATGTTAGGTCGTTCCAGCGACCTATCTCTTTGCTTTAGCTCGCCATTCTCAAACCCGTTAGGTCATCCACGACCTAAGTCCCTGTTAGGTCGTTTGTGTGCCTTTCCTTTGAGTTCGTTAGCTCGCGAGTCTTCATTAGGTCATTGGTGATCTTCACTAGGTCGTTGGTGCGACCTAAAGGCCTTGTTAGGTCGTTCGCGACCTAACACTTTACCAATTTGTGCTTCATCAACCAGTAATGACTTAAAAGCTTTGTTAGGTCGTACGCGACCTAACTCTTCATCATTCTGGGCATCCTTCTGGGCTGCATCACTTAGCTAGTACTTTTAAATAGCTAGACCTAAATATTGAAGCTCATAAACAAATTAGGAAATAAAAGAAAAAAACAAAATGGTTCAAATTGAAGAAAAGAAGAAAAAATATCCCTTTAGAATTGAAAATTTATTCAGATGAAAGACTGATTCAAGTTAAGAGAAAAAACAACCTAAAAAACATATTACATTAAGCTTCAATTTAAGTTTAACAAGAAGTCAACTTTAGATTGAAGATGAAATCGAGCACTTTATTGCCATAGATCGCAAAAAAACGACAACTGACAGAAAAAATCAGAGAATAAATGACAGGCCAAATAAATATAACGTAATACATTTGAAAGCAATTGAATTGGACTTGAGCCTGCAAAGGAAACAAATAAAAATAGCACACTAGTTTACGCTATGGGAATATGTAAACTTTATGAAAATAGCACGTTTTTTGCATTATTGTTGATCGGTGCGGTATTGTTCGTTAAATAGCACACAACCTACGCTATGAGCTATTTTGCGCTATAACACGTTATAGCGTGGGCTTTGACAACTTTGCGCTAAAAAAAATTGGGTGCTTGATTCAAGTGCTTGTTTCCATTTATGCAAACATATGGAAGCATCATTGATTTTACGGAGCAAATGGACATGGTGGAACTAGAGCAAATGGAAAGGTGGTGGAACTTACAGGAGTTGGGCATATTCCAGAATTAAGAAGAGTCTTATTTTAATGGGGCAAGTAAACGCAAAAGACGGCAACTTTTCAACTCGAGATGGAGCTACGATGGTGTGAAAACAACTTTTCAACTCGAGATGGAGCATGGAAGTAAACCAACACCAGAAGAGATGTTACTATTATTATACTTGTTTATTTATTTACTTTTGATGTTGTTATTCTTTTTTAAACATACTCGGGAGAACCTTCGTATTCTATTTTTTCGAGATTTGTGTGCAAGGCAAAGCTCGTAACTGGATTTGTTACCAAACCTAGGCACCCATTTTCTATTGTGCCACATCTGCAAACTGATTTTAATGTTATTTTGGGAAATCAAGTAGATAACCTTGTGATGTTCAAAGTAGTTTTCCATAATTCTTTTCCAAAAAGGATGGAAATGAATGAACATAACAAATGAAGAATTTATTTTAATCCAATTGATAAGAAGGTTCCTTACAATCCAGTAAAACAGTAACATTTCATATAAAATACTTCATTAAATTTCAAACCAACCAAAAGTAATCAATGATATTTTAAGAATAAGAAATTTACATGAATAAACTACCATATAAACATCCAAAATTTAAATAAAAATAGTAACACATTAAAAGAAAAATCTAGTTTTGAAATTACAATATTAACAATTATATATATAACATTTTTATGCAATATACTAAATCTATAATTAATTTTTGTCTGCTCCCACGGTCAATGGCACCTCAATTAATTGGGTTGCCCAAGACGAAGTGCAGTTATGTTGCTCTAATTGAAGAAAATAATTATTATACTAGAATTAATATAGATAGTGGTAAATAAAATGAATCTAGCTAGTTTTCCAGTTCTAATAAAATGAAAAATTATAACTACTAAACATTTACTTGCTTCATTAAACTAACGATAACTTCCTATATATACCCATTATTGGATCGAGTGGTTGCCCTCTGTGGGGTTGCCCTAGACAACTGGCTTGGTCGCCTTTCCTTAGCGTCGGCCCTGCCCACCATTGAGAAATATTACTGTTATTATCAAACTTTTGTGCAGGACTCTATTCGTTGGGAATTTTATTAGAGACAGACAAAATAGGTAGGTGTTGCACTCTATTTTTCATAGAGATTGAAGATATTGCTATTAATATCTTGTATATATAGATAAAGTAAAAGTACGCTCTATGTTTGTTTGTTCAATATCTTTTTGGGTGAAAATATACTAAATTTGGGTCGTTTAAGTTGCCAAAGGAGAGAACACCTATATCAAAGCTGAAAGTCAATGAAACTGAAAACCTTCCTGCACTAAATCCATAATCAAGTAAACAAAAACACACTCAAAAACAAACACATAACAACCTGTCAGCCATAGTAGCAATTGTCTTAAAAGCCTCTGTCAAATTACATTCTGCAATGGAGCCCTGATTTCCAACCCACCCAAATTCGCCCTTTTTCCCACCTGGATTCTTGGAGATCGCAGTAGATAAACTTCCGTCATAAGAGCTGTAGGGACTGCCGACACGATGTAGCTCGATATTGTCTAACGTTCTCCCTTCCGAGATCTCGATAGGTACATGGCTTTCGAGGAAAAGGCCGCATTCGGTGCAGATGGTCTCTAACGTTGACCGTTCGAATACAAAATCCCCGTAACCCTCACAACGAGTGCAAAACATGCTTGATTCCTCCTCCATTTAAAATAAAAATAGTGCGTCCGTGTATTGGGAGAGAGGCGGCAGTCGGTTTGAGCTAGAAAGGAAAAATGGGGTCACGGCTCACGAGCCGCATTTATAACCAGGGTTGAGTGATTAATAACGGGGAAGGCAAATTTAAAGTGGCGTAAAAAGCTATTTCCAGCTAGTTTAAAAGCTTACTATTGGATAAGATAGTTTTAGTCTATTTACATCAGCAGTTTTGTAACTTTTAATGTATGTGCAAATGGTGAACTAATATATGCGCAGTTCATAACTGTGCATATTCAAAATATTTAAAAATTAAAATGATACAACAATGAGTTGCGTATAAAAGTGACGTGCAATCACAACTCTTAGTTGTGCTTGCATAGGTTTGCTGCTACCACATAAAAGCAGCAGCAACCTCACCCACCCATTTCATATCTCAAAACATTTTTGCTCTTCATTATTTTCAACTTGAACCAATTTCCTCCAAATATCAAATTTTGATATTTTTTGATCAATTCTACTCAAAATTAACAAATTTCTTCATCAATCTTTAACTATAAAATATCACAATGGAAGTGGATCTTCATCAACATGATACGATTTTGATATTTTCTAAACCCTAGATTTATTTGTTAGTTTCTAATTTGTGTATTATTTTCAGAACCGGAAAACATACCCATCGATGATACCGTGTTATATTTGCAGGATAATCATCGTACATATGTTGAAGATTTAATAAGGGTAATTTTTATTTTGTAAGTATAGTAAATAGTTTAAGAATTTTAAAATTTTGAACTGACTATAAATTATAATTCTTTGTTTTGTAGAGTGTAAAACTAATCGACAGTCTGGATCATCCGAAGAGTTTCGAATATCTAATGAAGATGGTTGATGACCACCGAGTCCAACAATTACTTCATTATGCAGGCTTCTGGTATTTCATACAAATAATGTATATCGGATTTGATAGACATTTACTAACAGCATTATGCGATAGATGGAGATCCGAGACTAGTATCTTTCATTTCTCTATTGGAGAAATGACAATTACTTTACAATATGTTTCTATTTTGCTCGGATTTCCTATGGAAGGCATCGCTCTGAATTACAATTGTAATGTGAATGTCGATGATGTTTGTCACCGTTTGCTTGGTGAGATTCCACCCCTCGAAGCGACGGTTAATAGAAGAGAGTCGACGGTCAAATGGATAAATGACATTATAATTGGCCAGGAGATTATTGTCGATTCATCTCTTGAGGAGCTAGAACAGTTTGCACAGGCTGTCATGTTGCCTTTTTTGGCATCCTGTCTTTTTCCAAACCATTTGAAGAGTCAAGTAGGTGTCAAATGGTTATACATGCTGCAGAGTTCGGCACTATATCTAATTATTCATGGGGTAGTGTGGTTTTATGCGCTTTGTATAAGAAGTTGGATAATGTGGCACTAAGGAAGTCGAACGAGTTAGCTAGTTGCCTAACCCTTCCGCAAGTATATAATTTTTCACTTAAAATTGTACTAATATTTTGAAAGACCTTGTTTAACACTGATAATATGCAGGTTTGATCATGGACGCGTATTTCTATTGGTCGTCCAAATGTTCGTGTCAATGTCGCTACTGGATTACCTTATGCGGTCAGGTAAAAACCGCTGGTAATTTCTATTAAAAACTCTATGTTTTAATACAGTATTCATATAATATTTTGTTCATTGATTGTAGATGGAGGAGAGATAAACGTTGAAGAGAAAATCCAGCTCATCATTCCACATTCTATCGCAATGAGCTCGATGTTATGGAGCAGCGTAATGTTGATTGGACGCCTACGCCATAAACAACTAAGATTGTACAGGATTTGCCACTAATTTGCTTGGATGGAGAACAAACTTGGTATTCAAGAACCTCAATCATTTCTTGCAAAGTGTGACCATGCACTACCCGAATAGAGTGATGAGGCAATTTGACCTTCATCAACATATATCAGATGCAGCCGAGCAAATGTTCCCACATGGTTAGAATAGACATTTGTATAACACGTATCTAGCAAAATGGGATCACATGTTGGATCATGTACAATTTGAACGCGTATCAAGAGTCACCACTGAGCAATGCTATAGTTAGTACCGGCATATAACATGATGATTTGTTCTTAAAGAATCACCCGTTAGGTTGCCTAGATATGCTCCACGGAGACCAGTGGAACGTGACTTGGTAGTGTAAATAAGTTTTCATATATTAACTCGTTCAACTAGCTTTACTTACTTACGCAAATACTCTTTTTTTAGATTCAAGGGTTGTACCTCATTTCAAACGAACTTGATGATGTTCTTGCAAATTCTGGAGATGAAGATTGAGTAAAAGGTAAGTGTTTTAACATGAAAAAAATTATCAAGCTGCTTCTTGGTAGACACAAGCTTGAACGACTACCGTCGTATGTGCTTCATCCACCCACATTTTTTGCTCGTATATACAAATGTAGACGTTTTAGAGGCGCGGGTGGTTCTTCACAAAACACTCAACCGGGGCAAGACATAGTTGAAGTCGGACCATCTCAACCGCCTCTGACCCAAACATAAAGAACACCACGCGAACTTAGAAACTGAAGAAATTAGGTGGTATGGTAGGTGCACTTAAGTTGTTTAATTTGGTTTGTAGGTTGGTTGCTTTCGTTTGAAGTTCTACGTTGTTGTTTTGAACTTGTATTCACATTTGAAGTTGAATTTTGTTGATGTACAAACAAAATATGCATGTTGTTAATTGATTTGTGGTTTCGCAACTTGCTGTTGTTTTCATGTATATAATTGAATTAGATTTGTATGAAATACGTTGGTTTGAATGAAATACATATTTTGTTTACATATATGTGAGCTGCTGTTTTAAGAACAGCAGCAGGTTACAGACCCAACTATGAGTTGCGTCTGTAACATATAGCAAAGCGCAACTTTGAGTCGCGCTCTATTATATACATAGCAGCGCAACTTAAAGTTATGCTAACGTATAAAGCAGCAGGCGCAACTCAAAGTTGCGTTATGGGCTGCTGCTACTGGCCCAGCATAAGCTTATAACACCAATTATCTTCTCTACCCCAATAGAACTCCTATAACCCAACTTATTTCAGAAAGCTAAACTTCATTGCTCTCACTACAACTCAACTAAAAGTATAACAAATCTACTCAAATTCGTTTAAAGCGAAAAAGATCGACACAAGATTTCACTTTCTTCTAGAGTTGAGGTAAAGTTTTAAAACCCTTCTATGCTTATTTTGTTAGATTTATAATTGAAGTTTACTTTCTTGGAGTTTGCTAGATATATGAATATCGTGTCGATTATTTATCGCTACGATGATGATTTAATCATCGACGAGAATAGTAAGTCAACCTATGTTGGCGGAAAGCGTAAAGGATCTAAAGTGAGAAAGGGTTGTAATTTTCTTGAGTTGAAAACGGTAATTTACAAAGCCACAAAGATTAATTCAACCAAATTTGACATCTCGCTAGTAAATAAATGAGTTACGGATGATGGTCCAATTGCCACCGAGGGAAACGATGACGTCGATTCTATGTTTTGTGTGATAATGAAAGTAATTTAGTTGTACGTTAAGAAGGCGGGGGTGGTACAAACAATTGAACCGGTAGCTCATAACGTTGATTATGCAAGCCAACCAAGACCGAGTAATACTGCCGAACAAAGTCAAATGTTTTGCCCATACTATTCCTACCAACCACTGAACGTTTACGCACAAGCACCTGAGTATGGTTTCATGTGATGCATGAATGTTTCATTCTTGGTACTTATGTAATTAACACACATATGTTTTGATTATAGGTTGTATACACAAGTTGTATTCATATGTTCGATCGAACCCAAATTACATTGCAAAATCTGTTCAAGAGCTTATGGCAAATACATAAAAAATTCAAATAAGCTACACGAGAGCTTGGAAAGGACTTAGCAAAACTGTGTCTAATATATTCGACGATTGGGAATTTTCATATAATGACTTGTCACGGTTCTTCGTACAACACAGACGAGGCAATCCAAGTGCTGTTTGTCATGTTCATACAAACAACTTTCAATTTTGGGGGCTTTTTGAGCATTTGGATCGAGCATAGAAAGTTTCAAGCATTGTCGTCCTGTTCTTTCTATTGATGGAACATATCTTTATGCTAAATATCAAGGTACGTTGCTTGTGGCTATAGGAGTTGATGCAAACAGCTCTCTTTTACCTTTGGCATTTGCTATTGTACGAACCGAATCAGCAGAGACTTGGGGATGGTTTTTTTTCACGCATGGGACACTTAATTCCATCTTTAAATGCAAGATGCATTACATTCATTTCTGATAGAATGAAAGGAATTCCAACACCTTGCAAGAGAAATGGAGAAGACCGCATCAGAAATGAATGATGTACAGGAAGGCCTAACTATATAACCGCCGCCCACACGTTGGAATACATGAAGACCGAGGTCCACAAGAATTGGGGGTCAGGATGGAATAGGGGATAGAAGACATGACAAAAGTGAATAATGTGGTATTTGAGTCATAAGAGAAGAACGTTCGTAAAGCAATAGCTAATTTGCTTGCTTTTACTACTTATGTCTTTCGTGTATTGTAGAACTTCTATTTTTATTTTATACACAATTTTGGTATTAAAAATTATCTTTTGTCGAGCATTGATTTAGTTGCTATATTATGTGACCGTGATTTATTTTGCACGCAGCTTTTGTACGCAATATGCATTGTACACAAAGTGGAACAACAACAAAGTAATACATCAAACATTAGAAAAACATAACCAAAAAAATACATCATAACCATTACAACAACAACATAATACATCAACCATTACATAACCATTACAACAACAAAATAATACATCAAATATTACATTACTATTACAACAACTAAGTAATACAACAACCATTAAAACTAATGCATACATAACTCCATTAAACAAGCATGATATACTGCCACTACATAACAATTACACTAACCATTTTACTAGACCCTTTTTCAAATTGGATTTAAAGACCGCAAATAGTTTACCTGATATCGTAGCATACTATTTTCCCTTTCCAATTGCCTAACTTCGGCTTGCATCTCTAGTGCATATTTAACTCCCCTAACGGCCAATGGACGATCTAACCATTGAAGTATTTACATTGTTGAACACCATTTGGGTTCGATATGTGATCTAGGTAAGCAGCACATCCGTAAAATCGATGCTTGTCATTTGTCTGAGTCTTACATATAACTACCTCACAAATATATCCATTGTGACAAATTGGATGTGCTGGTTTTCTTATTCGATCTTCGTGGCTAATTTGTTTCCTAGATCTTTGATTTGGTTCATCTAAACAAACCCAATTCTTCAAACCAGATTCAATAACAACACCAAAATTTTAAGGAAAATGTCTCAAATTGAGTTTCAAAAACTGTTTCAAATTGAGTTTTAGGAACAAACTCATATTTAAATTCCAATTGTTCATAATATTTCACCAATACATCATCTGAGATCTCCCAACTATCTATACCGGTTTGGCTAGCTTAGTATGAAAGTTATAGAACTAAAAAAAATAAACATAAAAAATTTCAAAATGGCATTATATTCGAAAAAAGGGTTTAGTCAATTACCTTGCAAAGATTGTTGTGACTTTGTTATTATAGATTAATGATGCAGAAATATGACAATTTTGAATGGAACGCAGCGGTTTATTATACGCACTGTATATTTCATGAATTACTAGATTGGAACCGTGCTTCGCACACGGGTCATTGTTGGGGCTGATATGTTGGTAAATATTGGTTGATGTTAGTTACGAGTGTTGTATCATCATTTATGGCAATGAATTTTGGTGAACAACACCACTTCGACCTCAAGTTCACCAATGGTAACTACAATATACTTATTGGTTCTTAGGAGATTTCATAGTTTCATAACCCCCCTCCACACGCACACGCACACGCACACGCACACGCGCGCGCGCGTACACAGACACACACACATATATTCTCACGTAATTAACTTATGATATTCAAGATTTAATGATTTGTGGTTTTTAATTTACTTATTACGTTTAAGATACTTTTCAGTGTACTTCCTTATTGATGTCTTGAAGCTAAAGTGGGTGGTTGAAAGGGATCTTTTTTCGCATGTACTTTACATTGCAGTAAGCATTATTGTAAACTATGAACAATAGGTTTATTTGCATAGTTTTGACTGTAAGAGTTGAGTATGCTTGCATAACATTGTCATTTCATCTGCGAAACTTCATTATTTAAAAGGCAAACTAATTCAGGAATCGCATGCTGATCTACCATTTTGTTGTAATGATTAAATAACAACTCCAACTTCTTCATTGGTAGCACTTCTATCCAAAGAAAAAACAATGCAAAATTGATATGTAAAGAAAAAACAATCAGAGGGAATGAATGCATTGATTTAGACTCATGATCTTTCATAAACTCCAAGTTTTCAGGTTTTTTTTCTTCTAAAGATTTATATGCATTATACTATACAAAAGTTGAAAATTAACTTGCAGATGGGTTTTGAAATTGCAGAATTTCTTTGTAAAAGAAACAATGATTTTATCATATCTCAATCTCAAATTCTGTAATATACAATGTATTGTATTTATACAAATAATGATGGGCTGAATTCATCTTGGCCCAAAGTGAAAAGAAAAGGAAAATAGAGTATACGGTGCGGTTTAGTATATACAAACTACTGCACCCGTATCTCAAAAGATAAGTTTACTTCAGGGTTACAGCCGCATCTCATATTCTTTCACCCCCTCCCCTCAAACCTAAATTTAGGGTTTGCTGCGTGCGACCCAATCCTCTCTGCTATGTGAATTTGAGAAGAAGTGATGGCAAACTTGAGTTTACTGCTTAATTGAGGGCGGAAGACTTGTTATTGACTTTGGATGTTGATAGACTCTATTCTCCCTCTTTTCTCATATAGTTTTGGTTTGAGATCCTGGTAGCTGAGACAATTGTCTTTGACTGCTGGCTGTTGAATCCACTTTTGAGGGTTGATTGAGTATAAAGTTCTCTCTTTTTTTCAAAATGAGACTTTGACTTGGATTTCTGATCTTTGAGACAGATTCAAGAGAGCTCCTTTCTTCACAAGAACCTTGAGTTGAGGTTGTGATGTTCAAGACAAGTTCAAGGGAGGTCCGATCTATATTTGTATCATGACTGAGGATGTCCTTCACCATCAGATCCTCTCTGAACCTTGCGAAGTTCCTGAATGTCAGAGCCTTGGTAAGAACATCAGCTCTTTGGTAAGTTCCAGGTATGTGATTTATGAGTAATTGACCTTTGAGAATTTGTTCTTGAACAAAATAGATGTCAATTTCTATGTGCTTTGTTCTTGAGTGTAGAACTGGGTTGGCAGACATGTATACTGTACTTTTGTTATCACACCACAGTACTGGCTTGATATCGGATTTGATCTTTAGTTCACTAAGTAAATATTGAATCCACATGATTTCTGCTGTTGTACTAGCCACACTTCTATATTCAGCTTCAATGTTGGATCTAGATATAGTTGATTACTTTTTTGAACAACATGAAACTGGATTATCTCTAATGTATATGTAGTAGCCAGAAATTGATTTCCTGTCATCATGATCCGTTGCCCAGTCAGCATCAGAAAACCCTGTTACATTAAGGCTTTTGCATGCCTTTAGAGATAGACCATAAGTTGCGGTTCCTTTTATATATCTTAATATCCTCTTTACAGCCTTTCAGTGCTCGTTAAGAGGTTCCTGCATGAATTGAGACATTTTGTTAACACTGAATGATATATCAGGTCTAGTTATGGTTGCATATTGTAATGCTCCCACAACACTTCTATATTGTTTGATGTTAAGTATTGATTATCCCTTGTGTTTTGAGAGTTGATGATTACATATCATAGGTGTTGGTTGAGGATTGGCTTCTGCCATGTTTGACTTGTACAGTATTTCATTGATGTACTTTCTCTGGCTTAGAATAATTTCTGATTTTGATTTTCTGATAACTTCTATGCCTAAAAAATAATTTAGATCTCCAGGATCTTTGACAGAAAATTGCTTGTCTAGATACTGGACAAGTTCATTGATTGCTGCTTCATCGTTGCCTGTAATAAGTAAGACATCAACATAAATTAGAATATATATAACAGATTCTTTATTGATTCTAATGAACAATGAATTGTCTGATTTTGTGTGCTGATAACCCAATCTAACAAGTGTGTTTTTTAATTTCTCAAACCAGACTCTTGGAGCCCTGTTTAAGACCATATATTGCCTTGTTTAGTTTGCACACATGATTCAACCTTTGATTATAACCTTGTGGTTGTTCCATGTAGATTTCCTCTTGTAATGTCCCATTTAGGAATGCATTGTTGACATCCAGCTGTCTGATTTTCCACTGTTTATGTAGAGCAACAGTGAAATTATTCTAATAGTAGTTGGCTTAACCACAGGGGAAAATGTTTCATTGAAATCAAATCCATATTGTTGAGTATATCCTTTGGCTATGAGTCTGGCCTTATATCTGTTAATGGTTCCATCTGCATTTTTCTTTAACTTATAGGTCCACTTGTAGCCAACAATGTTTTTGTTGTTTGGAAAACTGACTAAGTCCTAGGTTCTATTTTTGATAAGAGCATTATACTCTTCATCCATAGCTGCTTTCCAATCGTTGTCCTTTATAGCTTGTTCAAAGTTTTCTGGTTCTTTTGTTGTTCTAACAGCAGTGTAGATTTTTGGTTTGAATATACCACTCTTAGATCTTGTGATCATTGGGTGACCAGACCTAGTCTGTGTAGCCTCAGTGTCTATCTGATTAGCATTCCTTCTGTCTTGATTTAGTTGAGTATCTATGGACTCATCACTGGTTTGTTGACTTTGATTGTTTGAGCAGGTAGGAGACTGATTATGATAGCTGGATTTATCTACTGGTTCATAGCTTGGCTGGTCTGGTGTAGTAAGTTGTGAATCACTAGCACCTGCAGTCCTCTCAGTCTCCTTCTGTTGCTAGATTTTGGAATATACAGGTAAATCCGGTATAGATGTCCTTGTATTATACACCTTATTAGTTGTCTTCATGTCTAAGCTGCCAAAGGGAAATACATGTTCATTGAAAACTACATGTCCGCTAATAAAAAGTTTTCCTTTATTATCCAGACACTTATACCCTTTCTGATTGTTAGGATAACCTAAGAATGTACATGGTTTTGATTTAAAATCTAATTTATTGGTGTTGTATTGTCTTAAGTTAGGAAAACATAGACATCCAAATGGTTTTAAAGCATGATAGTCAGGTTTAGTGCCAAATAACTTTTCTATGGGACTTACGCCTTTTAGCACTCTTGTTGGCAATCTATTGATCAAATATACTGCTGTATTAAAGGAGTCTGGCCAAAATTTTAGTGGTAGGGCTGCCTGTGCTAAAAGTGTAAGTCCTAACTCCACAATATGTCTATGTTTCCTTTCTATTAAACCATTTTGTTTAGATGTGTAAGGACATGTAGTTCTATGTATTATCCCCTTATTATTAAAGAAATTAGTGAGTGGTTTAAATTCTATACCCCCATCAGTTTGCATAATTTTGACATGAAGACCTATCTGTTTTTCAACTAAAGTTATGAAATGCAGTACTGCATTGCATGTCTTTGATTTAGTTTTCAAGAAATAAATCCAAGTACGTCTAGAATGTGCATCAATAAAAGATATGTAAATTCTATAACCATAATCAGAACACACTGGAGTAGGACCCCAAATATCTACAGCAACTAATTCAAGGGGATTAGAGTACACAGTAGTAGAATCATTAAAGGCTAATTTGTGACTTTTTCCCATCTGACAATATGTACAAACATATAGAATGGAAACATCTTTAAAATAAATTTTATTTTCACTAAGTACTTGTTTAACAACAGTTGCATTAGGGTGCCCCGGTTTGTAATGCCACAGATCAAAATCACTTTTACTCTCTTCTGTTTGATTGACCTCAGTCAGATTACAACTATTTTTCTGTTTTACTGAACTGATGGAGTTAACAAAATTGAATCTGTAAAGGCCTTTATCAGCATCACCCTGCAAAAGAGTTTCATTAGTCAAAATATATTTTACTAAACAATACTTAGGAAAGAATTCAAAGTAAACATTGTTATCTCTTGCAAATTGAGAAACACTGATGAGATTCTTTTTTATCTTTGGAACTCTTAATAAATTATTCAAGAATAATTGTCTTGCACCTTTGATACAAGCCTTACCAGAATGATTTATTCTAATAGACTTACCATTGCCCATGCAAATTGATTTTTTACCTTTATACTCTTTATTCCAAGATTTAGATTGTCAAGATTGCTTGTTAGATGATTAGTTGCTCCAGAATCTGGATACCATGCTTCATCTTGAATGTATTCTGGTTTAGTAATCTGGTTTCTACACATGTCTGACTGCCCATTTGGGTCTTGTTGGACTTGTGCTAAGTTTGCACTTGGATTGCCATTCCTCTGATTGTTAGCATTCTGTCCTGGCACATAGTTTAAGTTTAATCTGAAGTAGCATTTAGTAGCTGTGTGACCAATTTATTTACAGATTTGACATCTTGGTTAATTGTTGTTGCTCCATCTTGCTCTGCCTCTTCCTCTTGTTGACTGACTATTTCTTTGTTGATTTTGTTCTGATTTGTTGCTGTACTAACTTTTGCCTTTGTAATTTGAAGCATAGTTGACTGACATATCTAATTCATTGGATTTCTTGTATTCAATTCTTCCTTCATAAGCAAGAAGAATTGAGTGCACATCCTCAATTGAGGGTGTTATCCTTTGTGATGATATAACAGCCACTACAGCTTCACACTCTTCACTTAAACCACTTAGGATGATTAAAACTTGTTTAGAGGTAGGAATCTTGTGGCCTGCTACTTCAAGAAGATCACATAATGTTTTAATCTTTGTTAGGTATTCTCCCATGGTTAGATTATCCTTTTTGATGTTGTGTAATTGTCTCTTATGATACATAATCTTGGCAGCAGATTGAGAATTAAAAATTCTCTCCACTGTTGACCAGATTCCATTGGTTGTCTTACTTCCAATGACTTGTGGCAGTAGTTTAACACTAATAGATGATAGCAGCCATGAGCAGATTAAGCTGTCTTGTCTCTGATGTCTTGTGAATTCATCATTACTGACAGTTTTGTTTTCTTGGTCAGTTATGAACATGGGTGGAACAGTAATGGTGCCAAAAAGAAACTCTTCGAGACCATAGCCTCTAATGGCAGTCTCTACTTGAACTTTCCATAGAAGATAGTTATCTTCTTCAAGATGTGCAGTAATCAGTTGGTTTTGTGGACTTATCACAGTCCTTACGAGACTTTCAGTGGCATTCTGACGTGAGGTGGATGAAGTACTTGATGTGGCAGAGCTATCATTATCTCCTGCCATAATATCTTGAAAGAAATATGATCAAGGAATGAATCAGAAGTACTTACAGAGTCAGGAGTAATTCAGTAAGGAGAAGGAAACAGGTTAGTTATAGCCAGAATTCAAATGATGAGACTTGACTGATGAGTTCTTGTGAGGTAACAACTTTCTTTATGACTTCTTGATGATTTTCTTGACTCTGATGATGAGTTTTCCGATGAACTTTCTTCTGAATTGCTTGAAATTTGTTCAGCTGCAACCAAGATATGTGATCTTCAGGTATGGCACTGACTTTTTTTACTCAGATGATGAGGATTCTCTGATGAGTGGACTGAATGTCAGATGATGAAATTGTATCTGATGATAATTCAAATCCTGGAAGCCAAATGAAATGCCATTAGGCGAGGATGGCTCCGATACCAAGTTGAAAATTAACTTGCAGATGGATTTTGAAATTGCAGAATTTCTTTGTAAAAGAAGTAATGATTTTATTATATCTCAATCTCAAATTCTGTGATATACAATGTATTGTATTTATACAGATAATAATGGGTTGAATTCATCTTGGCCCAAAGTGAAAAGAAAAGGAAAATAGAGTATACGGTGCGGTTTAGTATATACAAACTACTGCACCCGTATCTCAAAAGATAAGTTTACTTCAGGGTTACAGCCGCATCTCATATTCTTTCACTACAAATGAAACAACTTCAGGCAAATGCACTATACACAATACATATCTCAAGCCAGCAAATTCAAAATGTGCTTCAGTTAAACTGTATTAACTGGTAACTAATAACTTGTCAATTAAAAACAAAAGCACAGAGAGAAAGATGGTATAAGTTAATGCAAAGTACCAAAATAGCATAAACAAGAAGATTTTTAACCTATGGGTAGTTAGATAATTAGCAAACCGAATTCAAAAGGCAACAATAATTAAAACTAAGAAACCAAATACGTAGACATTAAATAGTCTGCATATAAGCGTATGTCCATTGAAAGATGGTAAAAAAATGAGTAGTAATAAGACAGAGTCGTAATAACGGTGCATATTTGTTAATAAGTGAGAAAAACAAATTATAAAGCGATAGATTTAAATACCAACAGAAGAAAATACAACGTAGTAGGTAGAATTAAGAATGAGAAACGTACAAAAGTACAACTGGACATAAAGTTTATAAGCTGGAAACAAACAGAAAGATGTAGTAAAGGGAGTAGTGATCTTTCTTGTAGCAGTGTACTTTGAATTAGGAGGACAGATGGTGACTTGATCAGATCTTCAATCTTCCTCCTTCTATCTCTTTGCTTGCTTTGTACCACTGTATTCAACCTTTTCCACAACCTCTTGGTAAACCTGGAACCAATTTATAAAGAAGGCGGTTTAAGTTATTTTTTATGTACTATTACAAATGTATATGTACTTCAGTGTCTATAATTGTTTGTTTTATTCTGTATATAAATGTTGGATTTAAACATGCAGTTTGTGCAACGTTATGCTAGAACAGAGTTGAACAAAGATTAATTAAGAAGTGGTGGTGCTAAAAAAGAAGGGTCAGTTGATGTAGTACAAAGAAATTTTATAGTGGTCGCACAGAACAGTACATGGATTTTATTACTTACATGATAGTTATTTCATGTCGTGGTCCCTTCCTACCTGCATTCTGTAGTTGTCCTGTTGTTGGTTGGTTTCCTTTTCGTACTTCTTATCTTCATCCTGGGTCTGCAGAAATGTTAAATAGAAGAAATAACTGTTGAACGTGTATGATATGTCATTGTACTGTGGTTTAGAATACTGGATCGATGATGTTTTCCCCTTCTGTGTTGCATCGATGCCGATTGTTGAAGTTGTTACAACAGAAGCTTCGTCGAGCGTAATAGTTTCATCAGTTTGTGTTGCGGACTATGACAGTGTAATTGATTTATGGGGAACAGGCATAGCAATAAATTGTATTAAAGTTTATGGGTTTCAAGTACATAATATTGGCTACAAATGCAGAAGTTACCTCAGATTTTACACCGCAATTAGATTTTGTGATAATACTTTGAAAGGAATTGAAAAGAAAAATGAAGAATTTTATTTCAGAGTAATTATCTGATTACATGCCTGTATCAGGCTTTATATAAGATAGAATACGTAAATGGGCTTGGGCCTTGTTTGCTTTGAGAACCCGCATCCTATCCTTTGGTTTAGCTTTGAGATAACTCAAGTCAGTGGAGCCGCGTACTCTTTATTTCCCCCCTTAAACCAATATTAGGTTTAGGGTTTCTTTATGTCTTCCATGGCGGCAACGAGAAGCGATCTTATGTTCCCTCGATTCTCCACAATCATCAGCCCTTTACAGCGAATTTCTAGAGTTTGCTGCGAGTTCTCCTTTCATTTGAGAATTCTCAGCAACTTTGATCATCCTTTCAGTGTTTGATACATGCCCTTCTCCTCCAGATTTGGTCTTAGTATCGTCTTTGAGTGGCTTGCTTGCTGTAGCTATGGCTCTGTGAGATGATTCGGCATGAGTTCCTCTCTCTTTGCTGGAGACCAATTTTCCGAGATCTGCCTTGCTCTCTACTTTCAGCTCGGCTCGAAACCTCAGGTAATTTCTTGCTGACAGCGCCTTGGTAAGTGTGTCTGCACGCTGATAAGCTGAAGGTATGTGATTGATTTGTAGATTTCCTCTTTGAACTTGTTCACGAACAAAATATAGATCGATTTCGATACGTTTTGTTCGTGCGTGCAAGACTGGGTTTGATGTCATGTACACAGTGCTTTGATTATCACACTATAATATTGGTTTGGCTGTTGTGTTGATTTGTAGTTCCTTTAGTAGTGATTATAGCCAAATTATCTCTGCAGTAGCACTTGCAACACTTCTGTACTCTGCCTCTGTGCTTGATCGTGATACAGTGGTCTGTTTCTTTGAACACCACGACATTGGGTTGTCTCCAATATATATGTAGTATCCTGTTATAGACTTTCTATCATCAGTGTCTGTAGCCCAGTTTGCGTCTGCATATGCTGTGATGTTTAGGTTATTGCATGCTCTTAACTTTAATCCAAAATCTGCAGTTCCTTTAAGATATCTAAGAATCCTTTTTACTGCCTTCCAGTGTTCATCATGTGATTCCTACATAAATTGAAAAACTTTGTTAACACTGTATGATATACTTGGCCTAGTAATAGTAGTGTATAATAGTGCTCCTACAATACTTCTGTATTGTTTAGTATTTAATTAGGATTCTCCCCTGTTTTTGGATAGTTGTTGATTGCTGACCATAGGAGTGGGTTGAGATTTTGCCTCATGCATCTTTGATTTGATAAGTATCTCTCTAATATAGTTTGTTTGACTTAGCAGTATCTCTGTATCTATTTTTCTGTTAACTTCAATGCCCAGAAAGTAATTGAGCTTGCCAAGGTCTTTGATGGAAAATTGCTTGTTAAGATATTGTATGATGCTTGTAATTTCTGCTGTGTCATCACCTGTTGTAATCATGTCATCAACGTATATTAGAATTGAAATAATATGATTATTATGATTTTTGACAAATAGAGAGTTATCAGATTTGGTAGATTGATAGCCTAGAGAAGTTAGTGTGCCTTTCAATCTATCAAACCATACTCTCGGTGCTTGTTTCAAGCCATATATGGCCTTGTTTAACTTGCAGACTTGATGATTATTCTGTTTATATCCCTGTGGCTGCTCCATGTAAATTTCTTCTTATAGAATGTCATTTAAGAATGCATTGTTAACATCTAGTTGTCTTATGTCCCAATTTTTGCTTAAGGCAATTGTGAGCACAACTCTGATGGTTGTTGGCTTTACCACTGGTGAGAATGTCTCACTGAAATCGAATCCATACTGTTGAGTATATCCCTTGGCAACTAGCCTTGCCTTGTATTTGTACGCTGTTCCATCAGGTTTCTTCTTTAGTTTATAGGTCCATTTACATCCTATTATATTTTTGTTTGCTAGAGGATGCACAAGACTCCATGTTTTATTCTTCATTAATGCTTGATATTCTTCATTCATTGCTATCTTCCAGTTTTCATCTCTGTATGCTTGTTCAAATGACTCTGGTTCTTCAACATTCATTGTTGCTGCATAGATTTTTGGTTTGAATATTCCTCTTTTGGATCTTGTAATCATGTGATGACCTGGTCTGATTGGTAATTCAGTGTCTGTTGATGTTGAATTATCAATTTCACCAGTGTTGTCCTGAGATTGTTCTTGAAATCTGTTAGTACTGGTTCCTTGACTTTGATTGTTTGATGTAGTGGGTGATTGTGCAGGTATATCAGGCAGTTCTTCTGTTCCATGACCTGGTTCTGGTAACACAGTGTGTTGTGGATCAGAAACACCTGCTTCCTGGAGATTCTATGTCTCAGAATACACAGGTATATTTGAGATAGATGTTCCAGGATTATATATTTTCTGAGTAGTCTTTATATTTGTTGAAGCGAAAGGAAATGTCCTTTCATTGAATACTACATGTCTGCTAATAAATATCTTTCCTGAACTGTCCAAGCATTTGTAACCCTTTTGCTTGGTTGCATAACCCAGAAATGTACAGGGATGAGATCTGAAATCCAATTTATATCTATTATATGGTCTTAGATAGGGAAAACATAGACACCCAAAAGTTTTTAGGCTATCATAATTGGGTTTAACTCCCATAAGTTTCTCAACTTGGCTTACTCCATTTAGTACTTTAGTTGGAAGTCTGTTGATCAAATATACTGAAGTACTAAATGAGTCAGGCCAGAACTTTAGGGATAGAGATGCCTGAGCAAGTAAGGTTATCCCTGTTTCTACTATGTGTCTGTGTTTTCTCTCAACTAGATCATTTTGTTCAGAGGTGTATGGACATGTGATTCTATGTATTATACCTCTGTTTAAGAAGAATTTGTCAAGTGACTTGTATTCACTACCACCATCACTCTGAACTACTTCAATTTTATGACTAGTTTTTCTCTCAGCTTGGTTAATAAAATGTATGACAGCATTGTAAGTTTCTCCCTTAGTTTTTAGAAAGTATATCCATGTGTATCTAGTAAAGGCATCAACAAAAGAAATATAATATTTATAGCTATAGTCAGAACTAATGGGTGCAGGACCCCAAAGATCAGCTGTAACTAATTCTAGTGGCATTTTGTATTCAGTAGCAGAGTTAGCAAAGGGTAATTTATGACTTTTGCCCATTTGACAGTAAGTACAGACATATGGTAAGATAGGATCACTAAAAGAAACTTTAATTTCTTTCAAAACCTGTTTTACAATATTTGCATTAGGATGTCCCAACTTATAATGCCACTGATCAAATACACTTTTATTGTTTTCAACAGATGATACTTCACAATTATTGCTACACTTTGCTTTCTCAATAGTGTTTCTGCAGTTAGTTGCAGTGAACCTGTACAACCCATTCACTGCATCACCCTGCAAGAGTTTTTCACCTGTTAGTATGTCTTTGACTAAACAGTATTTAGGGTAAAATTCAAAGTACACATTATTATCATGTGCAAATTGAGAAACACTCATAAGATTTTTCTTAATTCTTGGTACTCTTAGTAAATTGTTAAGATATAATTGCCTTTCACCTTTGATGTAGGCATTACCAATATGAGTGATCCCAATAGGTTTACCATCCCCCATAAATATTAACTGTTTACCTCTGTATTCTTTGTTGCCAAGATTTAAGCTGTCAAGATTATTTGTCAAATGGTTGGTTGCACCTGAGTCTGGGTACCATGCTTCATCTTGTATGTGTTCTGATCTTGCTGTTGATTCATGTTGCCACTACATTGTTTATTAGATTCTTGCTGAGCTTGTGCTATGTTTGCAGTGTAGTTGCCATTTCTTTGATTGTTTGAGTTTTGTCCTGGTACAAAGTTGGCATTGAATCTAAAATAACACTTTAGTGTAGTGTGGCCAATTTTCTCACAAATCTGACACTTTGGTTTGTTGTTGTTGTTGCTCCATCTCCCCCTGCCTCTTCCTCTCACAGCAGTGTTTCCCCTTTGATATTGCTGATTATTATGATTTTGATTCCTGTTTTTATTGTTGCCTGAGGCAAAGTTGATAGACATTTCACTGTCTATTGGTTTCTTGAAATCTAATCTTCCTTCATGTGCAAGAAGGATAGAGCTGACATACTCAAGAGATGGTAGGGTTTCTTGAGAGGATATTATAGCTACCACTGATTCATACTCATCACTTAAACCAGTTAAGATAGTTAAAACTTGCTCTGTATTTGACACTTTGTGTCCTGCAGCTTCAAGCATATCACATATGTTCTTGACCTTTGCCAGATAGTCTCTCATTGTTTGACTCTCTTTTCTGACATTTTGCAATTGTCTTTTGTAATGAATTACCCTTGCTGCAGATTGAGTGTTGAAAATTCTTTCTACTGCTAACCAGATTAGCAGTTCTGCAGCCAATTACTTGAGGCAGTAATTTAACATTTATTGATGAAAGTAACCAAGAACTTATAAGACTATCTTGCCTTTGATACTTTATGTGTTCTCCATTACTTACAATTTTGTTTTCTGAATCAGTGATAAATTTGGGAGGAACAGCAGTGGTACCAAGAATGAATCCTTCCAAACCATATCCTCTTGCTGCAGTTTCGACTTGAACCTTCCAAAGGAGATAGTTATCTTCTTCAAGTTGAGCAGTAATGAGTTGTATCTGGGGACTGATTGTGGCTTTCAAGAGATTTTCTACTGCAACAGTGGATTGTTGTGGTGGATTGGATGTATTATCAGAAGTTTCTGAGTTGTCATCAGCCATGATGAAGTTTCTTGAATTGGGAAATGCTCAAGAAATCTGAGATCAGATAAAGTGATCAAGATCTTGCTTCTGCAGAATCCAGGTATGTTGCAACCGGGTTTAGATGATGATGCTTAATCTGATAGACCAGTGGTTTGGCACTTGCCTTCTTTCTGTTTTGATGAGTTTCTTGAATTCTTGAGTGATTTTTGATTTCTTCTTCAAGTTAAGACTTGATCAATGAGAAAGACTCAGTGCAGCCAGAGTTTTTTAGGCGAGGCACTAGTCTTTGGATACAAGTCTTACGCTACCTAAATGATGATGATGTTTCTGATGGGTAACTAATCTCCAAATGATGAGATTTCTCTGATGGAGATTAGTATCTTCTTCTTCTTTTTCAAGAATTTTGATGCAGTTTTGCCTTGTAAACTGGCTCTGATACCAAGTTAGATTTTGTGATAATACTTTGAAAGGAATTGAAAAGAAAAATGAAGAATTTTATTTCAGAGTAATTATCTGATTACATGCCTGTATTAGGCTTTATATAAGATAGAATACAAAAATGGGCTTGGGCCTTGTTTGCTTTGAGAACCCGCATCTTATCCTTCGGTTTAGCTTTGAGATAACTCAAGTCAGTGGAGCCGCATACTCTTTATTACTGCAATAGCCTTTTTCTTTAGTCTTTTTGACAATATGTGCATGGAATTTGTTATTAAAATATTGGTTCAATTGAATAACCAATAAATGGTTAGACCAATTTTAACGAGAAAACCGTGAATGGTACTGGTTAAGCAAGTACAAATTGCGGTGGCCATTGAAAAATTTATTATTCGACATAGATCGATAATGTTTAAAACAGGAATGTAGTTTTCATTGGACATTAGTGTTGAGTACAGTTGTTATGGGAGATGCCCAAAATTGAATTATATGATGGATCTTCAAAACAATGATTAACCCAAAAGCGTAAGATTTAACTAAGTATAAGGATATTATTACATCAATTACATGCCAACGTAAAACCAAAAATGATGCAGATAAACATAAATGGAGCTTATATAAATGATGTAGATAAACATAAATGGAGCTGATATTAGTAGCTATCAAGCGATGGTTGAAAGGCATTTTCGCATGTTGATAGTGGCTGTAGGCTCGTTGATTGCATGGAAACTGAAATGCATGTATGATGGAAATAGAAATACATGCATGAAAGACTAAAGTAACGAAGTAATCTGAAATTTTTGAATACATGGAGGCGAGTGAATCATACATTGCTGATCGGTGTAACTGAGGGTGCCATTCTTTGGCATCTGAGTCCAACTGAGGACTGATGCCAACTAAGGATGCATTGATAGGCGAGAAAAGGAGGTATGCTAAAACCAAATGATGACTAGATGTAATTAAAATATTTGAGGACCAAAGGAATCTGAGTTAACAGTGCCTGAGACATTCGCCGCTAAGGACAAAATCAAAAGGTGGAGTGATTGATCATTGAAGACGGCAATGTCGAATGTAGAGCTATAGCGCTGAGAATGGAATGTTGGAGCTAATGCATTTGACTGAAACACTGGTCCAAGCTAAGTAGATATCCTGTTATGATGCAGAAATGAGTGCTTGTGTGGAATTTGTGAGTAAAGTAATGCAAAGAGATGAATTAGCAATGCAGATAGTTCAAAGAACTGAAGCAGACTGATACGATGCACACATTGAAGCACATTCAGTTTGTAGAATCAGGCTTACCTATGTTAGTGAAGCGGCTGAAAGAGGCAAAAAATGAGAAGAGTACATTGAGGACTGACAAAAAAATGTATAATAACGGCTCCAGACTATGATAGACTGCAGCGAAAAAGTTGAATATAAAGGTAGTTGATATAGCAATGCTCTGAACTGCAAATAGTGAACTGAGGTTACAAAACATGCATGCTTCAAATGACTTTAGTTGCAGACTAAGAAGTGGAGATATCGACAATATGTAGACTTGAATAGTTCGGTGCTGAGTATAGCTAGTTTAACTATAGGCTTGTTATATGAAAAACCAAAACATGGATTCTTTAACCAATAAAATTGAAATAGAAAATTGAAAAATAATAGTTTTGAACATGTAACCTCCTCATTAAAAATAGAATTTGAGTATACATATACAATATAGGAACACTTACAACCGTTGATGGTAGAATATATGGAACAACATGACATCATCGAACTACATAGGTTGACGGTTTGCAAGTATTTTTAAAATCTCATTATTTGGTTGTTATCTATGAAAAAATAAAATGCAGTAGCATCAGTATGCAAAACTGAAATAAGATATCAGTGTAATTGATTATGCAGAGTGGTTAATAGGTCATGTACCTATCAAATTCTTAAAATTTTATTTGTAAACAATATTTTGTGTATATGTTGTACACCCTTCCTCTCCTGAACCCACAAGTATTTTCAAACCTGAGTGCGACGTTGTTCTTGAGACAATGACATAAAGCTGACCATGTGTAAAGACTGGTCTATATTGGGAAATTCCAACATGATCCAACGTTTGACCTTGACTTTTGTTTATTGTCATGGCAATGCAAACATGAATTGGAAATTATCTTCGGCTTAAACAAATGGCCGTTTCATTTCATTGGACCTAAGCACTATTCTAGGAATTAGTACTTTTCGACCAATATTATTCCTAGTTACAACTGATGCTTTTATTACTCTCGAAGTTAGTTGTGTGACAATCAATCTAGTACCATTACATAATCCAATGCTTTGGTTAAGATTCTATGGTGATTATTGCCCATTTATTACAAAAATTATGGACCACGACCATTATTGATGGAGTTGTCAATATGCCCCCCATTGAGGTAAAAGCAAAAATGGAGTTATATGCACGAATGTTTTCTCTAAACTGTCTACTTTTAACTCCACCATTATAGTCGAAAAGGTGTAGCGAATATTCAGGAGATTTTTAGATACTTGAAGCTATCCCTTTCCCTTTTGACAACATACGGAAAAATTGGATTTGTGGATGTGCTTTTTTATTTTTCGTTTTTGTCAAACCAAACCACAGCCCACAATTACTACATTCACACCGTGGATGCCTAAAGTTCCATGGGATCAACATCTTCCATGACAAGAAACTCTGATGTTAATTCTGTAAGCACATATGGGTTATTGTCTACAAATAAGATGGAACAACAAAACTCACTTTGAAGTAAACAATGTCTGGTGGTACATAAATTGTTATAAGACTGAACATTTGCCAACATATGTGGAAAACGAATTGCGGAATAGTTAAATTGTAGAAATGTTGGAAGTGGATATTACTTTGAATTTGAAGAAAAAAAATTGTTGACCATTTGCACCTTGTCCATTACCTTATTTTAATCCCATCTAAAAAGAATTATATCGCACAAAATTTTAACTACAGACAGAGATACAAACACCAAACATACTTACGTCGAATCCAACTCTTTATTTATTGATGTTTGATATACTGATGTTTGTACTGTCGGTTCAGCCAGAAAATTAAATGCATATACAACTAAAAACTCTAGTTGAAACATTAGTTTGAAAAATAAAAAAACAATGTTGATATTAAAATTTGATAAAAATTACCTCCTCTTTGCTGTTCACGAAATAGGCAGAACATAGTGGCAGCTTCTTCTAAATGTTTTTGGCAAAGATAGTTCTTAAAGTTCTATGTAGAAATATATTGGCCGACTTCGCAGCAATACAGACAGTTAGGCCATCTATATACTGACTACCTTTTTAATCATTAACCTGCTAGCAAAGCCGTCTCTTAGCCCGTGCATGCCTCCAAATCTGGCATTCATTGAGTTGATAAAAAAGTGAGTTTTTAAGTCAGACTGCTGATGTGTGTGTGTGTGTAAACACACCCACCCACATGCGCATATAGATATATGTATGTATGTATATGATTGTATGTGCCTATACAAAGGCACACAGTTATGCGCATGTATACATGATTTGATTAGAAGAACATCATCATAGTATTCAGCAAGTAAATTACATGGTCATTCCAACATTTCGTACACACAATTTGCTATAGAGAAAAATATACATGGACGGAACACTATGGTAGTAAAAGTAAATGGACAAATTAATATATCATATTTAGGGGCATGCAGGAGATAGGTTGACAGATAACATCAGTTTTACAATGAACAATTAATTTATAAAATAGGTGAACCGTTCATAGATTAAAGAAAAATTAAATTTCTCAATTACATCCATCGACTGGTTCAAAACTTGTATATTTGCACTCAACTTTTGGAACATGGTTGGGTTTAAGAGGGGGAAAAGGAACATTAATGTTTTTTGCTTGATACATAACAGAAAAGGTTAACTGATACCTATAAAATAGCTATATGTATACAGTTAACTATCGCATTCTTATGACAGTCAAATTTAAAAAAAGGGTCCAAACATAAATAACCTATTAGAGTATAAATTATGGACTAAATAGTAAAACAATTTAATGTTTCACAAAGTATGCATTGACGAACAACATACTGAACAACACTTACTTCACGGTTACATACCACTTACTGCAGTGTACAACCCAATAAATGTTAGCTGTAATGCAATTGAAAGGAAAATGAAGTTTGAGCAGGTCGGTATATGAATCTACTACAATCCACAATTAATCAAAATGTAAGAACATTTATTTTTATTTTTATTTTATATGCAGACCTTCAATCAACAATTGACTTTGAACCCATGTTCATGGATTTCGACTCGTGAGCAAAAGGTATCATCTTTCCACATAATTAGCACTGTCATTACAAGTTAGTTCTTCTACTGACATTTAATTAGCACAATTCCAGGATTGTACACCATCAATTTTTTGTCAAATTCATTTCATCATGTTGTATTAAACTTCATTGATTTGTTTAGTTTACATATTTTTGTAATGCTTTCGTTTCTGACAACATGATTTTCCTGTACTGTACTAAATGCTAGCACTAAACTATGTTAAATTTGAGTATATCACTCTATTGATATATAAAATAATATGCCAAGTTTTGATAATATGCGTTAACCCAAACTAACCGTACGTTAAAATGACTAACGACTACTATCTTCAAATGTTGAAATAACATTTCATCATGTTGTATTAAACTTCATTAATGTTGTGCGAAAATTTCAATTAATTTGCACTAACTCCAAAACCACAGCAAAATACTAAAGCGCAGAAACGATCAAAAGAAGGATCTATCTTGTTGATTAATTATCAACCACCAATTCAATGAAAAATAATCACCAAACTAAGAGAAACAGAAAAGTAGAGAACACAGAGATTTAACTTGGTTCGACTAGGTTGCCTACGTCCACGGATCCAACAACTATTCTTAATTTTACCGAAGAAAGAGAGTAAAAAATAAAGATTACAAAATTATAGGTAGTAGTAGAGAGACTAACCTATAATTAGAAACTGAATAATCAATTTATCCAAAGACTTGTTTGCGCTCAAAACCCCTAATTGGATTTGACTACAGAAGTCAGGGTTTACTGAAGAAGAGATAATGGTGATGCTTTCTCACACTCATATGAAGATGAACTTCCTTCATTTAAATAGGCTTGAGAATGAAGGGTTGCTTGGATTTTAAGAAAATCAATTTCTTGATCACCCAAATATCTTTCCAAATTTCATGATTTGATTTTAGTACAAATAGTTGGTGTAATCTTGGTTTCCATATCTTTCCTTTGATTGATTGATTCTCCATGCCTAATCATTTATTTCTTCATATAACAAATGCATTAAATAATTAATTGATTGGCTAATTAATTAGTTTTCTTCCAAACATTCTCTCATATCTTTCCATATGCAAGCCAAATTAATTCATTGATTGAATCAATTAATTATTTTCTTGTCTTCTTTGGAAAATATTTGAATCACATAAATTCAACAATTAATTTGTTTAGTTTACATATTTTTGTAATGCTTTCGTTTCTAACAGCATGATTTTCATGTACTGTACTAAATTCTAGCACTAAACTATGTTAAATTTGAGTATATCACTCTATTGATATATAAAATAATATGCTCAAGTTTTGATAATATGTGTTAACCCAAGCTAACCGTATTAAAATGACTAACAAGGGACGACTTCTATCTTCAAATGTTGAAATAACAAAATTTTCAAAAGTCGAGAATAATTAACCTCAATTTCATTTTGAACCCCTGAATATTTTCAATCTGCTTGATAAATTATGATGGCTATTTGGTCAAAAGGATGTTGATCGCAACACAGATCGCAGTGGACGGTCGAAATTTAAATCGATCTGCTATTGAAGATTTGGGTTAGGGATCTGATGTTGATGATTTGGGTTAGGATTTGCGTTGGGAAGAGAGGATGCGAAAAGTTTGATTATTGTGTGAAGTTGGTGGAAACTGTTTGGAGAGTGGATTTAGTTAATTTTTTTTTTAATATTAAACCACAACTGTAAATGAAGGGTACTGCGGAAGGGAGAGAGGAAAATTTCAAAAGTGAATCATTCTGTGAGTCCACGTAAGCGTTTTGGAAATTGTGCTTTTATGTTTAAGTAATAGATTCCTGAAGAGTAGGAACCAAACACCTTCATTCATTTTATATCAAATAACAAAAGAAGAATAAACTTGCAAGCATTAAAGACTTATTGAATCGTCAAATGAGGAGGTGATTTATGCATTTCAAACGTACGTTATAACGTGCAATGTGTCTTAATTATTCATATCACAAGAACCGTATAAGCACAAAGTAACATAACATCGCTAAAATAACAAGCTTAACTAATGGCGGCACTAAAAATATGGTTAATAAATACCACTATACAGCACCAAGCATGGTTTTGGATATCAGAAAGTCTGATTGCTTTAATCGTAACATAAATAAAAAGTAGTACTGTAGTAGCACCAAGAAGGATGAAGTAGCAATGTTTTTCAAGTTCAATAAGAATGAGTAGCTATAACTTAAGAAGGAAGCATTTAACATTAAGAATCAAAAGAAGAGAAGAAATGGAGTTGCAGCAATACACAAATCAATATTTCTGCTAACAAATTGCCAAAGCAAAGTGTACTAGATTGCACAGTAAATTACATAACAAGCATTATACTATGCTGTAAATTATAACATAAACAAGCAATGTTCAGAAACCGATACCCAGTTTTCATTATGCGTAGCAAAGGTGATAAATTATGTTTTCACCTACGTGCTTCCTAGCAAACTTTTTCTTCATCCTGTCAACATAATTAGTGTCTAATTACCGCCATAGCCAACTCAAGGTAAGCTCCATCCATAACTCTAATCTGCTCCAAGGTACTTATCCAATACATTTTATGAATTCAGGTCCAAAATGATATTACACAACACAGGAATATAATAAATCTAGATCTATGTTTAGGTCAAAATATTACATGTGCGGAATATATATAAACTTAAAAAAGCTCAGGTCAGTTATTGGACTCTTCAATTTTTCTTTGTACGCTTGTTCTTTATGCCAAACGAATATATGATAGAAGTACCATTTTTATTTTAAAACTAACATTCCTGAAGAATTGGTAAAACTCAGCTTGAATTCTTATTAATCACCAGCATCCTTATTTATAATACATACCCAAGACTCTATCTTATGGTAACTCTAGAATTGCGGAAACAACAGGAAATCTTCTTAAGATATATCCCTTATTACATACCACTCATAACATCTAATCATATATTGCAGAAACAACAGGAAATCTTTTGAAGATATATCCCTTATTACATACCACTCATAACATCTAATCATATATTCTAAATATAGCATAATATCCTAATCATATATCATAATATCTAATCATATATTCTAAATATATCTCAATACCCCCCTCAATTTGGAGCATAAGATTCAAAAATGCCCAACTTGGAGAGAAGAAAATCAAATTGAGCCTTGCCGAGAGCCTTTGTAAATATGTCCGCCAACTGTGACGATGTCAAGACATGAGTAGGAGATATCAAACCTTCATTGATCGCATCATGAACAAAGTGACAATCAACCTCGATGTATTTCGTCCACTCATGAAAAACAGGATTCTTTGCTATATGTAACGCCGATTCACTATCACAAAATAATTTAATAGCTTTAGGATGATGCACACCCAAACTCAACAACAACCCTTTTAGCCACTTCAATTCGTAGGTAATTGCAGCCATAGACCTATATTCGGCTTCCGCGGAAGACCAAGATACCGTATGTTGTTTCTTTGTCTTCCAAGAAATAGGAGATTGACCAAGGAACACAAGCCAATCTGTCAACGAGCGACGAGTAAGAGGACAAGCCGCCCAATCCGAATTACACCATCCTTCTAAGGTCAACTCACTGTCAGCACGGAGGCAAATACCCTGACCCGGAGTCCCTTTCAAATAACGCACAACCCAGAGAGTCGCTTCCCAATATTCAATTCGAGGTGCTTGCATAAATTGAGACAAAATATGAACTGAATAAGCCAGGTCCGGTCGAGTAACCGCAAGATAAATAAAATGACCCACAAGTCGTCGGTATGATTCAGGATCTGCTAGAAACTCTCCAGTTGCAAGACCTAGCTTATGATTTTGTTCTATAGGAAACCCAATCGGTTTTGCCTTTAATAAGCCAGCTTCAGAAATAATATCCAAAGTATATTTGCGCTGACATAAAAAAAGCTTGATGAACTATGAGCGACCTCAATCCCCAAAAAATATTTGAGATTTCCAAGATCTTTCATTTTAAAACAATCACTAAGATAAGCTTTGAGTATGGTAAGCGCAGCGGAATCATTCCCAGAAATAACAAGATCATCAACATAAACTAAGACATTAATCTGAACACCGCCTTTAGTAAATGTAAAAAGAGAATAATCTGAATAAGACTGAAGAAAGCCATACCCTTTCAAAGCCGACACCAATTTTGCAAACCAACATCTTGGAGCTTGCTTTAAGCCATACAATGACTTACGTAACCGACACACCAAAGTTGGATCCGAACTCTCAAACCCGGGAGGTAATTTCATGTACACCTGCTCATCAAGATCACCATGTAGGAACGCATTATGAACATCCATTTGATGTAGTTCCCAATTCTTGGATGCCGCTACGGCTAGAAAAACACGAACTGTAGTCATCTTGGAAATAGGAGCAAAAGTTTCGTTGTAGTCAATATATTCTTGTTGGTGATTACCCAACACTACTAATCTGGATTTGAGACACTCAACGTCTCCATTTGACAAATATTTGGTCTTGTACACCCATTGACTACCAAGAGCACATTTCCCCGGAGGAAGATTCTCCAAGGTCCATGTGTCGTTGTCTTCTAGAGCCTATATCTCATCCTTCATGTAACGGCACCACTCATCGGATTTCATGGCTTCTTTAAATGATTTAGGGTCCTTACCCTTAATTATAGCTGCAAGAAATCTCCGATAATTTACAGAAAAATTGTCATAATTTATGTAATGTGCTAGAGGATAAGGAGTACCTAAGGAATGATTGGAATGAGGAGAATCAGAAGATGGACCATTAGCAAAAACCGTATGTGTCACAAAATATCGATATAGAACATTTGGGAACTTTTCCCGAAAACCACGACCCATTTCCCGTGGACTAGTAGACTGATCCAAAGCAGAACCATGCGCAGACCTAGCAGACCCATCTAAAGACTGATCATCAATATGCATAGTGGGTCGTTGTTCCAGCCCAGCGGTCGCTGGTTCTGGAACAATGGCCTGTGTGTCAATTTGAACTTCGTCCATGTGATTATACCCATTATCATTAATCAAAAGATCAACATCCTCATCTTCATAAATTATTTCAGCAAAATCTTGATGAATATCATGGTCATTATTCTCACTAGATATTATACTGACATCTTCCGTACACCCAAACGAGAACACCTCCTCTACAAATTTCACATCTCTAGACATGAAAAATTCCTTTGTATCAAGATCAAATAATTTCCACCCCTTCTTACCGAATGGGTAACCCATAAAAATACACTTTCGACTCCGACTTGCAAATTTATCTCCCTTAGTCTATTGATTATGAGCAAAGCACAAGCATCCAAAGGTTCGAATAGCACCAAAAGAGGGTGGTTTACCGAAAAGTATCTCGAAAGGTGTTTTATTTTGTAACATGGAAGAGGGTGTACGATTAATTAAATGAGCGGCAGCAAGAACACATTCACCCCAAAAATAAATAGGCAAGTTTGCTTGAAAGCGTAATGCCCTACCCACATTCAAAATATGTTTATGTTTCCTTTCAACTCTCCCATTTTGTTGTGGAGTACCCATACACGAAGTTTGAAACAAAATTCCAGTTGCATTAAAATAATCAATCAAACAATTAAACTCAGTTCCATTATCACTTTGAACGACCTTAATTGTTTGAGAAAACTGCCTATCGACCATAGCAACAAAGGACATAAACATTTGAAACACCTCTAATTTGTCAACCAACAAATAAATCCAAACTGCTCTCGAAAATCATCAACTATTGTCAAAAAATAACGGGCCCCACACGACGAAACGTGTCGATATGGACCCCACAAATCACAATGTATTTTCTCAAAAATTCTAGTAGCTTTATTGTCACTTAAAGGAAACTTGTCTCTAGAATGTTTAGCACGCATACATACTTCACACCCTTTATTTAAACCATCTTTATTATTTTTGACGTGAGGAATTAACTTAACTACTTTTTCGGAAGGATGCCCGAGCCGATGATGCCACAACTCCAAATTTGATGTTGCTTCAACTGTTGACACAAATTCCGGTTTGCTAAAGTAGTATAGTCCATCTCTCCTAACTCCCATTCCAATCAGATCCTTCATTTGGTCCTATATAGCACAAATATGAGAATCAAATTGGACAATAGTTCGTAAATCATCATTAAGTTGGGAAACAGAAATTAAATTGCAACTCAATTTTGGAACATAAAGTACTCCGGTGAGAGTAATTTTGTCCGACACACATACAGATCCCACCAAAGTAGCAATCACCTTTTCACCATTTGGCAAACCAACAGAACACTCAAGGTTTTGTGTGTCGAATAACCACGAACGTTGCCCTGTAACATGATGGGTTGCTCCAGTATCGATAATCCATGAAGCATCATCAAACTTACCACTCAATCGATTTTTGGGATTTTTACTATTACCAATCACCCCGAAATAGCTTTCCACTGCTCACTTGTGAACAATTGATCTTCACCATCAGCCATGACAAATTATTCTTGAAGAAAAAAATCATTCATTGGCTCTGATACCATGAAGAATTGGTAAAACTCGGCTTGAATACTTATTAATCACCAGCATCCTTGTTTATAATACATACCCAAGACTCTATCTTATGGTAACTCTAGAATTGCGGAAACAGTATAAAATCTTCCGAAGATATATCCCTTATTACATACCACTCATAACATCTAATCATATATTCTACATATAGCATAATATCCTAATCATATATCATAATATCTAATCATATATTCTAAATATATCTCAATTGAACTAAATAAAATAAACTACAGTCCTTTCATCATAATGTGTTTCCGTTTGAAATATATGTTTAAGGTATTAATGAAGAAATCAGTTGGCTTTCGTGGTTTCCATGGCATATAAAATCAATTGAACAAGAGGATTCCACCTTGAAATCATGATAATGGGGTTAAATATGAATGAATTCTGGGTGTTGGGTTTTATATGATATGATGAAACAAACACCTCTAGTTCTTTGATGCAGATAAATGCTGGTGATAATATGATATGGCACTTAAAAATGCAACTAATAGCGAGTTCCAAATTTACACTCCATGAAGGCATTTATCCTGTATATGTGATAAATTAGACCATAAAATTTGAAAATAAATAATCTAAATGATCTAATCATTAAAGAATGTATGAATTATAAATGTGGAAGCATACACAAATCAATAATAAAACATTTCATGACTTCACATGCAACTCCGAATCAAAAAGGCCCACTATCCTTACACATTTTACCAGCATGTAATCACTTGATTTAACCCAAGTTTTGACCTTGTCCCGTTCATCATTTTTATGCAATTGGCAGAATCTAATAATACACCAAATTATGTTGAAGGATTTTCAACTTTTATTAACAGCATTGAAGTTCAGAAAGAGACGTAATAAATCAACCAAACTAAAACTAGTGTATTATCAGTTTCCGTTAGTGTAAAAGAAGGCAATATGTCATCTACTTCGAATATTTATAAAAATCAAATAAATTATTTGAGTCATTCAATAAAATAATAGACATAGAAAATGAAAATGAAATAAAGTATTCAACATACCGATTTTCCTATTACCCATTCATCTTGCAAAGTGATCCATGGCAAATATCAGTCCTTCATAGAATAACTCAAGACCAAGGGATGGACGTTGACGCAGCAATGGATCTGTTACATGACTTGCACTCCACTCCCCCGTTCTGGAAGAGAACACCTAAAAATTTCGAGATATTTGAAAGTCACCCATAATTATTATGACCTTAAAATGAACCGAGACTAGAGGGTTGAAATCCAAAATAGCAAGCCCAACTGTATCCATGGAAATATTTGGAATTTGGACCCACTTCCTAATTGTAGGATTACATACATATAAGTGTGATGTTTGATCGGTAGGAAAAATTAGTTCATCCTTGTGTAACATCCCGAAAATTTTGAATATAAAATTTGTTAAATTATTTAAACTTTTGAATTGAAATTTGAGAATTCCAAAAGAAATAAAAAGATTGTTGATATTAATATTACACAGTTATATAGAATTAAATAAAAATAAATATTGATAGTTAAGTTTAAATAAATAATAATTATTATTATTATAGAAAAGAATATATTATAAGCAAGAAATTGTTTAAAGCAATAAAAATAAAATGTAAGAAAATATATGTTTGTAATAAAATTTACATAGTTATAAAATGTTAATGACTAAAACAAAATACTTTCAATTAGCAAATTAAACTAGGAAACAAAGTAACCAAACAAAATAAGACTTAGGCAAGAGCCTGCAAAGTAAAATAGGAAAGTAAGTATTTTAATAGAAAAATAAAATATAATGAGAAAATAGTACTTATAAAATCAAAATAGCACCTTGTTGTAAGTATACAAGATGGAAGCATCACAAAACATGCTTGCATTAAATGCAAACCTCCGCAAAGCATGAACACGGCATGTTGTAAATTACAAAGCAACATACTTTCATTAAATGCATTTACTCTCCAACAATGAATACAATCACATCAGCCAATTTAAAGCATGGGTTGAGAAAAAAAAGAGAAATATTGTATAAAGCAACTATACAAAATTGTCTTTCTTATATACATACACACATCCATATTCATTTCATCTCGTTTAAAACCAAGATAGGTAAACAGGAAATTAAAAAGAAAAGAAGACATCACTTTATATTCAAATTTGAAAACAAATTACTGAAGGGAGAGTCAACTGCAGATTTCAAAACAAAACAAAAGAAATCTCTGTTTTCAAATATTTCCAGGTGAGTAAACCTTTAAGCTAAAATTTAGTAACTAATATGTGTTGCTTATGAATTACTGTGTTGATGTTGATAAGCATGAATGTTTATATGTGAGTTCTGAGTGCTTGTCTGTAAATCTTGAAGCACCTCTGTTTCTTTAAAGCCAGAGTTCAATCAAGTCAAAAATCTCCAGATTTCACTTTCCAAATCTCTGATATATTTAATCTTCAACAAATAGGTTTGTTTAAAACTCATCTATGAGCTAAAATTTGCTTTCAGCTTGAACATGAAGGGTTTGCTTCTGTAGTCAAAACTTTACAGTACAAACAAATTTTTATGAAGAAATCAAGCGTTTTAAATTAGTGATTTGATTATGTAACTCGAATAAGCATACAAAGTTATGGTTTTTAAAATTAATATGATGATTTTTATTTAAATATTTCAAGAGCAATTCCCTTTTGAACACATTTTGTTCTTTTTCCTTTTGCCAATGATCGATTGAATGTAAATTGATGAAAATTGGTTTGAAGCAAACTTGAACACCAGTGATTACGAGAAAATTGTCGAATTATTTTTTCATTGCATAAATTTTGAATACGAGATTAAACTAGGGTTTAAGAACCCATTTTCTTTCGAGGTAAAAACGTCGGAGTTGCGCTGTCGAGAGGCGACCGGACTTCACGTCACCGGCGCCATTAGAAGCATCACATGTCGACGAAGCCGTGGACCAAATTTTGTGGCCTCTGACGATCGGAGGAGGCGGGACAAGGCGTTTGTTTGAGGGTTCTGTTCGTTCTAGTTTTGGGTTTGGGGACGAGATTTCGAAATCATGATTTGTTCGAGCTTTTGAGTGTTCAAGAGATTCGAGAGCATCATCGTGGACGTGTTGGCGACCAGAAGTTCAGCTGGAGGTGGCGATTCCAGTTGTGCACGTGCACGCGTCGACCTTCGTATCAGCGAGAGTGTGAGTTGGGGAAGACGTAGTTTTTCTCGAGTTCTCTCTCGCGTTTGTATGGTTGATTTAGCAGTGGGTTGAATGTAAATTTAGCTTAAGTATAATTGGTAGTTAATTAAAATGGAAAGAAAGGGAGAAGAAGAGTATAGCACGGGGGAGAAAGAAGATAGGCTCGAGGAATTTATTCTCTTAGCTTAACACCCTTCTCTGAGACGTATGAGCTCAGAGGTTATGTAGTGAAATTTATCAGCAATATATTCCCAATTTGGTAATGTGACATGCTGAGTGTTGCTGTGTGATGATCATTGTTTGATCATTTGTGATATGATCTTTTGTTTGATCATTTATCTTTGTGATCATTACTTTGATCATCTGTTGACCCAAAGCATGGCTTTGTGAAAAGCGTAGCTTTGTGGACGATACTTCGTCGAACCTCACACCCCGGAATGGTCAAAACAGGAAAGATGCAGCAAGGTTATTGGGGGTAGCGCCCCTTAGGGTATGTGCATTTCCTTCTGGATAGAAGTGGTATCATGGTATGGAGCCCAGATACTTAACTTATGTGGATATCGCAGATATATATTTATTACTTTGTGATTTGTTGCTGGGGCCCCGGTTAAAGGTTGGTTACAACCGGGAGATGACATACTCGTGTCAGTAGTTACCCAGTTAGGGGTAACCCGGCCTTGTGTTGGCAGAGATCCGGTTAGGTTCTCGGGTCGTCTTTCCAGAGGCGTACTCATGTGGCCCAGGAAGTTCCTTAGCCTGACCATTGTTGGAAATCCAATTCCCAATACGAAACCCTGTACGGTTTTAGTTGTAGAACCTGCCATTTACTTATGGTGGTCACCACTGTTTAGGTGGTAGCTATAGTAGGCATAGTTCGGAATGTCTATGCTGGCTAAGATTAATATTCTATTTTTGAAATACTTTCAACACTATGCACTAGTAATAATATCAAAGGAATTTCTCCGTACCAAGCATATTTGACTATCATAAGAAGAAATCTCCTCCAATTCTGCGTTTGCATTGTGTGTGTGTGGTGGGAGGTCTTATGGTTTATAAATCTAGTTTTACGTAAATGCAACTGTTTTTTTTTTGTTTACTCATACCAGTCCCATGACTGATCCGGAGTTTATTGTTTTCTTTCCTAAACTCTGGGTGCCCATTATTTCTACATGGGCAGCCTAGTAGCAGGTTTCCGTATTTTGGAGTTAGCTGTATTTTGGAGCTTTTATCTTGGAGATATTCTTAGGAGCTTTTTGGAGATCTCAGGTGTTTAGCTTTTGAGAGTCCATTATCACTTCTTTCATCTGAAGACTTTTGGATATATGATCACTGTTGTATTATCATGATGTTGTATTTGGAGTTGTAGTATATGTATTAAATACTCTGATGAAGTATGGATTTTATGTCGATGTTGTATCTGTGATGATATTTATGATATTGATTATGTTTCGCTGTTTTATATTCATCTAATTGTTGTTATAAGCTCCATCCAAACTGAAATTTGACGTTTGAATTTTGGCAGTCGAATACAAGTGAAGTATTTGATGTCTATTTTCGAATGATGAATTTTGGGTCGTGACAAATTGGTATCAGAGCTTCTGGTTGAGTAAGAACTTTAGCTACGGAGTATAACACATTAGATGCTCACTAAAGATAGGGTGAAGTATACCCTAGAATGAGTATAACCAAGATTGGAACTCTAAAATTTCTTAGTCTATTTCTTTGTACTGCTGATATTCCTTAAGATATTTCGTCCGTATATATAAACCAATTTTCTTACTAATTTCAGATAAGTAAGAATGAGCGGACGCAGAGGAAGAGCTAAAGGTCAAGGGAATGCCGCAGCACCTAATCAAGATCCTCCAGCAGTAGTAGCAGAAATAGATATCCAGCAGCAGCCAAATCTGGTTGATTTGTATAAAAATTTCGCAAAGCTTGGTAGCAAACCGTTCACTGGCAAAGAGTCAATTGTTGAGGCTCAAGCATGGGTAAGATCCTGTGAGAAAATCTTTAAAGGGCTTAAGCTGCAAGACGAGCAGAAGAGACTTATAGCTTCTTGGCAACTCCAAGAAGAAGCCTCAGCCTGGTGGGAAACAGTCATTATAGATGAAATAGAGGAAGAGTTTTCTTGGGATCGTTTTAAGGAGGTGTTTGAAAAGCGCTATATGCCGTCGGCAGGAATTTCCAGAATGTATCAAGAATTTTTGGATTTAAAGCAAGAAAGCTTGTCATTTGAGGAGTACTTAAACAAGTTTAACGAACTATCCCGTTTTGGTCCAGAGTTGTTAAACACACCTCTTAAGAAAAATGAAAGGTTTATCCATGGAATGAACCAGAAGTATCACGAAAGGATGATAGCATACGTCAAAGAATCTTTTTCTGATCTTATTGATATGGGATATAGGTATGCCACACTGGATATGCAGGAGATTCCAAGGGAAGGAGGAAATTCAAATAATCAAAATTGGAAGAAAAGGAAGTTTGGGGGCGAGAGGCCACAACAAAACAAAGATAAGAAGAGCAATCAAGGAAATTCGGCAAGCAACATAACTTGTTACAATTGCCAAGAGAAGGGCCATTATTCAAACAGCTGCACAAAACCAAAGAAGCAAGTTAAGAAGGAACAACCTGTGAAGAATGATCAAGCAAAGCCCAAGAAATGTTATGCTTGTCAGGGAGAGGGACATGAAATCAAAAACTGCCCAATGATGAAGCAAGCACATGTGGCAAATGTTTACGCGATAAAGAAAGACCCTTCAACTTCGAAAGCTGATAAAGGAAAAGGTGTTCTGGAAGGTAACCTTACTATTTATGGTAGAACTGTTAGAGTTTTATTTGACACGGGAGCTTCACATAGCTTTATCTCCTAACAAACCGTAAGTGAATTAGGACTTAAAACTAAATTTGCTGACGATCCTATTTGCGTGAAAAATCCGGTTGGAGTCTCGCTAATCTTTGTTTGTATTGTAAGAGAGTTCCTATTTCATATGCTAGCTATCAATTTCCTATCAACCTTTATATCCTCAAATTTAATGAATTTGAAATCTTACTCGGAATGAACTGGTTATCGAGATACGAAGCTATATTGGATTGTAATGATCGGACAGTTTTAGTCAAAATGGACTTTGGAAATTTTATTGAAATCTCTTGTGAGGATCCGAGTCCAAAGAGAGATAGACTGATGTATACTTTGGGATATCCTGAACCCAGTTTGCAGTCTATACTTGTTGTTCGGGAATTTTCCGACGTATTTGAAGAAGTAAATTCCTTACCTCCACACAGAGAAATAAATTTTCGAATTGACTTAGTACCCAATGCCCGTCCTGTTGTTCACGCAATTCGTAGGATGGCACCAAGGGAAAGAATTGAATTAGTCAATCAAACTCGAGATTTGCTGAAGAAAGGATTGATTCGCCCTAGTGTTTCCGAATGGGGTTCAGCCGTTGTATTTGTAGCTAAATCGGACGGATCTTTGAGATTGTGTGTAGATTACCGCGATCTAAATAAACAAACTCTCAAAAACAAATTCCCTTTACCTAGAATTAACGATCTATTTGATCAACTTCATGGCGCTCGATTCTTTTCTAAGATGGATTTAGCTCAGGGATTCCATCAGTTGCGAATAGCTGAAGATTGTGTTCATTTAACTGCTTTTAGAGGTCTAGATATGTTCTACGAGTGGTTAGTTATGCCCTTCGGACTGACCAACGCTCCCGCGTACTTTGTGGATTTAATGACCCGAGTATTTCGAGAAGTATTGAACAAATTTGTCCTTGTATTTATTGATGATATCTTGATTTACTCCAAAACTGAAGAGGAGCATGCTGAACATCTCAGAATTGTTTTGGAGATATTAAGGATGAATGTCTTATTCGCTAAATTTTCTAAGTGTCACTTTTGGGTCAAAGAAGTCAAATTTCTCGGTCATATTGTTAATGAAGAAGGAATTTCTGTTGATCCAAGCAAGATTTCTGCAATTCTGGACTGGAAGCAACCCACTACTCCTAGAGAAGTTCGAAGTTTTCTGGGTTTAGCGGGATATTATAGAAAGTTTGTACAGGATTTTTCTAAGTTGGCTAGCCCATTGACTAAGCTAACAATGAAGAATGCTAAATTCATTTGGACTCCAAGATGTGAGAAGCATTCCAGGAATTGAAAAAGAGATTGACTACTGCTCCTGTTCTCGTTATTATTAACGGGAACCAAGGCTTATCTGTATATACTGACGTGTGTGGTGATGGGGTAGGTGCAGTATTAATGTAGAATGCGAAGGTAGCTGTCTACGCGAGTAGACAATTACGTCCGCACGAGAAAAACTACCCAACACATGATTTGGAGCTTTTGGCTGTTGTTTTTGCTTTAAAAATCTGGCGACACTATCTTCTGGGTAAGAATCTTTTCAGCCTTCTTAACAATTTATGAAATTAACTAAATAAATATACTTAATAAACTCTTCTTGTTTTAGGTGAAAAATTCGAATTATTCACCGACCATAAATCTTTGAAATATCTCTTTACCCAGAAAGATCTGAATTTGCGACAACAACGTTGGTTGGAATTTCTGGCATCTTATGACCTAGATATTCTGTATACGCTGGGAAAAGCCAATGTAGTTGGAGACGCTTTAAGTAGAAAGCACGCTATTCTTGCTCATCTTGTCATTGCTCCTACCCTTCTTAAGAAGATCGCGAGCAAGCAATACGAAGATGAGTTTCTTCGGGGAATTTATAAAAGAATTTGCCAAGGAGAAGACACAAGTTTTGGGATGGATAATAGAGGAGTTATAAGATTAAAAGGCAGGATTTGTGTTCCAGACTTCCCTAATCTGAAGCGTGAAGTTTTAGATGAATGTCACAAGTCCAAACTCAGTATCCACCCAGGAATTAATAAAATGTATCGAGATATTAAAAGAACATTTTGGTGGAAGACGATGAAGAGAGACATATCGATATATGTGAGTCGCTATGCTACTTGTCAGCAAATCAAAAGCAATCAAAGGAAAGTGGCTAGTTTACTTCAGCCTTTGGAAGTACCAAAATGGAAATGGGATCAGGTATCGATAGATTTCATCGATGGGTTGCCACGAACTAAGAAGGGAAATGAGGCAATTTGGGTTATAGTGGACCGTCTAACCAAAACTGCTCACTTCATTCCAGTGAAATCCACTCGGACTGCAGCAAGCTTAGCAGTTATATACATAAAAGAAATCGTTCGTCTCCATGGGATTCCCATTAGTATAGTGAGTGATCGTGACCCGATCTTCACTAGTAAATTTTGGGAGGCATTCCAAGATGCTTTGGGAACGAAATTAAATTTCAGTACTGCTTATCACCCACAATCTGATGGACAGACTGAGAGGGTCAACCGAATTCTAGAAGACCTATTACGTTCTTGCGTTCATGATTTTGGTGGTTCATGTGAGGACCATTTACATCTGGTTGAATTCTCATATAATAACAGCTATCAGGCCAGTATAGAAATGGCTCCTTTCGAAGCTTTATATGGTCGTCCATGTCGATCACCTGCATGCTGGATTGAATCAGGTGACAGACTCGTCTTAGGACCGGATATGATCAAAGAAGCCACTGAGAAGGTAGATTTTATTCGAAAGAAATTAATAACTGCTCAAAGTCGTCAGAAGAGCTATTATGACCGCCGAAGAAGAAATTTGGAATTTCAAGTTGGAGATTCTGTATTTCTGAAAGTGTCTCCGATGCGGGGTGTATTGAGATTCAGGAAAACTGGAAAGCTAGCACCGCGTTATATTGGTCCTTTTCCTATTCTGGAAAGGATTGGTTCTCTAGCATATCGAGTCCAGCTACCCAGCTGGTTGTCTGGCATGCATGATGTGTTTCACATTTCTAATCTTCAGAAGTATGTGCACGATCCAGATAGTATTATTGAAGAAGCTGCTCAGCAGGATCTAGAAATCACTCCTAACTTGGCAGTAAAGAGGGAACCGATAAAAATTGTTGATCGTGATGAGAAGCGATTAAGAAACAAAGTTTTGAATCTGGTCAAAGTTCAATGGAGTGGCGATCCAAAGGACTGTACTTGGGAGACTGAAGATAATATGAAGAAATCATATCCCAACTGCAGAATAGACATCTCGGCTTAAACTAGTAAGCCATTTCTTTATTTTTCTGAATTCGTATATTCTTTGTTTGCGTTTTTCTCTCTTTCAATTTCGAGGATGAAATTTTCTTAAGGAGGGGATATTGTAACATCCCGAAAATTTTGAATATAAAATTTGGTAAATTATTTAAACTTTTGAATTTAAATTTGAGAATTCCAAAAGAAATAAAAAGATTGTTGATATTAATATTACACAGTTATATAGAATTAAATAAAAATAAATATTGATAGTTAAGTTTAAATAAATAACAATTATTATTATTATAGAAAAGAATATATTATAAGCAAGAAATTGTTTAAAGCAGTAAAAATAAAATGTAAGAAAATATATGTTTGTAATAAAATTTACATAGTTATAAAATGTTAACGACTAAAACAAAACACTTTCAATTAGCAAATTAAACTAGGAAACAAAGTAACCAAACAAAATAAGACTTAGGCAAGAGCCTGCAAAGTAAAATAGGAAAGTAAGTATTTTAATAGAAAAATAAAATATAATGAGAAAATAGTACTTATAAAATCAAAACAGCACCTTGTTGTAAGTATACAAGATGGAAGCATCATAAAACATGCTTGCATTAAATGCAAACCTCCACAAAGCATGAACACGGCATGCTGTAAATTACAAAGCAACATACTTTCATTAAATGCATTTACTCTCCAATAATGACTACAATCACATCAGCCAATTTAAAGCATGGGTTGAGAAAAAAAAGAGAAATAATGTATAAAGCAACTATACAAAACTGCCTTTCTTATATACATACACACATCCATATTCATTTCATCTCGTTTAAAACCAAGATAGGTAAACAGGAAATTAAAAAGAAAAGAAGACATCACTTTATATTCAAATTTGAAAACAAATTACTGAAGGGAGAGTCAACTGCAGATTTCAAAACAAAACAAAAGAAATCTCTATTTTCAAATATTTCCAGGTGAGTAAACCTTTAAGCTAAAATTTAGTAACTAATATGTGTTGCTTATGAATTACTGTGTTGATGTTGATAAGCATGAATGTTTATATGTGAGTTCTGAGTGCTTGTCTGTAAATCTTGAAGCACCTCTGTTTCTTTTAAGTCCAGAGTTCAATCAAGTCAAAAAACTCCAGATTTCACTTTCCAAATCTCTGATATATTTAATCTTCAACAAATAGGTTTGTTTAAAACTCATCTATGAGCTAAAACTTGCTTTCAGCTTGAACATGAAGGGTTTGCTTCTGTAGTCAAAACTTTACAGTACAAACAAATTTTTATGAAGAAATCAAGCGTTTTAAATTAGTGATTTGATTATGTAACTCGAATAAGCATACAAAGTTATGGTTTTTAAAATTAATATGATGATTTTTATTTAAATATTTCAAGAGCAATTCCCTTTTGAACACATTTTGTTCTTTTTCCTTTTGCCAATGATCGATTGAATGTAAATTGATGAAAATTGGTTTGAAGCAAACTTGAACACCAGTGATTACGAGAAAATTGTTGAATTATTTTTCCATTGCATAAATTTTGAATACGAGATTAAACTAGGGTTTAAGAACCCATTTTCTTTCGAGGTAAAAACGTCGGAGTTGCGCTGTCGAGAGGCGACCGGACTTTACGTCACCGGCGCCATTAGAAGCATCACATGTCGACGAAGCCGTGGACCAAATTTTGTGGCCTCTGACGATCGGAGGAGGCGGGACAAGGCGTTTGTTTGAGGGTTCTGTTCGTTCTAGTTTTGGGTTTGGGGACGAGATTTCGAAATCATGATTTGTTCGAGCTTTTGAGTGTTCAAGAGATTCGAGAGCATCATCGTGGACGTGTTGGCGACCAGAAGTTCAGCTGGAGGTGGCGATTCCAGTTGTGCACGTGCACGCGTCGACCTTCGTATCAGCGAGAGTGTGAGTTGGGGAAGACGTAGTTTTTCTCGGGTTCTCTCTCGCGTTTGTATGGTTGATTTAGCAGTGGGTTGAATGTACATTTAGCTTAAGTATAATTGGCAGTTAATTAAAATGGAAAGAAAGGGAGAAGAAGAGTAGAGCACGGGGGAGAAAGAAGATAGGCTCGAGGAAATGACGAGCATGACTCGGTGAAACCTGGATTTTGCTCGGGTTACTTTAAATATGGGTTTGGCCCAAATAAATTTTAAGTTTTACTATTAACAGATTTTAGATTTATGAAGAAATTAATATTAACTGTATTGAATTAAAAGCTTATTACCATTTTCAATGAACTAAGTGGATACTTAATAATCTAATTAGTATTTTAAATAATTAAATTTAAAGATATGAATTGAAGTTAATTTACCTTAAATTTTAATGTAACAATAAATTGATTTTTAATGCAAAGTAGATTCTTAACTGATAATTGAGGTAAATAATTTTATTAATTAATGATTTTGAAAAGAAATTATTTATCCAAATTAATCATTGATTTGTCACTGCAAATAATTATGGGGTTAATCTATTTAAAATCACACTCGCATTAATTGAAAATAATTTACTATCGCTATGCACTTAATTGCTATTTCTGTTCTGATTTTGATGCTGTGTTATGTAGATTGCCATGTACTGTTCTGTAATTGTAATTTGTTCTATATTGATGTGAAAACCCTGTGGCACGTAAAACGACATTTAAACTTCGATGCGACAGGGGATCAGATTTCAGTTAGTTATCCGAAACCCACATCGAATCCATGAATTTTTGTGAACAACATATCCACATGTTTTTGAAATTAACTCTCACTATTTGGTTTAGCCGGGGGAGGACCTTTGTGTCATATAACCCATTCTGAATAAGTGATACGTCGAAATGGATAGCATTTGAAGACTGGTGGTGAAGACCGGGTGTCTTCGAGAACGATGGGATAACCTGTCGAATGACTCTGCACTGAGTTGCTCCGGTATAGAGTTCTCCATATGTGATGGGGAATCCGATCGGGATTGTGGATGCCCGAATTTCAAGGACTTCTTTGGAAGTGCCTTCGGTTCTGTTCGAACCCGTAACAGACTTGTATGGTTACGTGTCTGACATTACATTTTGAGATATAAAGCTAATTTCTTTCAAATACATTTCTGTTTGGTGGCGGAGAATTTATTCTCTTAGCTTAACACCCTTCTCTGAGACGTATGAGCTCAAAGGTTATGTAGTTGAAATTTAACAGTGATATATTCCCAATTTGGTAATGTGACATGCTGAGTGTTGCTTTGTGATGATCATTGTTTGATCATTTATGATATGATCTTTTGTTTGATCATTTATCTTTGTGATCATTACTTTGATCATCTGTTGACCCAAAGCATGGCTTTGTGAAAAGCGTAGCTTTGTGGACGATACTTCGTCGAACCTCACACCCCGGAATGGTCAAAATAGGAAAGATGCGGCAAGGTTATTGGGGGTAGCGCCCCTTAGGGTATGTGCATTTCCTTCTGGATAGAAGTGGTATCATGGTATGGAGCTCAGATACTTAACTTATGTGGATATCACAGATATATATTTATTACTTTGTGATTTGTTGCTGGGGCCCCGGTTAAAGGTTGGTTACAACCGGGAGATGGCATACTCGTGTCAGTAGTTAGTTAGGGGTAACCTGGCCTTGTGTTGGCAGAGATCCGGTTAGGTTCTCGGGTCGTCTTTCCAGAGGCGTACTCATGTGGCCCAGGAAGTTCCTTAGCCTGACCATTGTTGGAAATCCAATTCCCAATATGAAACCCCGTACAGTTTTAGTTGTAGAACCTGCCATTTACTTATGGTGGTCACCACTGTTTAGATGGTAGCTATAGTAGACATAGTTCGGAATGTCTATGCTGGCTAAGATTAATATTCTATTTTTGAAATACTTTCAACACTATGCACTAGTAATAATATCAAAGGAATTTCTCCGTACCAAGCATATTTGACTATCATAAGAAGAAATCTCCTCCAATTTTGCGTTTGCATTGTGTGTGTGGTGGGAGGTCTTATGGTAGTTCCATTTTTTAAAGCATACTGAAAATTCTTTTATAAATCTAGTTTTATGTAAATGCAATTGTTTTTTTTTGTTTACTCATACCAGTCCCATGACTGATCCGGAGTTTATTGTTTTCTTTCCCAAACTCTGGGTGCCCATTATTTCTACACGAGCAGCCTAGTAGCAGGTTTCCGTATTTAGGAGTTAGCTGTATTTTGGAGCTTTTATCTTGGAGATATTCTTAGGAGCTTTTTGGAGATATCAGGTGTTTAGCTTTTGAGAGTCCATTATCACTTCTTTCATCTAAAGACTTTTGGATATATGATCACTGTTGTATTATCATGATGTTGTATTTGGAGTTGTAGTATATCTTTTAAATACTCTGATGAAGTATGGATTTTATGTCGATATTGTATCTATGATGATATTTATGATATTGATTCTGTTTCGCTGTTTTATATTCATCTAATTGTTGTTATAAACTCCATCCAAACTGAAATTTGACGTCTGACTTTTGGCAGTCGAATACAAGTGAAGTATTTGATGTCTATTTTCGAATGATGAATTTTGGGTCGTGACACCTTGCATTCACATAGCAGCAAACCATTGCACGAGTCACGAATTGGTGTTCTGGAAGGAAGCTAAGAGTGTCATCAATACAAGAATCATCGTTTTGATCCTTTTCTATCTTAACATATTTGGCTCTAACATCTCTTACACCTTTATAAGTACCATAAAATATTCCAAATACAGAATGGGTTCGACTTTTAAGTTTCAAAGCTTAGAGAGAACCATTGTTTCGAAACACATTTGAACCGGAAGTTCGATATTGCAGGCAAGCGCATAATGATCTCGTTTATTATATCATTAGGAAGTTGAATTGCCATCAGGATTCCCCGCTTTTTATTTGTACTCATTTCTTGAAACTTCGACCTAAAAAAACAAGCATGACACAGTGTGTCAGTGTATCGTCAAATCAGATCAAAACAATTTGAGACAATCCACTTATACAACATTTAAAGGCTAAGATGAAATGGTGTGTGACAGTCAGTCTTAAGTATCAAGTTATAATGGATAAACTGCATAGATAATGAATCTATCTACTATATATTATAAATGCTGAATCCACCACCGACTTCTATCATTTTTCTCCCTTTTTTTAGAAATAAATTTTGGCTCCTCCTTATTTCATGCTTTAAATTTTTAATTAAGCACACCCACACTCGTACATATATACAATTGCAACTCTTAAAATGAAAAAAATAAAAATAAAATCAAACCGACATACGATAATGAACCAAAGTTTTCCTTTCATATACTCCCCGTTCTACATCTTATCTAATTCGAAAGTAGGATTAAATTATCTAATCTAAAAGGCATGACTCAATTTTGAGCATTTGTGTCGGAAGCCAGTGAAGATTGCAATTATAAAAATATCAAAAATTGAGTTACATGTAAATTTCTACTTCTGATTCGATTTCTTCCTCTTCGGCATCCCAATTTTTTCATTTACCTTCTTTAGATTTCCTTTTATGCTGGAAGATAATTATGTTCAAAATCAGCAATTACACGCTGTGTAAAATATATTTTTCTTTGGTATTTGGAAGCAATTTTCGTGGTGCCCTTAGCGCCACTACAATTATATCTTGGATTTCTCATGACTACTGGTTTTGACCTGTACCTTATTTGGATTTATCATAAGTACCGGGTACACTCAAGTGTAGATGTAGATGTACAGCATATGTAGTTGTTCATTTCCTTTTGCTTTTCTTTGGGATATTTTAGGCCGGTGGAGATTCAGGAACTCTTTTTGTTATTGGTTCTTTTGGTTTTGATTATAGTGGCACAGTTGTAATAATTAAATTTTACCATTACCGCATCTATCCATCTTTATGTTAAAGCGAATCTACATACTATTCTGACCACCTAAGAATGACAAAAGTGCACTAGTCTTGCGCTATATGTACATTGTATTTTCCCACTATATAAATGAACTAGTTTTGTAGGATATGCTATCCTAGACAGTTGCATTTCCTCTACAAATATACTACTTGACGTACGTTGCATATACAATTGCAACTAGTGAACTATCAATAAAATGGAACTCAATATGAAAAACGAAGTTGAGTGTTGTATTCTATGTGCTTGCAGATTGCAGATTCCTGTTAATGTGGAAAATATACCACAATGCTAAATGAATAAAAGAAAATATATAATAAGCAATTACATTGGGTAATTTATTCATGGTTTGGCTGTATCAATATATATATATATATGTATGTATGTATGTATGTATGTATGTATATATGTATGTATGTATATATGTATGCATGTATGTATCTATGTATGTATATGTATATGTATATAATAAGCGATCAAAATCAAAATATTTTATTAATCACTTATGGCACAGACATGGAAATGTGAATTAGAATATTCTGAGGAAGGTGTTAAAGTTGAACTATGATTCTAAATATTTTTGATACTGTGATTATAATTTTTAAAAGATGTAGCTGAAGTGAAATAATAATATTGTACTTTAAACTTACTGAGAATAGCATGTTTTTTAAAGTAACTGAATCATATAAACAACAGAGTTTCACCGTAATAAAATAAATAAAATAGAAAGTTGGACAAAGAGGACTACGGCTTGCTAAGGCGGCAGCACATGAGACCGTCCTTATCAGAATAAGATTGAGGAATAATTTTTGGTGCGTGAGGATTCAAAACTTTGAAGGACTTTTGTATTGTACAATCCGCTATTCCAGTCGCATCTGAGATATCTGTAAACATAAATATGGCTTCATTACACATTTTACGTGAGGATGCTTATCATATAATAGTGTATCAGACACTCCAAGATTAAACGGCTATTCCAACGGCTACGAGCTGTTGGCGGCCGTTGGAAGCCGTTGGAATATAATCAACGCTTTCCGACGGCTTCCAACAGAACCAACAGATATTTTCCAACGGCAATTCCAATGGCGACCAACAGTTAATAGCCGTTGGAAACCGTTACTAGCCGTTGGAATAAAATGTCTAATAAGCCGTTGGAAACCGTTGGAAATCTGGGTTCATTTTGCTGTACAACATCGAGCCTATTAACCTTCCAGCCACACCATTTCCAATCCATTCCATTTCCAATACATTTCTAATACATTTCACACATATATATCAATATCAATATAAACAACACACATAAATCAATTAAACACCAATATAAACAAACCAAACCATTCAAACATCATAAATCGTACCATCAACGTAAATACCAACAAAACATGTCAACAAACCACGTACATACCATCAGAATATCGTTCTCACCCACCCCATACCAATATATACAACATTAAAACACATTATAACCATCTCCAAGTCAATATGTACATCGTTCAAACACAAACAATAAAAAGCATACCTTCTCAAGCATCTTCGTCGTCGCCTCCGGAAGCACCAGACGACAAAGGAAAGGTACCATGATTCTGCACATACTCCGCAAGCTTTTGATTCAGCTGATCCATCTGTACAGCTCGCAGACGATTCTCCTCCTGTAGCTGCTCAATCATAGCTCTAAGCTCCTTAATTTCTTCTTTGTCTTTGGCCTTTTGAGCTTGTCGAGCTTGCAAATAGAAATAATAGCAAAAGGGTTGGAAACGCATATAAAATATTATAACACTATATATCTAAACGCTAATTTGTTGTACATATGTAAAAGGATTAATTACCGTTATGTTCCCGAAGCCATAACGTCTACTCCGCTGCGTCGGATCCATAATAGCGTCAAATATGTTATCTTGCTCCTTCCGTGTCAACTCATCACGACCAGACTGCTGAAGCGCATAAGCCCGTGCCTCCTGTAACCTTGACTATAATGAAAAAAAAAACAATTTCAGTTGAAAAATAGTAGAATGTAATTTTTATTTTACATAGCTAGTAATTTATAAACTTATCGATATAAGTATTAGAAATTAAAAAATGCATACATATGCCTCAGTCGCCTTATCCTGATCACCCCACTGATATATGATTTTGCTAGACTTGTCTACTTGCCTAGATGCGTGGGTGTGAGCAAATAAGTCCACTAAGCCAACGGGATGTCCATAAGCTCGTTCTTGCATTTGATAATTTGGATAATTTAACTTCACATAACTAATTACTGAACCGATCAATATACAAATGTGATAATAGATAAATTTACCAAATCTTTGCGGTGATGCTGGAAAGATTTGGAGCCTCCACGATGAGTTACTGGATTCCTGCTCTCGTTTGCTGAGTTCCTTTCTGACTCCTCCTGCAAATTTACAATGAATAATTATTTATTAAACATTAAAAAAATTACTGAGATTCATTATAGATTTACCTTGAACTCCTCAGAGTTCCACCAGTCAACCCACTTATCCCATACAACCGCGCTCATCCACTTTGGTTTCTTCCCCACTTTTTTAATCTCTGACATCTTCTCCCTATAGTTCTTAGCGATCTTTGAGTTCCAGTGTCGCTGAACTAAGTTGATGTCAGACTCTTGCAAATCTACCGCGCCCTGTACAATGAGAAAATATTACTAATTATTTATTTGTATTTAATTAATCATTTTGTAAAGCGGTATAAACTTACTAGAAAATCTTACCAAATGGTCTCTCTCACATCATCGGGAATCTTGCTCCACTTAGGCCAGCAATCGCTCATCCTGCTCATATACGCCTGCTTAGAAATGTTCAGAACCACTTTAGATGGCTCCAACTCAAACCCACTGCATTGAATATAAAATAGAACTTTAGACAATTATAGATATATCATGTACAAAAAATTAAATTGCTATGCTGCTAATTATGATACTTACGCCTAATCAGCCTTTGGCTACAAGTAAACGACTGGACGAGCTGATGGCTCACCACTACTCTCTCCAATTTGCTAGGAAGAGCCACGTCGCTGAGAGCCAGAACCAGAGCCAGACATAATATACCTGCCATATACATACATATACAATTCATAATAATTATGATATGACGAACCATTAAAAATGTAATACAATATGCTACAAATGTGTTATGTTGTGTGTATGTGTTGAGTGTGTGAGTATACACTTGTTGGCATTAAAATTGTATTGCTCTAGATAAATGCATTATTAATCAGAGATAAATGTAATGTGAATAATTGTAAAAATTACCGGATATTACTCAGTCGTCCTCGTCGTTTTCTGATTCAGACTCGGTTTCGTGTTCTATGTCGTTTTCCTTTACACTCTCAAATGCTTTGACTAATACATTTGTCTCATCATTTAAAGGTCCAAAATCAGTTTGATCGTCTGTAATTGCTATTTAAACATTTTCCTCCAGATCTGCTTGATAGGCTTGTTCGTCTAGAATAATTTGTCCATCGAACGTAAATCTTGCTTTGGTTTTAAAAACCACAGACCAATCTGCTTTATCCTTTTTTAGAGATGGATAAGGGGCATAATAAGCTTGTAGGGCTTGTTTGGCTAGTATAAAAGGGTCGTACTTTTGATAACGCGAGGTATGTTTAATTTCTATAAGATTATAATTTGGATGCACGTTAATACCAGAACCTGGAACATTGCTGAACCAGTTGCATCTAAACAAATAAACATCCTCCGCGGGTCTTGTAAAATATGTCAACTGCAAAATCTGAGTTAACACGCCATAAAAATCATTTATATGATTATTAAGATCATCACTGCCTTTAACAAATACACCAGTATTGTTTGTTAATTTTTCAGCACCGTATTCTTTGGTGTTGAATTTATATCCATTAACAAAAAATATTGGATACGTTTTAACTTTTCTTTTCGGTCCAAACGCCAAATGTTTCAGTCCTTCATCGAGCACATTATTTGTGGGATCAGAAACGTATTTCGAAAACCAAGTACTGAAATCTTTGCTTAAATCGCCGCTTGGATTTTGTGATTCAAAAATACTGCAAACACAAACAAGATATATTACATTATTATTTATTTACACGTGTAGTATTAAATTTAACAAAACTTGGAAGGTGATAATTATCTAACAAATGGTGCAACTTCAGGACAATTAAGAAGAATATATGTGTGTGCTACATGGTAATCTTTATCATCTAGCCATACTTCCATACATTTTCCAGCATGTCGGCCATGTTGTTTAAAAATAGATAATATTGATTCAGAAGAAGAATTTTGTTCAACGGCCTCATCATTACGCGGAACACTTACAAATGATAAGTTCACATGATCATTAAAATAATGAGAGAAAAAGAAAGAAGCTTCTTCTTCGATATATGATTTGCAAATAGAACCTTCAACTCGAGCTTTTTGTCTCACTTTTTTCTTTAAATGATTTAAGTACCTAATAAAAAATATTTCGGTTAAGTATTAACTTCTATTTAAAATTAAATTAACATTTACATACTCAGTATAGTAACATACCTTTCGAATGGATACATCCATCTATATTGCACAGGACCTCGAAGACGTGCTTCATATGGAAGATGAACAGGTAAATGCTCCATTACATTAAAGAAACCTGGATGAAATATTTTCTCCAGTTTGCAGAGCAGTATAGGAATTTCTTCTTCAAGTTTAAGTAGACGATCAACTTTTAACGTAGTTGAACAAAGCTCCTTGTAAAATAAACTAAGTTCTGTTATTACCGTCCAAACTTTTACCGGTAACAATTCTTTGAAAGCGATGGGTAACAAATTTTCCATCATTACATGACAATCATGGCTTTTCATTCAACTCAGTCTTCCATTTTTATAGTCGACACATCTACGAAGATTAGAGGAAATTCCATCGGGAAATCGTAATCTTTCCATCCATTTTAACAGTACTTTAACTTGGTTGATGTCTAGTTCGTAGCATGCTTTGAGTTTTTTTACTGTCATTGGGCTTCATATGAAGCTCGGGACGATTGCATATTTCCTCTATATCACGTTTAGATTTCAAATCGTCCTTAGTCTTGCCTTCACATTCAAAACTGTATAAAACACATTATCAAATACATTTTTTTCGTTATGCATCACGTCAATGTTATGACGGATTAAGAGATTTTTCCAATAAGGCAATTCCCAGAATATACTTTGTTTGCACCAATTATGAAACGTCGATTTACCTTGAATTTCAATTTGTTGTCCGGTCTTGTGTATTTTTGGATAATCTTTTACAAGTTCATATATATCCTCGCTTAACCAAACCGTTGGTGGTCGTAGAGTCTCATGCCTATTAGCTATGAAGTTTTTTTTGTTTCTCCTAAAAGGGTGATTAATATGAAGAAAACATCGATGACAATCAAACCATGAAATTTTCTTCCCATGCGGTAAGGAAAATGCTCATGTTTCTTCCATGCAATAAGGACAAGGAAAACGGCCGACCGTACTCCAACCCGAAAGCATTGCATATGCAGGAAAATCGCTAATAGTGCATAACAGAGAAGCAAACATCCGAAATTTTTTCTTTTTTGATATGTCGTATGTTTCAACTCCTTCATACCATAATATTTTCAACTCTTCGATTAACGGTTGTAAGTAAACATCAATGCCCTGTGTCGGATCATCAGGGCCAGGGACGACAATTGTGAGAAACATATATGGAGTTTTCATACACATCCATGGGGGTAGATTGTAAGGTGTGATTATTATAGGCTAAGATGAATATTTAGAACCAAACTGAGAAAACAGTGAGAAGCCGTCTGTACATAATCCTAGTCTAACGTTACGGCTCTCCACTGCAAAATCGGGATATTTCTTGTGAAAATATTTCCATGCTTATCCATCGGATGGGTGTGTCAACGTACCTTCTTGAGGTGTTCTCACACTGTGCCATCTCATATGATGCGCTGTTATAGATGATGCATATAACCGTTGAAGTGTAAGGGTGATGGGTAAATAATGCATACGCTTGTACGGAACCTCTTTTCCCTTCTTTTTCCTCGGTTTGTATCTTTCTTGATTACATATTTTACAATTTCTAAGATTGATGTCTTCTTTCCAATACAACATGCAACCCTTTAAACATGTATCTTTTTTTTGATATGGCAAACCAAAAGATGACATAAGTTTTTTCACTTTATAATAATTTTCGCACATTAAATTATCGGGTGGCATATGACGTTTAGCAGCTTGAACAATAGCCGTAAATCCAACTTCTATAAGGTTGTATTTTGATTTCATTGCAATGTATTCTGCAGTTACCGATAATTGAGAGCCACTTAAACATCCATTCCAAAGGGGTTTTTTAGCATGATCCAATAAATCATATATTTTTTTAGCTGTAACATTTGGTTCTCTTCGACGTTAACATCGTCGTTATCAATTTCAACGGTAGGGAACATTGATCGTGCTGCATCTTCGACCATATGTTCTATGAGATTCATACTAACTTCATCACTAATGACCTCCACCGACTATTCTTGATTATTAGGGGCTACAATTTCTCCATGACGATCCCACAACAAATAATTGGGTACGAAACCGTATTGGCGCAAATGAACCTTAACTATATTCGGTACTAAATAGTTCAACAATTTGCATCTAATACATAGACAACGAATTTCTTCATCGTTTGCAATATTACTTATAGCAAATTCGATGAACACTTGTACCCCTTTCAGAAAATGTTCACTTATTGCGCCATTAATTTCCCTTCTTTGATACATCCAGCTTCGATCATTAAAGTAATTGACCATTTTTCCTACTTGAAAACCTATGATAAAGTAAAAAAATTATAAATCGTTCATTTTATATTTTGTTTAAATTTTATTTACTGATTTAGTAAACATGTACTAAATTATATATATTTTCTACAAACTTTATTTTAAATAAACAACTATTGATTCATTGCCACTTATGTGTCTTCTTTGATGGTCGGTCATCCTACTTTCCATTACAAACACAATAGTAATTATATTCCGTAAATCATATCATTTTAAACGATTTCACAAAATTTTGGCAGCATTTCCCCCGTGTTCCTTGTATCGTACACAAATGCGTGTACATAGGGAACGTAAAGGAAATGCCATCGAAATTTTGTGAACCGTTTAAAGTGATATGATTAACGAAATATAATTACTTTATCAGATGAATAGAGTTGTCCATTTTGTGGAAAAAACGAATATCCCTAAAACGATCATATACAACACTTGTTAGACGGGGCCAAATATATCTAAGGATTTAAATATTTGTTTATATTAAATTTAAATATATAACTCGTTTAATTAATATTGGTTTATATTTTACCGTTTTATTACATAAGTACTAAATTCATTTATATACAAAATTTGTACACAAAATTCATTTATTACAAATTCATTTATACACAAAATTAATTCGTGTGTTCGCACAAATACAAAACTCGTGTTCGCACAAATGCAATATCCGTTCTAATGGCTTCCAAATGCAATAAACTCTATCACACACATACGTTTAATACTAACCAAATCAACATAAACTAATGAAATATCCTAAATTACAAAATTTTTAGTCGGTAATAACTTGTTCATTATGTGATAATAGTTGCAATTAGGGAATAACATGATGTAATATGCATACAGTAACAAGTAGGAATCAATCACAATTCAAAATTAAACCCTAAATCAAAAAAACCTAAATATTAGGTTTAGCAAAATTACCGATTTGGAGAGCTAGAACGGTGGAGATGGGCTGGAGCAGCTTCTAGATGGCGTCAGAGGTGGTTGGGATGGTGTTTAGGGCGGCGGTAGCAGGTTAGGAGGTGCTGGAATGGGGGAATTGGGTGAAAATGTTGATTGGGAAGAGGATAAAGAGTTGCAGGTCTGGTCTGGGTGAAATATGTAGAAAATTTTCCAACGGCTTCCAACGGCCGCAAACGGCTTTATTCCAACGGTTTCCAACGGCTTCAAACGGTTACGTCAAAATCCAATGCGTCGTTGGAAGCCGTTAGAAATGCCGTTGGAGGCCGTTGGAACATCGCCGTTGGAATACACTGTATCTCTAGTAGTGGGAATATGTTATGCATAGACATTCATACATACATATATATAGAGGAGCATTCAATGACACCCCTATTTTGCAGCACCCATGTTGCTCCTTGACTTCCAACACACATTCCGATTTAAATAATGTTTGCTTCTCTCTCTTCCACATCGTAACATTATTTAATTCGGACTGTGGGGTGGAAATCAGGGCCATAAGGAATGCTGCAAAATATGGGTGTCACTGAACGCTGCTTATATATATATATATATGTATGTGTATGTGTGTTTGTACACACATACACAAATATATAATTACCTTTGAGGAGTAGTTCTTCCTTTGAGAGTTGTGCAACCATATAAATGATGCCTGCAGCAATAGTAACAGGACTCCCCCCTCTACAATAACACTCGATTATATATCTTTAATAGATTAGGTTATAAATATGATGTAGAATATCTCAGACAATAACGTGCATATTTGGTAGCCTTAACGGGTGGCCAATTGTTGGTTATATACCAAATTATTGATAAGTCGATGTATAGTTCAAACCATATTGGCGGCATGGAATACACACTATAAAATTAAAATATACGAAGGAATGTTAGAAACTATCATACATGTCTACGCCTTCGTTTGGATGGACTTAAATAAGTCACCTTTTTGCTTTTTGAAAGCCAAAATCTATTCATTTAGGCTTTCAAAAAGCAAAAATAAATAAAATATTTAAGTCAAACCAAACGGGCCCTGCATTTCAGAGGATTGCAGGTATTTTACTTTACAAGGTTTAAAAAACTGCATGGGTAAGTGTTATGGATCCGAAGTATCCAAAGGATTGAATTAAATATTATGATTTGCATTAACGAACAACTGCAAGTTTTAACTAATGAATGTCAATATAATTATTGATACCACAACATTATTACAAATCAAATGGTTGCTATCAAAATAAATATCTATGCATTCTTCGGAAACTTTTTAGCATTCACCGTAGCATTCATAGAAAATAAATATATGCTATCAAAATAAGTAGTGTTGCTCGATTAATTTGAAAATATAAAATTCTGAACAAGAAAGACACATAAGTAAATGAATGAGGGTTAAGGTAGAAGAGAATTCTAAGTGCAAGTTATTTATTAAAATAGAAAAATTTATGATTTCTATGTAGGGTCATAAGTACTTCTATTTTAGGCTAAACAAGTTAATGAGATGGATGCATTTTATAATTGTTGCAAGTTCTAGAATTAAAATGCATTATGGATTCTAACGTAAATTTTACCTGATATCAAGTTTTTCACACTTCTTAGCAGCTTCCTCAGCGGCTTTGATTGCTTGATCACTCATGCCAAGGGAGCAACAAAAACGTCTCTGTATAAGATTCAATTTAGATAACCATAGAAACCTAAACAACTTAAATTGTGTACATCATTAGCATTCAACAAATGCTATGTTCAACTTTAGCATCATAACCCTCTCGTCTTTTCCAACTGAGTGGGGTTAAGCCAAATGGATAATCTTTTTTATAGATATTTTATCTTGAGTTGTATCTCTGGTTACATCCAGATTTTTTGACCGTTTTTAATACTTTCTACCCACTTCAATTAGGCTTGCCTGCTTTTCTTTTTCTTCCTTTCTATATATTATCTCATTTACTCACATATGCATTATTATGTCATCTATCTAAATACTATCTCATTTACTCATATGCAACTAAAAGGAAATAATATATATAATGGAAATTAATTGAATCATTCAGCCAACCTATAGGTGAAGCAGCAAGAGGAAATAAGAGTGTGCATTTAAAATATGTCAGATTTCGTATTATTTAGTTAACCCAATTGATTAGTGAGATTAAAAAGGATTAGAAATTAGACGCAAATTAATTGCATTTACAAAAATTTATAAGCAATAATGCTTATGTCCATTTTGGTCCAGAGTGCTATTTCATCGCTTTTTTTCCCCTTACTCCTTGCTAGAAGCTTCTTTCTATACATGTATATATGAAACATTCATCCATTACTCTAGTTAAAACTTAAATCAAATTGACATTTTGAGAAATTGATTATTCGATTTTTAATTATATGTTAGTCCATCCACTATACCATCCATAATTTTGCAACTCCCGTTCTCTTTTTTATTATCTGTGATAATAATGATAAAGCACTGTTGGGTCTGTGGATTAAGACAATTGATACACTCAATTACTTAATTAATTATGTAATAAGATGATGAAGGAAGAAAAGGAAATAGGAGTATGCAATTAATATATACGTTAGATTATGTTTGATTTAGCAAACTGCAATCGATGGTGAAATTAAAAGGGTTTATGAATGGGATGCACTTTGTTTGTCTTAAATCCTTAATGCATTTTTGGTCTTTCAAACCTTAAGTTGATTTATACCTATTTTTGCCAATTTGTAAATATGTTTTCCCCTCGTTTTGAATCCAATTTGTCATATGTACTTACAAACATTTTGTTTGACGGTCTTAATGACTTTAGTTTGATTTATTTTCATTTTTATTTCTTTTTAAAATCCTCTTGTTGTGTACACTATTTCACCATCTTAAAAAAAGTTCCCTTTGATTATATAGCTTGGTGTACATCTTCTCTCACACCACAATGTTTCTTTCATGGTAAAATTTTTGCTTTAAAATCCCTTGAAATTTCCTTTGCTTCCCCTGATGTCATTTGCTATTTTTTCATAATTTACAGATATCACCACTCCATTCTCACTTTGATTCTTTCACCATGAGGTGTATTTTTTTATTTTATTTTTTATAACAAAATTTGTTGTATTGTTTATATTTTAATTCTTTTCATTCAATATTTTTACAGCATTTCCTAATAATTTTAACTCTAATCTCATAACTCATATTTCTAAAATTAAATGGCAATGTTGACTAGTTATCCTTTTATCTTATGCTAGAATTTCAGTAGGTAATTAGACCGTAGAAAGCATAATCCAAGTATGCAAAACAGAGAAAAAAAAATTGAGGTGAATGTAGATTAACCAAAAGATTGATTGCTTGAATGGTAATGAAGCGCTTTGTAACAAATTCTTTTTCCCAATCGATTTCTTCCTCTGTAGCTCGTTCTCCGACTGCGCACATTTCTATTTTGTGAAGCAAAAGTGAGCATACACATACATGCATATATGTTATTGTGATATCTTCAATGAAAGTGAAGACAAAAGTATTACCTTGTACAGTCCGAGGGGAAGACTCTTGTTGACATGCAATGTAAAGACAGCTAGCAATAACTGCATATCGTCTTCTACCTTTAAAAGACTTATGATCATCCAACTTCTTGTATAATTCACAAGCACCATTTTTGAGAAAAAAAATTAATATTCATAAGGAAAGGAAGAAAACGAAATGATAAACTGCAAACTAGTAGACTAGCAAGCTCATTAGCATTAGTACATCATCATATGAATCGACACACTAAAATAAGCAAGCTTGCAAGTGCATTAGTATAAGTAAAACACAAAGCTACATAACATGAAAAAACTGAAGGGCTTGTAATGCATATCCATCAGCATTAGAACTTGACACTGAATAACGTTATGTAGCAACTTTATTGCAGCTATCAACATTAAGTTAACCAATATAGGGTTATCAGAATTAAACTTAATTGATGTGCATTTTTTAGCGTGGGAAGTACGAAAACAACTCATATAGGTTTTGCATAATAGTTATATGTGCTACAGAGAATACGCAGAAATAAATAGGATATGTACCTTGACCGCGGCATCGAGATGCAACCTATTAGAACACAAAATTTATTAGGATACATTGCACTAATTAAACAGGTATAATAACGCACATACAAGCTTTACATGTATGAGTAAAAAAAGCAACAACTATAAATGACAACATTTCTCATGTTTATGTGAGGCTTATATATTTGTAATAAAAAAGTATACAAATAGACACATGTTATTTCCATTTATTTTAAATTGCTAAATGATTAGAATTATAGTAACAAATGATCTCTTCCAAAAGAGGCTCATAGAGACAAGTAGGCATTCATGTTATTTCCATTTATTGTATATTCAGTTTGAAGCAATAATTTTCATTTTTAGCTCTTTTCTAGATTCACGGTAAAAGTCGTGTAAATCAGGAACTAATGTCAATTTTCAAACATACAAGATATAAGGTGCACTCACTCAGTTTATCACGTGACTTTAATTTTCATTATAACTACCGAATATATGGAAAATAGTAAATTCCATAAACTAAGATAAAACAATATGTTATATGAACTTCAATCTAACCTAATTTACCTTTTTGTATAATTTTAGAAGAAATACGACTTCTCCTTTTTCCAAATAAAATGTCCAACAAAAAATATACTCTACCAAATAGTTTATCAAACAAAGGGAATAATATATAAGTAACTTAATGATCATCGACTTGTTTACTTTGAACAAATAATTTGTATGGGTTTTTTTTCCATAATTTAACTCGACTCTTATTTTTATCTTATTTCGCTCTTCCTTTCTGTTTTATTTGTACAAAAAGATAATTGAGATAAAATAAATATTTAGATATCATTAGTGAGATCAATTGTTTATCTTTCATTGTAGATAATTATCAAATAATTATTCACGTTGATAACAACTTGCTTTCTTCTTCAACAACTGTTTTTATCTTTGGAAGAAAGATACTACATAACAGTAAACCCCCAATTCTTTCCCCTCTATGCATTTTTCTCTTCTTCATTTTTTCATGTATTATAGAAACAAGTAGTTACTTTTCACCTACTAAGTTAAGCATTCTCCATTCTCTTTCAAATTCATTAATTTTATTTATTATCTACTCACTTTTTAAAAAATAGGATTGAAATCCACATGCTTCCTCCGTTTTAGTTGCATTTTCATGGAAAATTATTTTTTCTCTAAATACAAATTAACTTCTAGTCATAATGGGTTTAGCGCAAACATCGTAAAATAAGACTAAATTTTGTAACAAAATCGATATGAGGAAATCCGAACCCTCTAAATCATATTTCGGTCGTATCCAAGGTTTACAAATTTTTTATTCAATGATTTTTTTGTTACTTTAAAGGAACTTAGAAATAAGAGCTAGACTAAATTAGAGTAAGTTAATCTTCTGGCATTAGTGACTTCCTACACAATTATGGGCATCTACATGAATAAAATTTATGCATGTTGTATGTTGATACTTATGTACAAAATCCATGATTGAGTATGTACACGTAGAAGCAACAACATAATAACCCGCAAATAATTTAACATTTGCAAATAGATCTATATTTGGCTATCAATTTGTTACTGTATCGATAACACTGAATGACCTTCATTACTTAAAATGGTTTATAAGGGTATCAAAATAAAAGAAAAAACTAGGTTATAAATGTTTGCAAACGAGAAGATTTTATAATGCATGCTTCTAAAATGAGATTATCTTCATTATTATACATTTACATTTACAAAATTTCTGCACGTTATATGTCCATTTTAATGTAATCAATCCATGCACGAGCGCGCACATATACAAGCAACAACTTAACAACCCAAAGAAAATAACATTTTCGAATTGATATGTATTTGGTTATTAATCTATAACTACAATAACAACACCGAAACTTCATTGCATTAAAATGGACAGTAGGAGCAAAGAAATAAGAGAAAAAACATGGTTAATATCGTTGCATTTTTTGATACAAAATCACATGGAGAAAATAAATGTAAAGAAAAACATATATTTTGCTTGCATAAATAAATAGTTCATATTTGAACATACATATTATAATAAAAGAAAAGATGTTACTCTTCAAAAGACGTTGCAACGATTTATTCATTGTCATTTACATGAGAACTTGATCATCAAGCAATTTATTGAAGGCGTATTTTTTCTTGTATCTCAAGGAAAATTATTGTTTTAGGTTTTAGGTTTTGAGTACGATACTCAAATTAAGATTTTATATATTTTTTCAAAGGGTTTGACAAATTTAGATTTCCGAGAAAATTATGTGTATAATTTTTCTTCTTCTCTCTTCTGAAATTAATTATGTTATAATTTTAGGAAAAACCCTAACAATTGATAATAGAGCCTACTACGCGATGATCATCTCTGAAGAGTTTATGTGTCCGATTAAGATAAGTGTTGAAAAAAGTTAAAAGATAAATAGAGCCGTATGGAAGAAGATGAAGGATTATTTATACGTTACCGATCTTCCTCGACCGTTGTAGAACAAAAGGGAGCAGAACTAGCAGTATAATAGAAATAAAATGAGAAACTTTGGATAAGAAAGCTACAACGGCTATTTGATGTTTTTTGGAGTATTCAATATTTGATAAACATCTGCTTATGCAATTTGGAAGAAATTAGATGGAATTCATGTAAAGAACTCTTCAACAATCAACAAACAAGGTTTTTTTATAAGAAGATTGATAAATCGAAAACTTAAGAAATATGGGTAAATAGAAGAGCATCTTAAAAACTCTAAAGCAATTGAGGAAAAACCGAACGTGAAGTACAGTGTAGATCTGATATTAATGAGCTCGTTATTGAAGAGTTGGGACACTTGTGATCACGTTAAACAAGACCAATTATTGAAATTATGCTACAAGCTGAAAAGAGACAAGGAAAAAAAATAAGACATTGGAAGAAGATCGAAATAAATATAAATTTAAGTGATGATGAGGTTGACTTTAGTGAGAAATATGATGACAACTTCCTTTGCTTAGCCACGGTTGTTAATGGCGTTCGACGCAAAAAAGGTGCAAAGCCTCTCGGAGCCTTGGCGCACGACACAGCAAATGACACGAGCCTTCTATTTTACTGTGCATGTTTAGAATTTTTTTATAAATTTAATATATATACATATATACAACGATTAATTTAAAAAGTTGAATATAATTTATATTTAACATATGTAACAAAGATTTTTTGATATTTCGCAAAAAACATCATCAAATATAATATCAAAAACATATAATTTCAAGCATGTAATATTTTAAACTAAAACCAAAGATAATAGTGTATATTACCAATAAACTAGAAATCTGAATTTGATTCAACTACCATATTTTCTAAGCCAATTCTATGTAATCAGATTCACAAGATCAACATCTTCCTTGCCAGTCTCATATCGACTGATAATTTATTCGATGCGAATGTAATAGGAACGAATGGTTCAAAGTTCGTTGGAGACTTAAAATACATTCATTCGAGACTGTTTATTCGATACAGCAGTGATTAAAACAATTAGTTTGAAGTTCGTTCAAGATTAATTTGGTGAATGCGATGGGATTATTTGTTCGGTGCAATGGTCGTAATTATACCCGTCGGATTAGATCTAAATTCGACTCAAATTGTCGCGATTCTAGTCGAGTTGGGTTTTGTCAACTCTAATTTGTATATTTTAAAACTTTGACATGACCTGAGGTTCGACTCAAATCAGAACGGTTTAGGTCTAATTGGGTGATAACACTAAAAAGTGTGTACTTTCTTGCTATTTTGGCTAATCTGTCAAGTCGGAACGGTTCTTCACGTTATTTTTCATCAATTAGACCCGACCTGGAAACTATCGAGTTCAAGTCAGATTCGGAATGGTTTGGAATTGCGGATCTTGGTTCTAATCGTCCATCGCATATCGTTGCGGTAATAATTTAGATAAGTTGTTCAAAGTTTGTTGAACATTGGTTCGAAGTGTAATCGTATCATTAGTATAAAAAATAAATAATTCGTTTGACCGTTGTTCAGGATTAGTTTGAATTGTGAAAAATGAAAAGTAAATAATAAAAAGTAAAAACAATAAAATTACAAATGGCGCCTTTTTTGCACCGCACGCCATTAGTGTCATTGGCCATGGGTTTTCATATGCGCCACGTCATACAGAAGAAATGCGCAAATGTCGTGTCGCGCCTTATGCCATGGCTCACACCGTAGCATGCCTTTCATAATTATGGTTTATGTGATGATAAAGCAAAGTAGTCGATTACAAATAGCGCAAAATAGCGCAAGGCATGTGCTACGCGCTATAGCGTGCACTATTTTGTTCAAAATGTTAGATTTCACATTTTTTTCATATATACAACCAACATATAAAGAAGAAATTTAATTGCTCAATGCTCAACAAAATTAAGTGTTAATCTTATTATCAACTACTAATATGACAATAAGAATCAATATTAAGTGCTCGGCTGAAATCTTTTTAAACCGTTGAACAACTTCACGGGTAACTAATTCAAAGTTCGATATATATTTTCACCACTTTGTAGTTGTATTTTATGTTCCCAAAGTTTGATATTATATATTTGCGTAGATTACGATATTCTATTTTCACTATTCAGAGTTTGATATTATATTTGCAAAGTTTGATATTATATTTATAGAGTTTGTATTATAATTTCATATGTAACTACTAGACAGCTTCACAGGTAACCAAATCAAAACATATAAAAAAGAAGTGACATCCGCAGTAGTATTCTGTTTTCACTATTTTGTAAACTATCCACGTTAATATTTTTATGTACTCACTACTCAACAATCAAAATTAAGTTCAAACTTTTTTTGTCAGCAACAACTAAGTACGACCGTAAAAAATTAATTTTAAGAAATAGAGTAAAAATTCTGCTTAGCTAGTACTTTTAAATAGCTATACCTTAATATTGAAGCTCATAAACAAATTAGGAAATAAAAGAAAAAAAAACAAAATGGTTCAAATTGAAGAAAAGAAGAAAATATATCCCTCTAGAACTGAAAATTTATTCATATGAAAGACTAATTCAAGTTAAGAGAAAAAACAACCTAAAAAACATATTACATTAAGCTTCAATTTAAGTTTAACAAGAAGTTGACTTTAGATTGAAGATGAAATCGAGCACTTTATTTCCATAGATCGCAAAAAAAGACAACTGACAGAAAAAATCAGAGAATAAATGACAGGCCAAAAAAGTATAACGTACCTGCAAAGGAAACAAATAAAAATAGCACACTAGTTTACGCTATGGGAATATGTAAACTTTATGAAAATAGCACGTTTTTTGCATTATTGTTGATCGGTGCGGTATTGTACGTTAAATAGCACACAACCTGCGCTATGAGCTATTTTGCGCTATAACACGTTATAGCGTGTGCTTTGACAACTTTGCACTAAAAAAATTGGGTGCTTGATTCAAGTGCTTGTTTCCATTTATGCAAACTTTTGTGCAGGACTCTATTCGTTGGGAATTTTATTATCAAACTTTTGTGCAGGAATCTATTCGTTGGGAATTTTATTAGAGGAGACAGGCAAAATAGGTAGGTGTTGCACTCTATTTTTCATAGAGATTGAAGATATTGCTATTAATATCTTGTATATCTTTACTAATAATGCAAATACTTGGCTATGGTGAAGCTTTTTTGAACTTCCTAATCTACCCATTCCTTTACTCTGCTCCCCACTACCATAAAAAATGGTGTACGTGTCCTTTCTTCTACAACGTTCTTTTCACCACTTACCTTTCTACAGTTTCAGTCTCTTTTCACTGCTTTTCTCCCCATTTTCCTTTTAACCGTCTTCAATGCTTCTCCTTCCACTATTCCTCTTTGCATCTTAAACCCACCAATTACATCACCTGACTCTCCCGAACCCTCCATCGACTCAAATGCCTCTCACAAAATTCATTCTTTTTTCATATCCAACCGCCAGAGTTTACAATTTAGTAGTGGAAGAAGTAGCTCGACCTGCTTTGCTGACTGGACTGTGTCCTCTTCTTCTTCCAAGCCAGTGGCGATCTGCCCTGAAATTGGAGCTGTATCTTCAACATATGGTGATTTATTCTTCCTTCTGTTTTTTAAATTTATTGTTTGCATTGTAAATCGATGAGATAACAACATGTTGTCAGTTAGGTAATCTATTTGGTACTCTTAATGCCTAATATATTCCGTTTTTTCTCTCCATTCATTTGCTACTTCTTAGCATGTCTTATGTACTATTTATAGATATATTTACTATGATGGTTTTAGGACTCTTAAATGATATTTTTTTCGAATTCTTAGTACTAGCATTTGAGGACAACATGATTAGCTGAATGGTACTGGCGCCATGAACAAGATCTAGCTCATATGGAAACATTCCACAGCCTCATGCTACATTGTACTACTTGAAGAGAACACCAAAAAGAGGGCTTTCAATCACTGAAGAGACAGGGGTTTTTGTACCGTTCAAGGGTAATTTTTTGCTACATATTTGGGAATAAAAATAGATATATCAGCATTTTAGGAGTAAAAAGAGGGCTTTCAATCACTGAAGAGACAGGGGTTTTAAATTCCCTAATAAAATACCAATACTAAATGAAAAAGATGAGATTATATGGCAAGAAGTTGTCTATGAATGGAAGCCTAGTACGTGTCCCAATTGTTCGAGTTTTGGACATGCAGAAATTCACTGTCAATTTAAAAAAGTTTGGGTGCAGAAAGCGAATCAAGACACAACAGAGGACATTGCGGCCATGAATATCGACCCAAAGGATCTCCTCCCAAATAATAGTAACACTAGCGAAGATCTAAGTAAACAGAAAACAATTTTAATAAACGAATCTGACAAAGTTCAGAATCGGCCTAAGGTTATAGGTCAAACCCTCATTATCAATCCTCAAAATAATGTCATTATCCCAGAATCTATTCAAAACGCCAAGCTTAAATCACAAACAGTCCAGCCAACTAAATCTAGTTTGACTATTATTACATCAGAAGTCTATAACAAGTCAGACAATATGCATTCTCTAAATGATAATAACATTTTAAATGTTCAAACTGAGACTCTGCCCTCAGATCCTAACGATACCTCCTTAATAGACGATGCAGCTCATATGACAATAGACCCTGCTTTGACCCTTCAGGAATACATGTCCATCCCAGAGCCCCTTTCCCTTGCCAAATCAAAAGCTCCTCGCAAAACTAGAACAGAGGAAGCCCCTTTCGAATTCAAAGCCTCTTCGAACTCTGAAGTTATGGATAACCCTGCATGGTTAAATATGGTTAATCAATTGAAAGGAAAACAGAAAAAATCCAAGAAAGCTAAGACTTTGGGAAAAGCTACTTACCCGGAAGAGAGTAGCAACCCTAATTCTATTAGTTAATGGAGTTCCTATTCTGGAACATTAGAGGGATGAATGCCCTCTACAAACAAGTAGAAGTTCTAAATATTCTTAACTCTAATAAGTATTCTCTTATTGGGATTCTTGAGAACAAACTCTCTAACCAGTCTATAGAAAGTTTTATTAATAAAATTGACAAAAAATGGAAGTTTTCACACAACATTTCTGATGACCTAAAGAGTCGCATCCTTATCTTTTGGGATTCTTTGGTATGGTCCACTATTACTTTACATACCAGTGATCAATTCATAACAAGTATACTCTATAATGCTAGTAACTTCAATATAATGTGTACTATTGTCTATGCTTTTAATGAGGAGGAGAAGCGTAAACCTCTATGGGACTATTTAATGGCCCAATCCAAAAATGTCAACATGCCGTGGCTAGTGGCAGGTGACTTCAATTCTATTCTTTACAGCAGTGACAGAATGAATAATGGCTGTTATAACTCTATTGGAAACCATAATTTCATTGAATGCATAACTCTATCCAAGCTAATGGAGCCTGATTTCTCAGGTAATTACTTTACTTGGCGTGGAGGTAACTCATTTTCTATCCATAGTAAGATAGACCGTGTGTTTGTTAACTCTATTTGGATTGATAAATTGGATAACTTTGGCATTTATTTTGGAAACCATTCCCTGAGTGATCATACACCTATTTTAATTAATCTCCAAAAGCAAAACATGAAAAAGATAAACATACCTTTTAAATATAAAAATTCTTGGCATGTTTACGATGATTACCACCTAGCTATCCATGAGTCCCTTATAACCTGCTTCACGGGTTCTCCTCTGTATAAACTGATATGCAAACTGAAAACAGTGAAAAATCAACTGAAGAATTGGTCTAGCAATTTAATAAATGAGACAGTGATGATTCGAAAACTGAAAGACCATAACAACAGTATTTACAATCAATTAATTAACAATCCTCTTGATGTAAATCTCATGGAAAGTTATTCCAACAATTGTGATTGCCTTCACAAGATGATGAGGAAGGTTGCTCTAGATAACGAGCAAAGAATGAAATTTAGTTGGCTTACCAAAGGGGATAGACCCACGGAATTCTTCTTCAGTAAAATCTCAGACAGTAGGCCTATTAGAAAAAGCAAATTTACGGTTGACAGGGAAGGAAAGTGGGTCTCAACATCAGATACTGTAGCTAAAGAAGCTATTAACTATTTCTCAGATTTATTTCAGTTGCCTCAAGCCTTTAATCAATTTCCTAACATTATTTGTAAGAGAATTCTAACAGATAATGCTAGAGCCAACTTATGCAGACCCTTTCAGATGGAAGAGATCAAAGAGGCTGTTTTTCAAATTAATGAAAACAGTTCTCCCGGTCTAGATGGATTCAATTCTAAATTTTATAAAGTTCATTGGGATAGCATTAAATTGGATATTTGGGAAGCTATGAATGGAATTCTACAATCTGGTAAAATCATCAAAGAAATTAATCATACTTTCATTTGTTTAATTCCTAAAAACCCAGACGCTTCTAACATGTCAGATTTTCGACCAATTTCACTTTGTAATGTCACTTACAAAATCCTAGCCAATCTTCTTTGCAACAGAATGAAAGCTTACATGAATGATTTAATATCTTATAACCAAAATGCTTTCATCCCAAATAGATCAATCTCAGAAAATTCTCTTCTTGCTTATGAGATGGTCAGAAGTTTTAACAGGAAAAATTCAAATAATGTTTGTTTAAAAATTGATTTACATAAGGCTTATGACAAAATCAATAGAGAATTTATTCATCATATGTTGATCGCCATGGGTTTCCCACTTTCCTTTGCCAACCTCATATATGAATGTATTTCCACCCCATCGTTTTCTATTTTAATAGAAGGTTCCCCTTATGGTTTTATTAATAGCTCGAGAGGTCTCAGGCAAGGGGATCCTCTATCCCCTTATTTATTCGCTATTGCTATGGAATTCCTGTCTTTGAATTTGGAGACTGAATTCCTTAAAGGAAATCTCAGCCCTATTTATCAAGTGGAGCCAATTATTACTCATTTATTATACGCAGATGATATTCTGGTTCTGATGAAAGCTACTACTAATAATGCTGAAACCATCCACCTTATTTTCCAGAGTATGAAACATCTTACAGGACTGGAATTAAACTCAGGTAAAAGCAGCTTATTTTTCAGTAAAGCGGCAAAATTTAAGCAACAAATTGTTGACATTATCAAAATCAAACCAGATAATCTTCCTATTAATTATCTTGGTATCCCTCTTTCAAATAATTCTTTGAAAGCTAGAGACTTTGGTGTGCTCATAGACAAAATCAATAAAAAATTCAACAATTGGCATAGCAGGTTTCTTAATATAAGTGGCAGGGTAGAACTCATCAAAACTGTTATACACCCTATATTGCAGTTCTGGTTACAAATTGCTCAATTCCCTGTTTCTATTATACAAAAAATTAACTCAATGTGTGCTAATTTCTTGTGGAAATCAAAATCTCACAAATTGAGTTGGGAAGAGGTTTGCAAAACAAAAGGAGAAGGGGGTTTGGGAATCAGAAAAATTGAAGACATAACAAAAGCCATTGCTGCAAAACTGCTATGGAATTATATTAATGGTGAATCTTTATGGGCAAAATGGATGCACAACAAATATTGCAAAAAAGGAAATTTCTGGACAGCCAGACTGGATAATAATGCATCACACACATGGAAGATTATATTGCGTGCTAGACAATGGTGCAAGGGTCATATAGACAGAAAAATTGTTAACGGTGAAAACACCGATTTATGGTTTGACCCTTGGCTTCAGGGTTCCAACCTAATTGACACTTATGGGTGGAACACAATGAACACTTTAGATGGTTATGACAAAACTGTCTCAAGGATTATTTCTAATCACAGATGGAAAAATAGACTCAATTTCATTCCTATGAACTCACATGCAGAGGTGAGAAAAGTTTCCATACATCAAAATATGAAACATGATTTCTGGTGGTGGCTGCCTACTAAGCAAGGCCAATTTTCTTTAAAATCTGCGTGGAACATTTTCAGAACCAGGCATAATGATTTCGAATGGGCCACCATTGTTTGGGACAAGGGCTGTGCCCCTAAAATGTCTACATGCACTTTGCTTGCCATAAGAGACAAATTGCCAACCAAGTTTAAAATCAGTAAGTGGTCTCCTAACATTGATCAAAAGTGTGTGCTGTGTGCTAATCATAATGAGGATATTAATCATCTATTTTTCCAATGCACTTACTCTCGACATGTTCTGGATGAGATTATGCCCAAGCTAAACATAAAGCTTGATATGAACTACGACATTAATTGCTTACTGAATCTGGTTTTACAAGCTCAGGAAAAAATTAATTCGCCAATTAAAAGCATTCTTAGTATTTTCCTTACAACTACCATTTGGAATATATGGTGTGAACGAAACAACCGTGTTTTTAAAGGAATTGAACAACCTTTTGAGTTAAGAACCAAACAAACTATTATCGAAAGCAAACAACTGTTGCAAGTTAAATTTCAAGCTCATAATGTAAACGAAGAAGAAAAGCTTATCGTTTTGAAGTTTGCTCCTGAGCTTGGTCTCCAAAATTGTTTTCGTCCGCCTTGATTCCGCTTTGCTGTTGGTCAATCAGATGTTGCTTGTCTTCGTGGAGTTGTAGAGTTTCTTTCTTCTGTTCCAGCCATGATTTTGGTGGATGTAGATCCGCTCCGGTGAAGATTAGCTCTGCTTTCTCTCTCCTGGTGTCGGTTGTGTCGAGAAGAGTGTCGTCTTTTCTTCTTTACTTTTTGGGCTTTGTTCTCTGTAGTAGCTTCTAGCTACTTTTATTTCTATTGTTTGGTTTTTTTTTGTGCAAGCTGATCGTACGGATAGTTTTGAGTGTATTTAACTATTTTACTCCTCCATCTGTTTGACAGTTTTTTGCACAGATGTTGGTATGTTGTACTGTTAATATACGGAAATGATATGTACTCTTTTCCCTTCTCAACGCACCCATCTAGGTTAGGGGGGTTGAAAGGTTTTAACGAGGCATATCATTGAAGTATATGCTATTTCTGTTAATAAAGTACCTTTTTCAAAAAAAAAAAGATTTCTTATTTTATTGTTTATTGTAATCGACCATTAAAACGCATTACTCATTGTAATTAATATGTGAATGCAATTATTTGCAATGTATTAGGTATTTAGAAACAATAGGATTTTGGATAGAAGAACAAGTTGGAGCATGGAAATCAATTGTCAAAGTTGTTCATGAAAAGGGTGGAATCTTCTTTTGTCAATTTTGGCATGTTGGGAGAGTCTCAAATTATAATATGATCAATCTTCTTTCATCTTTTCCATTCTAGAATGATGTCTAGAATGACTATATCAACATTTCATTTTGTTTATGTTTACAAATGTATACAGTTGACCAACCAAATAGATATGCCAATATCTAGCACATAAAAATGAATTCCTTCACAAACACAACATGATGACAGCGTTGATGATTATTCACCTTCCACGAAGATAACTACCAGTAAGATTCCTTAAATTGTTAATGACTTTGGACTTTCTGCTAGAAATGCAATAAAAGCCTGTATTTAATGTTACATTTTCCTTATTTTTATACTGTTATTATTATTATCTATATTAATCCAAATCATTATGCATCCCACTTGATTATACCAGTCCATCAAGCATAACTATATTCATATCAAAGTATTTTTTAGTTGATTTATTAAAAAAACCTCAATACAGTTTTCTTAAATCATACAACTTAAACTAAAAATGATTCAAACAGGTTTTGAAGGCGTGGAAATCGATGGAGCACACGGATACCTTTTTGGGCAGCTCATGAAAGACAGCAAACAATAGAACATATGAGTATGAAGGCATCCTTGCCAACTGCTATCACTTTTCACTCGAAGTCATGTCATCTATATGAGTGAAATTGGAGCAGATAAGGTAGAAATAAGATTATCTACGTTTGCAGACTTTATGGAATGCTACAATTCAAATTCAAAAGATTATATAAATTTCATGCAAAAGGATGTTGGAGGAGGAGATTTTGAGAGTGTCAAAGAATGGGTCTAAATTTGTGAAAAAAATGCATGCTTCGGGTTTGAATTTGATAGATCATTATTTGTTAACTAAACAATCAATAATGACTTCACAGAGTTAACTAGATTTTCTTTGAGATTGAAGAGTCGAAGAAAGTAAAATCCAAGAATGTTGACCCTTCAAAATTTTCAAAGCCATACATGTCAAGAATACCTATGGATGTGAGTATCTTTATTGTTATATTGGCAGTTCAGGTTCAAATCCAAACAATTGCTTAACAATCAAATGTCCAACAATGTCTACTAATTTATAAAGTAGCATAAGCCAATTGTCAATATTTTGAATATAGTCATAGTACTTTTGGTCATATTCCAAATATGATTACTTTTATATTTTATATATACAATAACATGTCTGTGAAAAAAAGTTTTATAACTTTTTCTAATAATGGAGATGGTTGTTTAAGCCATCACAATTATTTTTAGTTTTTAAAATTACTTTGGTTTTACAACGACTCCAAAACATATTTCATACTGACCTTTTACAACCACAAATCAACCAAAAGAAAGTGTGCAGTTAAATATGTTTGAAACTGTCATAGGAAAATGTGAATCTAACATTTTGCATCCAAATATGATATTTAGAGCCATATCAACCTCTATAAATATCTTTCAATGAGAATCGCTTTTTCCTAAAGATTTATGTACAAAAAACTGGAATTATTATGTGATTACATTGTTTTTTATTTATATTTTGGTTTCACAGAGCATGAAAGCTATTTTTAACACTACAACCAAGGCAGTTCTTCAGTATCCAAAGAATTGAGATGTGTTGAAAAATAAAGCAAAAGGGATTACAATTGTTCATTGATGTAAGCTATAACTTCATACTTTTCTTATGTATTTCATTTCAAAATTTTGGCTTCTGTGTTTAGAAATCATAGTTTATACAAGTATGACAACTAACTAGAAACTAAATGCATTAGAATTCCACCCAGTTCAAATAAAAAAGTATATATATATGATTAGTTCTTATTGTTTTACGCGTCCATTGTAAATTCAAATTGTGAGATGGTTTGTCATCGTGAATGGTTCATTATAGGTTTAAGAGATTAAATAGGTGTGTACAATATTCTTTTGTTTTGATCATATTCCAAATATAATTACTTTTATATTTTATACATATAAAAACATGTTTGTGAAAAAAGATTTTAGAACTTCTTTCTAATATTGGAGATGGTTGTTTAAGCCATCACAAATATTTTCAGTTTTTAAAATTACTTTGGTTTTACAACGACTCCAAAACATATTGCATAACGACCTTTTACAGCCACAAATCAAACAAAAGAAAGCATGTAGTTAAATATGTTTGAAACTGTCATAGGAAAATGTGAATCAAACATTTTGCATCCAAAATGTCATATTCGAAGCCATATCAACCTCTTTACATATGTTTTTATGAGAATCGCCTTTCTCTAAAGATTTTTGTACAAAGAATTGGAATTAATGTGTGATTACATTGTTTTTTATTTATATTTTGGTTTTATAGAACATGAAATCTGTTTTTGACACTACAAACAAGGCAGTTCTTCACCATCCTAGGAAATTGTAACGACCCGTAAATTTCAACTGTTTTAATAACGCAATTAGTTGAAATTTTGAAAATTTTAAAATGATAAAATTTTGAAATAAAAATTTAATATTTGGAATACGTCTAGTTAAACATAGCGACTGGTAAATTTTCGTCCGAAAATATGAAAGTTTATTTCGCGCGTAAATTTACTTCGATTTAATCAGTTAAAAAGCGATGAAAATAAAATGTTTCCGAAACCTAAATATTTTTACATAAAAAAATTCTAAACCAGCTTCTGAGCAAGATTTCAGTTTGTCGTTTTTCCAAATTCGGGCATCTTTGGCTCCGTCGATCTTATTTTTCAGCGTTTTCTGGCATTTTCCGCTATTAGAAAATTCAAATTTTATAATTCAAATCGTACCACTGATATCTGCATACCGTTTTGATCATCTCGTCGTACTGATCTCTACGGTGTATTCACTTCTGTGTTTCGGAGTCTAGTATGCGACAAAATCTCGAAAACTATAACCCTATCGGTAATCGTACCGAGTTCTGTTTGGTTCTATTGGTCCATTCATTGCCACCATTTAAAACCAATGACCATTTGCGTTTTCGTATTCCCAGATAATCAATATCAAACTTTTTAAATCTCATCTTTTAACGACTTTTGAACTTTTCCAAGAAACGTATATGAAATGAGTCTTCCTATCACCTTTATGCATTCATCCTACCCACTACTCTTCTTCATTTATTTGCTGTAACCAAAGCCTGACATCTTCCTCCTCAAACCAAGTTCCCTCTTCCACATAATATTAGCCTATCACTTTTCTTTAGCTGAAAAATCCAACTTGTGACTTTTGTTATTCCTTGACTATTGGCATTCCACCAATTCAATATAATATTTTTTGGTTCGTTCTTTTCGATTGCTTGAGAAGAAATAAAATAAATTATATTATAAAGCTTCCTTTCGTTCTGACATTGCAGTATAATGTATTGTTACCTGCTTCTCTTTCATTTGCCTGAGGCTTTGTTACTCGGCTACCTCCTCTCCACCGTGTAGAGCACCACCGAACTCCTATCTCCCTCCGCCCATATCACCAAGAACCACCATCAGAACTCCACGTCATCCACTCACCAACACCGATACACACACGTTCGGCCTCTACCCTTGCTTGCCTTCCCCGCTCAGTTCCACCGTCAACGTGAAGCCATCGCCAACCATCACCTTCGGCCTCTATGCCATCCAAACCCATTGCCCACACTTCCATCCCACAGCCCACGCATCGCTCACCTTCCCGCGACCTCCGCCGGTCCTTACCAACGCGAGCGTTTCCCGCAACCTATCTCCGCCTGGCAGCCCCACCCTCGCCTTGGCTGCCTTGCCATCGACCCACACCCCATGATGGTAGCGCCGAGACCTTTTCTCTTCTTCAAACCGCGTGCAAACAACGCCTTCGACTCTTCCACACCCTGGAGCCGTGAAGTCCACCAACCTGACCGCACCTTCATTCGCCCGCAACCCACCCTCGCCTGCCTCAGCTAGCACGGCAGCCACCTTGGCCGCAACTTCTCACCGGTGCTCCTCCACTTAGTTTCGGTCACCCACCTCCTTCAGTTTTCTAATCCATGCAAGGTATGCTAATAAATGTATACAAGTAGTTGTCTTCTTTATCTGCAATGGTCACATCACTTAAAAGATGATGCACGTGTAGTAAACATATGTAGTCTGTATTCATTTTTTTCGTTCAACTGGTCATATATATTTGCATACAACGATTTATAGTCTGGAGTATATATAGCATATATGAACTTGTATTTAATATGTTGTACAGTATATAATAAATTAGGTAAGCTATATGAGTTGGGTATTTTTGTGCTGAGTTTACATATATATATATATATATAGTTTGCACGTTTAAAGCATACAGGTAGTATAGTATGAATTAGCTTTGACAAAATTATAAGTTACTGTACATACATTTATTTTGTTTTCTGGAAATCTATTATGATTATGGGTCTACAGTACTATATTGTTCATATTTTATAATAGATCTAACTATTACTGTATACATTTTGAAAAGTAGTCAGAGTTTGTACTCTATTTAGTTATATTTTAAGTATATAGATATAACAGGTTGTTTATATTATTAGTATATATGGATGCTAGCATACTTTGGTGTAATTTAAAGCAATGACTTTAATTTATATATATTATTTTATGTTGTCTTAAAATAAAATATTGATTTTAAAGAAATAGTAATAACACATATAATTTCCGTTTCTATCAAATTGATCTGATTGGTTCTCATCGTTTCCCTTTATCAGCTTTTGTTCGCCGTGACTGCTTTCTCAGTCAAATCGTGTCCGTCTAGCTTGTTTTGAATTGATGCTTGGATTTCTTAATTCGATTTCATCGTCAAATTCTCTCTAGCCTCGAAAGGTGAGCAATCACTCACGATTAACGTTCTTTTATTTATTAAATTTGATTTCAATTGAAACGACAATTGAAATATGCTGCTGTTTGATATTTACACTGTTATTACCTGTATCAGTTCACCTGTGACATCTGACACCATTATCTGTTATATATGCAATGATAATCCAGTTTGGTTGTTAAATGATTGATTGTTTGATGTTTATATTGGACGTTAAATTGTTAATGATGTAAGTGAATAATTTGAAATTGAAATTGACGTAGGATAGTTAGATTTGATATATGTGTTAAATTTGATTAAATGACATTTGTATAATATGACCCCTTTAACTGTTAAATTTATTGACACGTAGGATTTGTTTAATTACACTTTGAACCACTGAATGTATGTTGTTAAATGTATGATGTATGAAATTGTAAATAGATGACAAGTGAAGAACTGTAATGTAATAATCTTTAATCTACATGAAATGATAGTGTAGATTCTAGAAATAATTATATTAATTCGTACAAATAACAATGCGAATTAATACGGTTATTTCGGGATTATTTGAATTGATTATTGGATTGTTATTGACTGTTGTTATTGCTTGTTTATTTACTTTGACACCATCCCAATTATCACACTGCAAGTTCCCTTTGTTGTGTTTTGATTTTGAATTGAATTGGAATCGGGTTGAAATGATAAATACCCAAAAATTGAATTTTGACCTAGGATAGAAAATTAAATAAAACCCGATTGGTCAATAATGTGATTTAAAAATAAAATGAAGATTTTATTTGAATAAATAATATAGTTTTGAAATGAAGTTGAAATTTAAATTTTTATGAAAGGAAAATGTTAATATTTAATAATCTGAAACAAAATATTAACAATGTAATTGATGAAAGAATGTTGTTTAATTTGAGAAATGATTGGATTAAGTTTGAAATTACTAAACTTTGAAATGATTTAATAATTAAGTTTGAAATTGAATTCAGTTTGAAATTATTAAACCTTGAAATGATTTAATAATTAAGTTTGAAATTGAATTCAATTTGAAATTATTAAACTTTGAAATGATTTAATAATCAAGTTTGAAATTATAATTAAGTTGAAATTATTAAGCTTTGAAATTATTTAATAATTAAGTTTTGAATTATTTAATAATTAAATAAGATTGAATTATTTAATGATTAAATTGAATTGAAATTCTTTAATAAGAAAAATTGAACTTTTGAATAAGTGAATTTTACTTTGTAAATAATTGAAATTGAGTTTTCTTTATTAATTAAGTTTTGGAAAATTATTTAAGTAAGTAAATAAGTGAAATTGAATTTCTTTAACAAGAAATGAAAATGTGATATTTTTGGAATTAATGTAAGACTTGAAAATTTAAAGAATTTGATTTGATGAATTTAATTTAATTCAAATTTGTAAGTTTTGATTTAATGAAGTTGAACTTAAGAAATTGATTTAATGAATGAGAAATTTAATAGAGATTGTTTTCAATGATTAAGTAACTTAACAAATATTGAATGAAATCGATAAATGAGTTTAAATTGATTTGAAAGTTAAGTAAAAAAAATTTAAAAGATTTTCGGAATGAAACTTATATTCGAAGTCGAATCAATATTTGAATTGTGTTAAATAAAATTGAAATTGAATTGTAAGACTTTGAAAGTGTAATTTGGAAGTTTTGAAACGTAAATTTATGGAAATGGTTTTGAAAGACAAATGAAATTTTGATTTACGAATTGAAATTGAAATTGAAATTGATTTGGTTTTGAAATAAATAAACGACCAATCGGTGAAATAATTACGGGAGTTATTAAAGAGACCGGAATTCGGTTATGGATATACTCTCTATCTAAACCGAAAACCACTTTAATAACTATACGCGGAGTGATGATCCAGAATGAAGTGGTTGGAATGATGTCTGTGTTGATTGAAGAAAGAGAACGGTGATGGATAGCCTTGACACTTGTGTCAAATTTGAAATGACTAAAACAGGAGCCGTGCCGGGCCAATGGAGGATTTGCTACCTCAAGTGGACACACTTCTTCGAACTATTCATTACTTGTTGTCGATTGGTGCACCCTTGATTTTGGGAGTGTTGTTTCACGGTGTTGCGGGCGTTGCGGCGTTGCGTTCTCACCAGTCTGGATCAGGCGAACGGTAGTGTCACTACCTTGGGTATTGCCTCGTGTGCCTTGTCATACTTGTATTCCATTTATGCGCGACCACTACGATTTTGATTTGTACCTTTAGTATATGGATTGCCCTCTGGTGACTTCCGGTTTTGGGGAAACTACGGTCTTGTATATGCTTTTGGGAATAAAAATGTGTTAAGGGTGGAATGGGCCATGACTTAACGCTATTTTGATATCTTTACATATTACTGATAGACATTATCTACTTAGCGTACATTACTACCTAGTAGATAGTTTAACGGATCCTTAAAGGATGGTTATTCCAAACATCCTTTGAGTTACTTGTATTTCAATTGCTATTTCACTTGAGTTGGATTTATTAATATAAGAATGTTAATCCTGACTCGAGTGTCTTGTGTTTTTGCTTTACGCTCGGGTCAGACTGAGTGTACCAGTATTCGAGATTCACCTTTGGAGTTGGAGCTTTGCTTGAAGATCCAGCCATCTATTCTGCTTTCAGTATTCGATGATTCCAGTGATGCACTCTGATTTGTATCTGATGTATCGTGTTACTCTTCCGTTGTATCTGGTTTAACTCTGATGTATCGTATTACTCTTCTGTTGTAAACTCTGATGTATTTTATATATTCATATAGTAGCTTCATGAACTACTATCTCTTTTATTTCCGCTGCAATTATTACTCTGTGTCTGTGATTTTGTGATTATTTATTTACTGTATATGTTCAGTTTTGCCAATTTAAATTAACAACGCGGTATTTTGAGCAATTCAACTCCGGCATGAGTGTCTACCTATACACTTATAATGGATGCGAATGGTCCAAAATTCTGGGTCGTTATAGTTGGTATCAGAGCTTTGGTAGCTCTAGGCAAAACTTAACATATAGGGTAAATGTATTTACAGAATCACTCTCATTCGAGTTTCAATCTTTTCCCTTGACTCAATTCCTTTGAATTTGGGAACGTTCCCCTCGGTTCCGAAATTCATTCGTGTCCTTCACTATTCGTCTTCTTTCAATCATGGAGCACCCCATAACTCCATTCTGAATGTTATCTATAATAGATCGGCGGTCTCGCCAATATTCGAATGATTCGTAAAGGAGCAAAACTCCTTTATAATAGGCATCGATTTACCGGAGATTTCAGTATCCTTGGTTTACGATGCTATCTATTCCATGCTATACCTGAATTCCATCTCGTGAGATCGAGTGTTGATTTACCTCAGAATTCAGCATCGATCTTATTCTTGAAGTTACGGACGACTCGGTTAAGGTTGCCCGTGAATTAAATAAACTCATCCATCTTCCGATTGTGGTAATTGAATTATCTTATCTTCCGTTTCAAACTTATTTTCGAATCAAAATTTCTCTTTGATTTAAGTCCATCAAATTTGAATCCCTATCCTTATTTTGAAAATCCATTCCTGTATCGTCGAGCAAAGAAATGTATTTCTAAATTTATATTAAAATGTTGTTTTCAAATTTGATAAACAAAATAGTTTTGAATGATTATATTATATATAAATATAAGTTTTCTAAAATTAAATTGTTAATGAATTTGTTGTCTGAAATAATAATATTTTATTTTCATTTATTGTTTTGTAAACCATTGACTATTGCATAATATAAATAAATGAATTCATAAACTTGGTTATAAATTGATGTGAAGTTTGAAATGAATTTAATTCAGAAATTTGAGAATTTAGTTTCCGGTGATTTCGAACTTTGATTTTATAATTTTAAAGTATATATTATTGGAAGTATTTTCGAATAGAAATCGTTTCCAAAGAATTTTAAATGTTGAAATCAGTGCTCTTCTCTTTGTCGCTGGAAAATAATTTCGGTGATGGCGGCCACATCATCGACATTCATTTTTGAGTTTCGAAGTGAAGATACCATTCTGTAGCTTTGCTACGGTTTTGTTTTGAGGAAAAAAAATAATATTTTGATTTGAATTTCTTCAGTATATTTTGATTCACATATATATAGGTATCTTATTTTAAAATTAAATTTGATTTGATATAAATATATTATATATATCTCTAAATTGTTTAAAGTTAATCGGAAATCTAATTCTCAAATTTTTTTAAAGGATGATTTTAATTGTAAATAAAACCAAAATTTGGAATAAATATTTAAACTTGAATAATTGAATTTGGAAAATTTTATTGGTATATTGTTCAACTACATTCTAATACAACTTACCTAAATCATTCAGAAGTTGAATATGTAATTGGATAATATATAAGATAAATTGAATTTATAAATAAAATTTGAGTGTTTATAAAAAATGTTATACACTAAATTTTGATTATAAAGATGTTAATAGAGTTAGATAGGATAATAAGTAAACTCAGTTAATGATGAAATAAATTTGTTTTGAAAGAATTAGTAAATTTGTTTTGAAAGAATTAATGAATTGAAATTTGATCAATTTATGAAATACCTTGAATTTAAAAGAAATTAGTAAATATATATTAATTTAAATCAGAACTTTTATGGTTTAAATTAATTTATATGGGTTAAATATATGTGATTAGATATATTAAGTAGAATAAATTTAAGGGTAATTTGGAATAAAGGAGAATTTAAAATAGTTGAAGAAAATATGATTATAATAAAAGACCATTCAATTTACAATTTTTAAAACCATAAATTTGAATTTAGAAATAGTTGAGATTGATTTAGTGAAATCCAATGGATTAAATCAATTATTGAATATCAATTAATTTAAATTTGAATTTATATGGTTTAAATTAATTGTTATTTTGTATTTCAAATCTGTTTTTCTTTCTGGTTGTTTCTATTCTCCTACCTCGTTCCTTTTCGGGGACGAAAAGTTTTGAGTGGGGGAGAGTGTAACGACCCGTAAATTTCAACTGTTTTAATAACGCAATTAGTTGAAATTTTGAAATTTTTAAAACGATAAATTTTGAAATAAAAATTTAATATTTGGAATACGTCTAGTTAAACATAGCGACTGGTAAATTTTCGTCCGAAAATATGAAAGTTTATTTCACGCGTAAATTTACTTCGATTTAATCAGTTAAAAAGCGATGAAAATAAAATGTTTCCGAAACCTAAATATTTTTACACAGAAAAATTCTAAACCAGCTTCTGAGCAAGATTTCAGTTTATCGTTTTTCCAAATTCAGACATCTTTGGCTCCGTCGATCTTATTTTTCAGCGTTTTCTTGCATTTTCCGCTATTAGAAAATTCGAATTTTATAATTCAAATCATACCACTGATATCTGCATACCGTTTTGATCATCTCGTCGTACTGATCTCTGCGGTGTATTCACTTCTGTGTTTCGGAGTCCAGTATGCGACAAAATCTCGAAAACTGTAACCATATCGGTAATCGTATCGAGTTCTGTTTGGTTCTATTGGTCCATTCATTGCCACCATTTAAAACCAATGACCATTTGCGTTTTCGTATTCCCAGATAATCAATATCAAACTTTTGAAATCTCATCTTTTAACGACTTTTGAACTTTTCCAAGAAACGTATATGAAATGAGTCTTCCTATCACCTTTATGCATTCATCCTACCCACTACTCTTCTTCATTTATTTGCTGTAACCAAAGCCTGACATCTTCCTCCTCAAACCAAGTTCCCTCTTCCACATAATATTAGCCTGTCACTTTTCTTTAGCTGAAAAATCCAACTTGTGACTTTTGTTATTCCTTGACTATTGGCATTCCACCAATTCAATATAATATTTTTTGGTTCGTTCTTTTCGATTGCTTGAGAAGAAATAAAATAAATTATATTATAAAGCTTCCTTTCGTTCTGACATTGCAGTATAATGTATTGTTACCTGCTTCTCTTTCATTTGCCTGAGGCTTTGTTACTCGGCTACCTCCTCTCCACCGTGTAGAGCACCACTGAACTTCTATCTCCCTCCGCCCATATCACCAAGAACCACCATCAGAACTCCACGTCATCCACTCACCAACACCGATACGCACACGTTCGGCCTCTACCCTTGCTTGCCTTCCCCGCTCAGTTCCACCGTCAACGTGAAGCCATCGCCAACCATCACCTTCGGCCTCTATGCCATCCAAACCCATCGCCCACACTTCCATCCCACAGCCCACGCATCGCTCACCTTCCCGCGACCTCCGCCGGTCCTTACCAACGCGAGCGTTGCCCGCAACCTATCTCCGCCTGGCAGCCCCACCCTCGCCTTGGCTGCCTTGCCATCGACCCACACCCCATGATGGTAGCGCCGAGACCTTTTCTCTTCTTCGAACCACGTGAAAACAACGCCTTCGACTCTTCCACACCCTGGAGCCGTGAAGTCCACCAACCTGACCGCACCTTCATTCGCCCACAACCCACCCTCGCCTGCCTCAACTAGCATGGCAGCCACTTTGGCCGCAACTTCTCACCGGTGCTCCTCCACTTAGTTTCGGTCACCCACCTCCTTCAGTTTTCTAATCCATGCAAGGTATGCTAATAAATGTATACAAGCAGTTGTCTTCTTTATCTACAATGGTCACAGCACTTAAAAGATGATGCACGTGTAGTAAACATATGTAGTCTGTATTCATTTTTTTCGTTCAACTGGTCATATATATTTGCATACAACGATTTATAGTCTGGAGTATATATAACATATATGAACTTGTATTTAATATGTTGTACAGTATATAATATATTAGGCAAGCTATACGAGTTGGGTATTTTTGTGCTGAGTTTACATATATATATATATATATATATATATCTATATATATATATAGTTTACACGTTTAAAGCATACAGGTAGTATAGTATGAATTAGCTTTGACAAAATTAAAAGTTACTGTACATACATTTATTTTGTTTTCTGGAAATCTATTATGATTATGGGTCTACAGTACTATATTGTTCATTTTTTATAATAGATCTAACTATTACTGTATACATTTTGAAAAGTAGTCAGAGTTTGTACTCTATTTAGTTATATTTTAAGTATATAGATATAACAGGTTGTTTATATTATTAGTATATATGGATGCTAGCATACTTTGGTGTAATTTAAAGCAATGACTTTAATTTATATATATTATTTTATGTTGTCTTAAAATAAAATATTGATTTTAAAGAAATAGTAATAACACATATAATTTTCGTTTCTATCAAATTGATCTAATTGGTTCTCATCGATTTCCCTTTATCAGCCTTTGTTCGCCGTGACTGCTTTCTCAGTCAAATCGTGTCCGTCTAGCTTGTTTTGAATTGATGCTTGGATTTCGTAATTCGATTTCATCGTCAAATTCTCTCTAGCCTCGAAAGGTGAGCAATCACTCACGATTAACGTTCTTTTATTTATTAAATTTGATTTCAATTGAAACGACAATTGAAATATGCTGCTGTTTGATATTTACACTGTTATTACCTGTATCAGTTCACTTGTGACATCTAACACCATTATCTGTTATATATGCAATGATAATCCAGTTTGGTTGTTAAATGATTGATTGTTTGATGTTTATATTGGACGTTAAATTGTTAATGATGTAAGTGAATAATTTGAAATTGAAATAGAGGTAGGATAGTTAGATTTGATATATGTGTTAAATTTGATTAAATGACGTTTGTATAATATGACCCCTTTAACTGTTAAATTTATTGACACGTAGGATTTGTTTATTTACACTTTGAACCACTGAATGTATGTTGTTAAATGGATGATGTATGAAATTGTAAATAGATGACAAGTGAAGAACTGTAATGTAATAATCTTTAATCTACATGAAATGATAGTGTAGATTCTAGAAATAATTATATTAATTCATACAAATAACAATGCGAATTAATACGGTTATTTCGGGATTATTTGAATTGATTATTGGATTGTTATTGCTTGTTTATTTACTTTGACACCATCCCAGTTATCACACTACAAGTTCCCTTTGTTGTGTTTTGATTTTGAATTGAATTGGAATCGGGTTGAAATGATAAATACCCAAAAATTGAATTTTGACCTAGGATAGAAAATTAAATAAAACCCGATTGGTCAATAATGTGATTTAAAAATAAAACGAAGATTTTATTTGAATAAATAATATAGTTTTGAAATGAAGTTGAAATTTAAATTTTTATGAAAGGAAAATGTTAATATTTAATAATCTGAAACAAAATATTAACAATGTACTTGATGAAAGAATGTTGTTTAATTTGAGAAATGATTGGATTAAGTTTGAAATTATTAAACTTTGAAATGATTTAATAATTAAGTTTGAAATTGAATTCAGTTTGAAATTATTAAACCTTGAAATGATTTAATAATTAAGTTTGAAATTGAATTCAGTTTGAAATTATTAAACTTTGAAATGATTTAATAATCAAGTTTGAAATTATAATTAAGTTGAAATTATTAAGCTTTGAAATTATTTAATAATTAAGTTTTGAATTATTTAATAATTAAATAAGATTGAATTATTTAATGATTAAATTGAATTGAAATTCTTTAATAAGAAAAATTGAACTTTTGAATAAGTGAATTTTACTTTGTAAATAATTGAAATTGAGTTTTCTTTATTAATTAAGTTTTGGAAAATTATTTAAGTAAGTAAATAAGTGAAATTGAATTTCTTTAACAAGAAATGAAAATGTGATATTTTTGGAATTAATGTAAGACTTGAAAATTTAAAGAATTTGATTTGATGAATTTAATTTAATTCAAATTTGTAAGTTTTGATTTAATGAAGTTGAACTTAAGAAATTGATTTAATGAATGATAAATTTAATAGAGATTGTTTTCAATGATTAAGTAACTTAACAAATATTGAATGAAACCGATAAATGAGTTTAAATTGATTTGAAAGTTAAGTAAAAAAATTTTAAAAGATTTTCGGAATGAAACTTATATTCGAAGTTGAATCAATATTTGAATTGTGTTAAATAAAATTGAAATTGAATTGTAAGACTTTGAAAGTGTAATTTGGAAGTTTTGAAACGTAAATTTATGGAAATGGTTTTGAAAGACAAATGAAATGTTGATTTACGAATTGAAATTGAAATTGATTTGGTTTTGAAATAAATAAACGACCAATCGGTGAAATAATTACGGGAGTTATTAAAGAGACCGGAATTCGGTTATGGATATACTCTCTATCTAAACCGAAAACCACTTTAATAACTATACATGGAGTGATGATCTAGAATGAAGTGGTTGGAATGATGTTCGTGTTGACTGAAGAAAGAGAACGATGATGGATAGCCTTGACACTTGTGTCAAATTTGAAATGACTAAAACAGGAGCCGTGCTGGGCCAATGGAGGATTTGCTACCTCAAGTGGACACACTTCTTCGAACTATTCATTACTTGTTGTCGATTAGTGCACCCTTGATTTTGGGAGTGTTGTTTCACGGTGTTGCGGGCGCTGCGGCGTTGCGTTCTCACCAGTCCGGATCAGGCGAACGGTAGTGTCACTACCTTGGGTATTGCCTCATGTGCCTTGTCATACTTGTATTCCATTTATGCGCGACCACTACGATTTTGATTTGTACCTTTAGTATATGGATTGCCCTCTGGTGACTTCCGATTTTGGGGAAACTACGGTCTTGTATATGCTTTTGGGAATAAAAATGTGTTAAGGGTGGAATGGGCCATGACTTAACGCTATTTTGATATCTTTACATATTACTGATAGACATTATCTACTTAGCGTACATTACTACCTAGTAGATAGTTTAACGGATCCTTAAAGGATGGTTATTCCAAACATCCTTTGAGTTACTTGTATTTCAATTTCTATTTCACTTGAGTTGGATTTATTAATATAAGAATGTTAATCCTGACTCGAGTGTCTTGTGTTTTTGCTTTACGCTCGGGTCAGACTGAGTGTACCAGTATTCGAGACTCACCTTTGGAGTTGGAGCTTTGGTTGAAGATCCAGCCATCTATTTTGCTTTCAGTATTCGATGATTCCAGTGATGCACTCTGATTTGTATCTGATGTATCGTGTTACTCTTCCGTTGTATCTGGTTTAACTCTGATGTATTGTATTACTCTTCTGTTGTAAACTCTGATGTATTTTATATATTCATATAGTAGCTTCATGAACTACTATCTCTTTTATTTCCGCTGCAATTATTACTCTGTGTCTGTGATTCTGTGATTATTTATTTACTGTATATGTTCAGTTTTGCCAATTTAAATTAACAACGCGGTATTTTGAGCAATTCAACTCCGGTATGAGTGTCTACCTATACACTTATAATGGATGCGAATGGTCCAAAATAGCGGGTCGTTACAGAAGCCATGTGTGTTGAAAAAGAAAGCAAAATGGATTACAGTTGTTCATTGATGTAAACTATAACTTCAAACTTTTCTTACCGTATTTCACTTCAAAATTTTGGGTTTTTGTGTTTAGAACTCATAGTTTATACAAGTATGACAACTAATTAGAAACTAAATGCATTAGAATTCCACCTAGTTCAAACAAAAAAGTATATATAGATGATTGGTTCTTATTGTTTTACACGTCCATTGTAAATTCAAATTGTGAGATGGTTTGTCATCGTGAATGGTTCATTATAGGTTTAAGAGATTAAATAGATGTGTACAATATTCTTTTGTTTTGATCATATTCCAAATATAATTACTTTTATATTTTACACATATAAAAACATGTTTGTGAAAAAAGATTTTAGAACTTCTTTCTAATACTGGAGATGGTTGTTTAAGCCATCACAAATATTTTCAGTTTTTAAAATTACTTTGGTTTTACAATGACTCCAAAACATATTGCATAACGACCTTTTATAGCCACAAATCAAACAAAAGAAAGCATGTAGTTAAATATGTTTGAAACTGTCATAGGAAAATGTGAATCAAACATTTTGCATCCAAAATGTCATATTCGGAGCCATATCAACCTCTTTACATATGTTTTTATGAGAATTCCCTTTCTCTAAAGATTTGTGTACAAAGAATTGGAATTAATGTGTGATTACATTGTTTTTTATTTATATTTTGGTTTTACAGAACATGAAATCTGTTTTTGACACTACAAACAAGGCAGTTCTTCACCATCCTAGGAAGCCATGTGTGTTGAAAAAGAAAGCAAAATGGATTACAGTTGTTCACTGATGTAAGCTATAACTTCAAACTTTTCTTACCGTATTTCACTTCAAAATTTTGGTTTTTTGTGTTTAGAACTCATATTTTATACAAGTATGACAACTAATTAGAAACTAAATGCATTAGAATTCCACCCAGTTCAAACAAAAAAGTATATATAGATGATTAGTTCTTATTGTTTTACACGTCCATTGTAAATTCAAATTGTGAGATGATTGAATAAGTTTCGGATTATATCTTTGGAGATGATAAGCATCCTCTAGATCTCCTATTCAATGATAAATGATTTTTTTAACTACTGCTAACTATGCTGATGTTTAAATTTAAGCATTTGATGTGTCTTTGATTCGTAGATATGGTAGAGCACCGCTACAAATCCCTTTTGTATTTGTTTTTTATTCATTTTTTATGTATCGCTGCTGTTTGGTAATATTTAAACGAAAATTTCTGGAAATGAGGTTTCTGATGTTGCAATATGCAGCTATGGTTTGCTTTTTTTTTCTTCGTTTTTTCTTTTTCTAGAGGTGCAAACAATTTGATTTTGGATATTTATGCAGAACAACCATGTTTATTTGATTTCTTCTTAGCAATTGAGCTGTATTGGTTGGTGTTCCATCTTTTTTAGGAAACTGTACTTATTTTTGGTGCATTTAAAATCTGTTACGGCCCTGTGATAATTGTTTAGACTAACATGAAATATACAACTAAACTATTTACCATTAAATGATTTACTAGGAAAAGGAAATTGTAGAGGGATTCAAGGACCAGTAACGGCAAGGCAAGCACATCATCTGCATGTATAGAACACACTCATATCCTGCAATTTCAAATTGAGGTTACAAAATATGCATGCATATCAAATATTTTTGTTGATTGCCATCTAACTATTTTATATATATAATAGATATATAAATTAGTTGTGAGAAAAAGAAAAAAGAAACTAAAGGAATCTAAGTAAATAAGGATATACGTAACTGTTAGGGAAAGCAGAATAAACAACTGGCTAAACAGCTAGATGGGCGGAAGTAGTTGAAGGGGGGAAGGAGCATGGGTAGGCTGTGTTTGAGACATGCATGGCTCGAAGCAGGCATCCAAAAAATGGGGACAAGTTTTTGTTTTTAATAACCAATATTTTGGAGCAAACTTCATTCCCGAAGTGTATGTGACAACAATAAACATTTTAAATATAGCTGTTGGCATCTTAACTTTTCAAGTTTATGCATTATGTTTTAATACTTTTGCATGTGTTTATTTTGTCACTTAAATAGTTTATCAAATGAGTGTTATATATTGACCACAAATACGCATAAGAATTAGCTTATATGTACTGTATGTAACTATAAATTTTACACAAGACAAAATATCAGGTGAAAGCAGAAAGCTTCAGGGGATTGTTGAGTTAAATGTGATACTGTTGAGTAAACATTGGAACAGACGTGTATGGACTAACATGTAGAATGCCACAGGTAAACATTGGGAGGGGAGAGAAAGGGTAGGGACTGACGTGTAGAAGTATATGTTTTATTATTTTCAAAAATAACTTAGTCTCATTGCAATGACAAACGATCGAATTTTAAATCAACCACTTATGCGCACGTGCATCGTATGTGCCAAAGTATGTAATAACGTTAGAAGTTACAACTCAAATCCACCTTTGGTCACGATTTTTTATACACACGTCCATCGGACGTGCCTACGTACTTGTATAGATAAAGTAAAAGTACGCTCTATGTTTGTTTGTTCAATATTTTTTTGGGTGAAAATATACTAAATTTGGGTCGTTTAAGTTGCGAAAGGAGAGAACACCTATATCAAAGCTGAAAGTCAATGAAACTGAAAACCTTCCTGCACTAAATCCATGATCAAGTAAACAAAAACACACTCAAAAACAGACACATAACAACCTGTCAGCCATAGTAGCAATTGTCTTAAAAGCCTCTGTCAAATTACATTCTGCAATGGAGCCCTGATTTCCAACCCACCCAAATTCGCCCTTTTTCCCACCTGGATTCTTGGAGATCGCAGTAGATAAACTTTCGTCATAAGAGCTGTAGGGACTGCCGACACGATGTAGCTCGATATTGTCTAACGTTCTCCCTTCCGAGATCTCGATAGGTACATGGCTTTCGAGGAAAAGGCCGCATTCGGTGCAGATGGTCTCTAACGTTGACCGTTCGAATACAAAATCCCCATAACCCTCACAACGAGTGCAAAACATGCTTGGTTCCTCCTCCATTTAAAATAAAAATAGAGCGTCCGTGTATTGGGAGAGAGGCGGCAGTCGGTTTGAGCTAGAAAGGAAAAATGGGGTCATGGCTCACGAGCCGCATTTATAACCAGGGTTGAGTGATTAATAACGGGGAAGGCAAATTTAAAGTGGCCTAAAAAGCTATTTCCAGCTAGTTTAAAAGCTTACTATCGAATAAGATAGTTTTAGTCCAGCGAGTATTTATATCAGCAGTTTTGTAACTTTTAATGTATGTGCAATTGGTGAACTATTATATGCGCAGCTCATAACTGTGCATATTCAAAATATTTAAAAATTAAAACGATACAACAATGAATTGCGTATAAAAGTTACGTGCAATCACAACTCTTAGTTGTGCTTGCATAGGTTTGCTGCTACCACATAAAGGCAGTAGCAACCTCACCCACCCATTTCATATCTTTAAACATTTTTGCTCTTCATTATTTTCAGCTGGAACCAATTTCCTCCAAATATCAAATTTTGATATTTTTTGATCAATCCTACTCAAAATTAACAAATTTCTTCATCAATCTTTAACAATAACATATCATAATGGAAGTTGGATCTTCATCAACACAATACGATTTTGATATTTTCTAAACCCTATATTTATTTGTTAGTTTCTAATTTGTGTATTATTTTCAGAACCGGGAAACATACCCATCGATGATACCGTGTTATATTTGCAGGATAATCATCGTACAAATGTTGAAGATTTAATAAGGGTAATTTTTATTTTGTAAGTATAGTAAATAGTTTAAGAATTTTAAAATTTTGAACTGACTATAAATTATAATTCTTTATTTTGTAGAGTGTAAAACTAATCGACTGTCTGGATCATCCGTAGAGTTTCGAAGATCTAATGAAGATGGTTGATGACCACCGAGTTCAACAATTACTTCATTATGCAGGCTTCTGGTATTTCATACAAATAATGTATATCAGATTTGATAGACATTTACTAACAGTATTATGCGATAGATGGAGGTCCGAGTCTAGCATCTTTCATTTCTCTATTGGAGAAATGACAATTACTTTACAATATGTTTCTATTTTGCTCGGCTTTCCTATAGAAGGCATTGCTCTGAATTACAATGGTAATGTGAATGTCGATGATGTTTGTCACCGTTTGCTTGGTGAGATTCCACCCCTCGAAGCGGTGGTTAATAGAAGAGAGTTGACGGTCAAATGGATAAATGACATTATAATTGGCTAAGAGATTATTGTCGATTCATCTCTTGAGGAGCCAGAACAGTTTGCACAGGCTGTCATGTTGCCTTTTTTGGCATCCTGTCTTTTTCCAAACCATTTGAAGAGTCGAGTAGGTGTCAAATGGTTATACATGCTGTAGAGTTCGCCACTATTTCTAATTATTCGTGGGGTAGTGTGGTTTTATGTGCTTTGTATAAGAAGTTGGATAATGTGGCACTAAGGAAGTCGAACGGGTTAGCTAGTTGTCTAACCCTTCCACAAGTATATAATTTTTCACTTAAAATTGTACTAATATTTTGAAAGACCTTGTTTAACACTGATAATATGCAGGTTTGATCATGGACGCGTATTTCTATTGGTCGTCCAAATGTTCATGTCAATGTCGCTGTTGGATTACCTTATGCGGTCAGGTAAAAACCGCTAGTAATTTCTTTTAAAAACTCTATGTTTTAATACAGTATTCATATAATATTTTGTTCATTGATTGTAGATGGAGGAGAGATAAACGTTGAAAAGAAAATCCAGCTTATCATTCCACATTATATCACAATGAGCTCGATGTTATGGAGCAGCGTAATGTTGATTGGTCGCCGACGCCATAAACAACTGAGATTGTACAAGATTTGACACTAATTTGCTTGGATGAAGAACAAACTTGGTATTCAAGAACCTCAATCATTTCTTGAAAAGTGTGACCATGCACTACCCGAATAGAGTGATGAGGCAATTTGACCTTCATCAACATATATCAGATGCAGCCGAGCAAATGTTCCCACACGGTTAGAATAGACATTTGTATAACACGTATCTAGCAAAATGGGATCACATGTTGGATCATGTACAATTTGAATGCATATCAAGAGTCACCATTGAGCAATACTATAGTTGGTACCGACATATAACATGATGATTTGTTCTTAAAGAATCGCCCGTTAGGTTGCCTAGATATGCTCCACGGAGACCAGTGGAACGTGACTTGGTAGTGTAAATAAGTTTTCATATATTAACTCGTTCAACTAGCTTTACTTACTTACTTACTTACGCAAATACTCTTTTTTTTAGATTCAAGGGTTGTACCTCATTTCAAATGAACTTGATGATGTTCTTGCAAATTCTGGAGATGAAGATTGAGTAAAAGGTAAGTGTTTCAACATCAAAAAAATTATCAAGCTGCTTCTTGGTAGACACAAACTTGAACGACAACCGTCGTATGTGCTTCATCCACCCGCATTTTTTGCTCGTACATACAAATGTAGACGTTTTAGAGGCGCGGGTAGTTCTTCCATAAACACTCAACCGGGGCAAGACATGGTTGAAGTTGGACCATCTCAACCGCCTCTAACCCAAACACAAAGAACACCACGCGAACTTAGAAACTGAAGAAATTGGGTGGTATGGTAGGTGCACTTAAGTTGTTTAATTTGGTTTGTAGGTTGGTTGCTTTCGTTTGAAGTTCTACGTTGTTGTTTTGAACTTGTATTCACATTTGAAGTTGAATTTTGTTGATGTACAAACAAAATATGCACATTGTTAATTGATTTGTGGTTTCACAACTTGCTGTTGTTTTCTTGTATATAATTGAATTAGATTTGTATGAAATATGTTGGTTTGACTGAAATACATATTTTGTTTACATATATGTGAGCTGCTGTTTTAAGAACAGCAGCAGGTTACAAACCCAACTATGAGTTGCGTCTGTAACATATAGCAAAGCGCAACTTTGAGTCGTGCTCTATTATATACATAGCAGCGCAACTTAAATTTATGCTAACGTATAAAGTAGCAGGCGCAACTCAAAGTTGCTTTATGGGCTGCTGCTACTGGCCCAGCATAAGCTTATAACACCAATTATCTTCTCTACCCCAATAGAACTCCTATAACCCAACTTATTTCAGAAAGCTAAACTTCATTGCTCTCGCTACAACTCAACTAAAGGTATAACAAATCTACTCAAATTCGTTTAAAGCGAAAAAGATCGACACAAGATTTCACTTTCTTCTAGAGTTGAGGTAAAGTTTTAAAACCCTTCTATGCTTATTTTGTTAGATTTATAATTGAAGTTTACTTTTTTGGAGTTTGCTAGATATATGAATATCGTGTCGATTATTTATCGCTACGAAGATGGTTTAATCATTGACGAGAATAGTAAGTCAACCTATGTCGGCGAAAAGCGTAAAGGATCTAAAGTGAGAAAGGGTTGTAATTTTCTTGAGTTGAAAACGGTAATTTACAAAGCTACAAAGATTAATTCAACCAAATTTGACATCTTGCTGGTAAATAAAAGCGGGGTAGACACACGGCGTGGGGTTTACTTAAGTGAGTATCAATGAATACCATGGTCTTAAGGTTCCCCATGATCTCAAAAACATTTGACATCTCGCTGGTAAATTAATGAGTTACAGTTGATGGTCCAATTGCCACCGAGGGAAACGATGACGTCGATTCTATGTTTTGTGTGGTAATGAAAGTAATCGAGTTGTATGTTAAGAAGGCGGGGGTGGTACAAACAATTGAACCGGTAACTCATATCGTTGATTATGCAAGCCAACCAGGACCGAGTAATACCGCCGAACAAAGTCAAATGTTTTGCCCATAGTATTCCTACCAACAACTGAACGTTTACGCACAAGCACCTGATTATGGTTTCATGTGATGCATGTATGTTTCATTCTTGGTTTGTATACTTATGTAATTAACACACATATATTTTGTTTATAGGTTGTATACACAAGTCGTATTCATATGTTCGATCGAACCCAAATTACATTGCAAAATCTGTTCAAGAGCTTATGGCAAATACATAAAAAATTCAAATAAGCTACATGAGAGCTTGGAAAGGACTTAGCAAAACCGTGTCTAAAATATTCGACGATTGGGAATTTTCATACAATGACTTGTCATAGTTCTTCATACAACACAGACGAGGAAATCCAAGCGTTGTTTGTCATGTTCATACAAACAACTTTCAATTTTGGGGTTTTTTGAGCATTTGGACGAGCATAGAAAGTTTCAAGCATTGTCGTCTTGTTCTTTCTATTGATGGAACATATCTTTATGCTAAATATCAAGGTACGTTGCTTGTGGCTATAGGAGTTGATGAAAACAACTCTCTTTTACCTTTGGCATCTACTATTGTACGAACCGAATCAGCAGAGACTTGGGGATGGTTTTTTTTCACGCATGGGACACATAATTCCATTTTTAAATGCAAGATGCATTACATTCATTTCTGATAGAATGAAAGGAATTCCAACACTTTGCAAGAGAAATGGAGAAGACCGCATCAGAAATGAATGATGTACAGGAAGGCCTAACTATATAACCACCGCCCACACGTTGGAATACATGAAGACCGAGGTCCACAAGAATTAGGGGGTCAGGATGGAATGAGGGATAAAAGACATGACAAAAGTAAATAATGTGGTATTTGAGTCATAAGAGAAGAATGTTCGTAAAGCAATAGCTAATTTGCTTACTTTTACTACTTATGTCTTTCGTGTATTGTAGAACTTCTATTTTTATTTTATACACAATTTTGGTATTAAAAATTATCTTTTGTCGAGCATTGATTTAGTTTTTATGTTATGTGACTGTGTGCACGTAGCTTTTTTACGCAGTATGCATTGTACACAAAGTGGAACAACAACAAGTAATACATCAAACATTAGAAAAACATAACCAAAAAAAAAACATCATAACCATTACAACAACAACATAATACATCAACCATTACATAACCATTACAACAACAAAGTAATACATCAAATATTACATTACTATTACAACAACCAAGTAATACAACAACCATTAAAACTAATGCATACATAACTCCATTAAACAAGCCTGATATACTGCCACTACATAACAATTGCACTAACCATTTTACTAGACCCTTTTTCAAATTGGATTTATAGACCGCAAATAGTTTACCTGATATCGTAGCATACTATTTTCCTTTTCCAATTGCCTAACTTCAGCTTGCATCTCTAGTGCATATTTAACACCCCTAACGGCCAATGGACGATCTAACCATTGAAGTATTTACATTGTTGAACACCATTTGGGTTCGATATGTGATCTAGGTAAGCAGCACATCCGTAAAACCGACGCTTGTCATTTGTCTTAGTCTTACGTATAACTACCTCACAAATATATCCATAGTGACAAATTGGATGTGCTGGTTTTCTTATTCGACCTTCGTGGCAAATTAGTTTCCTAGATCTTTGATTTGGTTCATCTAAACAAACCCGATTCTTCAAACCAGATTCAATAACAACACCAAAATTTTAAGGAAAATGTCTCAAATTGAGTTTCAAAAACTGTTTCAAGCTGAGTTTTAGGAACAAACTCAGATTCAAATTCCAATTGTTCACAATATATCACCAATACATCATCTGAGATCTCCCAACTATCTATATCGGTTTGGCTAGCTTAGTATGAAAGTTATAGAACTAAAAAAAAAATATAAAATATTTCAAAATGACATTATATTCGAAAAAAGGGTTTAGTCAATTACCTTGCAAAGATTGTTGTGACTTTGTTATTATAGATTAATGATGCAGAAATATGACAATTTTGAATGGAACGCAGCGGTTTATTATACGCATTGTATATTTCATGAATTACTAGATTGGAACCCGTGCTTCGCACATGGGTCATTGTTGGGGCTGATATGCTGGTAAATATTAGTTGATGTTAGTTACCAGTGTTGTATCATCATTTATGGCAATGAATTTTGGTGAACAACACCACTTCGACCTCAAGTTCACCAATGGTAACTACAGTATACTTATTGGTTCTTAGGAGATTTCATAGTTTCATAACCCCCTCCACACGCACACGCACACGCGCGCGCACGTACATAGACACACACACACATATATTCTCACGTAATTAACTTATGATATTCAAGATTTAATGATTTTTGGTTTTTAATTTACTTATTACGTTTAAGATACTTTTTAGTGTACTTTCTTATGGATGTCTTGAAGCTAAAGTGGGTGGTTGAAAGGGATCTTTTTTCGCATGTACTTTACATTACAGTAAGCATTATTGTAAACTATGAACATTAGGTTTATTTGCATAGTTTTGACTGTAAGAGTTGAGTATGCTTGCATAACATTATCATTTCATCTGCGAAACTTCATTCATCTGCGAAACTTCATTATTTAAAAGGCAAACTAATTCAGGAATCACATGTTGATCTACCATTTTGTTGTAATGATTAAATAACAACTCCAACTTCTTCATTGGTAGCACTTCTATCCAAAGAAAAAACAATGCAAAATTGATATGTAAAGAAAAAACAATCGGAGGGAATGAATGCATTGATTTAGACTCATGATCTTTCATAAACTCCAAGTTTTCAGGTTTTTTTTCTACTAAAGATTTATATGCATTATACTATACAAAAGTTGAAAATTAACTTGCAGATGGATTTTGAAATTGCAGAATTTCTTTGTAAAAGAAGTAATGATTTTATTATATCTCAATCTCAAATTCTGTAATATACAATGGATTGTATTTATACAGATAACGATGGGCTGAATTCATCTTGGCCCAAAGTGAAAAGAAAAGGAAAATAGAGTATACGGTGCGGTTTAGTATATACAAACTACTGCACCCGTATCTCAAAAGATAAGTTTACTTCAAGGTTATAGCCGCATCTCATATTCTTTAACTCTCCCCCTCAAAGCTAAATCTAGGGTTTGCTGCATGCGACCCATTCCTCTTTGCTATGTGAATTTGAGAAGAAGTGATGGCAAACTTGAGTTTGCTGCTTAATTGAGGGCGGAAGACTTGATTATTGACTTTGGATGTTGATAGACTCTATTCTCCCTCTTTTCCCATATAGTTTTAGTTTGAGATCCTGGTAGCTGAGACAATTGTCTTTGACTGCTGGCTGTTGAATCCACTTTTGAGGGTTGATTGAGTATAAAGTTCTCTCCTTTTTTCAAAACGAGACTTTGACTTGGATTTCTGATCTTTGAGACAGATTCAAGAGAGCTCCTTTCTTCACAAGAACCTTGAGTTGAGGTTGTGATGTTCGAGACAAATTCAAAGGAGGTCTGATCTATATCTGTATCATGACTGAGGATGTCCTTCACCTTCAGACCCTCTCTGAACCTTGCAAAGTTCCTAAATGTCAGAGCCTTGGTAAGAACATCAGCTCTTTGGTAAGTTCCAGGTATGTGATTTATGAGTAATTGACCTTTGAGAATCTATTCTCGAACAAAATAGATGTCAATTTCTATGTGCTTTGTTCTTGAGTGTAGAACTGGGTTGGCAGACATGTATACTGTACTTTTGTTATCACACCACAGTACTGGCTTGATATCAGATTTGATCTTTAGTTCACTAAGTAAAGATTGAATCCACATGATTTATGCTGTTGCACTAGCCACACTTCTATATTCAGCTTCAGTGCTGGATCTAGATATAGTTGATTGCTTTTTTGAACACCATGAAACTGGATTATCTCCAATGTATATGCAGTAGCCATAAATTGATTTCCTGTCATCATGATCTGTTGCCCAGTCAGCATCAGAAAACCTTGTTACATTAAGGCTTTTGCATGCCTTTAGAGATAGACCATAAGTGGCAGTTCCTTTTAGATATCTTAATATCCTCTTTACAGCCTTCCAGTGCTCGTTAAGAGGTTCCTGCATGAATTGAGACATTTTGTTAACACTGAATGATATATTAGGTCTAGTTATGGTTGCATATTGTAATGCTCCCACAACACTTCTATATTGTTTGATGTTAAGTATTGGTTCTCCCCTGTGTTTTGAGAGTTGATGATTACATATCATAGGTGTTGGTTGAGGATTGGCTTCTGCCATGTTTGACTTGTACAGTATTTCATTGATGTACTTTCTCTGGCTTAGAATAATTTCTGATTTTGATTTTCTGATAACTTCTATGCCTAAAAAATAATTTAGATCTCCAGGATCTTTGACAGAAAACTGCTTGTCTAGATACTGGACAAGTTCATTGATTGCTGCTTCATCGTTGCTTGTAATAAGTAAGTCATCAACATAAATTAGAATATATATAACAGATTCTTTATTAATTCTAATGAACAATGAATTGTCTGATTTTGTGTGCTGATAACCCAATCTAACAAGTGTGTTTTTTAATTTCTCAAACCAGACTCTTGGAGCCTGTTTAAGACCATATATTGCCTTGTTTAGTTTGCACACATGATTCAACCTTTGATTGTAACCTTGTGGTTGTTCAATGTAGATTTCCTCTTGTAATGTCCATTTAGAAATGCATTGTTGACATCCAGCTGTCTGATTTTCCACTGTTTATGTAGAGCAACAGTGAAAATTATTCTAATAGTAGTTGGCTTAACCACAGGGGAAAATGTTTCATTGAAATCAAATCCATATTGTTGAGTATATCCTTTGGCTATGAGTCTGGCCTTATATCTGTTAATGGTTCCATCTGCATTTTTCTTTAACTTATAGGTCCACTTGCAGCCAACAATGTTTATGTTGTTCGGAAAACTGACTAAGTCCCAGGTTCTATTTTTGATAAGAGCATTATACTCTTCATCCATAGCTGCTTTCCAATTGTTGTCCTTTATAGCTTGTTCAAAGTTTTCTGGTTCTTCTGTTGTTCTGACAGCAGTGTAGATTTTTGGTTTGAATATACCACTCTTAGATCTTGTGATCATTGGGTGACCAGACCTAGTCTGTGTAGCCTCAGTGTCTGTCTGATTAGCATTCCTTATGTCTTCATTTAGTTGAGTATCTGGGGACTCATCACTGGTTTGTTGACTTTGATTGTTTGAGTAGGTAGGAGACTGATTGTGATAGCTGGATTTATCTACTGGTTCATAGCTTGGCTGGTCTGGTGTAGTAAGTTGTGAATCACTAGCACCTACAGTCCTCTCAGTCTCCTTCTGTTGCCAGATTTTGGAATATACAGGTAAATCAGGTATAAATGTCCTTGGATTATACACCTTATTAGTTGTCTTCATGTCTAAGCTGCCAAAGCGAAATACATGTTCATTGAAAACTACATGTCTACTAATAAAAAGTTTTCCTTTATTATCCAGACACTTATACCCTTTCTGATTGTTAGGATAACCTAAATATGTACATGGTTTTGATCTAAAATCTAATTTATTGGTGTTGTATTGTCTTAAGTTAGGAAAAAATAGACATCCAAATGGTTTTAAAGCATGATAGTCAGGTTTAGTGTCAAATAACTTTTCTATGGGACTTACGCCTTTTAGCACTCTTATTGGCAATCTATTGATCAAGTATACTGCTGTATTGAAAGAGTCAGGCCAAAATTTTAGTGGTAGGGCTGCCTGTGCTAAAAGTGTAAGTCCTAACTCCACAATACGTCTATGTTTCCTTTCTATCAAACCATTTCGTTCAGATGTGTAAGGACATGTAGTTCTATGTATTATCCCCTTATTATTAAAGAAATTAGTGAGTGGTTTAAATTCTGTACCCCCATCAGTTTGCATAATTTTGACATGAAGACTTATCTGTTTTTCAACTAAAGTTATGAAATGCAGTACTGCATTGCATGTCTCTGATTTAGTTTTCAAGAAATAAATCCAAGTATGTCTAGAATGTGCATCAATAAAAGATAAGTAAAATCTATAACCATAATCAGAACACACTAGAGCAGGACCCCAAATATCAGCAACAACTAATTCAAGGGGATTAGAGTACACAGTAGTAGAATCATTAAAGGCTAATTTGTGACCTTTTTCCATCTGACAATATGTACAAACATATGGAATGGAAACATCTTTAAATGAAATTTTATTTTCACTAAGTACTTGTTTAACAACAGTTGCATTAGGGTGCCCCAGTTTGTAATGGAACAGATCAAAATCACTTTTACTCTCTTCTGTTTGATTGACCTCAGTCAGATTACAACTATTTTTCTGTTTTACTGAACTGATGGAGTTAACAAAATTGAATATGTAAAGGCCTTTATCAGCATCACCCTGCAAAAGAGTTTCATTAGTCAAAATATATTTTACTAAACAATACTTAGGAAAGAATTCAAAGTAAACATTGTTATCTCTTGCAAATTGAGAACCACTGATGAGATTCTTTTTTATCTTTGGAACTCTTAATAAATTATTCAAGAATAACTGCCTGGCACCTTTGATACAAGCCTTAACAGAATGAGTTATTCTAATAGACTTACCATTGCCCATGCAAATTGATTGTTTACCTTCATACTCTTTATTTCCAAGATTAAGATTGTCAAGATTGCTTGTTAGATGATTAGTTGCTCCAGAATCTGGATACCATGCTTCATCTTGAATGTTTTCTGGTTTAGTAATCTGGTTTCTACACATGTCTGACTGCCCATTTGGGTCTTGTTGGAATTGTGCTAAGTTTGCACTTGGATTGCCATTCCTCTTATTGTTAGCATTCTGTCCTGGAACATAGTTTAAGTTTAATCTGAAGTAGCATTTAGTAGCTGTGTGACAATTTTTTTTACAGATTTGACATCTTGGTTTATTGTTGTTGCTCCATCTTGCTCTGCCTCTTCCTCTTGTTGACTGACTGTTTCTTTATTGATTTTGTTCTGATTTGTTGTTGTACTGACTTTTGCCTTTGTAATTTGAAGCATAGTTGACTGACATATCTAATTCATTGGATTTATTGTATTCAATTCTTCCTTCATGAGCAAGAAGAATTGAGTGCACATCCTCAGTTGAGGGTGTTATCCTTTGTGATGATATAACAGCCGCTACAGCTTCATACTCTTTACTTAAACCACTTAGGATGATTAAAACTTATTCAGAGGTAGGAATCTTGTGACCTGCTGCTTCAAGAAGATCACATAATGTTTTAATCTTTGTTAGGTATTCTCCCATGGTTAGATTATCCTTTTTGATGCTGTGTAATTGTCTCTTATGATGCATAATCTTGGCAGCAGATTGAGAATTAAAAATTCTCTCCACTGTTGACCAGATTCCATTGGCTGTCTTACTTCCAATGACTTGTGGCAGTAGTTTAACACTTATAGATGATAGCAGCCATGAGCAAATTAAGCTGTCTAGTCTCTGATGTCTTGTGAATTCATCATTACTGACAGTTTTGTTTTCTTGGTCAGTTAAGAACATGGGTGGAATAGTAATGGTGCCAAAAAGAAACTCTTCGAGACCATAGCCTCTAATGGCAGTCTCTACTTGAACTTTCCATAGAAGATAGTTATCTTCTTCAAGATGTGCAGTAATCAGTTGGTTCTGTGGACTTATCACAGTCCTTATGAGACTTTCAGTGGCATTCTGACGTGAGGTGGATGAAGTACTTGATGTGGCAGACCTATCATTATCTCCTACCATAATATCTTGAAAGAAATATGATCAAGGAATGAATCAGAAGTACTTACATAGTCAGGAGTAATTCAGTAAGGAAAAGGAAACAGGTTAGTTACAGCCAGAATTCAAATGATGAGACTTGACTGATGAGTTCTTGGCGAGGTAACAACTTTCTTTATGTCTTCTTGATGATTTTCTTGACTCTGATGATGAGTTTTCCGATGAACTTTCTTCTGAATTGCTTGAAATTTGTTCAGTTGCAACCAAGATCTGTGATCTTCAAGTATGACACTGACTTTTTTTACTCAGATGATGAGGATTCTCTGATGAGTGGACTGAATGTCAGATGATGAAATTGTATCTGATGATAATTCAGATCCTGGAAGCCAAATGAAATGCCATTAGGCGAGGATGGCTCCGATAATTTAGAATTTCTTTGTAAAAGAAGTAATGATTTTATTATATCTTAATCTCAAATTCTGTGATATATAATGTATTGTATTTATACAGATAATGATGGGCTGAATTCATCTTGGCCTAAAGTGAAAAGAAAATGAAAATAGAGTATACTGTGCGGTTTAGTATATACAAACTACTGCAGCCGTATCTCAAAAGATAAGTTTACTTCAGGGTTACAGCCGCGTCTCATATTCTTTCACTACAAATGAAACAACTGCAGGCAAATGCACTGTACACAATACATATCTCAAGCCATATTATAATTCTAATATGAATTGTAATTGAAAAGAGATAATTTGTATTGATATTAATCAGAATTTTTGTACAATGGAAATGTAGTAAGCAATATGTATTTATACAGAGTAAAGAATAATTAGGCCCAGCCCATATATTTGGTGATCCATGTCTTTAGTCATCAGTGGTTTGCAACCCTTCGATCTTGCGAGATCTTACGGTGAGAATGAAAACGAGAGTTAGGGTATAAGCTCGTTTGCCTTGTTGTGCTTTCTCTTCAGATAACCGCCTTCAATTTTATCTAGGGTTTTCTCGTTCTCCCCTTTTTCATCTTTGTCTTGCAAAACTTTTAGCTCCTCTTTTAATCTGAGGAAGTTTCTGGCTGAGAGAGCCTTGGTTAAGATGTCGGCCCGTTGATAGTATGTGGGAACGTGCCTTACGTCCAATTTTCCAGCTTCTATTCTCTCGTGTACAAAATGCAAATCGATTTCGATGTGTTTTGTACGCGAGTGTTGTATGGGATTGGCAGAGAGAGATGGTGCTCAGATTGTCGCACCATACTACTGGCTTTTTTCGATTGTTGAACCCTAATTCAGACATTAGGGTTTCTATCCAAGTTATCTCGGCAGTGACACTTGCGAGTGACCTGTATTCTTCCTCCGTGCTAAAACGAGATGTGGTGGCTTGCTTTTTCGTGCACCATGAAATTGGGTTTGGTCCGAGAAATACACAATATCCAGAGGTAGATCTGCGGTCATCCACATCGCTTGCCCAATTTGCATCACTGTAAGCATTTATGTTTATGTCGTTGCAAGCTTTTAGAGATAAGCCATGATTTTGAGTCCTTTTTAAGTATCTGAGAATGCGTTTAACCGCCTTCCAGTGTTCGTCAAGGGGATTTTGCATGTGTTGACAAACTTTATTCATGCTATAGCAGATGTCGGGTCTAGTTATAGTTGCATATTGTAGGGCACCAACGATACTTCTGTATTGTTTGGTGTTCTCGATAGCTTCACCTCTGTGTTTTGATAAATGCAAGTTAGTGATCATAGGAGTAGGTAAAGATTTGGCTTCATTCATGTTGGCTCTTTTGAGAATTTCACCAATGTATTTCTTTTGAGATAGAAATATTTCTGATTTGGTTTTCCTTGTGACTTGTATACCCAGAAAATAGTTTATATCCCCTAGATCCTTGTTGGCAAAAGTCTTGTCAAGTAGCTGTATTGTATTTGTGATTTCACTATCATTATTGCCAGTAATAATAATGTCATCTACGTAAACAAGTAGATAAATGATGTTGCCATTGTTCTTCATATATAGTGAACTGTCAGATTTGGTGGGAGTGAATCCAAATTTTAAAAGAGTTGCTTTCAGTTTTTCATGCCATGATCTTGATGCTTGTTTTAAGCCGTAAATTGCTTTGTGTAGTTTGCATACTTTATTATCATCTATGATGTACCCTTCTGGCTGCTGCATAAATACTTCTTCATGGAGGTCTCCATTTAAAAAGGCATTGCACACATCTAGTTGTCTTATTTGCCAATTTTTGCATAAGGCTAAGGTTAGCATAATTCGAATGGTAGTGGGTTTCACAACGGGAGAGAAAGTTTCGTTGAAATCAAAACCAAACTGTTGTGAGTAGCCTTTTGCAACCAGTCTGGCTTTATGCTTAGCTATGCTGCCATCAGCATTTTTCTTAATTTTGTAGGTCCACTTGCATCCCACAATGTTTTTGTCTTTTGGCTGATCAACTATGCTCCATGTTTGGTTCTTTATGAGTGCATGATATTCCTCATCCATGGCCTTTTTCCATTCATCATGTTTGATGGCCTGTTCATAATTTTGTGGTTCTGTGTCACTGATAGAAGCAGAGTATATTTTTGGTTTAAAAATTCCACTTTTTGACCTTGTTGTCATATGATGACCAGTAGCTGTAATATTTTGTTGTTGTTCCTGATCACTTTCACTTGATATGTTCTCTGATATTTCAGTCTCATTGGATGTGTTGTTCCCATTGCCTTCAGTTTGTGGTGTATCTTCATATGGTTGTGGTGGCATGCCTGAACTGCATTCTGACCTTGTATCTGAGGCACATTTCTCTGTTGATGCTTGATTTTTGTCATTTTTGTTTGTGGTGAAATCTTTAGGTAAGATAGGAATGGGTTGAATGGGTTGAACTATAATGTTTGATGCATCTGATTTTCCTCTTGCAGCAACACCTTTTTATGCAAAAGGGAATATGTGTTCATTAAATACAACATGTCTTGAGATATAAATTCTCCTCTTGTTGTCTAAACACTTGTAACCTTTTTGATTGTTAGTATAACCCAAGAAAGTACAAGGACTTGACCTTAAACTTAACTTATGCCTGTTGTAAGGCCTAAGATATGGGAAACAAAGACACCCAAAAGTTTTCAAAAATTCATAATTGGGTTTTATGCCATAAAGCTTCTCATAGGGGCACATGTCTTTTAAAATTTTAGTGGGCATTCTGTTTATAAGATAAACTGATGTGTAGAATGCATCACACCAGTATTTCATGGGTATAGAAGCTTGAGACATTAATGTTAGACCAGTGTCTATTATATGTCTGTGCTTTCTTTCAACTAACCCATTTTGTTCTGATGTATAAGGACATGTGACTCTATGAAAAATGCCTTTTTCTTGGAAAAAAGTTTTAAGAGGTAAAAATTCTTTTCCTCCATCACTTTGGAAAGTTTTTACACTGTTATCAATTTGTCTTTCAACAAGAGTACTAAATTGTTTTATTATGCTAGAAGTTTCAGACTTTGATTTAAGGAAGAATATCCATGTATACTTGGAATAAGAATCAACTAAAGAAAGATAATACCTATGGCCAAGAGATGAGACATGTGGTGCTGGACCCCATAGATCTGCTGCAATCAGACTCAATGGCTGACTGTGCACTGTTTCAGACCTAGCAAATGGTAATTTGTGTATTTTGCCAATCTGGCAGTGTGTGCAAATTTCAGAAATAGGTACATTGTCAAATTTTATTTTATTATCTTTTAGAATCCATTTTACAATATCATTACTGGGATGTCCCAGTTTCTTGTGCCAACATTCAACAACATTTCCTTTACTTAACATGCTAGTATTGATATGATTACACCAGTTTCCCCCTACATGATCTTTATTTGACTTGATGGAAGTGAATTTGTATAAGCCTTTGTCCAAACTACCCTGTAACAATATGTTTTTGTTTAGTAAGTCCCTAACTCAAAGTATACATTATTGTCGTGGGCAAATTGAGAAACACTTATCAAGTTTTTCTTGATTTTGGGTACTCTTAATAGGTTGTTTAAAAATAATTCCCTCTTACCTATAATACTGCCAATTCCAACATGTGATATACTTATAGCTTCACCATTGCCCATAGTTATAGTTTCCATACCTGAGTAGTCTTTGTTCCCAAGATTTAAATTCTGAAGGTTGTTGGTGACATGATTTGTTGCTCCTAAGTCTGGATACTAGCCTTCAATGTTTAGATCCTCTGATTTGACTGAGTCATTACCATTGCCGCCTTGTGTCTTGAAAGCATCACCATTGGTTTTTGTCTGCTGATTTATTTGAGCCATATTAATACTAGGCCCCTTTTGACTTGACTGTCCTATGTTAAATTCAGAGTTGAATCTGAAATAACATCTGTTGGCTACATGGCCAAACTTTTCACATATTTGACACTTCACTCTGTTATTATAGTTGTTTCTGCCTCTGCCTCTTCCTCTTTGAGGTTGATTACTTCTTGGTTGTTGACTGTCAGATTTTGGGTTTTGGCCTTGTGTGGGTTTTTGCTGATTCTTGTTTCTTGGATTGAAACCAGATGCATAGTTAACTGACATTTCTGATTGTATAGCCTTTCTTTGCTCTATTCTTCCTTCGTGAGCAATAAGAGCAGACTGTATGTATTGTAGGTCTGGAAGTGTCTTTTGAGATGCGATAAAGGTAACCACTGACTCGTATTCTTCGTCTAGACCATTAGTTATAGTGAGGATTTGTTCACTGTCTGAAATCTTGTGACCCACTGCACTTAGTTTATCACACAAGTTCTTGATTCTAGCAAGATAGTCTCTTATGCTTATATCTTCCTTTCTTGCACTTTGTAACTATCTCTTGTAATGCATTATCCTTGCAGCCGATTGTGAATTAAAAATCTGTTCAATACATGACCATATTTCGTGAGAGGAATTACATCCAACAACTTGTGACAGTAGGCTAGCACTTATAGAAGATAGTAGCCATGAAGATAATAGGCTATCTTGTTTTTGATAATTTTCATAATTTGGGTTGCTAACAGTATTTCCCTCTTTGTCTTTCTTCATGACAGGTGGGATGGATATTGTGCCCTTGATATAATCTTGAAGGCCATGTCCTTTCAAGGCTGTGTCAATTTGGTACTTCCACAAGATGTAGTTATCTTCATCGAGAGGGATGGTTATAACATTGCTCTTGAGTTTGACAAGGGATGGTACAGTTTCCCTTTCCTCATTTCTTGATGTTGCTGATGTTATGTCATCTTCATTATGATCCATTGCAGAAATTTTGATAAGAATTGATTATTGCCTTGTTTCTTGATTTGGAAAAATCAGAGAAATCTTGATGTGATCAGAAAGTTGACTGGAGCCTTCTTGATGTGGCACCGATGAATCTTGAAAAGGAAAAATACTTAACTGTGCAGCCAGAAGTGGAGATGAAGACTATGTTCTGATCCCTTCTTTGGTGTGGCACGGTTAGGGTACAGATACTATGCTTGATCGGAGAGGTTAATTCCCCAGTGATAAGAATATATTTTGAGGGGAACGAAGTGACACTTCGTCTCAGTGATGATCAGCAAAGAAAAAATGCCTTTAGGCGATTACTGCTCTGATACCATATTATAATTCTAATATGAATTGTAATTGAAAAGAGATAATTTATTGATATTAATCAGAATTTTTGTACAATGGAAATGCAGTAAGCAATATGTATTTATACAGAGTAAAGAATAATTAGGCCCAGCCCATATATTTGGTGATCCATGTCTTTAGTCATCAATGGTTTGCAACCCTTCGATCTTGCGAGATCTTACGGTGAGAATGAAAACGAGAGTTAGGGTATAAGCTGTGCAGTTAATGCCCCGCTATTACCCCGCTATAACTCTGCTATATCTCGTAGCGGATTTCTGCCGCTACGATATTTTCATATAGCCCCAAATATAGCCTTTCCGCTTTAAGCCCCGCTATTTTCGCTATATCCCGTTATTTCCGCTATATTCCGCTGTTTCCGCTATATCTTCTTTAAAAGAAATGAATTGAAAAATGATATTTATACATTATAAACATTATGAAATTAATTTATTTAATTGATTTTTTAATATATTTTCAGAAATGAAAATACTCTACTAAATTCAATTATGTTATATAACAGTTTTACGTTTATTTACAGTATATTCGCACATGTTTTTATTTAAAATTATTTATGTACTAATTATAATTCAATTGAATGTTAATTTTTCACTTAATTACCATTTATATATTTGTAAAAACATTAAGTATGAGTTTTATATGCTATTTTAGAGTCATCCGCTATATCCCGCTATATCCTCGCTGTATCCCCGCTATGACTTTTTGCACCTCTACCGCATTGGATCTGCCATGCGCATTAATTGCACAGGGTATAAGCTTGTTTGCCTTGTTGTGCTTTCTCAAATTCAAAATGTGCCTCAGTTAAACTGTATTAACTGGTAACTAATAACTTGTCAATTAAAAACAAACGCACAGAGAGAAAGATGGTATAAGTTAATGCAAAGTACCAAAATAGCATAAATAAGAAGATTTTTAACCTATGGGTAGTTAGATAATTAGCAAATTGAATTCAAAAGGAAACAATAATTAAAACTAAGAAACCAAATATGTAGACATTAAATAGTCTGCATATAAGCGTATGTCCATTGAAAGATGGTAAAAAAAATGAGTAGTAATAAGACAGAGTCGTAATAACAGTGCATATTTGTTAATAAGTGAGAAAAACAAATTATAATGCGATAGATTTAAATACCAACAGTGAAAAGATTTGAAGAAGAAGATTAACCAGAATTATTAGAAAGTATTTTTCACCAAAAGACAGAGTACAGAGGTGCACTAATATATATGTGCACGAGACTTGTTCAGCAAGACATCAATATGCAGTGAATACAAAATGCAGCAATACTAATACAATCTGGTACAAACTATGTTATACTAACTATTCTAACTCCTTCCTTCAAAATGAACTCTCTCTTTCTCCTTTATTTCTCTTGCTTCCTTCTTCTCTTTTCTCCAGTCTTCTCTTTCTTCCTTGATGACATTCAGTGCATCTCTCAGTCTGGCAAAATGATTCAAAGATAAAGATTTAGTTAAAATATCAGCGCGTTGATATAGTGCAGGTATATGATTGATACATATGTTTCTCATTGCAACTTGTTCTCTAACAAAGTACAAATCTAACTCGATGTGTTTTTTTCTAGAGTGTAGTATGGGATTAGCAGTTAAAGCAACTGCACTCGCATTGTCACACCACACAGTAGCTAAGATCTGTTTCTTTCCCAGAATCTCACATAGTAGTGACTTTAACCACATGATTTCAGATACCACCGCTGCTACACTTCGATACTCAACTTCCGTACTTGATCTCGAAACAGTGGGTTGTTTCTTCGAGCACCAAGCTACCAGATTCTTGCCTAGGTAAACACAATATCCACTCACTGATCTCCTATCATCTCTGTCTGCAGCCCAATCAGCATCATCAAAGGCACTTATGTTGAGTTTTCCTGGTGCATATAGCTTCAGTCCATGGTCTAATGTTCCTGCTAGATAGCGAAGTATCCTTTTCACTGCTTTCCAATGTGTATCTAGAGGGTTTTGCATGAATTGGCAAACCTTATTCACACTGTATGAAATCTCTGGGCGAGTTATAGTAATGTACTGAAGAGCTCCAACTATGCTTCTATATTGATGTGCATTTTCTACTGGGTCACCATCATTCTTTGTCAACTATAGATTTTTAGTCATTGGAGTAGGCATACTTTTTGCATTGTCCATTCCTGCTTTCTTCAAAACTGATAAAACGTAATTTCTCTGATTTAGGTGAATCTCTATTTTCCTGTTTCTTCTTACCTCAATACCCAAGAAATAGTTCAATTCTCCTAGGTCTTTTAGTTTGAACACATTGTTCAAGTGTTTTGTTAGTTTGAGAATTCCAGCATAGTTGCTTCCTGTCACAATGAAATCATCCACATATACTAAGACATATATAGTTTCATTCCCCTTTCTTTGTATAAACAGTGAACTGTCTGATTTTATAGTTTGAAACTCCAACATTATTAGTGTTTTCTTCAGTTTCTCAAACCAAACCCTAGGTGCCTGCTTCAGCCCGTAAATTGCCTTGTTCAATTGACATACAATTTGCTGGTTTCCCTCAACAGTTTCAAAGCCTCTGGGTTGTTCCATATACACTTCCTCCTCTAGCTCACCATTTAAGAAGGCGTTGTTCACGTCTAACTATTTAATAGGCCACTGATTCAACAATGCAATGGTTAAGACAACTCGAATTGTGGTAGGTTTAACTACTGGACTGAATGTTTCTTTGAAATCAAAACCTGGTTGTTGTGTGTAGCCCTTAGCTACAAGCCTTGCTTTGCGCTTATCAATAGTTCCATCTGATTTATGCTTTAGCTTGTACGTCCACCTACATCCAATCACTGTTTTATTCTTGGGTAGACTCACCAATTTCCATGTTTTGTTGCTCATTAATGCCTTATACTCCTCTTCCATTGCTCTCTTCCACTCTTCATGTTGTATTGCTTCTTCAAATGTAGTAGGTTCCTGCACTGATGTTTGGGCTGTGTATATTTTCGGTTTGAAGATACCCAGTTTTGACCTTGTTATCATGTGGTGACCTTGCTGATTGGGTATCTCCTCTCTGATCTGTCTATTTCCTTGTGTGTCATTATTTGATAGATTTAGGGATTGAATGTTTGATGATGAGTCTTCCCTATCTTCCTCTTGCACACTGTCAGTTGTATATCTCTCCCCATGTCTTGATTCATGACTTCTCAGGTTGTCATTGTTACTGTTAAGAGAAGATGAATTTAATGGTGATGAATTTAATGAGGATGTGTAGCTTCTTTCTACTTCCTGTGTAACAGGTGATTCACATATTGGTATGGCAGGAATTGATTGTTTGGCATTGTTTACTTTTGGAGAAGTTCTTGCTCCACTATCTGCAAATGGAAATACTCTTTCATTGAACATTACATGCCGAGAGATGACTATCTTTCCATCACTGGTTAGACATTTATATCCCTTCTGATTTGAGCCATAACCTAGAAACGTGCACTTTGATGATCTAAAATCCATTTTATGCCTATTGTATGGCCTCAATAGGGGAAAGCACAAGCACCCAAATACTTTCAGCCTTCCATAATCAGGTTTCAGACCAAATAACTTTTCATGTGGGCTTGTGTTCTTCAAGACACTTGTGGGTAACATGTTAATCAGATACACTGCTGTGGAAAAGGCTTCTATCCAAAATTTCAGTGGCATAGTACCCTGTGCTAGTAAGGTTAGTCCCAACTCTACGACATGCCTATGTTTTCTTTCGACTATCCCATTCTGCTGAGAGGTATGGGGACACGTGGTTCTGTGTAGTATTCCCTTCTCATTGAATAAGTTCTTTAATGGTTTAAACTCTGACCCACCATCAGTCTGTAATATCTTCAGTTTACTATCTAGTTGTCTTTCAGCTTGAGTTGTGAACTGTCTTACAGCTTCTAATGCTTCAGACTTTTGTCTTAGGAAGTATATCCATGTATACCTGCTGTATGCATCTACAAAGGCTATATAATACTTATGATTGTAGCTAGAGTTGATAGGGGCTGGACCCCAGAGGTCACATTCTACCAATTCTAGAGGTTGGTGATATACAGTGTTTGACAAGCCAAAGGGCAATTTGTGGCTCTTCCCCAACTAACATTGACTACATATGTATGGTAATTGTGGATTAGTATATGATATGTTTTCTTTGTTCATCACTAGTTCCATTACTTTTACATTGGGATGACCAAGTTTCTTATGCCATATATCATATACATCATCAGTTCCATGACTTACAGAATTGCATTGTTTTATTTCACTACTGTTTTCCCTTCCATCTTTCAGATTAAACTTATATAGACCATTACATATGTTGCCTTGAAGTAGAATCTCTCCACTTACTTTGTCTTTGACCATACAAACCCTAGGATGAAATTCAAAAAATACTTCGTTGTCCCTAGCAAACTGTGAGACACTCATTAAGTTCTTCTTTATTTGTGGTACTCGAAGTAAATTCCTTAGTAATAACTGTCTATTTTTATTAGTAGATTTAACACAGGCATTTCCAACATGGGTGATATTTATAGGTTCACCATTTCCCATATAAATGTAGTTTTTACCTTGATATGCTGATCCACCAAGATTTAAATTTTGTAATTTGCTTGTGACATGGTGTGTTGCCCCCGAGTCTGGAAACCAGGTCTCATCCTGAATGTCAGAGTCTTTTGCTATTCGTTCCTGATCTTCCAGTGCCTTATTCAATATCCTTAGGCTTGTGTTCGAGTTCATCTGGGCTTGACTAAGATTCACATTGTACTGATGTGATTTTGAGGAGCTTTGATTGGGTGATATCTGTTGATTACTTGTGTAATTGTTGTCAAATCTGAAATAGCATCTCACTGCAGTATGCCCTATTTTTTCACAAATTTGGCATCTCGGTCTGCTGTTGTTATTCCTCCCTCGTCCTCTAGCTCTGCTGGCTCTTCCTCCTCTTCCATACCATTGTCCACCTTGCACGAGCTGAGTGTGATTGGGATTGTTTGCTGATGGTTCTGTTCTTTGTTGCTGAGTTCTAGCTTTCATGTTTGTTGTGTAATTGATTGAGAAGTCTTGCGTTGCCCTTTGTTTTTGTTCAAGTCTTCCTTCATGTGCCAGTAAAGTTGATGTAACATACTGAACTGAGGGGATGGTTTCCTTGGAGGAGATAACCACTACAACAGATTCAAAACTATCATCCAATCCATTTAATATATTTAACACCTGTTCTGTCTCGCTGACTTTATGTCCTGATGATTCGAGAGTGTCACATAGTGTTTTTATCTTATTCATATATTCTCTCAAGCTCATGGTGTCCTTTCTCACACTTTGTAGTTGCCTTTTATAGCTCATAATTCTAGCAGATGCTTGAGAATTGAAGCTCAGATGTATTGTATTCCATACCTCTAGTGATGTCTTGCAGCTAACTATTTGGGTTAGAAGATTGGTGTTGATCGATGAGAGAAGCCAAGCACACAGTAGGCTATCCTGCCTATGAAACATGATATACTCTGGATTTGCTACGAATAGACCTTCAGTATTGGTGATCAGTTGTTGTGGAACCATGGTGGTGGCGCTGATGAGTTTCTCGAGACCATATCCCCTGATTGCAGTCTCCACTTGGAATTTCCACAGTAGAAAGTTGTTTTCGTCCAATGTAACAGTGATGAGTTGAGTTTGGGGATTGATGATTGATTTTAAAGATTCTTCAAGAGTTTTTGAGGGTTGATTGTGATTTGTGTTGGTGGTGTTGGATGAATCTGTAGTTGATTGATTATTGTTGAGATCGGCCATGATGAAGACAGCTGATGAATTAGGGTTTCAGCTGAAGGAGATATCGGCCAAGTTGGCATATGCTAGTTGGATCTGATATAGTTGGATAGGATCCGAGGTGAATCGAGAGTTTGGGGGTGAATTAGGGTTCTGGATCTTAGAGTTTGCCGTGAGGCGATGATTGCTCTGATACCATGAAAAGATTTGAAGAAGAAGATTAACCAGAATTATTAGAAAGTATTTTTCACCAAAAGACAGAGTACAGAGGTGCACTAATATATATGTGCACGAGACTTGTTCAGTAAGACATCAATATGCAGTGAATACAAAATGCAGCAATACTAATACAATCTGGTACAAACTATGTTATACTAACTATTCTAACTGAAGAAAATACAACGTAGTAGGTAGAATTAAGAATGAGAAACATACAAAATTACAACTGGACATAAAGTTTATAAGATGGAAACAAATAGAAAGATGTAGTAAAGGGAGTAGTGATCTTTCTTGTAGTAGTGTTCTTTGAATCAGGAGGACAGATGGTGACTTGAGCAAATCTTCAATCTTCCTCCTTCTGTCTCTTTGCTTGCTTTGTACCACTGTATTCAACCTTTTCCACAGCCTCTTGGTAAACCTGGAACCAATTTATAAAGAAGGCGGTTTAAGTTAATTTTTATGTACTATTACAAATGTATATGTACTTCAGTGTCTATAATTGTTTGTTTTATTCTGTATATAAATGTTGGATTTAAACATGCAGTTTGTGCAACGTTATGCTAGAACAGAGTTGAACAAAGATTAATTAAGAAGTGGTGGTGCTAAAAAAGAAGGGTCAGTTGATGTTGTACACATTTACAGTAAAATGATTGAGAGGTAATGTTCAGTGGGATTAAAATTGCCTTTGAAAATGTGCATGTATACTTACTACTTGTGAATAGTTGACTAATTTGTTATAGTACAAAGAAATTTTATAGTGGTCGCACAGAACAGTACAGGGATTTTATTACTTACAGTGATAGTTATTCCATGTCATGGTCCCTTCCTACCTGCATTCTGTAGTTGTCTTGTTGTTGGTTGGTTTCCTTTTCGTACTTCTTATCTTCATCCTGGGTTTGCAGAAATGTTAATTAGAAGAAATAACTGTTGAACGTGTATGATATGTCATTGTACCGTGGTTTAGAATACTGGATCGATGATGTTTTCCCCTTCTGTGCTGCATCGATGCCGATTGTTGAAGTTGTTACAACAGAAGCTTCGTCGAGCGTAATAGTTTCATCAGTTTGTGTTGTGGACTATGACAGTGTAATTGATTTAGGGGGAACAGGCATAGCAATAAATTGTATTAAAGTTTATGGGTTTCAAGTACATAATATTGGCTACAAATGTAGAAGTTACCTCAGATCTTACACCACAACAGCCTTTTTCTTTAGTCTTTGTGACAATATGTGCATGTAATTTGTTATTAAAATATTGGTTCAATTGAATAACCAATAAATGGTTAGACCAATTTTAACGAGCAAACCGTGAATAGTACTGGTTAAGCAAGTACAAATTGCAGTGGCCATTGAAAAATTTATTATTCGACGTAGATCGATAATGTTTGAAATAGGAATGTAGTTTTCATTGGACATTAGTGTTGAGTACAGTTGTTATGGGAGATGCCCAAAAATGAATTATATGATGGATCTTCAAAACAATGATTGACCCAAAAACTTAAAATTTAGCAAAGTATATGGATATTATTACATCAATTACATGCCAACGTAAACCCAAAAATGATGCAGATAAACATAAATGGAGCTTATATAAATGATGCAGATAAACATAAATGGAGCCGATATTAATTAGTAGCTATCAAGCGATGGTTGAAAGGCATTTTCGCATGCTGATAGTGGCTGTAGGCTCGCTGATTGCATGGAAACTGAAATGCATGTATGGTGGAAATAGAAATGCATGCATGAAAGACTAAAGTAACGAAGTAATCTGAAATTTATGAATACATGGAGGCGAGTGAATCATACATTGCTGACCGGCGCAACTGAGGGTGCCATTCTTTGGCATCTGAGTCCAACTAAGGATGCATTGATAGGCGAGAAAAGGAATCTGAGTTAACAGTGCCTGAGACATTCGCCGCTAAGGACAAAATCAAAAGGTGGAGTGATTGATCATTGAAGACTGCAACGTCGAATGTTGAGCTATAGCGCTGAGAATGGAATGTTAGAGCTAATGCATTTGACTGAAACACTGGTCCAAGCTAAGTACATATCCTGTTATGATGCAGAAATGAGTGCTTGTGTAGAATTTGTGAGTAGAGTGATGCAAAGAGATGAATTAGCAATGCAGACAGTTCAAAGAACTGAAGCAGACTGATAAGATGCACACATTGAAGCACATTCAGTTTGTAGAATCAGGCTTACCTATGTTAGTGAAGCAGCTGAAAGAGGCAAAAAATGAGAAGAGTACATTGAGGACTGACAAAAAAATGTATAATAACGGCTCCAGACTGTGATAGACTGCAGCGAAAAAGTTGAATATAAAGGCAGTTGATATAGTAGTGCTCTGAACTGCAAATAGTGAACTGAGGTTACAAAACTTGCATGGTTCAAATGACTTTAGTTGCAGACTAAGAAGTGGAGATATCGACAATATGTAGACTTGAATAGTTCGGTGCTGAGTATAGCTAGTTTAACTATAGGCTTATTCTATGAAAAACCGAAACACAGATTCTTTAACCAATAAAATTGAAATAGAAAATTGAAAAATAATAGTTTTGAACATGTAACCACCTCATTAAAAACAGAATTTCAGTATACATATGCAGTATAGGAACACTTACAACCGTTGATGATTTGCAAGTATTTTTAAAATCTCATTATTTGGTTGTTATCTATGAAAAAATAAAATGCAGTAGCATCAGTAAGCAAAATTGAAATACGATATCAGTGTAATTGGTTATGCAGAATGGTTAATAGGTTATGTACCTATCAAATTCTTAAAATTTTCTTTGTAAACAATATTTTGTGTATATGTTGTACACCCTTCCTCTCCTGAACCCACGAGTATTTCCAAACCTGAGTGCGACGTTGTTCTTGAGACAACGACATAAAGCTGACTGTGTGTAAAGACTGGTCTATGTTGGTAAATTCCAACATGATCCAACGTTTGACCTAGACTTTTGTTTATTGTCATGGCAAAGCAAACCCGAATTGGAAATTATCTTCGGCTTAAAACAAATAGCCATTTCATATCATTGGACGTAAGCGCTATTCTAAGAATTAGCACTTTTCGACCAATATTATTCCTAGTTATTCCTAGTTACAACTGATGCTTTTATCACTCTCGAACTTAGTTGTGTGACAATCAATCTAGTACCATTACATAACCCGATGCTTTGGTTAAGATTCTATGGTGATTATTGCCCATTTATTACAAAAATGTATGGACCACGACCATTATTGATGGAGTTGTCAATATGACCACCAATTGAGGTAAAAGCAAAAATGGAGTTACATACACGAATGTTTTCTCTAAACTGTCTACTTTTAACTCCACCATTATAGTTGAAAAGGTGTAGCAAATATTCAGGAGATTTTTAGATACTGGAAGCTATCCCTTTCCCTTTTGACAACATAAGGAAAAATTGGATTTGCGGATGTGCTTTTTTATTTTGCGTTTTCCTCAAACCAAACTACTACCCACAATTACTACATTCACATCGTGGATGCCTAAAGTTCCATGGGATCAACATCTTCCATGACAAGAAACTCTGATGTTAATTCTGTAAGCACATATGGGTTATTGTCTACAAATAAGATGGAACAACAAAACTCACTTTGATGTAAACGATGCCTGGTGTTACATTAATTGTTATAAGACTGAACATTTGCCAACATATGTGGAAAACGAATTGCGGAATAGTTAAATGGTGGAAATGATGGAAGTGGACATTACTTTGAATTTGAAAAAAAAATTGTTGACCATTTGCACCATGTCCGTTACCTTATTTTAATCCCATCTAAAAAGAATTATTTCGCACAAAATTTTAACTACGGACAGAGATACAAACACAAAACATACTTACGTCGAATCCAACTCTTTATTTTTTGGTGTTTGATTGATATACTGATGTTTGTACTGTCGGTTCAGCCGGCAAATTAAATGCATATACAACTAAAAATTTTAAGTTGAAACATTAGTTTGACAAATAAAAAAACAATGTTGATATTAAAATTTGATAAAAATTACCTCCTCTTCGCTTTTCATGAAATAGGTAGAACATAATGGCAGCTTCTTCTAAATGTTGTTGGCAAAGATAGTTCTTAAAGTTCTATGCATAAATATATTGGCCGACTTCGCAGCAATACAGACAGTAAGGCCATCTATACACTGACTACCTTTTTAATCATTAACCCGCTAGCAAAGCCGTCTCTTTGCCTGTGCATGCCTCCAAATCTGGCATTCAATGAGTTGATAAAAAAGAGAGTTTTTAAATCAGACTGCTGATGTGTGTGTGTGTAAACACACCCACCCACATGCGCATACAGATATATGTATGTATGTATATGATTGTATGTGTCTATACAAAGATGCACAGTTATGCGCATGTATACATGATTTGATTAGAAGAACATCATCATAGTATTCAGCAAGTAAATTACATGGTCATTCCAACATTTCGTACAAACAATTTGCTATAGAGAAAAATGTACATGGATGGAACACTATGGTAGTAAAAGTAAATGGACAAATTAATATATCATAGTTGGGGCCATGCAGAAGATAGGTTTACCGATAACATCAGTTCTACAATGAACAATTAATTTATAAAATAGGTGAACTGCTCATAGATTAAAGAAAAATTAAATTGCTTAATTACATCCATCGACTGGTTCAAAACTTGTATATTTGCACTCAACTTTTGGAACATGGTTGGGTTTAAGAGGGGAAAAAAGAATGTTAATGTTTTTTGCTTGATACATAACAGAAGAGGTTAACTGGTACCTATAAAATAGCTATATATATATAGTTAACTACTGCATTCTTATGACAGTCAAATTTTAAAAATGGGTCCAAACGTAAATAACCTATTAGAGTATAAATTATGGACTAAATAGTAAACCAATTTAATATTTCACAAGTATGCATTGACAAACAACATACTGAACAACACTTACTTCACGGTTACATACCACTTACTGCAGTGTACAACCCAATAAATGTTAACCGTAATGCAATTGAAAGCAAAATGAAGTTTGAGCGGGTCGGTATATGAATCTACTACAATCCACAATTAATCAAAATGTAACAACATTTATTTTTATTTTTATTTTATATTCAGACTTTCAATCAACAATTGACTTTGAACCCATGTTCATGGATTTTGACTAGTGAGCAAAAGGTATCATCTTCCCACATAATTAGCACTGTCATTACAAGTTAGTTCTTCTACTGACATTTAATTAGCACAATTCCAGGATTGTCTACCGTCAATTTTTTGTCAAATTCATTTCATCGTGTTGTATTAAACTTCATTGATTTGTTCAGTTACATATTTTTGTAATGCTTTCGTTTCTAACAACATGATTTTCCTGTACTGTACTAAATGCTAGCACTAAACTACGTTAAATTTGAGTATATCACTTTATTGATATATGAAATAGTATACCAAGTTTTGATAATACGTGTTAACCCAAACTAACCGTACGTTAAAATGACTAACAGAGGACGACTTCTATCTTCAAATGTTGAAATAACATTTATCATGTTGTATTAAACTTCATTGATTTGTTTAGTTTACATATTTTTGTAATGCTTTCGTTTCTGACAGCATGATTTTCATGTACTGTACTAAATTCTAGCACTAAACTATGTTAAATTTGAGTATATCACTCTATTGATATACAAAATAATATGCTTAAGTTTTGATAATATGAGTTAACCCAAACTAACCGTATTAAAATGACTAACGGGGGACGACTTCTATCTTCAAATGTTGAAATAACAAAATTTTCAAAAGTCGAGAATAATTCACCACAATTTCGTTTTGAACCCCTGAATATTTTCAATCTGCTTGATAAATTATGATGGCTATTTGGTGGCAGCAAAACAGATCGTAGTGGACGGTCGAAATATAAATTGATCTGTTGTTAAAGATTTGGGTTAGGGATCTGATGTTGACGATTTGGGTTAGGATTTGCGTTGGGAAGAGAGGATGCAAAAAGTTTGATTATTGCATGAAGTTGGTGCAAACTGTTTGGAGAGTGGATTTAGTTAATTTAATTTTTTTTAATATTAAATCACAACTGTAAACGAAGGGTACTGCGGAAGAGAGAGGAAAAATTCAAAAGCGAATCATTCTGTAAGTCCACGTAAGCGTTTTGAAAATTGTGCTTTTATGTTTAAGTAATAGATAGATTCCCGAGGCGTAGGAACCAAACACCTTCATTCATTTTATATCAAATAACAAAAGAAAAATAAACTTGCAAGCAATAAAGACTTATCGAATCGTCAACTAAGAAGGTGATTTATGCATTTCGAACGTACATTATAGCGTGCAACGAGTCTTAATTATTCATATCACAAGAACCGTACAAGCACAAAGTAACATAACAACCCTAAAATAACAAGCTTAAGTAATGGCGGCACTAAAAATATATTTAATAGATACCACTATATAGCACCAAGCATGGTTTTGGATACCGGAAAGCCTGATTGCATTAATCGTACCATAAATAAATAGTAGTACTGTAGCAGTACCAAGAAGGATGAAGTAGCAACGGTTTTTCAAGTTCAACAAAAATGAGCAGCTACAACTTAAAAAGGAAGCATTTAGCATTGAGAATCAAAAGAAGAGAAGAAATGGAGTAGCAGCAATACACAAATCAATATTTCTGTCAACAAATTGCCAGAGCAAAGTGTACTAGATTGCACAGTAAATTACATAACAAGCATTATACTATGCTGTAAATTATAACATAAACAAGCAATGTTCGGAAACCGACACCTAGTTTTCATTATGTGCAGGAAAAGTGATAAATCATGTTTTCACCAACGTGCTTCCTAGCAAACGTTTTCTTCATCCTGTCAACATAATTAGTGTCTAATTACCGCCATAGCCAACTCAAGATAAGCTCCAAGGTACCTGTCCAATACATTTTATGAATTCAGGTCCAAAATGATATTACACAACACAAGAAGATAATAAATCTGGATCTATGTTTAGGTCAAAATATTACATGTGCAGAATATATATAAACTTAAAAAGCTCAGGTATGTTGTTGGACTCTTTAATTTTTCTTTGTACGCTTGTTCTTTGTGCCAGACAAATATATGATACAAGCACCATTTTCATTTTAAAACTAACATTCCCAACTAAATAAAATGAACTACAGTCCTTTCATCATAATGTGTTTCCGTTTGAAATATATGTTTTAGTAATGAAGAAATCAGTTGGATTTCGTGGTTTCTATGGCGTATAAAATCAATTGAACAAGAGGATTCCACCTTGAAATCATGATAACGGGGTTAAATATGAATGAATTCTGGGTGTTGGGTTTTATATGATATGATGAAACAAACACCTCTAGTTCTTTGTTGCAGATAAATGCTGGTGATACTATCATATGGCACTAAAAGATGCAGCTAATAGCGGGTTTCAAATTTACACTCGGTGAAGGCATTTATCCTGTATATGCCATAAATTAGACCATAAAACTTGGAAATAAATAATCTAAATGATCTAATCGTTAAAGAATGCATGAAATATAAATCTGGAAGCATACACAGATCAATAATAAAACATTTCATGACTTCACATGCAACTGCTGAATCAAAAAGGCCCACTATCCATACACATTTTACTAGCATGTAATCACTTGATTTAACCCAAATTTTGACCATGTCCTGTTCATCATTTTTGTGCAATTGGCAAACTCTAATAATACACCAAATTATGTTGCAGGATTTTCCACTTTTATAAACTGGTATTGAAGTTCACCAAGAAACGTAATAAATCAACCAAACTAAAACTAGTGTATCATTAGTTTCCGTAAGTGTAAAAAAAGGCAATATATCATCTACTTTGAATATTTATAAAACTTAAACAAATTACTTGTGTGATTCAATAAAACAATACAGACATAGAAAATGAAACAAAATATTCAACATACCGGATTTTCCTATTACCCATTCATCTTCGTCCACCAATTGCCCGTAGAGTCCAAATAATAAGGAGAGTACAGACAATAGTTATGTTACAAAGTATACGAGCCTAATTTAATCGCCTGAGTAGTTTTTATGTTGTAAGAATACAGCCTGTCATTGATCTACAGAAAAATAACATCATCCTTAATGGGATGAAATTTGATACTTTCTATATATCTCATCGGGAATGGGGCTGAAAAACAACTCTTTTAATAACCAAGAACCACTTTCCAGTTTCCAAACATACCAGGGATGTCGCGAATCCTTCCCTAAATCGCGGCGGCGAAACCCTAGATCACTCCAACCGTATGTCGCGAGCTTACTACGTCGCGAAATCCAATAGGTGGCGAGATGCCTTAAGTCGCGGCGAACCTTATATCGCTCCAGATTTCCAAAAGTCGCTCCTCCTCTGCCTTAGGTCGCGGCGATCCTTAGGTCGTTTCCAGCTTAAGTCGCGAGCTCCAGAATGCTTATGTCACGAACGACCTTCCAGTAAGTCGTTGTTGCTTATGTCGCATCTCCGTAAGTCGCTCCAGATTTCCAAAGCATCTTCCTTAGGTCACGTACGACATTTCTTAGATCGCTCCAGCTTATGTCGTGAGATTCCTAAGTCGCGAGCGAGCTTCATTAAGTCGCTTCTGCATGCTGAAGATTTCTTAGGTCGCGAAGAAGCTTAGGTCGTTGAAGTTAGGTCGCGAGATTTCTTAAGTCGCTCCTGGATGCCGCATTTCTTAGGTCGCTTCCAGTAGATCGTTGCCGCTCCAGTTAAGTCGTTCTCGCTCCAGTAGGTCGCAAAGTCTCTTAAGTCAACGCTTACTTAGGTCGTTAAGTCGTTTGTTGTTATGTATGTGTTTTTGTAAGTCGATTGTGATGTATTTTCTTAAGTCGTGTAAAGTGTTGTAACGTGTGTTGAGTTGTACTTTCCCTATAAATAGGGGTGTGTTGTCATTTGTAAAGTTAGTTGATTCTTGAATAAAATTTGGTTTGTGCTTTGAGCCACCATTAAAATTGGAAGTTGAGTGTTATCTCCTTTCTCCATCTCCGGATATTCGAGTGCGCTCGAATCAACGAAGTTGAAGCCGATTCACGGAATCTCGTGCACAAGATCAACGTCGAAGAATCATAGATCTTCTAACGCGGTATCGTGCGCGATCAACGTGTTGAAGATAGCTAGAATCCGGTATCTCAAGAGATCAACGGATTTGGGCACTTGGGTATCATCAATTCATCAATTTATCTTGTTCCATCGATTTATTTTTCCGCAACAGTGATTGTATCCTGGATAGATCTGACCGCTGGTTCAGATCTACTTCTGTGCTGCATCATTTGGTATCAGAGTAAGGAGATGAACTTTTCCAAGTTCGTTGGGTGTGAAGTTTTGAGATTTAAAGTCGTGTTTGAATTTGTTGAAGATTTGAAAATGCCTCCAAGAAGAGTTAATCGTCATCAGAATGTTGCAGATGTGTATCGAAGAGAAGATGCTGAGCAACGAATTAGTGATAAATTCAATGAGAATTTTGATGAGGGAATTAGTAGATTTGAAAGGCTCATGATGGATATGAATCAAACTCGACAAAGAGCATCGCCAGGTTCAAATCAAGGTGGACATAGAATTTCGTCGTCAAATTTCGAGAGGAGAAGAATGTCACCACCATCAGATTGGGAAAGAAGAGAACAGTCAGTGTCGGGAGAAAGAGACGTGCGTGGTAGCAGAAATGTTGATGGTCAGAATCGACATCGACATACGTCCAATTTGGAGGAATCCAGTGATGAAGTTAGTATTCATTATCGATATCAAGGCCAAGTGCGAAATCGAAATAGAGATTACGAAGATGATCGTCGATGGGAGTCGGGGATGAAAACAGAGATTCCAGAATTCAAAGGGGGAATGCTAGCGGAAGAGTTTCTGGATTGGTTATCAAATGTTGAAGAAATTTTTGACTTCAAGGAAGTACCCGAGCATCGTAGAGTTAAGTTGGTTGCTACACGATTGAGGGGAAGAGCTATGGCATGGTGGCAACACACTAAACTTACACGGGAAAGAATGGAAAAGTCGAAGATTGTTTCATGGGAAAAGATGAAGAAGTTGATGAAGGCTACTTTCTTGCCTTATAATTATCAGTCTCTTATGTATCAGCGTTTACAGAATTTGAGACAAGGGACAAAGTCAGTAAATGATTATGCAGATGAGTTTTATCAATTGATTGCTAGAAACGATATCATGGAAACGGAGGAACAGCTGACATCCAGATTTGTTGGAGGATTGAGAATGCAAATTCAGGATATGGTAAATATGTTTGATCCGAGATCCGTTGCTGAAGCACACCAGAAGGCTCTAGCTTGGGAGAAGCAAGGTAGAAGAGGAGGTGGTGCGTTTACAAGTTCGAGCACTCAGGTGAAGGTGGCTAGTAGCAATACTAATGTTTCCAAGGCTGTTAGTAAACTGGTTGTCAATGAAGCTGCTAAGACCAAGGTCAACAACAATTTCAAGTGTTACAACTGTCAGGAGTTTGGTCATAAGAGCAATGAATGTCCGAAGCCTAAGAAGCGAGGGATGGTTGCTGAGGTTGAGGATGAGGATGCAGAAGTAGAATGTTCCAATTCACCACAGGTTGAGGAGGAAGAAGAATTATTGACGGGAGACGAGGGATATTCTTTAATGATGAAGAGATCTTGCTTGACGCCAAAGCAGGAAGAGGAGACTAGTTGGTTGAGAAGTAATATTTTTAAGTCGACATGCACTATTTTGGGAAAAGTTTGTAAGTTTGTTATCGATCCAGGGAGTTGTGATAACATCATCTCTACAGAAGCTGTAAAGAAGTTGGCGTTAAAGATAGAGAAGCATCCCAAACCCTACAAATTGGCTTGGTTGACGAAAGGTGGGGAAGTGAAGGTTGGTCGAAGAGCTTGTGTAACTTTTTCCATCGGAAAGAAGTATAAGGATGAAATTTGGTGTGACGTGGTGGATATGGATGTATGTCATTTGTTGTTGGGAAGACCGTGCAGTTCGATAGAGCCGTGCAACACGATGGTAGAACTAACCGCTATAGTTTCATGTTTGATGGCACTAGAATTACTTTAGTTCCTAAAATGCGACAACAAAGTGAAAGCAAGTTGGAGGAAATCGAGGAACTAAAGACTCTGTTATCTTTGAAGGAATTTGTCAAGGAAGTAGAGGATAGCCCTGAAGTATTTCTGTTGATTGGACGTGAAAGTAGTGAAGAGGTTGAAATTCCTGAGGAAGTTAAGCCAGTGTTGAAGGAATTTGAAGATGTGTTTCCTGAAGAATTACCAAAAGAGCTACCATCGTTGAGAGACATACAACACTAGGTTGATCTTGTTCCGGGAGCTGTGTTACCACATAGACCACATTATAGAATGAGTCCATAGGAGCACGAAGAGTTGAGAAGGCAGGTGGAAGAGTTACTTGAACAAGGGCGCGTACAAGAAAGTTTAAGTCTTTGTGCAGTACCAGCATTGTTAGTGCCAAAGAAGGATGGAACTTGGAGAATGTGTATAGATAGTCGAGCACTAAACAAGATTACGGTGATGTACAGATTCCCGATGCCAAGGTTGGACGACTTGTTAGATCAGTTGAGTGGAGCTGCTATCTTTTCAAGACACGGGAGGGGTTGTACGAATGGTTGGTCATGCCATTTGGTCTTTTGAATGCACCTAGTACTTTTATGCGAGTGATGAATCAGATCTTTCGACCGTTTATTGGGAAGTTCGTGGTGGTATACTTTGATGATATATTGATATACAGTGGAAGCACAAAAGAGCATCTACAACACTTGCGGGAGGTGTTGATGATACTTCGGCAGGAGCAATTTTACGCGGCAACAAAGAAGTGCACATTTATGACGCACAGTGTTTTGTTCTTGGGATATGTATTGTCCAAGGAAGGTATCCAGGTGGATCAAAGTAAAGTTGAAGCAATCAAGGATTGGCCACAACCTAGGACTGTAACTGAAGTGAGAAGTTTCCATAGCTTAGCATCATTCTACCGAAGGTTTATTCCACATTTCAGTAGCGTGATGGCACCAGTGACAGATTGTATGAAAGGAAAGAAGTTTGTATGGAGTGAAGAAGCTGATTCTGCTTTCCAACAGATCAAGACACTCTTGACTACAACACCGATTCTTAGATACCCGGACTTTCAGTTGCTTTTTGAGCTAAATACTGATGCATCTAAAGTTGGAATTGGTGGAGTGTTAAGTCAAAAAAGTCGTCCAATTGCTTATTTTAGCGAGAAACTTTCTGGAGCCAAGACAAGATACAGTACGTATGACTTGGAGTTCTATGCTATTGTCCAAGCCATAAGGCATTGGAGACACTATTTGTTTCATAAGGAGTTTGTGTTGTATACTGACCATGAAGCATTGAAACATTTGTAGGGACAGGACAAGATCGCAACCCAGCATGCTTCATGGATCGCATACTTGCAACAGTTTACATTTTTTGTAAAGCATAAGTCGGGAGTTACAAATCGTGTGGCAGACGCATTGAGTAGAAGAAATCATTTGTTGACTACGATAAGAGTTGAAGTGATGGGGTTTTATGTATTTCCAGATTTGTTTGTTGAGGATCCTTACTTTGCCAAGATTGTAGATGAAGTCAAGAAAGGGAGGACGGATGAGTATGTGTTGGTAGAAGGTTTTCTATTTAAGGGAAATCGGTTGTGCATACCAGAGTGCAGTTTGCGAATGAAGATTGTGAAGGAATTGCATGAAGAAGGTCATGTGGGAAGAGATCGTACCTTACAGTTGATTTCTCAATCTTATTTTTGGCCTTCCATGAGGAAATAAGTTGAAAGATTTGTGCAGAGATGTCACATATGTCAAGTTTTCAAAGGGACGGCTACGAATGCAGGATTGTATATGCCATTGCCCGTGCCTACTAGACCATGGGTTGATGTTAGCATGGATTTCGTTTTGGGTTTGCCAAGAACTCAACGAGGGAATGATTCTATATATGTTGTGGTGGATAGATTTTCGAAGATGGCACATTTCATAACTTGTAAGAAGACCGCCGATGCAATCCGTGTTGCTCAATTGTTCTTTAAAGAAGTTTATCGACTACATGGGCTACTTGAGTCTATTGTTTCTGACCGGGATACTCGATTTCTAAGTCATTTTTGGTTGAGTCTGTGGAAGGTGGTTGGGACTAAGCTAAATTTTAGTAACGCCTATCATCCACAAACGGATGGGCAAACGGAAGTGGTGAACAGATCTTTGGGAAACTTGTTGAGATGTCTTGTGAAGGATAATTTGAAGAGCTGGGATATGAAGTTGTGTCAGGCAGAATTCACACATAATCATGCCGTTAATCGAAGTACTGGATTCAGTCCATTTCAAGTGGTATATTCAGCAATTCCGAAGGGACCGCTGGATTTGTCGACAGTTCCACTTCAGAAAGGGGTTGTTAAACGAGCTTGTGATTTCGTGAATGAGTTGCAGGAGTGTCACAGGATTGTTCATGAACGTTTGCTTAAGTCAAATGAGAAGTATAAGCAATTGGCAGATAAGAAGCGAAGGAGTGTGGACTTCAAAAAGGGTGACTTTGTTTACGCAGTATTAACGAAAGATCGTTTTCCAGTTGGAACTTACAACAAGTTGAAAGCTCGAAAGATTGGTCCAGTAGAAATCTTGAAGAAGATCAATGATAATGCGTATCAGTTAAGGTTGTCGGAAAATGTTCATACTTCTGATGTTTTCAATGTCAAACATTTAATTCCGTATTATGAAGAGAAGCTTGTCGAAGAAGAGGAAAGTGTGAATTCGGGGTCGAATTCTTTTCAACCAGGGGAGGATGATGCAACGCATACCAGGGATGTCGCGAATCCTTCCCTAAATCGCGGCGGCGAAACCCTAGATCACTCCAACCATATGTCGCGAGCTTACTACGTCGCGAAATCCAATAGGTCGCGAGATGCCTTAAGTCGCGGCGAACCTTATGTCGCTCCAGATTCCCAAAAGTTGCTCCTCCTCTGCCTTAGGTCGCGGCGATCCTTAGGTCGTTTCCAGCTTAAGTCGCGAGCTCCAAAATGCTTATGTCGCGAACGACCTTCCAGTAAGTCGCTGTTGCTTATGTTGCATCTCCGTAAGTCGCTCCAGATTTCCAAAGCATCTTCCTTAGGTCGCGTACGACATTTCTTAGATCGCTCCAGCTTATGTCGCGAGATTCCTAAGTCGCGAGCGAGCTTCATTAAGTCGCTTATGGATGCTGAAGATTTCTTAGGTCGTGAAGAAGCTTAGGTCGTTGAAGTTAGGTCGCGAGATTTCTTAAGTCGCTCCTGGATGCCGCATTTCTTAGGTCGCTTCCAGTAGATCGCTGCCGCTCCAGTTAAGTCGTTCTCGCTCCAGTAGGTCGCAAAGTCTCTTAAGTCACCGCTTACTTAGGTCGTTAATTTGTTTGTTGTTATGTCATGTGTTTTTGTAAGTCGATTGTGATGTATTTTCTTAAGTCATGTAAAGTGTTGTAACGTGTGTTGAGTTGTACTTTCCCTATAAATAGGGCTGTGTTGTCATTTGTAAAGTTAGTTGATTCTTGAATAAAATTTGGTTTGTGCTTTGTGCCACCATTAAAATTGGAAGTTGAGTGTTATCTCCTTTCTCCATCTCTGGATATTCGAGTGCGCTCGAATCAACGAAGTTGAAGCCGATTCACGGAATCTTGTGCGCGAAATCAACGTCGAAGAATCGTAGATCTTCTAACGCGGTATCGTGCTCGATCAACGTGTTGAAGATAGCTAGAATCCGGTATCTCAAGAGATCAACAGATGTGGGCACTTGGGTAGCATCAATTCATCAATTTATCTTATTCCATCGATTTATTTTTCTGCAACAGTGATTGTATCCTGGATAGATCTGACCGTTGGTTCAGATCTACTTCTGTGCTGCGTCAATATAATAAGCAATTACATTGGGTAATTTATTCATGGTCTGGCTGTATCGTGTGTGTGTGTATGTATATACATATATGTATATAATAAGCGATCAAAATCAAAATATTTTATTAATCACTTATGGCACAGGCATGGCAATGTGAATCAGAATATTCTGAGGAAGGTGTTAAAGTTGAACTATGATTCTAAATATTTTTGATACCGTGATTATAATTTTTAAAAGATATAGCTGAAGTTAAATAATAATATTGTACTTTAAACTTGCTGAGAATAGCATGTTTTTTAAAGTAACTGAATCATATAAACAACATAGTTTCACAGTAATAAAATAAATAAAATAGAAAGTTGGACAAAGAGGACTACGACTTTCTAAGGCGGCAGCACATGAGACTGTCCTTATCAGAATATGATTGAGGAATAATTTTTGGTGTGTGAGGATTCAAAACTTTGAAGGACTTTTGTATTATATAATCCTCTATTCCAGTCGCATCTGAGATATCTGTAAACATAAATATGGCTTCATTACACATCTTACGTGAGGATGCTTATCATACAATAATGTATCGGAATATGTTATGCATAGATATACATACATACATACATACATATATAGAGAGGAGCATTCAATGACACCCCTATTTTGCAGCATCCATGTGGCTCCCTAATTTCCTACACACATCCCGATTTAAATAATGTCCGCTTCTCTCTCTTCCACATCGTAATATTATTTAAACCGGACTATGGGGTGGAAATCAGGGCCATAAGAGGTGCTGCAAAATAGGTGTGTCATTGAACGCTCCTCGTATATATGTATATGTATGTGTACACACATACACAAATATATAATTACATTTGAGGAGTAGTTCTTCCTTGGATAGTTGTGCAATCATATAAATGATGCCTGCAGCAATAGTTACAGGACTCGTCCTTCTACAATAACACTCGATTATATATCTTCAATAGATTAGGTTATAAATATGACTGTAGAATATCTCAGACAATAATGTGCATATTTGGTAGCCTTAATGGGTGGCCAATGGTTGGTTAAATACCAAATTATTGATAAGTTGGTGCATAGTTAAACCATATTGGCGGCATGGAATACACACATTAAAATTAAAATATACGAAGGAATGTTAGGAACAATCATACATGTCTACGCCTTCGTTTAGATGGACTTAAATAAGTCACCTTTTTTGCTTTTCGAAAGCCAAAATCTATTCATTTAGGCTTTCAAGAAGCAAAAATAAATAAATAAAATATTTAGGTCACACCAAACGGGCTCTGCATTTCAAGTTGGATACAGGTATTTTACTTAACAAGGTTTAAAAAACTGCATGGGTAAGTGTTATGGATCTGAAGTACCCAGAGGATTGAATTAAATATTATGATTTGTATTAACAAACAACTGCAAGTTTTAACTAATGCATGTCAACATAATTATTGATACCGCAACATTATTACAAATCAAATGGTTGCTATCAAAATAAATATCTATGCATTCTTTGGAAACTTTCTAGCATTCACCGTAGCATTCATAGAAAATAAATATATGCTATAAAAATAAGTAGTGTTGCTCGATTAATTTGAAGATATAAAATTCTGAACAAGAAAGACATATAATTAAAAGGAATGAGGGTTAAGGTAGAAGGGAATTCTAAGTGCAAGTTATTTATTAAAATAGCAAAATTTATGATTTCTATGTAGGGTCATAAGTACTTCTATTTTAGGCTAAACAAGTTAATGAGATGGATGCATTTTATAATTGTTGCAAGTTCTAGAATTAAAATGCATTATGGATTCTAACGTAAATTTTACCTGATATCAAGTTTTTCACACTTCTTAGCAGCTTCCTCAGTGGCTTTGATTGCTTGATCACTCATGCCAAGGGAGCAACAAAAACGTCTCTGTATAAGATTCAATTTAGATAATCATAGAAACCTAAACAACTTAAATTGTGTACATCATTAGCATTCAACAAATGCTATGTTCAACTTTAGCATCATAACCCTCTCGTGTTTTCCAACTGATTGGGGTTAAGCCAAATGGATAATCTTTTTTATAGATATTTTATCTTGAGTTGTATCTCTTGTTACATCCAGATTTTTTGACCGTTTTTAATACTTTCTACCCACTTCAATTAGGCCTGCCTGCTTTTCTTTTCCTCCTTTCTAAATATTATCTCATTTACTCACATATGCACTATTATGTCATCTATCTAAATACTATCTCATTTACTCATATGCAATAAAAGGAAAGAATATATACAATTTAATTATTCAGCCAACCTATAGGTGATGCAGCAAGAGAAAATAAGAGCATGCATTTAAAATATGTCAGATTTCGAATTATTTAGTTAACCCAATTGATTAGTGAGATTAAAAAGGATTACAAATTAGACGCAAATTAATTGCATTATGAAAATTTCTAAGCAACAATGCTTATGTCCACTTTGGTCCAGAGTGCTATTTCTTCGCTTTTTTTCCCCTTACTCCTTGCCAGAAGCTTCTTTCTACACTTGTATATATGAAACATTCATCCATTACTCTAGTTAAAACTTAAATCAAATTGACATTTTGAGAAATTAATTATTCGATTTTTAATTATATGTTAGTCTATCCACTATACCATCCATAATTTTATAACTCCCGTTCTCTTTTTTATTATCTGTGATAATAATGATAAAGTACTATTGGGTCCGTGGATTAAGACAATTGATACACTCAATTACTTAATTAATTATGTAATAAAATGATGAAGGAAGAAAAGGAAATAGGAGTATGCAATTAATATATATGTTAGATTATATTTGATTTAGCTAACTGCAATCGATGGTGAAATTAAAAGGGTTTATGAATGGGATGCACTTTGTTTGTTTTAAATGATTAAATCCTTAATGCATTTTTGGTCTTTCAAACCTTGAGTTGATTTATACCTATTTTTGCCAATTTGTAAATATGTTTTCCCTTCGTTTTGAATCCAATTTGTCATATGTACTTACAAACATTTTGTTTGACGGTCTTAATGACTTTAGTTTGATTTATTTTCATTTTTATTTCTTTTTAAAATCCTCTTGTTCTGTACAGTATTTCATTTTTATTTCTTTTTAAAAATTCCCTTTGATTATATAGCTTGGTGTACATCTTCTCACACTCCACAATGTTTCTTTCATGGTAAAATTTTTGCTTTAAAATCCCTTGAAATTTCCTTTGCTTCCCCTAATATGTCATTTGCTATTTTTTCATGATTTACAGGTATCACCACTCCATTCTCACTTTGATTCTTTCACCATGCGACAATCAAAATTTGTGTATTATTTTATTTTATTTTTTATAACAAAATTTGTTGTATTGTTTATATTTTAATTCTTTTCATTCAATATTTTTACAGCATTTCCTAATAATTTTAACTCTAATCTCATAACTCATATGTCTAAAATTAAACGGCAATGTTGACTAGTTATCCTTTTATCTTATGCTAGAATTTCAATAGGTATGTAGACCGTAGAAAGCATAATCCAAGTATGCAAAATGGAGAAAAAAAATTGAGGTGAATGTAGACTAACCAAAAGATTGATTGCTTGAATGGTAATGAAACACTTTGTAACAAATTCTTTTTCCCAATCGATTTCTTCCTCTGTAGCTCGTTCTCCAACTGCGCAAATTTCTATTTTGTGAAGCAAAAGTGAGCATACACATACATGCATATATGTTATTGTGATATCTTCAATGCAAGTGAAGACAAAAGTATTACCTTCTTGTCTTCTACCTTTAACAGACTTATGATCATCCAACTTCTTGTATAATTCACAAGCACCATTCTTGAGAAAAAAAATTAATATTCATAAGAAAAGGAAGAAAACGAAATGATAAACTGCAAACTAGTAGACTAGCAAGCTCATTAGCATCAGTACATCATCATATGAATAAACACACTAAAATAAGCAAGCTTGCAATTGCATTAATATATGTAAAACACAAAGCTACATAACATGAAAAAACTGAAAGGCTTGTAATGCATATCCATCGGCATTAGAACTTGACACTGAATATCGTTATGTTGCAACTTTATTGCAGCTATCAACATTAAGTTAACCAATATAGGGTTATCAGAATTAAACTTAATTGATGTGCATTTTTTAGCATGGGAAGTACGAAAACAACTCATATAGGGTTTGCATAATAGTTATATGTGCTACAAGGAATATGTAGAAATAGATAGGATATGTACCTTGACCGCGGCATCGAGATGCAACCTATTAGAACACAAAATTTATTAGGATACATTGCACTAATTAAACAGGTATAATAATGCACAGACAAGCTTTACATGTATGAGTAAAAAAAGCAACAACTATAAATGATAGCATTTCTCATGTTTATGTGAGGCTTATATATTTGTAATAAAAAAAGTATAAAAATAGACACATGTTATTTCCATTTATTTTAAATTACTAAATGATTAGAATTATAGTAACAAATGATCTCTTCCAAAAGAGGCTCATAGAGACAAGTAGGCATTCATGTTAATCACACTTTCAAAATGAGAGATATGCATAATGCAAAGCTAGAAGGCATTCTGTAATAAAAGTATAATCATGGACAAAACTTGTTGAAGCAAGCAGCAATGTGGCGTATCAAAGATCTAAATATACAAGGAAAGAAGAAGCATCTCATGCAAAATCTCATCATCTAGAAAGGGGAAACAAGGAGCAAAAGAACTAGATGAGTTATACATGTTGTAACATGAAGATACATCATTAACATCGTAATTTGTTTCCAGGTTCGATGAAGAATATCTTTCTAAAATAGACTGATAAAAACATTTTTCGGCTAGTGTACTTCACTTTACAGTAGAAATATTATCTGTAGAAACTTTGCTTTATTTTGGTTGACTATCATGCTCATTTTAGATGTTTTGTGATACATATATGACTTGTTAAGAATTATAAAAAAATATGCTTTTATCCGCTTAAAGTTAGTTCTCTTATTGTGTTTTATTTAATGATCTTCCTTAATACATGTTTGATGTGTACATACCGTACCTAACTTGGCACAAGATCCAATTTGGTACGTAGAACGACAACAAGAATGGAAAATTATAAGGTACAAAATAAAATAAGTTAGAGTAAGGCTTATTTGGAACAAGTTATAATTTATAGCAATCGAAATCAAACAAATGTACAAAATGATCAAACGTTGTGAAACAAGAGAAAAGTATACAAGTATAAATGTATATCTCATAAATGTATGTAGGTAACTATTATTGTAGTCAAAAGATTAAAAAGTAGACAACAAGACTGTAGTCTCTCCAATGTCCATTTAAAGTCGTCCTCCATTCTTTGTGTGTGTGTGTTCTCCATAAGGCAAATAAACATTACTTAATGAACAGTAATTTCATACACTTAACATCTCAAAACGTAAAACTGAAAGTTTAGAACGTCAACATCAACGTACCAAATAGGATGGACGCTGTTTTTGAACACTACTGTATTGTGTTTTAGAAAGCACGTAGCGAAACATCATATGATAGCCAAAGTATGAGCTGTAGTAACATAGGTATACAAATATTTAATGCTGCAACTCTTTTCTCATATTCTATAGATGTTTCTCATGTTTTAATTTTAGCATTATATATTATCAAATTTACGCTCATGATTCATATTTAAATGCAATGTGTAGAATTCTTTTATATACGATTGTTCTTTTAAGAGACTGATAACAATGGTATAATTTGCAAATCAATTATCAAAATTATTCTTTTAAGAGACTGATAAAAATGGTTCCACGATGAAGATTAAGATACAAATATAAATTTAAGATAGATGCTCGAATGCACTCATCTTGTTTGAGATCTCCTGATATACAAGATAACTTGTAAAATCACCAAGGGATGAAACATCACCGAAACTCGATAATTAAAACCTTGATGCTGCATGGATAAAAAACATTCACTACTCATCTCAACATCTTATGAGATTGTTACCACATAATTAAAATAACACCCAAAAGGTAGCAGCTTATTTGCATTTAAAATGTTCTTGAATCAACGTAAAGATTTTTAAATTATCCCTAGCTGCAACAAAAATTGAAAGAATGCTAAAAGTATATCTCTGGAATAACTAATTAAAAAAGACCTTCAAGAATAACTGATGTTAAACAATATGAAGATCATAAAAATTCATTTCGCAACGTGCATATGCATTTAAGGCATTGTTATTTGAAATGTTAACCTAAAATATTGGAGTTTAAGTTCGAGGTTTAAAGGAGCTAAATTAATAAATTTAACGTCTATAATTGAATGCTTGAATGAATTGATCTTTGAATGAGGTTTGAAATTTTACTTTTCGGATTGAACGCTTGAATTATGTGCTTGAATAGATGTCATAAGTAGAAGTATGCTTGAACATGAATTTAATATCAGAATAAAAATGTCGTTGAATATTAATTTAATGGTAATTTCATATTATATAAAATATAGCCGCATCTCACTTAATTTTTCTCCCATAATTTTGTAATTCAAATACTCAATTCTTCTTTTTTCGCTATATTATTAAGTATGCGACAAGATTGAATCTCATAGACAACAATTACATCTATTTTTGTTGAATAACTCTACTTTCATTGATTCACTTTATTCTCAGCACCCAAGTACTAATCTAATTATCCTCTATTTATCTAATATATTTTATGATCACTTAGCTCATTTAAAACTTTAATTTCCCCTGAATTTGTCCCGTCATACTTGTGCATTTCAATCAAAAACCAAATTTGAATCCTACGATCTCATATTTTTAAACTACTTCAAATTAGTAAGCGATCCTTTTTCGATTTCATTGTTCAGTTCTTTGCAATATAATTTTTTTTTCAAAACAATAACATATTTTCGAACTCTATAATAATATTATTTAGAATGGATAAATATGATAAATGGTTATAAATGATGAATAATAAATTAAAATAGAAGTATAGTAACCAAGATATATACATATATATCCACATACGAGTTATCGTCCTATTCGAACCTTTTCAGCACAACCACTGATTTCATGTATATATCGCTATACAAGGTTTTCAAGATAGGATTTAAATCATAAATTGTAAAATTCAAACTTTGAATCAAAATGAGATTTAAATTGTAAACCGAAGGTTCAAAAGATTCATATTTTAACGACTATACACACTTTGACATTGATTTTGTAGTTTAAATTTCTACATTTTATCCTAGAACTCAGTTTCTCTTTTATTCCACTATTTTGTTCTGAAAACATTACAAATAGAATTGTTAATTCAAATAAGTATATTACAAACGTTAGTATGTATTGTATGGGGTTATTAAATTGCAGTTTTAATAAAGTTTGAACATGAATATGAATTGAATCACAAAGGGAGCAATTTGATTTTAAACGAGACCCCATTTACAAGATTATTAGATTTTTAATACCAATAATGTTAAGAACTTATGTTCTATAGTTATGTTACCAATTATTAGGCATGATATATGTTTGAATTTCGCTTCTAAGTAGATTATGACATAAAGATAATAAATATTAATACATAAACATAACGATATTAGAAAATATAAAAAATAATTGAATTGTAATATTAATGATATTAAATTCACACAAAGGTATAATAAAAGAAGTGTGTGTGTGTATATAGTTTGGAATATGTATTCAATCTTTTTTTTTTGTTAATTCAACCCATGATCCTATGTTATCCAGATTCTACACTAATGCACTAATATAATAATATATTATGGGGTTATTTAGAATAGTTCAGCTTGATTTGTGTTTAAATTTCATTTATTCTAGGTAAACTGAAGTATAAATATATAATAAATATAAATACCAAAACATAACGGCCAAAAATTTGTATATTCGGTTTGAAGCAATAATTTTTATTTTTAGCTCTTTTCTAGATATCACTGTAAAAGTCATATAAATCAGGAATTAATGTCAAATTTCAAACATACAAGATATAAGGTGCACTCACTCAGTTTATCGCATGACCTTTAATTTTCATTATAACTACTGAATATATGGAAAATAGTAAATTCCATGAACTAAGGGAAAACAATATATTATATGAACTTCAATCTAACCTAATTTACTTTTTTGTATAATTTTAGAAAAAATACAAACTTCTCCATTTTCCAAATAAATATCCAACAAAAAATATATTATACCACATAGTTTACCAAACAAAGAGAATAATATATAAGTAACTTAATGATCATCGACTTGTTTACTTTGAACAAATAATTTGTATGGGTTTTTTTCCATAATTTCACTCGACTCTTATTTTTATCTTATTTCGCTCTTCCTTTCTGTTTTATTTGTACAAAAAGATAATTGAGATAAAATAAATATTTAGATATCCTTAGTGAGATCAATTGTTTATCTTTCATTGTAGATAATTATCAAATAATTATTCACTTTGTTAACAACTTGCGGTTCTTCTTCAACAACTGTTTTTATCTTTGGAAGAAAGATATTACATAACAGTAAACCCCCAATTCTTTTCCCCTCTATGCGTTTTTCTCTTCTTCATTTTTTCATGTATCATAGAAACAAGTTGTGACGACCTGAAATTTTTGGACATTTGATATGAGAATATTTAATTAATTTTAAATATTCAAAGGGGTAATTTTTAACTTGAATTTCAAATATCACTATTTATTGAATAATTAATTTTTGAATTAAACGATTAAAATATTGGGTAAAATATTGAATTTGGAATTTTAAGCTCTGATAAAAATAATTTGAAGCCTTATGGAATTTATATTGATAACGTTGAAGATGATAGAAGTGTTAAAATCGAATCTAACACTGAATTGTTCAGTGTTGAAATTTAATGTCGTTTAAATTGAATTTAAAAATAGCCTTTCGAGGCACAGTTTCGGAATTCGACGAAACCAGTTTTATTGAGTCCGTAATATTGAGTTATTATCGGATTTCAAATTTCGTATTGATCGGAGATAGTGTGTGAGTGTATAATATAAAAACACGCTGAAAATTTAATTGGTAATAATTTAATTAGTCAAGGTTCTTGTATACGCCATCTCATCTTCATTTTAACACGCTACCCTTATCTTCCATCGTACACTTCTCGTTTCTTCTAAAACTGCTAGTTCCTTCCTCGTTTATTCAATTCAACTCCAGCCATTATTAAATGCAAAAAAAATATATAATGGCCGAGCTTCCTCTCAAGAATTCATTCAGAAATCGAAAACCATATTTTTTCCCTCTTCTAATTTCACGAATTCGAATAACTCCATTTCCCTTTTCCTTTTTGCGTACCAGTCCTTTCCGTTCGAAAGAGAAAAAATAATAATAAAAATAAATGGCGGACAAAGGGGAAATCGGGACTTGGATCTGGGAGCTTGTTTCGATCGAGGGCAGCTCGAAGGGGTTTCAGGTTGTTGGGATTTCGCGTGGAGGAGCCGATTGGAGCCGCGACAGGAAGGGGGACTCTCGATGGTGATGTGCAACTCGCGAGCAAGGGGCAAGGTCGATTCGACCTGGGTGACTCGCGACTGGTATGGAAGAGCTGCGGCGACGGGGTGATGAGGGTGGGGGCGCGTGATTCGTGAGGCAGGCACGTGGAGGAAGCTGATGCAAAGTCGTGACCTGGTATTTGAGTGGGAGGCGAGCGTGGAGCGTCTCGAATGCGACAGTGAGGCATATGTTTTAATTTAAAATTTATAATTCTCACTTATGAATATATGTATATAGTAAAAGGGAATTTTATATTTACAGTAAGAAAAACAGCAGTTTTTAGTAAATATATATATATAAAAATATATAATAATAATAATGTATTATGATGATTAATCTATATAATAAACTTATGTAGTTATGGCAGCCACTAAAATATTTTATTAAAAGCAAATTTGTTTAAAATTTAATTATTAGTTTAAAGCAAAATTTATTAGTTTATATTAAATTAATAAATGGCAATTGATTGTTCGATTAGTGTGAATATTTATAAAATCACGTAATATTTATTCAAGGTTTGAAACCTGAAAAGAAATAAGCTGGTCTGGAGTGGATTGCAAAATTTAAGGATCAAAGGTGAGTTAATCTCACTCAGCTGAATTTTTATTCTAAATTTAAATAGTTAAATTTAAATAATTGATTGAATGGTTGAATTGATTTGGATGTGCTATTATGCTATATCATATATAGTAGTATATACCAATATATATATATTGGCATATGTATATATTGGAGATGATATTCCCGCATTTTATAGCGGATGAGACCCTATGCGCCGCATAATAGCGGATGATATTTTATAAAACCCATATACCACAATATTCCACCTCGAAGTGGAATTGGTATTGTGCTAACGTTTGTGGATGCCGGGAAACAGGTTGGAGGGACCCAACTGGATTCCTCAAAATTATTTAGATTATTTGATATTCTGTGTTATGAATATTGATATCCTGTGATGATTTTATTGATGATTGAAATATTGGATGATATGGTTGGATTGAATATTTCAATAAAAGGAGTTATCAAAATATATTGAATTGGATTTTTGGAAAGAAATAAAAGAGTAAAATTGAAGTAAAATAATTCTAGTGAATTTGAATAAATTAAATAATGAATAGTAAAGGAAACAAAAGCGATTTCAAAAGTTTAACAAATAGGTAAAAAGGGAATTTTGAATTAAACAGGGGAATAATGAATTTTAAACTGAAGTGATATTATTTTAAGGAATAAAAGAATCTATTTTTAAAATCAAGGATTAAATTTAATTATAGGATAGATAAGGAGTTTTGGAAATTTGAAATTGGTATTTTCAGTTAAAAGGGGTTTTTAACTCATGAATAAGAAATAGATCTAAAGGTTAATATATTTTAAAATAAATGAAGTGGTACAGGAAATTTATTTCAAAGTAAAGTAAATTGGAAATCAATTGTAAATTGATTTAAGTATTTGAAATTGAAATTTTAAAGAGAAGTGAGATTTTGGAATTTATAAACTGAGTTTATAAAGTAAAATAAAATATCAGTGGATATTTGAAAATATAAATTCAAGGTGGGAATTTATAAAGGGATATGAATTGGTTTAAAAATAAATGTTGATTTATTTTTAAAGATGTGAAGAGAAGTGTATTTCCTTGGATAGCCAAGTACGTTTTCAAAGCAATTTGAAATATAAGTTAAAGATTTTAAGTATGTTTTTAAAAAGCATGTTTTAGAAAATTTGTTTTTTTCTAAATGTTAATTTCCAAAGTAAGTATTTTCAAAAATCTATTATTGTAGTAATTATATAAAAGTGATTTGGTATTATGTTTTAAAGGAGAAATTTAGTTTATATTTATAAAGCGGTTTTATTTTAAATATCCTTAAAGTATATATTTTAATAAAGCATTAAAGTAGTTTTATAATTTCAATGTTTTAAAGTATATTTTATAATAAAGTGTTTAAAATTATTTTAAAAATCTAAAAGTATTTTGTACTTGGTGTTTCATTGGAAATAAATATTTGAGATATGTATTCCGTAAGCGGAAACTTTTTGAAATTGTTTCAAATGAGGTTTGAAAATAGAAATATATCTTGCGAAGATATTTTGAGATAAATAAATAATTTGGGAGAATTATTTATTTTTGATGGATGTTTGTGAATGTTAATTGATAGTTAAATAACCGACTATCAATATTGGCCAATTGCGCTGATCGTTTCGAAGAGACCGGGATCGAGATTTATTTCTCGAAAACCACTTCGATCTGGTTTGTATGTTTCGTGGAAACGATTTCGGAGTCGAAGATGGAGCAGTGAAGTGCAAGGGCTAGTCGCTACTAATCCTGAGGATATTTCCAAAATGGATGTAGTAGGAGTAGTGCCTTCGGTTCCGTTCGAACCCGGGACGGACTTGTATGGATGAATGCTTTCGAAACATCGTCAGCGGACGATGTGCATTCTAAGGGATATGTTCTAAAAGGTAATGCTTAGCCTCAAGCCTCATCAACCGGGAATGACTGAAAATCAGGGTTATGCAGCAAGGCTTCGTGGGTAGCTCCCACTGGAGGGTAAGGTCATCCCTGTCTAGATGTCCCTTTTATTTCGGCTTAGTGGTGCGGTTGCTGATCCCAACCGTGGGGTGATTTTATTCGGAATTATCCAGTAAGGGATGGTTCCGGCCTTGTGTTGCAGGGGACTTAGGGTGGGTCCTCGGTACTGTGATCTAGGCCACGTACTGTGATAGGTGGTACCCTAGTGCCTAGTCATTGATGTAAATCCATTCTCCCTACGTGCCTTGTACGGTATTTGTTTGTATACCTATTAGTTGGAATTTAATGAATGTAACAATTTCGGCTATTTGAATAAGTATTTGTATATAGACACTACTATAATATCAGAGGATTTGATAAGAAAGTGTTTTGGCTATCGTAAGGTAAAAACCCGACATGTTTATTTGTGGCGTGGTCTTACGAGATGCTTTTGTTTTCAAAGGATTTTTGAAACTTTAATAATAAATTGAGTGTGATTTTCTCACGCTGGTTTTCCAGACTGACACGGGTATTGTTTTATATGATGCTCGGGTCAGACCGAGTATTATAGGATACAGGATATGGTGCTGTGGAGCTCAGGAGACGAGCTGGATGGAGATACGTATTTTCGTACTTGTGTATGTATATTCCGATGTGTTGATTGCTGTACTCTGTTATATTGAGGACATGATATGATTATTGTCCAATTGTATGTATGTGTACTCTGATGATGTATTGTATAAACTGATATAGTTTTAATTTGTGTAAAGATCTGTTAATATATATTATATTTTATTCCGCTGCGATGGTTAGATTCTGATGTTGTTTTATTTTCTTCTTCTACCTCTTCTTCTTTAACCTAAATGGTTCGTATTTCCGTTCTTCTTGAGTTCATTAAAGGAAATTAATGTCAATTCAAGGGGTACGGATTTGCGGGCTGTTACGGTGGTATCAGAGCCAGGTTGGCGATAACCTTGGCTCTGGTGGGAATTTTGAGAGTATTGATAGATATGAGCGCGTATTTGTTAGTGAATATAAAATAGTTTTATATTGATTTGACTTATCGGTTGAGTGTTTATGGATTCTGGTCGATGTGTGGGACGCCACAATATCGATAGGGATTCCTAAACTCTTAAACAAGATAAACCGACACAGTATTGTTTTAAAATGGGGTAAATGAAATAATTTTACCCAAATTATTTTTGTATATGAAAGAAATAATTTTTATAAATTATTATAGTTATATTTGGATGTTTGGTTGTTAGATGATGATAATAAATTATTATCATTAGGAGGAAATTGAATAAGAAATTGAAAACTTATAACCAAAGTTAAGAAAATAAATTCAGATAATAAAGTGAAAGTTGTAACCGTGAATTATAAATATGATTTATAATTGGGAATAGGATTCCAGAGAAATATTTGAAAATAAATCGGAATGGGTTTCAAATTTGGAATTTTGAGAAAGGTTTAGATCCCTTGTAAGTTGAAAGCAGTTTTCAAAAGTTTTGGAGAGATTTGGAAATTAAAAATATTTGAAATATTTTTTTTAGAAAAAAAGGAGATAAAAGCACTAAACTCTCAGTGGTCGCTGGAAAATAATTCCGATGATGATCGCGACATCATCGGTGTTCATTTTTGAGTTTCCAAAAGAGGAATTGCTACCTGGATGTTTTGGGCTGGTGTTTGTTTGCAAAACTGGGTTTGGTTTTGAAATTTAAAAGGATTTTGGATATAGTTAATTTCAAAAGTGATTTTGAAATTCTGGAAAGTTGTTTAAAACTCTGGAATCTTATTTAGAACTGTTTATGGAATAATAAATATATTGGCTAAATAAAATGTATAATCCCGAGTTAAAAACAAAAGAAATGCGATATCAGAGCCAGGTTGGCGATAACCTTGGCTCTGGTGGGAATTTTGAGAGTATTGATAGATATGAGCGCGTATTTGTTAGTGAATATAAAATGGTTTTATATTGTGTTGACTTATCGGTTGAGTGTTTATGGATTCTGGTCGATGTGTGGGATGCCACAATATCGATAGAGATTCCTAAACTCTTAAACAAGATAAACCGACACAGTATTGTTTTAAAATGGGGTAAATAAAATAATTTTACTCAAATTATTTTTGTATATGAAAGAAATAATTTTTATAAATTATTATAGTTATATTTGGATGTTTGGTTGTTAGATGATGATAATAAATTATTATCATTAGGAGGAAATTGAATAAGAAATCGAAAACTTATAACCAAAGTTAAGAAAATAAATTCAGATAATAAAGTGAAAGTTGTAACTGTGAATTATAAATATGATTTATAATTGGGAATAGGATTCCAGAGAAATATTTGAAAATAAATCGGATTGGGTTTCAAATTTGGAATTTTGAGAAAGGTTTAGATCCCTTGGAAGTTGAAAGCAGTTTTCAAAAGTTTTGGAGAGATTTGGAAATTAAAAATATTTGAAATGTTTTTTTAGAAAAAAAAGAGATAAAAGCACTAAACTCTTAGTGGTCGCTGGAAAATAATTCCGATGATGATCGCGACATCATCGGTGTTCATTTTCGAGTTTCCAAAAGAGGAATTGCTACTTGGATGTTTTGGGCTGGTGTTTGTTTGCAAAACTGGGTTTGGTTTTGAAATTTAAAAGGATTTTTGATATAGTTAATTTCAAAAGTGATTTTGAAATTCTGGAAAGTTGTTTAAAACTCTGGAATCTTATTTAGAACTGTTTATGGAATAATAAATATATTGGCTAAATAAAATGTATAATCCCGAGTTAAAAACAAAAGAAATGCGAATGGGATTGATTGTAAATAGATGAAATATGAAAATGAATATACTTCAAAATTTAGATTATAAAATAGATTGAACTCCAGTAAAATAGTTAAAGTGATTTTTGAGATAAAAATCAAATGTTTGGGTTGTAAATGAAATATGGAATATGAAATAAATTGAATGACATTATTAATAAATTGAAGGATGAATTGATAATGTGAGTTGGAAATTAAAATGGATAAAGAGAATGGGGTTATTGAATTGATGAGAATCAAATAAAATGAGAATGAACTTAAGTTATGAAATTGAAATGATTTGAAGTAAATTAATTTAAGTTTGAATTTATGGAAGCTTGGCTTCGGATGAAAATGAAAGTCCAGTAAATAAAGTTTGTGTTCAATTACTTAGGAATGGTTATTAATATGCAATTGAAATAGGTGTCGAAACCATATAAATTGCTTATGAAAATTATTTTGGGTATATTGCTTATGTTATACATGTGTTTAGCTATTGTAATTAAGTGAAATGTTAATAAACTTTGTATTGGTCACTTACCTGTTTAAGTTGAGTTAGTACAGGTACCGGGAAGCCGTTTGGCTGGATTTGATTGCGAAATTTGCTAAAATAAATAGCTGCTTGCTTAAAAATGCTAAAATAAGGTACGCTTACGCGAAAATTCAAAATAGAAGATATGAACTGCATATATTGATATATATTGTGATTTCCGGCCTGAGGCCGATGTATATATATATTTGTGCATCCTGCGATATCGTAGAAGTCCCTCCGTACAAAGGAGACTTTGCCAAAATTTTCCGTAAATTTTGGAAGTTAGAATTTTTTTTGAAATGTTTGAAAATTTTCATTAACGATAAATGATTTAAAATGGATAAGCATAAAGAATTGAACTTAAAATGGAAATCTAATTGGAGTGTGTATATAAAGTAAGGTGAAATCAAAGAAATTGAAGAAAGAAAAAGTTTGCAAACAAACTTTTATTTGAGATATGAAAACAAATTAGCAAGTGAAACTACTAAAGAAAATGGTCAATTAAATATTGATTGAGATAAGATGGATAAAATTCAGTATTCAGGGTTTGAAACCAAATTGAATTCTAATGGAATTGTAAAGACAAAAGTGAATAAAATTGAATATAAACTTCAAGAATGAAGTGAAACAAATCCAAGAAGTATATAAAATGTTTATCTTGAACTTAAGAAATGAATTGTGAATTCTTAAGAAAATTTGGTACTGAAAGTATGCTAAGTGAATAAATGAATTAAGGTTGAAACTGTAAATTGTGAGATGGGAAAGTTGTGAATAAGTGGATAACAATCAAAAGGACTGCGAAATAAAAGAGAATTGATATAGCTGATAATCAATTGAAATTAATACGTAGGATGTACGTATATTATTTTATTCGCATAGTGATTTGATCCGGATTCGAGCACAGAATTTCGAGGTAGTTATACCGATCCGAGTTAGGATTTTTCACTCGATTTTCGACGGCGAACCTGGATATGGATTGTTGATTGATTCTGGATATTCTCTATCATAGTTTGTGGCTATGCAAGGAGAATGACGATTTCTGATCAAGAAACCAGATCTGAGTCCGCACTAGGAAGTCGGGTGGACGATACTAGTTCGGAAGTGAAATTGTGTGATCGAGTGAGCGATCAGATGGGTATTGCATACGGATGATATATATGCATCGTACGGGCTTATGTAAAGCCAATATTGAAAATGTTGTAAAAGAAATGAACAAAATGATTTTGAATGTGGTAATTGGACATTCTTGCTAAACAGGATATACAGGTGTATAAAAGCAATGGATAAATTGGGATTTTTAATTTTAGAAGATAAAATTTAATGGCCCGACAAAAGGTATGTATTTGAATTTCTATATGAAATTTGATTGGGTTTTTGATCCAACCACTTGGCTTTTTGTTTCCATTTTGAGATTGGGAGGCCGTGGAGCCATTTTGTAGTTGTACCGAGCTAGCCGCGCAAAGGAGACGCTGGCAAAATTTTTCGGAAATTTAGAGAGTTAGAAAATATTGAGAAAATTTTGATAATTCAAATTTGGTTTTAAATTTAAAATTTGAATAGTTAAGCAAGTGATATGGTTTGGGATTTATGGGTAAGTTGGAAAGTTAAGAAAAGGGTTAGTGTGTCTTTGATAAAGGATTTGTTTGGTAAGATGTTAAAAACTATTTGGAGTTGAGAAGATAGTTAGGGGGTTATGGATCATTCTTCCTAACTAGTAATTTCGGGGACGAAATTCTTTTAAGGGGAGAGGAATGTGACGACCCAAAATTTTTGGACATTTGAAATGAGAATATTTAATTAATTTTAAATATTCAAAGGGGTAATTTTTAACTTGAATTTCAAATATCACTATTTATTGAATAATTAATTTTTGAATTAAACGATTAAAATATTGGGTAAAATATTGAATCTGGAATTTTAAGCTCTCATAAAAATAATTTGAAGCCTTATGGAATTTATATTGATAACGTTGAAGATGATAGAAGTGTTAAAATCGAATCTAACACTGAATTGTTCAGTGTTGAAATTTAATGTCGTTTAAATTGAATTTAAAAATAGCCTTCCGAGGCACAGTCTCGGAATTCGACGAAACCAGTTTTATTGAGTCCGTAATATTGAGTTATTATCGGATTTCAAATTTCGTATTGATCGGAGATAGTGTGTGAGTGTACAATATAAAAACACGCTGAAAATTTAATTGGTAATAATTTAATTAGTCAAGTTTCTTGTATACGCCATCTCATCTTCATTTTAACACGCTACCCTTATCTTCCATCGTACACTTCTCGTTTCTTCTAAAACTGCTAGTTCCTTCCTCGTTTATTCAATTCAACTCCAGCCATTATTAAATGCGAAAAAAAATATATAATTGCCGAGCTTCCTCTCAAGAATTCATTCAGAAATCGAAAACCATATTTTTTTCCCTCTTCTAATTTCACGAATTCGAATAACTCCATTTCCCTTTTCCTTTTTGCGTACCAGTCCTTTCCGTTCGAAAGAGAAATAATAATAATAATAATAATAAATGGCGGACAAAGGGGAAATCGCGACTTGGATCTTGGAGCTTGTTTCGATCGAGGGCAGCTCGAAGGGGTTTTAGGTTGTTGGGATTTCGCGTGGAGGAGCCGATTGGAGCTGCGACAGGAAGGGGGACTCTCGATGGTGATGTGCGACTCGCGAGCAAGGGGCAAGGTCGATTCGACCTGGGGTGACTCGCGACTGGTATGGAAGAGCTGCGGCGACGGGGTGATGAGGGTGGGGGCGCGTGATTCGTGAGGCAGGCACGTGGAGGAAGCTGATGCAAAGTCGCGACCTGGTATTTGAGTGGGAGGCGAGCGTGGAGCGTCTCGAATGCGACAGTGAGGTATATGTTTTAATTTAAAATTTATAATTCTCACTTATGAATATATGTATATAGTAAAAGGGAATTTTATATTTACAGTAAGATAAACAGCAGTTTTTAGTAAATATATATAAAAAATATATATAATAATAATAATGTATTATGATGATTAATCTATATAATAAACTTATGTAGTTATGGCAGCCACTAAAATATTTTATTAAAAGCAAATTTGTTTAAAATTTAATTGTTAGTTTAAAGCAAAATTTATTAGTTTATATTAAATTAATAAATGGCAATTGATTGTTCGATTAGTGTGAATATTTATAAAATCACGTAATATTTATTCAAGGTTTGAAACCTGAAAAGAAATAAGCTGGTCTGGAGTGGATTGCAAAATTTAAGGATCAAAGGTGAGTTAATCTCACTCAGCTGAATTTTTATTCTAAATTTAAATAGTTAAATTTAAATAATTGATTAAATGGTTGAATTGATTTGGATGTGCTATATCATATATAGTAGTATATACCAATATATATATATATTGGCATATGTATATATTGGAGATGATATTCCCGCATTTTATAGCGGATGAGACCCTATGCGCCGCATAATAGCGGATGATATTTTATAAAACCCATATACCATGATATTCCACCTCGAAGTGGAATTGGTATTGTGCTAACGTTTGTGGATGCAGGGAAACAGGTTGGAGGGACCCAACTGGATTCCTCAAAATTATTTAGATTATTTGATATTCTGTGTTATGAATATTGATATCCTGTGATGATTTTATTGATGATTGAAATATTGGATGATATGGTTGGATTGAATATTTCAATAAAAGGAGTTATCAAAATATATTGAATTGGATTTTTGGAAAGAAATAAAAGAGTAAAATTGAAGTAAAATAATTCTAGTGAATTTGAATAAATTAAATAATGAATTGTAAAGGAAACAAAAGTGATTTCAAAAGTTTAACAAATAGGTAAAAAGGGAATTTTGAATTAAACTGGGGAATAATGAATTTTAAACTGAAGTGATATTATTTTAAGGAATAAAACAATCTATTTTTAAAATCAAGGATTAAATTTAATTATAGGATAAATAAGGAGTTTTGGAAATTTGAAATTGGTATTTTCAGTTAAAAGGGGTTTTTAACTCATGAATAAGAAATAGATCTAAAGGTTAATATATTTTGAAATAAATGAAGTGGTAAAGGAAATTTATTTCAAAGTAAAGTAAATTGGAAATCAATTATAAATTGATTTAAGTATTTGAAATTGAAATTTTAAAGAGAAGTGAGATTTTGGAATTTATAAACTGAGTTTATAAAGTAAAATAAAATATCAGTGGATATTTGAAAATATAAATTCAAGGTGGGAATTTATAAAGGGATATGAATTGGTTTAAAAATAAATGTTGATTTATTTTTAAAGATGTGAAGAGAAGTGTATTTCCTTGGATAGCCAAGTACGTTTTCAAAGCTTTTTGAAATATAAGTTAAAGATTTTAAGTATGTTTTTAAAAATCATGTTTTAGAAAATTTGTTTTTTTCTAAATGTTAATTTCCAAAGTAAGTATTTTCAAAAATCTATTATTGTAGTAATTATATAAAAGTGATTTGATATTATGTTTTAAAGGAGAAATTTAGTTTATATTTATAAAGCGGTTTTATTTTAAATATCCTTAAAGTATATATTGTAATAAAGCATTAAAGTAGTTTTATAATTTCAATGTTTTAAAGTATATTTTATAATAAAGTGTTTAAAATTATTTTAAAAATCTAAAAGTATTTTGTACTTGGTGTTTCAGTGGAAATAAATATTTGAGATATGTATTCCGTAAGCGGAAACTTTTTGAAATTGTTTCAAATGAGGTTTGAAAATAGAAATATATCTTGCGAAGATATTTTGAGATAAATAAATAATTTGGGAGAATTATTTATTGTTTGATGGATGTTTGTGAATGTTAATTGATAGTTAAATAACCGACTATCAATATTGGCCAATTGCGCTGATCGTTTCGAAGAGACTGGGATCGAGATTTATTTCTCGAAAACCACTTCGATCCGGTTTGTACGTTTCGTGGAAACGATTTCGGAGTCGAAGATGGAGCAGTGAAGTGCAAGGGCTAGTCGCTACTAATCCCGAGGATATTTTCAAAATGGATGTAGTAGGAGTAGTGCCTTCGGTTCCGTTCGAACCCGGGACAGACTTGTATGGATGAATGCTTTCGGAACATCGTCAGCGGACGATGGGCATTCTAAGGGATATGTTCTAAAAGGTAACGCTTAGCCTCAAGCCTCATCAACCGGGAATGACTGAAAATCAGGGGTTATGCAGCAAGGCTTCGTGGGTAGCTCCCACTGGAGGGTAAGGTCATCCCTGTCTAGATGTCCCTTTTATTTCGGCTTAGTGGTGCGGATGCTGATCCCAACCGTGGGGTGATTTTATTCGGAATTATCCAATAAGGGATGGTTCCGGCCTTGTGTTGCAGGGGACTTAGGGTGGGTCCTCGGTACTGTGATCTAGGCCACGTACTGTGATAGGTGGTACCCCAGTGCCTAGTCATTGATGGAAATCCATTCTCCCTACGTGCCTTGTACGGTATTTGTTTGTATACCTATTAGCTGGAATTTAATGAATGTAACAATTTCGGCTATTTGAATAAGTATTTGTATATAGACACTACTATAATATCAGAGGATTTGATAAGAAAGTGTTTTGGCTATCGTAAGGTAAAAACCTGACATGTTTATTTGTGGCGTGGTCTTACGAGATGCTTTTGTTTTCAAAGAATTTTTGAAACTTTAATAATAAATTGAGTGTGATTTTCTCACGCTGGTTTTCCAGAATGACTCGGGTATTGTTTTTTATGATGCTCGGGTCAGACCGAGTATTATAGGATAAAGGATATGGTGCTGTGGAGCTCAGGAGACGAGCTGGATGGAGATACGTATTTTCGTACTTATGTATGTATATTCCGCTGTGTTGATTGCTGTACTCTGTTATATTGAGGACATGATATGATTATTGTCCAGTTGTATGTATCTGTACTTTGATGATGTATTGTATAAACTGATATAGTTTTAATTTGTGTAAAGATCTGTTAATATATATTATATTTTATTCCGCTGCGATGGTTAGATTCTGATGTTGTTTTATTTTCTTCTTCTACCTCTTCTTCTTTAACCTAAATGGTTCGTATTTCCGTTCTTCTTGAGTTCATTAAAGGAAATTAATGTCAATTCAAGGGGTACGGATTTGCGGGCTGTTACACAAGTAGTTACTTTTCACCTACTAAGTTAAGCATTCTCCATTCTCTTTCAAATTCATTAATTTTATTTATTATCTACTCACTTTTTAAAAAAATAGGATTGAAATCCACATGCTTCCTCCGTTCTAGTTGCATTTTCATGGAAAATTATTTTTTCGCTGAATACAAATTAACTTCTAGTCATAATGGGTTTAGTGCAAACACCGTAGAATAAGACTAAATTTTGTAACAAAATCGATATGACGAAATCCCAACCCTCTAAATCATATTTCGGTCGTATCCAAGGTTTACAGATTTTTTATTCTATGATTTTTTTTTTACTTTAAAGGAACTTAGAAATAAGAGCTAGACTAAATTAGAGTAAGTTAATCTTCTAGCATTAGTGACTTCCTACACAATCATGGGCATCTACATGAATAAAATTTATGCATGTTGTATGTTGATATTTATGTACGCAATCCATGATTGAGTATGTACACGTAGAAGCAACAACATAATAACCCGCAAATAATTTGACATTTGCAAATAGATCTATATTTGGTTATCAATTCGTTACTGGATCGATAACACTGAATGACCTTCATTACTTGAAATGGTTTATAAGGGTATCAAAATAAAAGAAAAAACTAGGTTATAAATGTTTGCAAATGAGAAGATTTTATTATGCATGCTTCTAAAATGAGATTATCTTCATTATTATACATTTACATTTACAAAATTTCTGCACGTTATATGTCCATTTTAATGTAATCAATCCATGCACGAGCGCGCACATATACAAGCAACAACTTAACAACCCAAAGAAAATAACATTTTCGAATTGATATGCATTTGGTTATTAATCTGTAACTACATCAACAACATTGAAAGAACTTCTTTACATAAAAAGGGATCGTAGGGGCAAAGAAATAAAAGAAAAAACATGGTTAATATCGTTGCATTTTTTAATACAAAATCACATGGAGAAAATAAATATAAAGAAAAACATATATTTTGCTTGCTTAAATAAATAGTTCATATTTGAACATACATATTATAATAAAAAAAAAGATGTTCCTCTTCAAAAGACGATCAACGATTTATTCATTGTCATTTACATGAGAACTTGATCATCAAGCAATTTATTGAAGGCGTATGGAAGAAGACAAAGGATTATTTATACGTTACTGATCTTCCTCGACCGGTGTAGAACAAAAGGGAGGAGAACTAGCAGTATAATGGAAATAAAATGAGAAACTTTGGATAAGAAAGCTACAACAGCTATTTGATGTTTTTTTGGAGGATTCAATATTTGGTAAACATATGCTTATGCAATTTGAAAGAAATTAGATGGAATTCATGTAAAGAACTCTTCAACAATCAACAAACAAGGTTTTGTTTATAAGAAGATTGATAAATCTGAAACTTAAGAAATGTGGGTAAATAGAAGAGCATCTTAAAAACTATAAAGCAATTGTGAAAAAACCGACCGTGAAGTACAGTGTCAATTTGATATTAATGAGCTCGTTATTGACGGTTGGGACACTTGTGATCACGTTAAACAAGACCAATTATTGAAATTATGCTACAAGCTGAAAAGAGACAAGGAAAGAAATAAGATATTGGAAGAAGACCGAAATAAATATAAATTTAAGTGATGATGAGGTTGACTTTAGTGAGAAATATGATGACAACTTCCTTTGTTTAGCCACGGTTGTCAATGGCGTTCGACGCAAACAAGGTGCAAAGCCTCTCGGAGCCTTGGTGCACGACAGAGAAAATGACACGAGCCTTTTATTTTACTGCGCATGTTTAGAATTTTTTTATAAATTTAATATATATACAACGATTAACTTAAAAAGTTCAATATAATTTATATTTAACATATGTAATAAAGATTTTTTGATATTTTGCAAAAGAACATCATTAAATATAATATCAAAAACATATAATTTCAAGCATGATAATATTTTAAACTAAAACCAAAGATAATAGTGCATATTACCAATAACTAGAAATCTGAATTTGATTCAACTACCATATTTTCTAAATCAATTCTATGTAATCAGATTCACAAGATCAGCATCTTCCTTGTCAGTCTCATATCGATTGATAATTTATTCGATACGACTGTAATAGGAACAGATGATTCAAAGTTCGTAGAAGACTAAAAATACATTTATTCGAGATTGTTTGTTCGATACAGCAGTGATTAGAAAAAATAGTTTGAAGTTCGTTCAAGATTAATTTGGTGAATGCGATGGGATTATTTGTTCGATGCAATGGTCGTAATTAGACCCGTCGGATTGGTTCTAAACCCGACTCAATTTGTCGTGATTCTAGTCGGGTTGGGTTTTGTCAACTCTAATTTGTATATTTTAAAACTTGGACATGACCCGAGGTTCGACTCAAATCAGAACGGTTTAGATCTAATTGGATGATAACACTAAAAAGTGTGTACTTTCTCGCTATTTTGGCTAATCTTTCGAGTCAGAATGGTTTTTCACGTTATTTTTCATTAATTAGACCCGACCTGGAAACCATCGAGTTCAAGTCGGATTCGAAATGGTTTGGAATTGCGGATCTTGGTTCTAATCGTCCATCGCAGATCGTTGCGGTAATAATTTAAATAAGTTGTTCAAAATTTGTTGAAGATTGATTCGAGGTGTAATCGTATCATTAGTATAAAAAATACATAATTCGTTCGACCATTGTTGAAGATTAGTTTGAATTGTGAAAAATGAAAAGTAAATAATAAAAAGTAAAAACAATAAAATTACAAAAGGCACCATTTTTGCTCCACACTCCGTTTGTGTCATTGGCCGTGGGTTTTCATATGCGCCACATCATACGGGAGAAAGACGCAAATGTCGTGTCGCGCCTTATGTCACGCCTTATGCCATGGCTCGCGCCGTAGTGTGCCTTTCATAACTATGGTTTATGTGATGATAAAGCAAAGTAGTCGATTACAAATAGCGCAAAATAGCGCAAGGCATGTGTTATGCGCTATAGCGTGCACTATGTTGTTCAAAATGTTAGATTTCACATTTTTTCATATATACAACCAAAATATAAAAAAGAAATTTAATTGCTCAATGCTCAACAAAATTAAGTGCTACTTCTATTATCAACTACTAATATGAGAATAAGAATCAATATTAAGTGCTCGGCTGAAACCTTTTTAAACTGCTGTACAACTTCACGGGTAACTAATTCAAAGTTCGATATATACTTTCACTACTTTGTAATTGTATTCTATGTTAACAAAGTTTGATATTATATATTTGCATAGATTATGATATTCTATTTTCACTATTCAGAGTTTGATATTATATTTGCAGAGTTTGATATCATATTTATAGAGTTTGTATTATATTTTCACATGTAACTACTAGACAGCTTTACAGGTAACTAAATCAAAACATATAAAAAAGAAGTGACATCCGAAGTCGCATTTTGTTTTCACTATTTTGTAAACAATACACGTTAATATTTTTATGTACTCACTGCTCAACAAAAATCAAAATTAAGTTCAAAATTTTTTTGTCAACAACCACTAAGTATGACCGAAAAAAATTAATTTTAAGAAATAAAAGAGTATAAAAATTCTGCTTAGCTACTACTTTTAAATAGCTAGACCTAAATATTGAAGCTCATAAACAAATTAGGAAATAAAAGAAAAAAACAAAATGGTTCAAACTGAAGAAAAGAAGAAAAAATATTCCTTCAGAATTGAAAATTTATTCAGATGAAAGACGGATTCAAGTTAAGAGAAAAAACAACCCAAAAAACATATTACATTAAGCTTCAATTTAAGTTTAACAAGAAGTCGACTTTAGATTAAAGATGAAATCGAGCACTTTTTTGCCATAGATCGCAAAAAAAGACAATTGAGAGAAAAAATGAGAGAAAATAAATGACATACCAAATAAATATAATGTAATACATTCCAATTTTAATCAATTGGAAGCAATTGAATTGGACTTGAGCCTGCAAAGGAAACAAATAAAAATAGCACACTAGTTTACGCTATGGGAATATATAAACTTTATGAAAATAACACGCTTTTTAGCATTATTATTGATCGGTGCGGTATTGTACGTTAAATAACACACAACCTGCGCTATGGGCAATTTTGCGCTGTAGCACGTTATAGCATGTGCTTTTGTCAACTTTGCGATAATTTTTTTTTTGGTTTTTGATTCAAGTGCTTGTTTCCATTTATGCAAACATATGGACGCACCATTGATTTACAGAGTAAATGGACATGGTGGAACTAGAGCAAATGGAAAGGTGGTGGAAATTACAGGAGTTGGGCATATTCCAGAAATTAAGAAAAGTCTTATTATAATGGAGCAAGTAAACGCAAAAGACGACAACTTTTCAACTCAAGATGGAGCTACGACGGTGTGAAAACAAGTTGGGAGGTTCTGCGTGCAAAACGAGGAATTAATAACATATACGAATTGCTTGAAAAAATGACGCAGCGTAAAGGATCACCAACTCACGAATTGATGAATTCGTGGTAAAATGAATTGATGAAACGAAATGAATAGATGAATTGAAGATACCAATGTGCCCAAATCCGTTGATCTCTCGAGATATCGGATTCTAGCTATCTTTAACACGTTGATCGCGCACGATACCGTGTTAGAAGATCTACGATTCTTCGATGTTGATCTCGCGCACGAGATTCCATGAATCGGCTTCAAGTTCATTGATTCGAGCGCACTCGAATATCCGAAGATGGAAGAAGAAGGAGATCACACTCAACTTCAACAATGGTGGCACAAAGCACAAACCCAAATTTTATTCAAAATTCAACTAACTATTACAAATGACAACACATCCCTATTTATAGGGAAAGTTACAACACACACACGACTTAACAAGTTACAACATCAACGACCTAAGAAACAAAATACAAACGACTTAACAAAACAGTGCGACTTAAGAAATACAGACATCAGAAACAACGACCTAACAATCACTAATTGCAACATACGACTTAACAGAACCAGGCAGCGACTTAACAAATGCGGCATAACAACTTCTCGCGACCTAAGCTTCGCGACATAAGGACAGCTTCAGCGACCTAAGCTTCTTCGCGACCTAAGAACTTCGGCATCAGGATTCCAGCGACCTAACTTCAGTGACCTAACTGGAGGAATTCGCGACATAAGAACCTGGAGCGACCTATAGTTCGCCGCGACTTAAGGCAGAGGAGGAGCATCCTAGGGTTACACGACATCAGTACGTCGTTCGCGACCTTCTTCATCTTGCATGTTTGCGACCTAGACTGGACCCTTGTTGGAAAGAATTCAACCTCGAATTCACAATCTCCTCTTCTTCGACAAGCTTCTCCCCATAATACGGAATTAAGTTTTTGACATTGAAAACATCAGAAGTATGAACATTTTCCGACAACCTTAACTGATACGCATTATCATTGATCTTCTTGAAGATTTCTACTGGACCAATCTTTTGAGCTTTTACTTGTTGTAAGTTCAAACTGGAAAACGATCTTTTGTCAATACTGCGTAAACAAAATCACCCTCTTTGAAGTCCACACTCCTTCGCTTATTATCTTCCAATTGCTTATACTTCTCATTTGACTTAAGCAATCCTTTATGAACAATCCTGTGATACTCCTGCAACTCATTCATGAAATTACAAGCTCGTTTAACAACCCCTTTCTGAAGTGGAACTGTCGACAAATCCAACGGTCCCTTCGGAATTGTTGAATATACCACCTGAAATGGACTGAATCCAGTACTTCGATTAACGGCATGATTATGTGTGAATTCTGCCTGACACAATTTCACATCCCAGCTCTTCAAATTATCCTTCACAAGACATCTCAACAAGTTTCCCAAAGATATGTTCACCACTTCCGTTTGCCCATCCATTTGCGGATGATAGGCACTACTAAAATTTAGCTTAGTCTCAAGCATCTTCACAGACTCAACCAAAAATGACTTAGAAATCGAGTATCCTGATCAGAAATAATAGACTCAGGTATCCCATGTAGTCGATAAACCTCTTTAAAGAACAATTGAGCAACACGGACTGCATCGGCGGTCTTCTTACAAGCTATGAAATGTGCCATCTTCGAAAATCTATCCCCCACAACATATATAGAATCGTTCCCTCATTGAGTTCTTGGCAAACCCAAAACGAAATCCATGCTAACATCAACCCATGGTCTAGTAGGCACGGGTAATGGCATATACAATCCTACATTCGTAGTTGTCCCTTTGGAAACTTGACATATGTGACATCTCCGCACAAATCTTTCAACTTCTTTCCTTATGGAAGGCCAAAAATATGATTGAGAAACCAACTGCAAGGTCCGATCTCTTCCCACATGACCTTCTTCATGAAATTCCTTCACAATCTTCATTCGCAAACTGCACTCGGGTATACACAACCGATTTCCCTTAAATAGAAAACCTTCTACCAACATATACTCATCCGTCCTCCCTTTCTCGACTTCATCTACAATTTTGGCAAAGTAAGGATCCTCAACATACAAATCTGGAAATACATCAAACCCCGTCACTTCAACTCTCATCGTAGTCAACAAATGATTTCTTCTGCTCAATGAGTCTGCCACACGATTCGTAACTCCCGACTTATGTAACAACCCGCATTTTTGACCGTTCAAGTCGACAAAACATACACACATGCCGACTCAAACAATCCAAAATACAGATAGTTATTGGGGTTAAATAAGAAAAGAAAGGAATGAACAGAAACAAACTCAGAGTCTCGCAGCGGAAGGAACAAGATATAATAATAAAATAACAGTTCATGAAGCTGTTAAATAAATAAATTTGATTATTATTATACATCATAAATCAGAGTTACATACATATCAGAGATAATACAACAATGCAGCGGAAAAATAATACAGTAGTAGAATACAAATGATGTAATACCAAACTTCGTCTTCGTCCTCCAGAATATACCTTCAACCTAATCTGAAATGCTCAGGCTGACCCGAGCGTAATGAAAAGACAAAACACTCGAGTCAGGACTAAAATATCTCATATAGGTTAAATCGAATAAGTAAATATGAGTGTAACGGTGTCAGAAATGTTTACGGGTTTTAGACACCTCCTATCCACGTGTTTAACGTGCGTGCATTAACTTAAGAGATGTTCGGGATTTCCATCTCCTAAGGATCCGTTAAACTATCTACTATGTAATAGAATACGCTATATACAATAATGTCTATCATAAAGTAAAATATCAAACTAGCGTTAAGCCATGGCCTATTCCACCCTTAACACATTTTTATTCCCAAGAGTATATACAAGACCGTAGTTTCCCCAAAACCGGAAGTCACCAGAGGGCAATCCATATACTAAAGGCACAAACCAAAACGTAGTGGTCGCGAATAGGATAATCAGTATGACAAGGTACATGAGGCGATACCAACTAGGATACTAGTAGTTGCGTGATCCGGACTGATGTTGGGCATAGCAGCTACTACCCCAACACCGCGAAACAACACCCCCAAAATCGAGGGGTGCACCCAAATCGAATCACAACAGTAATAGATATGGTAACGAAGAAGTGTGTCCGCTAGAGGTTGCTAACCTCAATGGCCCGGCGCGACTCCTGTTTTAGTCATGTCAGGGGTCATCCAATATCGTTCTCTTTCTTCAGTAAACGCGTTCACAAACCATCCACTTCGTTCTGGATCAACACTCCGCGTATACTAGTTATTAAAGTGGTTTTCGGTATCGACAGAGAGTATGTCCATATCCGATCCCGGTCTCTTTAATAACTACGTATTATTACACCGATGGCTCTTTTACATTTCAAATCGATTCATAATTGATATCAAAATATCATATTCGCTTCAAAATCAAATCCATTTCAAATATCATCATATCTATTCAAGATGTAAGATTCCGTTTCAAAATCATTTTTCGCCTCAATATCTCATTTCGATTTCAAAATCATTTTCCGCCTCAATATCTCATTTCGATTTCAAAATCATTTTTCGCCTCAATATCTCATTCCGATTTCAAAATCATTTTCCGCCTCAATATCTCATTTCGATTTCAAAATCATTTTTCGCCTCAATATCTCATTTCGATTTCAAAATCATTTTTCGCCTCAATTTCCACAAAACGATTCACATAAACTCGAATTCCAAAATTTAAAATTTAATCCAATTTCAAATCATCAATTTCAACTCGATTCAGCTTCTCAATAAACCATTTCAAATTATCAATTTCAAATACATATTTGAACCACAAAATAAACAATTTCACTTTCAATATATTTCGAAACTTTAAATATTTCACATTTCAAAACATCTCATATATTTATATAAGAATATAAGATTCGCTTTAAAACCATTTCGTATTCAAATTAGAATATACTTAAATTAAACATCCGTATTAAGTAGTTTACTTAATTTCTGGAATAATTCCAATTCAATAAACTTAGATTAACATTCGGATTTCAAGAATTCATTTAAGTATTACATTCCAAATCAATTTCAGTTCAAATCCTATTCAAATCAATTTTATCTTCAAATTTAATTCAATAGTTTCAATTTAGTCCAATTCACAAATTTCTTTGAATTTCAATTAAATTCCAAATTAATTAAATCTCAATTTCAAATCAATTTTCAATTCCAAACTCAAACTTGAAATATCATTTCATATAAATTTTCTTAGAAATATTCATAGTTCGATTAAAAGTCCAATCTTTTAAAACAAATCAACTTTCGAAAATTTACGCCGTATTTAAATTTTTTTCTTAAAAATCTAAACTTCGAATAATTAAACAATTTCATTTACCAAGTTTAAATTCCAACATCTCGAGCTTCAATTCAAAATAATTCGATTTCCATAAATTGGATTTTATTCTTAAAATCAATTCATTTAAATAATTTCAAAACAACTTTTAAAATCATTTAACTTAACCAACCCGGTGTCCGTATATAATTTTCTATCCTATGGCCAAGTGATTATTTATTTCAATTAAATGTCAAGGATGAATATATATCACTTAAACCAAATCACAGTGTCATATATATGCATAACAGGATATATATAAGCAAATAAACATCCAAACATTTAAATATCAACCAATAGCATCCATCGAAATACATCATCCAATAGACAATACAATTCACGGCAATTTCATAGTTATCAATATCAGGTAATTTAATCGCAATTCAATTTTAATTTCAATTTGACTGTCAATTTAAGTTTCAACGGTGAATTCAAATGACAATCTATATGACAATTAAATTTTATCAACAACAACAAATAAAATTCATATCACTTCATAATATCAAATTTAACTACCATAAAGATATTCAGTACGTTGTGAGCGTTATAAAACACTCACCTTGATATTCCCCTGTCGCCGAGACGTTCCGATTTGGAACTAAAACCAAATGACTTCCGTTTTAGCCCAAATTTTGACTGTCTCCAAATTCGTCCAAACTAGCTCCATGTTGTTCGGAATTTCGATACGAACACAACGGAGAAAACCGCGCATGAATCCGAGCTCGTATGCAAAAGTTATATACATTAGAACGATTGAATATTTAAAATTTTAAATGATTAATTTATATATAAAAAAAGAACGTATAGCCTTCTTCCATTCACGTACAGCACACCCGAGACCCACTTCATGACGTTCATCCTCATCCACGTGCGAGGCAAACGACAACCGGACGTTGATCAGGGGATGCCATCGCGTGCGCCTCTCCTTGCTCCACCTCCGCGCCAAGTTTCGCCACCCCATTCGCCACCGTTTGCACGCAAACCAAGAAAATACGCACGACATTCAAAGCTAGATCTGGACCAATCCGTGACGAATTAGCACGAATCAATCGTATGGATTTGAAGAGCTCGTCGAGATCTACACTTTTGCTTTTGGAATTTTTCGATTTCGTTGAACGGATTGAGAGATATTAAGGAAAGAAGATCGGTAATTTCTGGCCATAGAATAGGTGGCTGCCATGGTTTGAAATTAGGGTTTCTGAAATGAATAATGATAAAACTGTCTCGGTTTTGAGTGCGTATTTATAAAGTTAGGTCCAAAATCATCCGAACTCCAATCGAGACGTGCCGCCAGGCGTTTATAAGGTTTTACCCATATTCCGAACGCAATGGAACTAGTCCCAAGGCCTAATTCAATCGTATGTGGAAGATGGCTTTTGAAGTCGATTATTTTAATTAAATTTGACATTAAATTTCTACGCGTTTCAAGCTCGCACGGCCAAACGACAAGTCCGATTGCTACGAAAATTGAAACCTTACAATAATTTACTGTTACGGATCCGATGAAACTGGTTTCGTCGAAATCCGAGACAGTTGTAAAAATGGCTATTTCTACTGTTTAATTACAATATAAAATTCCCAATTTTAAATTATTAACTTTTAAATGAAATTTCAAGTGTTCACAAATTCCATTTTTAAATTCATAATAATTAACAAATCTTTTACAATGCAGTTTCCTATTATAAATCCAGTATACAAGATTACGTTAGATTCAGCGTTCAATTATATTATAATTCAAATTCAAGTTATTTAATTCCAATTGAATTCTTTTATTTCGATCTACACTTTCATTATTGAATCAACCATTTACTTATACATTATTATCAATACTTTATAATTCGTTTACTTTCATTTTCTTCAGCTATCATCTTATTTAAATTCACAGTAATATTAAATTACATTCATTTACGTTGATTTCAATATTATAACTTCAATATTAAATGTAACATTTTATTTATTTCGGTGTTTACAATCAAATTCAATTCGTTTCAATTACTTGTTACACTCAAATTTAAATCTTTACTTACGTTCAATTACAAGTTAACATCTTTATCAAATTATAGTTTCAGTTATTATCTGATTTCAATCAACTGTAATATTAAGTTACATTTATTTATATTAGTTTCAATAACATAAACTTCCACTATTAAATCTACCATTTTATTTATTCTTTGTTTACAACCATAACCAATTTGGTTTACAATCAAATTCAATTCATTATTTACATTCAATACAAGTTAACATCCATATTTAATTTACAAATAAGTTATTTCAGAATTCAGTTTTGTATTTTAACTTGTAATTCACATTTAATCAACACAAAATTTTATTTCCTTCGGATTTCTATCCAAAATTTTTATTTTAATTCGTATTTTTAAAGTGTTAAAAATACGGGTCGTTACATTCTCCCCCACTTAAAACTTTTCGTCCTCGAAAAGGAACGGAGAAGGGGAAACCATCATTTAGATATAATTCATTCAAAATATTCGACTTATTTGCAAAGTTTAGTTATAGGATTTTTAAAATCTCAAAATTTTCTAACTCCCGGATTTTTTTGAAAAATTTCGGCAGCACCTCATTTGCGCGGCTAGGACCGAAAAATTTCACAGTGGTAATAATTGCATGATATACATCTCATTACAAGAATGTGGCATCCCAAAACATGGGGAACACAATAATATACCACAACATAAACCGTAATCCGAGAACGTACCTTTTATTAAGCGTTTATTAGCATTTTAACTTACATTTTGCATTTAGCGCAGAAGCGAGCTCCACAAGCGAAGCGCAACCCCTTTGCTACCTACTAAAATGCTCAATAACCAAGTTAGAACCATGCATATAAAGATAGATCGATATACTTAGCATAAACAACATACATATAACATGTTTAGCTTCAAAACTGAAATTCCAATTCCAGGACAGCAAACGAATCTCAGTTTTTTGTCAGCTAAACGATAAAATTTGGCAATGGAATCTAAACAAAAGTTGTTGCATTCGTTTCAGGCTTTCCGGAATGTCCAAAATCATTAAATTCGGACCATCCGTTCAAAAGTTACGGCTATTTTTCTAAATGGATACGCCTCAGCCTGGGCAATGAATTGCGCAGGTCAGCGACGTTCACTCCCCTTTTCGACCATCTAAATGACAGCAAAACACTTAAATCAAAAGTTTTAAATTAAGTTCTTAGCTTTCCAGAAAGTGCAAGATTGTCAAAATCCGATACACCAGTAAAAAGTTATGGCGAGAATACTAAGGTACTTAAGATTTCTACTTCGCACAGGCCAACGACTAATATTGGTGTTTTAAGCCTAGTAGATGAAGGTATTTATCAAAACATTCTAAACAAAAGATGTAGCACAGTTTCTAGGATTTCCGAAAAGTCTAAGATCGTCTAATTTCGTCTATCCATTTAAAAGTTATGGTTGTTTTCGTTTCAGCATATATTGAATAATTTTGGATTTTTCAAAATTTTCTTTTATTATTTCAAAGTACAAACCATCAAACTTCAAATTTTCTAAGAAACAATCACAAACACAAAGTCGTTTATTTTCATATTTATCCATGAAATAAGTTTACATTCGATCTGTTTCCGATTTATTCAAGTTTGTTTCATTCATAATTTAAATTCAAGTCAATTTGCTTCAATTTAATTTGAATTCAATTATATTTAATTTCACTTTGCTTCAAATTTGAATTTAATTATTTAAAATTTTTATTCCATTTATTCAATTTCATTTACACTAATGAATTCTATTTAATCAATTACCATCCATCTAACAACCAATGCATATCAAACATTAACATCCGTCAAAATCTACACCAAATCAATTATACATTTCCAAGTCAAAATTTTAATTTCATACACTTCCAAGTTTATTGACATTTAGTTTTATTCAAATTTAATTAGTTTCCATTTACTAATTTTATATTTAATTAATTTTAAATTTAATTCATTTTACAACTTAAATTTCCTTTATATTTACAACTATCAATAGATCTTCACATTTTATTATTCGCAATCACACTTGTATATTATTTATTTACTTATCCTTATTAGCATTTTAAACTTTTTAAGTATTTGGTAAGTTATAGCTATGCAAATAGAATATAGTTAAACAATATACAACTTCTTTTCATTCAATTTGAGTGTTATACCTATTAAATAAATTTCCAATTTATTATTTTCCAAATTAAGGGTTACTACTACAATTTTAAATAAAAAAAAAATTCTAACACTTAAATTCAATTTCACCCTTTCCAATTCATAAGTTTCTAACAATTCAAGATTTACTTTAGTTTAATAATTAAAATCATTCCTTATTAGAGAACTTAAGAATTTCAACTCCGGATTCGATTTAAACCATTATATATACTAATATCTTTATATCTCAAATCATACTTTTTAGAAGAATTTTAATCAGCATTGAAATATATATATATATACTCTTATTTTCATTACATACTTTAGACAATTTCAATTCAATTTCTATTTAATCCAAAAGAGTACAGTTTCTAGTTTATTTCAAATTTATAGTCCTTTATTCTAAGGGTTTCCTACTTCAATCTATTTTCACTTAACACTTATGTTCATCCCTTATTTTTCAATTCAGAAGTTCCTTAATGATTCAAGTATTTGTTTATTTCAATAGTTTAAAGTCATTAAATATTAAAGAACTTAAGAATTTCAACTCCGGTTTCATTTCAAATCAAGTTTGAAATAATATATACTTATATTAATATATATCAAGTCATACTATAGAGAATACAAAATAAAATTCAATTTTTAATCAAAACAGGGTTTAGAAAAACTATTAAGTGATCTCCTCCACTTGGACTCTCGAAAATAAACATCGATGATGCGTGCACTCATCACCGAAATCATTCTCTAGTGTCAAGAGGGGAGTATAACACTTACTTCATTTGAAAATCCTTTGAAAACAATTTCTAATCGAATATACTATCATATAATACTTATATTATACATTTCATTTTTGATAATAAAATTTCAAAACACCGGAATTTAAATTCTCCATCTTAATTTAAATTCATTTTTATTTTATTTTATTTACCATTTATATTCATTGTCAATCATATTTACAAGTTTCATTTCTTAAAATCATCCAATAGTCAATAGTTAGAAATATTGACTAATCAACAATAAACGATGATAATCTAATATTATCATCTCCTAAACAACCAATACAATCAAAATTTATAAATTTTCAAGATAATTCTTTTATATATAAATATAATCCAAAACAATATTATGTCAATCTGTCCTATTCGAGTGTTTAGAAATTCCTATCGATGCCTTGGCGTCCCAAGTACCAACCAGAATTCATAAATACTCAACGAGACAAATTAACACAATATAAAATCATTTTTATATCAAAATTACAAATACGCTCTCTCATATACACTCAAACTCATTCATAAGGTTTAACCCTATTTCAATGAGTTATTCCCCACTAGAGCCAAGGTAATCTAAACCAAAGCTTTGATACCAACTGTAACGACCCGCATTTTTGACCGTTCAAGTCGACAAAACATACACACATGCCGACTCAAACAATCCAAAATACAGATAGTTATTGGGGTTAGATAAGAAAAGAAAGGAAAGAACAGAAACAAATTCAGAGTCTCGCAGCGGAAGGAACAAGATATAATAATAAAATAACAGTTCATGAAGCTGTTAAATAAATAAATTTGATTATTATTATACATCATAAATTAGAGTTACATACATATCAGAGATAATACAACAATGCAGTGGAAAAATAATACAGTAGTAGAATACAAATGATGTAATACCAAACTCCGTCTTCGTCCTCCAGAATATACCTTCAACCTAATCTGAAATGCTCAGGCTGACCCGAGCGTAATGAAAAGACAAAACACTCGAGTCAGGACTAAAATATCTCATGTAGGTTAAATCGAATAAGTAAATATGAGTGTGACGATGTCGGAGATGTTTACGGGTTTTAGACACCTCCTATCCATGTGTTTAACGTGCATGCATTAACTTAAGAGATGTTTAGGATTTCCATCTCCTAAGGATCTGTTAAACTATCTACTATGTAATAGAATACGCTATATACAATAATGTCTATCATAAAGTAAAATATCAAACTAGCGTTAAGCCATGGCCCATTCCACCCTTAACACATTTTTATTCCCAAGAGTATATACAAGACCGTAGTTTCCCCAAAACCGGAAGTCACCAGAGGGCAATCCATATACTAAAGGTACAAACCAAAACGTAGTGGTCGCGAATAGGATAATCAGTATGACAAGGTACATGAGGCGATACCAACTAGGATACTAGTAGTTGCGTGATCCGGACTGATGTTGGGCATAGCAGCTACTACCCCAACACCGCGAAACAACACTCCCAAAATCGAGGGGTGCACCCAAATCGAATCACAACAGTAATAGATATGGTAACGAAGAAGTGTGTCCGCTAGAGGTGGCGAACCTCAATGGCCCGGCGCGGCTCCTATTTTAGTCATGTCAGGGGTCATCCAATATTGTTCTCTTTCTTCAGTCAAAGCGTTCACCAAACCATCCACTTCGTTCTGGATCAAAACTCCGCGTATACTAGTTATTAAAGTGGTTTTCGGTATCGACAGAGAGTATGTCCATATCCGATCCCGGTCTCTTTAATAACTACGTATTATTACACCGATGGCTCTTTTACATTTCAAATCGATTCATAATTGATATCAAAATATCATATTCGCTTCAAAATCAAATCCATTTCAAATATCATCATATCTATTTAAGATGTTAGATTCCGTTTCAAAATCATTTTTCGCCTCAATATCTCATTTCGATTTCAAAATCATTTTCCACCTCAATATCTCATTTCGATTTCAAAATCATTTTTCGCCTCAATATCTCATTCCGATTTCAAAATCATTTTCCGCCTCAATATCTCATTTCGATTTCAAAATCATTTTTTGCCTCAATATCTCATTTCGATTTCAAAATCATTTTTCGCCTCAATTTCCACAAAACGATTCACATAAACTCGAATTCCAAAATTTAAAATTTAATCCAATTTCAAATCATCAATTTCAACTCGATTCAGCTTCTCAATAAACCATTTCAAATTATCAATTTCAAATACATATTTGAACCACTAAATAAACAATTTCACTATCAATATATTTTGAAACTTTAAATATTTCACATTTCAAAACAGCTCATATATTTATATAAGAATATAAGATTCACTTTAAAACCATTTCGTATTCAAATTAGAATATACTTCGAATTAAACATCCGTATTAAGTAGTTCACTTAATTTCTGGAACAATTCCAATTCAATAAAATTAGATTAACATTCGACTTTCAAGAATTCATTTAAGTATTACATTCCAAATCAATTTCAGTTCAAATCCTATTCAAATCAATTTTATCTTCAAATTTAATCCAATAGTTTCAATTTAGTCCAATTCACAAATTTCTTTGAATTTCAATTAAATTCCAAATTAATTAAATCTCAATTTCAAATCAATTTTCAATTCCAAACTCAAACTTGAAATATCATTTCATATAAATTTTCTTAGAAATATTCATAGTTCGATTAAAAGTCCAATCTTTTAAAACAAATCAACTTTCGAAAATTTACGCCGTATTTCAACTTTTTCTTAAAAATCTAAACTTCGAATAATTAAACAATTTCATTTACCAAGTTTAAATTCCAACATCTCGAGCTTCAATTCAAAATAATTCAATTTCCATAAATTGGATTTTATTCTTAAAATCAATTCATTTAAATAATTTCAAAACAACTTTTAAAATCATTTAATTTAACCAACCCGGTGTCCGTATATAATTTTCTATCCTATGGCCAAGTGATTATTTATTTCAATTAAATGTCAGGGATGAATATATATCACTTAAACCAAATCACAGTGTCATATGTATGCATAACATGATATATATAAGCAAATAAACATCCAAATATTTAAATATCAACCAATAGCATCCATCGAAATACATCATCCAATAGACAATACAATTCACGGCAATTTCATAGTTATCAATATCAGGTAATTTAATCGCAATTCAATTTTAATTTCAATTTGACTGTCAATTTAATTTTCAACGGTGAATTCAAATGACAATCTATATGATAATTAAATTTTATCAACAACAACAAATAAAATTCATATCACTTCATAATATCAAATTTAACTACCATAAAGATATTCAGTACGTTGTGAGCGTTATAAAACACCCACCTTGATATTCCCCTGTCGCCGAGACGTTCCGATTTGGAACTAAAACCAGATGACTTCTGTTTTAGCCCAAATTTTGACTGTCTCCAAATTCATCCAAACTAGGTCCATGTTGTCCGGAATTTCGATACGAATGCAACGGAGAAAACGGCGCATGAATCCGAGCTGGTATGCAAAAGTTATATACATTAGAACGATTGAATATTTAAAATTTTAAATGATTAATTTATATATAAAAAAAAGAACGTATACCCTTCTTCCATTCACGTACAACACACCCGAGACCCACTTCACGCCGTTCATCTTCATCCACGCGCGAGGCAACCGACGACCGGACGTTGATCAGGGGATGCCATCGCGTGCATCTCTCCTTGCTCCACCTCCGCGCCAAGTTTCGCCACCCCATTCGCCACCGTTTGCACGCAAACCAAGAAAATACGCATGATATTCAAAGCCAGATCTGGACCAATCCGTGACGAATTAGCACGAATCAACCATATGGATTTGAAGAGCTCGTCGAGATCTACACTTTTGCTTTTGGAATTTTTCGATTTCGTTGAATGGATTGAGAGATATTAAGGAAAGAAGATCGGCAATTTCTGGCCATAGAATAGGTGACGGCCATGGTTTGAAATTAGGGTTTCCGAAATGAATAATGATAAAACTGTCTCGGTTTTGAGTGCGTATTTATAAGGTTAGGTCCAAAATCATCCGAACTCCAATCGAGACGTGCCGCCAGGCGTTTATAAGGTTTTACCCATATTCCGAACGCAATGGAACCAGTCCCAAGGTCTAATTCAATCGTATGTGGAAGATGGCTTTTGAAGTCGATTATTTTAATTAAATTCGACGTTAAATTTCTACGCGTTTCAAGCTCGCATGGCCAAACGATAAGTCCGATTGCTACGAAAATTGAAACCTTACAATAATTTACTATTACGGATCCGATGAAACTGGTTTCGTCAAAATCCGAGACAGTTGTAAAAATGGCTATTTCTACTGTTTAATTACAATATAAAATTGCCAATTTTAAATTATTAACTTTTAAATCAAATTTCAAGTGTTCACAAATTTCATTTTTAAATTCACAATAATTAACAAATCTTTTACAATGCAGTTTCCTACTATAAATCCAGTATACAAGATTACATTAGATTCAGCGTTCAATTATATTATAATTCAAATTATTTAATTCCAATTGAATTCTTTTATTTCGATCTACACTTTCATTATTGAATCAACCATTTACTTATACATTATTATCAATACTTTATAATTCATTTACTTTCATTTTCTTCAGCTATCATCTTATTTAAATTCACAGTAATATTAAATTACATTCATTTACGTTGATTTCAATATTATAACTTCAATATTAAATGTAACATTTTATTTATTTCGCTGTTTACAATCAAATTCAATTCGTTTCAATTACTTGTTACACTCAAATTTAAATCTTTACTTACGTTCAATTACAAGTTAACATCTTTATCAAATTACAGTTTCAGTTATTATCTGATTTCAATCAACTGTAATATTAAGTTACATTTATTTATATTAGTTTCAATAACATAAACTTCCTCTATTAAATCTACCATTTTATTTATTCTTTGTTTACAATCATAACCAATTTGGTTTACAATCAAATTCAATTCATTATTTATATTCAATACAAGTTAACATCCATATTTAATTTACAAATAAGTTATTTCAGAATTCAGTTTTGTATTTTAACTTGTAATTCACATTTAATCAACACAAAATTTTATTTCCTTCGGATTTCTCTCCAAATTTTTTATTTTAATTCGTATTTTTAAAGTGTTAAAAATACGGGTCGTTACAACTTATGTTTTACAACAAATGTAAACTGTTGTAAGTATGCGATCCATGAAGCATGTCTGGCTGCAATCTTATCCTGTCCTTGCAAATGTTTCAATGCTTCATGATCTGTATACAAAACGAATTCTATGTGGAACAAATAGTGTCTCCAATGCTTCACGGCCTGTACAATAGCATAAAACTCCACATCATAAGTATTGTATCTCATCTTTGCTCCAGAAACCTTTTCACTGAAATATGCAATTGGACGTCCCTTCTGACTCAACACTCCTCCAATTCCAACTTTCGATGCATCTGTATGTAACTCAAATAGCAACTGAAAATCTGGCAACACTAGAATCGATGCTGATGTTAAAAGTTCTTTGATCTATTCAAAAGCAGATCCTGCCTCTTTTGTCCATGAAAACTGCTTTCCTTTCATACAATCAGTAACAGGAGCCATCACACTTCTAAAGTGTGGTATAAATCTTCGATAAAATGAAGCTAACCCATGGAAACTTCTGACTTCTGTTATAGTTTTGGGTTGTGGCCAATTTCTGATTGCGTCAACTTTACTTTGATCCACCTATATACCTTCCTCAGACACAACATATCCCAGAAATAAAACAATCGGCGTCATGAACACGCATTTCTTCGTTGCCGCATAGAACTGTTCTTGACGAAGAATAGTTAACACTTCTCGTAAGTGTTGAATATGCTCCTCTGTACTAGCACTGTATATCAAGATATCATCAAAGTAAACTACAACAAACTTTCCAATGTAAGGTCGGAAAATTTGATTCATCACCCTCATAAATGTACTTGGTGCATTAGATAAACCAAACGGCATGACCAACCATTCATACAACCCCTCCCGTGTCTTGAAGGTTGTCTTCCATTCATCCCCTGGTCGAATTCGAATCTGGTGATATCCACTCTTCAGATCAATCTTCGAAAAGATTATAGACCCACTAAGCTGATCCAACAGATCATCAAGTCTTGGCATAGGAAATCTGTATCTGACAGTTATTTTGTTGAGTGCTCTGCTATCTGTACACATCCTCCACGAACCATCTTTCTTTGGCACTAACAAAGCTGGTACTACAAAAGGACTTAAACTTTCTTGTACGCGCCCTTGTTCAAGTAACTCTTCCACCTGCCTTCTCAACTCTTTGTGCTCCTTTGGACTCATTCTATAATGTGGTCTATGTGGTAACACGGCGCTTGGAACAAGATCAATCTGGTGCTGTATGTCTCTCAACGGTGGTAACTCTTTTGGCAATTCTTCAGGAAACACATCTTCAAATTCCTTCAATACTGGCTTAACTTCCTCAGGAATTTCAACCTCTTCACTACTTTCACGTCCAATCAACAGAAATACTTCAGGGCTATCCTCTACTTCTTTGACAAATTCGTTCAAAGATAACAGAGTCTTTAGTTCCTCGATTTCCTCCGACTTACTTTCACTTTTTTGTCGCTTTTTAGGAACTAAAGTGATTCTAGTGCCATCGAACATGAAACTATAGCAATTAGTCCTACCATCGTGTTGCACGGCTCTATCGAACTGCCACGGTCTTCCCAACAACAAATGACATACATCCATATCCACCACGTCACACCAAATTTCATCCTTATACTTCTTTCCGATGGAAAAAATTACACAAGCTCTTCGACCAACCTTCACTTCCCCACCTTTCCTCAACCAAGCCAATTTGTAGGGTTTGGGATGCTTCTCTGTCTTTAACGCCAACTTCTTTACAGCTTCTGTAGAGATGATGTTATCACAACTCCCTGCATCGATAACAAACTTACAAACCTTTCCCAAAATAGTGCCTGTCGATTGAAAAATATTACTCCTCAACCAACTAGTCTCCTCTTCCTGCTTTGGCGTCAAGCAAGATCTCTTCATCATTAAAGAATATCCCTCGTCTCCCGTCAATAATTCTTCTTCCTCCTCAACCTGTGGTAAATTGGAACATTCTACTTCTGCATCCTCATCCCCAACCTCAGCAACCATCGCTCGCTTCTTAGGCTTCGGGCATTCATTGCTCTTATGACCAAACTCCTGACAGTTATAACACTTGAAATTGTTGTTGACCTTGGTCTTAGCAGCTTCATTGACAGCTGGTTTACTAACAGCCTTGGAAACATTAGTATTGCTACTAACCCCCTTCACCTGATTGCTCGAACTTGAAAACACACCACCTCCTCTTCTACCTTGCTTCTCCCAAGCTAGAGCCTTCTGGTGTGCTTCAGCAACGGATCTCGGATCAAACATATTTACCATATCCTGTATTTGCATTCTCAATCCTCCAACAAATCTGGATGTCAACTGTTCCCCCGTTTCCATGATATCGTTTCTAGCAATCAGTTGATAAAACTTATCTGCATAATCATTTACCGACTTTGTCCCTTGTCTCAAATTCTGTAAGCGCTGATACATAAGAGGCTGATAATTATAAGGCAAGAAAGTAGCCTTCATCAACTTCTTCATCTTTTCCCATGAAACAATCTTCGACTTTCCCATTCTTTCCCGTGTAAGTTTAGTTTGTTGCCACCATGCCATAACTCTTCCCCTCAATCGAGTAGCAATCAACTTAACTCTACGATGCTCGTGTACTTCCTTGAAGTCAAAAATTTCTTCAACATTTGATAACCAATCCAGAAATTCTTCCGCTATCATTCCCCCTTTGAATTCTGGAATCTCTGTTTTTATCCCCGACTCCCATCGACGACCTTCTTCGTAATCTCTATCTCGATTTCGCCTTTGACCTTGATTTCGATAATGAATACTACCTTCATCACTGGATTCCTCCAAATCTGACGTATGTCGATGTCGATTCTGACCACCAAGATTTCTGCTACCACGCACGTCTCTTTCTCCTGAAATTGACGGTTCTCTTCTTTCCCAATCCGATGGTGGTGACATTCTTCTCCTTTCGGAATTTGATGGCGAAATTCTATGTCCACCTTGATTTGAACCTGGCGATGTTCTTTGTCGAGTTAGATTCATATCCATCATAAGCCTTTCCAATCTACCAATTCCCTCATCAAACTTCTCATTGAATTTATCACTAATTCGTTACTCCATTTGTTCAGCATCTTCTCTTCGATACACATCTGCAACATTCTGATGACGATTAACTCTTCTTGGAGGCATTGTTAAATCTTCGACTTTAAATCTCGAAACTTCACACCCAACGAACTTGGAAAAGTTTGTCTCCTTGCTTTGATACCAAACTGACGTAGCGTAAAGGATCACCAACTCACGAATTGATGAATTCATGGTAAAATGAATTGATGAAACGAAATGAATCGATGAATTAAAGATACCAATATGCCCAAATCCGTTGATCTCTCGAGATACCGGATTCTAGCTATCTTTAACACGTTGATCGCGCACGATACCGTGTTAGAAGATCTACGATTCTTCGATGTTGATCTCGCGCACGAGATTCTGTGAATCGGCTTCAAGTTCGTTGATTCGAGCGCACTCGAATATCCGAAGATGGAAGAAGAAGGAGATCACACTCAACTTCAACAATGGTGGCACAAAGCACAAACCCAAATTTTATTCAAAATTCAACTAACTATTACAAATGACAACACATCCTTATTTATAGGGAAAGTTACAACACACACACGACTTAACAAGTTACAACATCAATGACCTAAGAAACAAAATACAAACGACTTAACAAAACAGTGCGACTTAAGAAATACAGACATCAGAAACAACGACCTAACAATCACTAATTGCAACATACAACTTAACAGAACCAGGCAGCGACTTAACAAATGCGGCATAACAACTTCTCACGACCTAAGCTTCGCGACATAAGGACAGCTTCAGCGACTTAAGCTTCTTCGCGACCTAAGAACTTCGGCATCAGGATTCCAGCGACCTAACTGGAGGAATTCGCGACATAAGAATCTGGAGCGACCTATGGTTCGCCGCGACTTAAGGCAGAGGAGGAGCGTCCTAGGGTTACACGACATCAGTACGTCGTTCGTGACCTTCTTCATCTTTCTCGTTTGCGACCTAGGCTGGAGGCGACTTAGGGTGAGCGACCTAGGCTGGAGGCGACTTAGGGTGAGCGATCTAGGCTGGAGGCGATTTAGGACTTCGCCGCGATTCACTCCATGACCTTGGTATTCGCGACCTATCTTATCTTGCGCTGCATCAAAAAACCATAGAGTGTGCCTGGTCTTCTCAAATTAGAGTTAGACAGGTAAATTTGTCTGAGTAGAGGTGGAGGAGCATTGGACTGAAGAAGACGAAGCTTGCATGAAGGCATTTTATGGTACTACAAGCAATTTTGAATGAACTGTGGATGAATGTTCAATTAATTAACATACATATAGGTTTTTTTGTTAAGTTAAAGACTCAGCATGTATTGGAGGGATTGTGATTTGCATCAAGATAAAACATTATGATTTTTGGTACAAAATCACAATCAGAAAAAAAAATGAAATTATAAATTTGACTTGTACTCTAAATCAACTGTGCACGTTAGGATATGCATATTATAAAAAACAAGGTTTTCCTCTCCCACATTGGATGCAACAATATATTTGTTGTCATATACATGTTGACTAAACCATCAAGTAATTTATTAATATAGACAAAAGTCGGTTTTTTATCTACCGAGGAATCATTTTGGCTTTGAGTCTGGTACTCATTTAGGATTTTGTATTCAATTGTCAAGGACCTCTACCTCAAGTGGTTAGGGTGTGGTGCTTTAGACAAAGGTTCTAAAGGTCGTGGGCTCGAGCTCTCGAGACATTAAAAAAAGAGTATCATTCATGTTATAAAAAAAAGATTTTGTATTCAATTTTGAAAGGTTAAGTGGAATTTTGGTTTGGAGGAATCATTTGTGTACTATTTTTCTCACTTCTTTAAATCTAACTGTGCATGAATCATTAGAATAACTCTAACAAGAATACACGCTGCTAAAAATAAGATGACCGACCGAGATTGTCATGAAATACTGAAGTGGATCAAAATTGAATCTAGTATGTAAGTTATTTATTGAGCTTTTTATCATAAAATCCGAGGGGTCAAACATTACATACAAAACCTGATATATTTGTGCCTTTATTTATCACTTTACTAAAAGATAACAAATAAAATGATTTTAATAGTATATATATTTGGTATATTGTCATTTTCACAGGAAATTATTTTCCTTTTAACACCTTAAGTAATTTATCATAGTTATTGAACTTTCATTTATCATAGTTATTTAAGTTGTTTTAACACCTTAAACTTGATGCAAAGTTTAGTTTCATTAGTAAAACTGTCGATGGAAAAAATTAATTGCAACGATCATGATTGATTCAAGATTTAATCCATATTAGGTCACATTGTCAAATGTCTAATTGTGCTTAATATAGCTTACATATCCCTTGCATTAAAATTGATACTTAAATCTATATGAATTTGTATTAATTTAAACATGAACGCCTAACATAAATATTTCTAGCTTAGATTGATAGAAATGTTTTAAAAAAAATCCTAATATGGTTGCTAAGCTTACTTTTGTTTAAAAAGGTCAAACATTGATTATTTATGTGTTGGAATATCCATACCTTTTCTACTTCATAACCGTGCCAAACTACATATGTAACTATGATCATTTATATTCCTCTACAATTATATTTTAGTTACAACTAAAACTAAAAAGGTCGACAGATATTCTAGTTGTATGTCAAAATTTACTATAACTAAGCCAACATCATTAAAATTAATTCTACAGAAAGATTGCAATCTTGACCGTTAACTTACTCTTTTCATTTATGCATCTCATTGTTCTCCTATTCATTCAATCAAAATCCAAATCCAAAATAAATAATAGAATAAAAACTAAAATAATCCTTTCATATATAGGAACCATTGAGTTTCCATGTGAGAATGAAAGTAAACCAACACCAGAAGAGATGTTACTATTATTATACTTGTTTATTTATTTACTTTTGATGTTGTTATTCTTTTTTAAACATACTCGGGAGAACCTCCATATTCTATTTTTTTTCAAGAATTGTGTGCAAGGCAAAGCTCGAAACTGGGTTTGTTACCAAACCTAGGCACCCATTTTCTATTGCGCCATGTCTCCAAACTGATTTTAATGTTATTTTTGGAAAGCAAGTAGATAACCTTATGATGTTCAAAGTAGTTTTCCATAATTCTTTTCCAAAAAGGATTGAAATGAATGAACATAACAAATGAAGAATTTATTTTAATCCAATTGATAAGAAGGTTCCTTACAATCCAGTAAAACAGTAACATTTCATATAAAATACTTTATTAAATTTCAAACCAACCAAAAGTAATCAATGATATTTTAAGAATAAGAAATTTACATGAATAAACTACCATATAAACATTCAAAATTTAAATAAAAATAGTAACGCATAAAAAAATCTAGTTTTGAAATTACAATATTAACAATTATATATATAACATTTTTATGCAATATACTAAATCTAGAATTAATTTTTGTCTGCTCCCACGGTCAGTGGCACCCCAATCAATTGGGTTGCCTAAGACGAAGTGCAGTTATGTTGCTCTAATTGAAGAAAATAATAATTATACTAGAATTAATATATATAGTGGTAAATAAAATGAATCTAGCTAGTTTTCCAGTTCTAATAAAATAAAAATTATAACTACTAAACATTTACTTACTTCATTAAACTACCGATAACTTCATATATATACCCATTATTGGATCGAGTGGTTGCCCTTCGTGGGGTTGCCCTAGACAACTGGCTTGGTCGCCTTTCCTTAGGGTCGGCCCTGCACACCGTTGAGAAATAATACTATTATTATCAAACTTTTGTGCAGGACTCTATTCGTTGGGAATTTTATTAGAGGAGACAGACAAAATAGGTAGGTGTTGCACTCTATTTTTCATAGAGATTGAAGATATTGCTATCAATATCTTGTGTATATATAGAAAAAGTAAAAGTACGCTTTATGTTTGTTCGTTCAATATTTTTTTGGGTGAAAATATACTAAATTTGGATCGTTTAAGTTGCCAAAGGAGAGAACACCTATATCAAAGCTGAAAGTCAATGAAACTAAAAACCTTCCTGCACTAAATCCATAATCAAGTAAACAAAAACACACTCAAAAACAAACACATAACAACCTGTCAGCCATAGTAGCAATTGTCTTAAAAGCCTCTGTCAAATTACATTCTGCAATGGAGCTCTAATTTCCAACCCACCCAAATTCGCCCTTTTTCCCACCTGGATTCTTGGAGATCGCAGTAGATAAACTTTCATCATAAGAGCTGGAGGGACTGCCGACACGATGTAGCTCGATATTGTCTAACGTTCTCCCTTCCGAGATCTCGATAGTTTAAGAATTTTAAAATTTTGACCTGACTATAAGTTATAATTCTTTATTTTGTAGAGTGTAAAACTAATCGACTGTCTGGATCATCCGTAGAGTTTCGAAGATCTAATGAAGATGGTTGATGACCACCGAGTTCAACAATTACTTCATTATGCAGGCTTCTGGTATTTCATACAAATAATGTATATCAGATTTGATAGGCCTTTACTAATAGCATTATGCGATAGATGAAGGTTCGAGACTAGCATCATTCATTTCTCTATTGGAGAAATGACAATTACTTTACAATATGTTTCTATTTTGCTCGGCTTTCCTATAGAAGGCATCGCTCTGAATTACAATGGTAATGTGAATGTCGATGATGTTTGTCACCATTTGCTTGGTGAGATTTGACCCCTCGAAGCGGCGGTTAATAGAAGAGAGTTGACGGTCAAATGGATAAATGACATTATAATTGGCCAAGATATTATTGCTGATTCATCTCTTGAAGAGCCAGAACAGTTTGCACAGGCTATCATGTTGCCTTTTTTGGCATCCTGTCTTTTCCCAAACCATTTGAAGAGCCGAGTAGGTGTCAAATATAGTTATACATGCTGCAGAGTTCACCACTATTTCTAATTATTCATGGGGTAGTGTGGTTTTATGTGCTTTGTATAAGAAGTTGGATAATGTGGCACTAAGGAAGTCGAACGGGTTAGCTAGTTGCCTAACCCTTCCGCAAGTATATTATTTTTCACTTAAAATTGTACTAATATTTTGAAAGACATTGTTTAACACTGATAATATGCAGGTTTGATCATGGACGCGTATTTCTATTGGTCGTCCAAATGTTCGTGCCAATGTCGCTGCTGGATTACCTTATGCGGTCAGGTAAAAACCGCTAGTAATTTATATTAAAAACTCTATGTTTTAATACCGTATTCATATAATATTATGTTCATTGATTGTAGATGGAGGAGAGATAAACGTTGAAGAGAAAATCCAGCTCATCATTCCACATTCTATCGCAATGAGCTCGATGTTATGGAGCAGCGTAATGTTGATTAGACGCCGACGCCATAAACAACTGAGATTGTACAGGATTTGCCACTAATTTGCTTGGATGGAGAACAAACTTGGTATTCAAGAACCTCAATCATTTCTTGCAAAGTGTGACCATGCACTGCCCGAATAGAGTGATGAGGCAATTTGACCTTCATCAACATATATCAGATGCAGCCGAGCAAATGTTCCCACACGGTTATAATAGACATTTGTATAACACGTATCTAGAAAAATGGGATCACATGTTGGATCATGTACAATTTGAACGCGTATCAAGAGTCACCACTGAGAAATACTATAGTTGGTACCGGCATATAACATGATGATTTGTTCTTAAAGAATCGCCCGTTAGGTTGCCTAGATATGCTCCACGGAGACTAGTGGAACGTGACTTGGTAGTGTAAATAAGTTTTCATATATTAACTCGTTCAACTAGCTTTACTTACTTACTTACTTACTTACTTACTTACGCAAATACTCTTTTTTTTAGATTCAAGGGTTGTACCTCATTTCAAACGAACTTGAAGATGTTCTTGCAAATTCTGGAGATGAAGATTGAGTAAAAGGTAAGTGTTTCAACATCAAAAAAATTATCAAGCTGCTTCTTGGTAGACACAAGCTTGAACGACTACCGTCGTATGTGCTTCATCCACCGGCATTTTTTGCTCGTACATACAAATGTAGACGTTTTAGAGGCGCAGGTGGTTCTTTACAAAACACTCAATCAAGGAAAGACATAGTTGAAGTCAGACCATCTCAACCGCCTCTGACCCAAACACAAAGAACACCACGCGAACTTAGAAACTGAAGAAATTAGGTGGTATGGTAGGTCACTTAAGTTGTTTAATTTGGTTTGTAGGTTGGTTGCTTTCGTTTGAAGTTCTACGTTGTTGTTTTGAACTTGTATTCACATTTAAAGTTGAATTTTGTTGATGTACAAATAAAATATGCACGTTGTTAATTGATTTGTGGTTTCGCAACTTGCTGTTGTTTTCATGTATATAATTGAATTAGATTTGTATGAAATATGTTGGTTTGAATGAAATACATATTTTGTTTACATATATGTGAGCTGCTGTTTTAAGAACAGCAGCAGGTTACAGACCCAACTATGAGTTGCATCTGTAACATATAGCAAAGCGCAACTTTGAGTCGCGCTCTATTATATACATAGCAGCGCAACTTAAAGTTATGCTAACGTATAAAGCAGCAGGCGCAACTCAAAGTTGCGTTATGGACTGCTGCTACTGGCCCAGCATAAGCTTATAACAACAATTATCTTCTCTACCCCAATAGAACTCCTATAACCCAACTTATTTCAAAAAGCTAAACTTCATTGCTCTCACTACAACTCAACTAAAAGTATAACAAATCTACTCAAATTCGTTTAAAGCGAAAAAGATCGACATAAGATTTCACTTTCTTCTAGAGTTGAGGTAAAGTTTTAAAACCCTTCTATGCTTATTTTGTTAGATTTATAATTGAAGTTTACTTTCTTGGAGTTTGCTAGATATATGAATATCATGCCGATTATTTATCGCTACGACGATGATTTAATCATCGACGAGAATGGTAAGTCAACCTATGTTGGAGGAAAGCGTAAAGAATCTAAAGTGAGAAAGGGTTGTAATTTTATTGAGTTGAAAATGGTAATTTACAAAGCAACAAAGAATAATTCAACCAAATTTGACATCTCGCTGGTAAATAAATGAGTTATGGATGATGGTCCAATTGCCACCGAAAGAAACGATGACGTCGATTCTATGTTTTGTGTGGTAATGAAAGTAATCGAGTTGTACGTTAAGAAGGCGGGGGTGGTACAAACAATTGAACCGGTAGCTCATATCGTTGATTATGCAAGCCAACTAGGACCGAGTAATACTGCCAAACAAAGTCAAATGTTTTACCTATACTATTCCTACTAACCACTGAACGTTTACGCACAAGCACCTGAGTATGGTTTCATGTGATGCATGTATGTTTCATTTTTGTTTATAGGTTGTATACACAAGTTGTATTCATATGTTCGACCGAACCCAAATTACATCGCAAAATCTGTTCAAGAGCTTATGGCAAATACATAAAAAATTCAAACAAGCTACATGAGAGCTTGGAAAGGACTTAGCAAAACTGTGTCTAAAATATTCGACGATTGGGAATTTTTATACAATGACTTGTCACAGTTCTTCGTACAACACAGACGAGGCAATCCAAGCGCTGTTTGTCATGTTCATGCAAACAACTTTCAATTTTGGGGGCTTTTTGTGCATTTGGATCGAGCATAGAAAGTTTCAAGCATTGTCGTCCTGTTCTTTCTATTGATGGAACATATCTTTATGCTAAATATCAAGGTACGTTGCCTGTGGCTATAGGAGTTGATGCAAACAGCTCTCTTTTACCTTTGGCATCTGCTATTGTACGAACCGAATCAGTAGAGACTTGGGGATGGTTTTTTTTCACGCATGGGACACTTAATTCCATCTTTAAATGCAAGATGTATTACATTCATTTCTGATAGAATGAAAGGAATTCCAACACCTTGCAAGAGAAATGGAGAAGACCGCATCAGAAATGAATGATGTATAGGAAGCCCTAACTATATAACCGCCGCCCACACGTTGGAATACATGAAGACCGAGGTCAACAAGAATTAGGGGGTCAGGATGGAATGGGGGATATAAGACATGACAAAAGTGAATAATGTGGTATTAGAGTCATAAGAAAAGAACGTTCGTAAAGCAATAGCCAATTTGCTTGCTTTTACTACTTATGTCTTTCGTGTATTGTAGAACTTCTAATTTTATTTTATACACAATTTTGGTATTAAAAATTATCTTTTGTCAAGCATTGATTTAGTTGCTATGTTATGTGACTGTTATTTATTTTGCACGCAGCTTTTGTACGCAATATGCATTGTACACAAAGTGGAACAACAACAAAGTAATACATCAAACATTAGAAAAACATAACCAAAAAAATACATCATAACCATTACAACAACAACATAATACATAAACCATTACATACCATTACAACAACAAAGTAATACATCAAATATTACATTACTATTACAACAACCAAGTAATACAACAACCATTAAAACTAATGCATACATAACTCCATTAAACAAGCCTGATATACTACCACTACATAACAATTGCACTAACCATTTTACTAGACCCTTTATCGAATTGGATTTAAAGACCGCAAATAGTTTACCTGATATCGTAGCATACTATTTTCCTTTTCCAATTGTCGAACTTCGACTTGCATCTCTAGTGCATATTTAACTCCCCTAACGGCCAATGGACAATCTAACCATTGAAGTATTTACATTGTTGAACACCATTTGGGTTCAATATGTGATCTAGGTAAGCAGCACATCCGTAAAACTGACGCTTGTCATTTGTCTGACTCTTACATATAACTACCTCACAAATATATCCATAGTGACAAATTGGATGTGCTGGTTTTCTTATTCGACCTTTGTGGCTAATTTATTTCCGAGATCTTTGATTTGGTTCATCTAAACAAACCCGATTCTTCAAACCAGATTCAATAACAACACCAAAACTTTAAGGAAAATGTCTCAAATTGAGTTTCAAAAACTGTTTCAAACTGAGTTTTAGGAACAAACTCAGATTCAAATTCCAATTGTTCACAATATTTCACCAATACATCATCTGAGATCTCCCAACTATCTATATCGGTTTGGCTAGCTTCGTATGAAAGTTATAGAACTAAAAAAATAAACATAAAATATTTCAAAATGACATTATATTTGAAAAAAGGGTTTAGTCAATTACCTTGCAAAGATTGTTGTGACTTTGTTATTATAGATTAATGATGCAAAAATATGACAATTTTGAATGGAATGCAGCGGTTTATTATACGCATTGTATATTTCATGAATGACTAGATTGGAACCCGTGCTTCGCACATGGGTCATTGTTGGGGCTGATATGTTGGTAAATATTAGTTGATGTTAGTTACCAATGTTGTATCATCATTTATGGCAATGAATTTTGGTGAACAACACCACTTCGAGCTCAAGTTCACCAATGGTAACTACAGTATACTTATTGGTTCTTAGGAGATTTCATAGTTTCATAACCCCCCTCCACACGCACACGCACACGCGCGTGCGTGCGCGTACACAGACACACACACATATATTCTCACGTAATTAACTTATGATATTCAAGATTTAATGATTTGTGGTTTTTAATTTACTTATTACGTTTAAGATACTTTTTAGTGTACTTTCTTATAGATGTCTTGAAGCTAAAATGGGTGGTTGAAAGGGATTTTTTTCCGCACGTACTTTACATTACAGTAAGCATTATTGTAAACTATGAACAGTAGGTTTATTTGCATAGTTCTGACTGTAAGAGTTGAGTATGTTGCATAACATTGTCATTTCATCTGCAAAACTTCATTATTTAAAAGGCAAACTAATTCAAGAATCGCATGTTGATCTACCATTTTGTTGTAATGATTAAATAACAACTCCAACTTCTTCAGTAGTAGCACTTCTATCCAAAGAAAAAACAATGCAAAATTGATATGTAAAGAAAAACAATCGGAAGGAATGAATGCATTGATTTAGACTCATGATCTTTCATAAACTCCAAGTTTTCAGGTTTTTTTTTCTACTAAAGATTTATATGCATTATACTATACAAAAGTTGAAAATTAACTTGCAGATGGATTTTGAAATTGCAGAATTTCTTTGTAAAAGAAGTAATGATTTTATTATATCTCAATCTTAAATTCTGTAATATACAATGTATTGTATTTATACAAATAATGATGGGCTGAATTCATCTTGGCCCAAAGTGAAAAGAAAAGGAAAATAGAGTATACGGTGCGGTTTAGTATATACAAACTACTGCACCCGTATCTCAAAAGATAAGTTTACTTCAAGGTTACAGCCGCATCTCATATTCTTTCACCCCCCCTAAAACCTAAATCTAGGGTTTGCTGTGTGCGACTCAATCCTCTCTGCTATGTGAATTTGAGAAGAAGTGATGGAAAACTTGAGTTTGCTGCTTAATTGAGGGCGGATGACTTGATTCTTGACTTTGGATGTTGATAGACTCTATTCTCCCTCTTTTCCCATATAGTTTTGGTTTGAGATCCTAGTAGCTGAGACAATTCTCTTTGACTGCTGGCTGTTGAATCCACTTTTGAGGGTTGATTGAGTATAAAGTTCTCTCCTTTTTTCAAAACGAGACTTTGACTTGGATTTCTGATCTTTGAGACAGATTCAAGAGAGCTCCTTTCTTCACAAGAACCTTGAGTTGAGGTTGTGATGTTCAAGACAGGTTCAAAGGAGGTCCGATCTATATCTGTATCATGTTTGAGGATGTCCTTCACCTTCAGATCCTCTCTGAACCTTGCGAAGTTCCTGAATGTCAGAGCCTTGGTAAGAACATCAGCTCTTTGGTAAGTTCCAAGTATGTGATTTATGAGTAATTGACCTTTGAGAATCTGTTCTCGAACAAAATAGATGTCAATTTCTATGTGCTTTGTTCTTGAGTGTAGAACTGGGTTGGCAGACATGTATACTATACTTTTGTTATCACACCACAGTACTGGCTTGATATCAGATTTGATCTTCAGTTCACTAAGTAAAGATTGAATCCATATGATTTCTGCTGTTGCACTAGCCACACTTCTATATTCAGCTTCAGTGCTGGATCTAGAAATAGTTGATTGCTTTTTTAAACACCATGAAACTGGATTATCTCCAATGTATATGCAGTAGCCAAAAATTGATTTTGTGTCATCATGATCTGTTGCCCAATCAGCATCAGAAAACCCTGTTACATTAAGGCTTTTGCATGCCTTTAGAGATAGACCATAAGTTGCGGTTCCTTTTAGATATCTTAATATCCTCTTTACAGCCTTCCAGTGCTCGTTAAGATGTTCCTGCATGAATTGAGACATTTTGTTAATACTGAATGATATATCATGTCTAGTTATGGTTGCATATTGTAATGCTCCCACAACACTTCTATATTGTTTGATGTTAAGTATTGGTTCTCCCCTGTGTTTTGAGAGTTGATGATTACATATCATAGGTGTTGGTTGAGGATTGGCTTCTGCCATGTTTGACTTGTACAATATTTCATTGATGTACTTTCTCTGGCTTAGAATAATTTCTGATTTTGATTTTTTGATAACTTCTATGCCTAAAAAATAATTTAGATCTCCAAGATCTTTGACAGAAAACGCTTGTCTAGATACTGGACAAGTTCATTGATTGTTGCTTCATCATTGCCTGTAATAAGTAAGTCATCAACATAAATTAGAATATATATAACAGATTCTTTATTGATTCTAATGAACAATGAATTGTCTGATTTTGTGTGCTGATAACCCAATCTAACGAGTGTGTTTTTTAATTTCTCAAACCAAACTCTTGGAGCCTGTTTAAGACCATATATTGCCTTGTTTAGTTTGCACACATGATTCAACCTTTGATTGTAACCTTGTAGTTGTTCCATGTAGATTTCCTCTTGTAATGTCCCATTTAGGAATGCATTGTTGACATCCAGCTGTCTGATTTTCCACTGTTTATGTAGAGCAACAGTGAAAATTATTCTAATAGTAGTTAGCTTAACCACAGGGGAAAATGTTTCATTGAAATCAAATCCATATTATTGAGTATATCCTTTGGCTACGAGTCTGGCCTTATATCTGTTAATGGTTCCATCTGCATTTTTCTTTAACTTATAGGTCCACTTGCAGCCAACAATGTTTTTGTTGTTTGGAAAACTGACTAAGTCCCAGGTTTTATTTTTGGTAAGAGCATTATACTCTTCATCCATAGCTGCTTTCCAATTGTTGTCCTTTATAGCTTGTTCAAAGTTTTATGGTTCTTCTGTTGTTCTAACAACAGTGTAGATTTTTGATTTGAACATACCACTCTTAGATCTTGTGATCATTGGGTGACCAGACCTAGTCTGTGTAGCCTCAGTGTCTATCTGATTAGCATTCCTTCTGTCTTGATTTAGTTGAGTATCTGTGGACTCATCACTGGTTTGTTGACTTTGATTGTTTGAGCAGGTAGGAGACTGATTATGATAGCTGGATTTATCTACTGGTTCATAGCTTGGCTGGTCTGGTGTATTAAGTTGTGAATCACTAGCACCTGCAGTCCTCTCAGTCTCCTTCTATTGCTAGATTTTGGAATATACAGGTAAATTAGGTATAGATGTCATTGGATTATACACCTTATTAGTTTTCTTCATGTCTAAGCTGCCAAAGGGCTATACATGTTCATTGAAAACTACATGTCTGCTAATAAAAAGTTTTCCTTTATTATCCAGACACTTATACCATTTTTGATTGTTAAGATAACCTAAGAATGTACATGGTTTTGATCTAAAATCTAATTTATTAATGTTGTATTGTCTTAAGTTAGGAAAACATAGACATCCAAATGGTTTAAAGCATGATAGTCAGGTTTAGTGCCAAATAACTTTTCTATGGGACTTACGCCTTTTAGCACTCTTGTTGGTAATCTATTGATCAAGTATACTACTGTATTGAAAGAGTCAGGCCAAAATTTTAGTGGTAGGGTTGCCTGTGCTAGAAGTGTAAGTCCTAACTCCACAATATGTCTATGTTTCCTTTCTATCAAACCATTTTGTTCGGATGTGTAAGGACATGTAGTTCTATGTATTATCCCCTTATTATTAAAGAAATTAGTGAGTGGTTTAAATTCTGTACCCCCATCAGTTTGCATAATTTTGACATGAAGACCTATCTGTTTTTCAACTAAAGTTATGAAATGCAGTACTGCATTGCATGTCTCTGATTTAGTTTTCAAGAAATAAATCCAAGTATGTCTAGAACATGCATCAATAAAAGATATGTAAAATCTATAACCATAATCAGAACACACTGGAGCAGGACCCCAAATATCTGCAGCAACTAATTCAAGGGGATTAGAGTACACAGTAGTAGAATCATTAAAGGCTAATTTGTGACTTTTGCACATCTGACAATATGTACAAACATATGGAATGGAAACATCTTTAAAAGAAATTTTATTTCACTAAGTACTTGTTTAACAACAGTTGCATTAGGGTGCCCCAGTTTGTAATGCCACATATCAAAATCACTTTTACTCTCTTCTGTTTGATTGACCTCAGTCAGATTACAACTATTTTTCTGTTTTACTCAACTGATGGAGTTAACAAAATTGAATCTGTAAAGGCCTTTATCAGCATCACCCTGCATAAGAGTTCCATTAGTCAAAATATCTTTTACTAAACAATATTTAGGAAAGAATTCAAAGTAAACATTGTTATCTCTTGCAAATTGAGAAACACTGATGAGATTCTTTTTTATCTTTGGAACTCTTAATAAATTATTCAAGAATAACTGTCTGACACCTTTGATACAAGCCTTACCAGAATGAGTTATTCTAATAGACTTACCATTGCCCATGCAAATTGATTGTTTACCTTTATACTCTTTATTTCCAAGATTAAGATTGTCAAGATTGCTTGTTAGATGATTAGTTGCTCCAGAATCTGGATACCATGCTTCATCTTGAATGTTTTCTGGTTTAGTAATCTGGTTTCTACACATGTCTGACTGCCCATTTGGGTCTTGTTGGAATTGTGCTAAGTTTGCACTTGGATTGCCATTCCTCTTATTGTTAGCATTCTGTCCTGGCACATAGTTTAAGTTTAATCTGAAGTAGCATTTAGTAGCTGTGTGACAATTTTTTTTACAGATTTGACATCTTGGTTTATTGTTGTTGCTCCATCTTGCTCTGCCTCTTCCTCTTGTTGACTGACTGTTTCTTTATTGATTTTGTTCTGATTTGTTGTTGTACTGACTTTTGCCTTTGTAATTTGAAGCATAGTTGACTGACATATCTAATTCATTGGATTTATTGTATTCAATTCTTCCTTCATGAGCAAGAAGAATTGAGTGCACATCCTCAGTGAGGGTGTTATCCTTTGTGATGATATAACAGCTGCTACAGCTTCATACTCTTCACTTAAACCACTTAGGATGATTAAAACTTGTTCAGAGGTAGGAATCTTGTGACCTGCTGCTTCAAGATCACATAATGTTTTAATCTTTGTTAGGTATTCTCCCATGGTTAGATTATCCTTTTTGATGCTGTGTAATTGTCTCTTATGATGCATAATCTTGGCAGCAGATTGAGAATTAAAAATTCTCTCCACTGTTGACCAGATTCCATTGGCTGTCTTACTTCTAATGACTTGTGGCAGTAGTTTAACACTTATAGATGATAGCAGCCATGAGCAAATTAAGCTGTCTTGTCTCTGATGTCTTGTGAATTCATCATTACTGACAGTTTTGTTTTCTTGGTCAGTTAAGAACATGGGTGGAATAGTAATGGTGCCAAAAAGAAACTCTTCGAGACCATAGCCTCTAATGGCAGTCTCTACTTGAACTTTCCATAGAAGATAGTTATCTTCTTCAAGATGTGCAGTAATCAGTTGGTTCTGTTGACTTATCACAGTCCTTATGAGACTTTCAGTGGCATTCTGACGTGAGGTGGATGAAGTACTTGATGTGGCAGAGCTATCATTATCTCCTACCATAATATCTTGAAAGAAATATGATCAAGGAATGAATCAGAAGTACTTACATAGTCTGGAGTAATTCAGTAAGGAAAAGGAAACAGGTTAGTTACAGCCAGAATTCAAATGATGAGACTTGACTGATGAGTTCTTGGCGAGGTAACAACTTTCTTTATGTCTTCTTGATGATTTTCTTGACTTTGTGGTAGGGATTTGACGAAAGGCATGAGGTTAGGAAGAAGAAGACATTAAGGTAGAGAAGGAAAATCCATTCGAGAGAGATGTTTTTTGCAAATATCTTTTTCCGTTCTCTTTTTCTTTAGCATCCAGGTACATTTATAACAACTTTCCCATTAAAAAAGTAGCTATCTATACCTATACCACTCCTTTGTAACCGTTTGCTTTTTTACCCTAACAGAATGTAAAATATTAATTCTCTAAATATAAAATATTGAATAAAGTGGGTGCTAAAGCTCGTCTGCATGTGCCTTTTTCCTGCCACCATTTGTCGTGATTCTTTTCTGCATCAGTCCAGCAACCGTTTGGGTTTCTGGATAGTTCTCTTGGGTCTAGTACTTCCTTCCTGGTTATGTGCGCCTGATATAGTAGTGTTACCGTGCATATCAACACCCACACCTTCAAGATCGACCTTGTCCTCAAGGTCATTTGTAGCAGTGTTGGTTGGAAGTGGTTGGACAGTAGCTTGCGAGGGGTTTGGGCAGAATTTCAGCATTGAAATATGAAATACAGGGTGAATTCGTGAGTCTTGTGGTAATGCTAACTTATATGCCACTGCTCCGATCTTCTCGATGATTTGATACGGCCCAAAATATCGTTTCGACAGCTTGTGATGATTTGTGCGAACCGAAGTTTGCCTGTATGGCTAAAGTCTAATATAAACCCAAGTGCCAGGATCAAATTGTTTGTCTTGTCTGTGGCGATCAGCTTGAAATTTCATACGCGCTTGAGCTTTCTGCAAATTCCCTTTAATGATGTTAAGCAGCTGGTCTCGAGATGCAGCCCAGTCATTTAGCTCTGGAATAGGAGATGGTGCGTTGATATAGTTAGCTAATACTGGAGGTGGTCTGCCGTAAACCACCTGGAATGGTGACATCTGTAGCGATGAATGCTTAGTAGTATTATACCATAGTTCAGCCCATGGCAAACATTTCACCCACTTCGCTGGGATGTTGCCCACCACTGCTCTTAAGTATGTTTCGAGACATCTGTTTACGACTTCGGACTGCCCGTCGGTCTGTGGATGGTACGCACTACTCATCCGGAGCTTTGTACCATGTAAGCGAAATAGTTCTTTCCAAAACTGGCTCGTAAATAAGCGGTCGCGGTCAGATACTATCGAACGTGGAAAGCCGTGTAATCTGACGTATTCGTGGAGAAAGTGGGATGCTAGTTGTGCAGCTGAGACGGAGGATGGTAGCGCGCAGAAGTGTGCATACTTTGACAATCGATCAACAATCACCCATATTGTTGTTTTCCCCGCGGATGGTGGAAGATGAGTTATGAAATCCATTGATATGTCTTGCCAGATCTGTAGCGGAATTGGTAGTGGTTGTAACAGTCCTTTAGGAGGCGAGTTTTCTGGCTTTGTTTGGAGACAAATATTGCATTGCTTCACGAATTCTTGTACATCAGTGTTGAGTTTGGGCCAAAAAAAATTGCTGGAAATTCTGGCGATAGTTGCTTTTATGCCTGAATGCCCCCCAATCTTTGAGTTGTGTAACTCATTGATGATAGCGTATTGCAACTCGGGTATACATGTCACATAAATTATGTTTCCCCAAAATAGTAATTCATTACGAAATTGGTACTTCGGGTTTTGACATGTACCTGCTGTTAGTTGCGAGATGATGTCTTGAGCCGTTGGATCGGTGCGGATTGCCCGTTGTATGTCTTCAATCAGTGGAAATGAAGGTCCAGAAAATGCTAGCATGGAGGCTTCGCTAGTGAATCGTGATAATCCGTCGGCGACGATGTTCTTCTTGCCTGGGCGATACTGGATTGTAAAGTCAAATCCGAGCAACTTGGTGAGCCAGCGTTGTTGCTCTGGAGTCTGGATGGTTTGTGATGTCAGCTCTCTCAAACTTTGATGATCTGTGATTACGGTGAAGGGTCTGCCTAATAAATAATGCCACCACTTTTTTATTGAGGAAGTAATTGCAAACATTTCTCTCGAATAGGCTGAAGCTTTTTTAAGGTGTTGTGGAAGTTTAAGGCTGAAATAGGCTATTGGGTGGTTGGATTGGGATAAAACGGCACCAACGGCCATGGCAGAGGCGTCCGTGGTTAGGGTGAAAGGGGAATTGAAATTGGGAAGCGATAAAATTGGAGTAGAAGACACCGCTTTTTTTAATGTATCGAAAGCCTCTTGGGCTTGTGGGCTCCAAGTGAAATTGTTTTTCTTGAGCAAGTCGGTTAGTGGCCCTGCTATTGCTGCGTAATTATGTATGAAACGTCGATAATACCCTGCTAGGCCCAAAAAGCCCCTTATCGCGGTTACGGATTTTGGTGCTGGCCATGTAATCATAGTATCTATTTTGGACGGATCCACACGGACGCCTTGGTGAGAAATTAAATGGCCTAAGTAATCAATTTCTTGGAGGCCAAATTTGCATTTGGATAAGTTGGCGAAAAATTTATGTTGATCGAGGATTTGCAATGTAGTGGTAAGGTGGTTGATGTGATCTTCCCATGTCGAGCTATAGATGAGGATGTCATCGAAGAAAACAAGGACGAATTTGCGTAGGTATGGTCGAAAAATATTGTTCATAGTAGCTTGGAAGGTTGATGGTGCATTTGTGAGGCCAAAAGGCATAACTAAGAATTCATAATGGCCGTCATGGGTTCGAAAAGCTATTTTTGGGATGTCGGGACTGTGTACGCGGATTTGGAAATATCCACTTCTTAGGTCGAGTTTGGAGAAGAATAATGCACCATAAAGTTCATCCAATAATTCGTCGACGGTGGGTATTGGAAACCGGTCTTTGATGGTGATTGCGTTGAGGGCTCGGTAATCGACACAAAATCTCCACGATTCGTCTTTTTTTTTGACTAAAAGGACCGGAGAAGAGAATGGGCTAGTGGATGGTTGAATGATTTTTGAATTTAGCATGTCTTGAATTTGGCGTTCGATTTCGTTTTTTTGGTAGTAAGGGTAACGGTAAGGTCTGGTGTTAATTGGATTGGCGTTTGGAAATAGGTTAATATGGTGGTGAAGGTTACGGTTTGGCGGTAGAGTTGTTGGTGTGGTGAAAACATGTTTGAATGATAATAGGATCTGGTTAATTTGAGGATCGGTGTGTGGTGTAATAGGGAGTTCTGCTGTAACGTTTTTGGTTGGTATTGGAGATACAGAAAATTGGTTATAGCGGATGTGCTATCAAGTCGTTTCAATTGTTGCAAGGAAATTAGCGATGGGTCTAAAGATGGGTCAAGCCCAGTTAGACATATTTGGTGGCCTTCATGACTAAACGACATGGTTAATTTTTTGTGGTCCATTGTGATGGGCCCGAGTTTCTCCAACCATTGCACTCCAATTACACCGTCTGAGCCCACGATTTCTAGCAAATTAAAATCAATGTCGAATTGATGACCTTGGATTTCAACACGCACTGTAGAACAAGTGCCTGAGCTCTTCAATTTCTCGCCATTTCCCATCGTTACAACGAATGCATTTGCGGGGTCAATGTCGAGGCCGAGGAATTTTGCTGTTTTAGGGTGAAGGTAATTGTGGGTGGAGCCGGAATCTACGAGGATGGATATGGTGTGTTTATTTATTGAGGCTGGAAGGTGGAGCGATCGAGGGTGTGAGGACCCGGTGAGAGCTTGGAAAGAGATTTCCTGGGGTTTGTCGGGTGTTGTGTCAGTGGTGTCAGGCGAGGTAAGTTCTTGTGTGGTATCGATTGGGGCTGCGATGGAAGTTGGTTCATCATCTGGGTTAGTGTCTGGGAGAATCATAAGGATGTGTGTGGGTTTGCAGCGATGGCCAAATTGATATTTCTCATCACAGTTGAAGCATAATCCTTGTTATTTCCTGGTGTTCATCTCGGCTTGTGTTAACTGTCTTATAGGAACCGAAGGTTTAGGGTTGTGTATGTTTGGTGTTTGATGATTTGATTGTGTGGGTGGGGACGTGGTGAAAGGTTTTTGATATGGTTGGTTTGGTTTGGTGAATGGTGGTTTAGCTAGATCGTTCAGTTTTCGTTCGATTAGCTTAGCGCCATGAACTGCGTCGGCTATGTTTTTGGGGTTGAGGATGTAGAGCTCATTTTGGATGTTGTTTTTGAGGCCAGATATAAAGCAGTGCAGTATAGAGTCATTGGATAGTGATGTGATACGATTGCAAAGGTTTTCAAAAGTAGCTAGATAGTTTTCCACCGATGTTACCTGCCGGAGCTTAAACAAGGTGGCTTCCGGATTAAGAAATGTTGGTGGTCCAAAGCGCTTTTCTATTGCTTTAGTTAGCACTGTCCATGTCGAGATCTGATTATTACGATGCATCCACTGGAACCACGATAGAGCCTGGCCTTGCATGTGAAAACTTGCTAGATCTACTCGTTGGTCTTCGGGTGTGGAGTAGTATGCGAAGAATATATTTGCTTGGAATATCCAGTCATGTGAGTTTTTGCCGTCGAAGGTTGTTAGTGAACACTTTGGAGTGCGAGTTAGTGCTGGTGTAGTTAGCAGGGGTGGTTGGCGATGTATAGGAGGAGCTTGGTATGTGGATGAAGACTGGTTGGTTGGTGAGATGGGTTGCTGGGTGTCCAACTTGCGGTTAATCTCAGCCAAGGCGGCTTTTATGTCAATATTATCGGCTGTTAAGCTTTCGAGCATGGTATTGTGGGAATTTTGTGTGGCTTGGATGGCATTTTGGTTGGTATGGATGGTATTAATGGTTTGCTATTGAGTGGCTAGTTGTTGGAATGCGTCGTCGATTCTGGTCATGGTGGAGGGCGAGAGGATTGATTGTATGAGGAGGAAGAAGTGACACTCGGTGAAAGCACCAAAATGGTAGGGATTTGACGAAAGGCAGGAGGTTAGGAAGAAGAAGACATTAAGGTAGAGAAGGAAAAGCCATTCGAGAGAGATGTTTTTTGCAAATATCTTTTTCCGTTCTCTTTTTCTTTAGCATCCAGGTACATTTATAACAACTTTCCCATTACAAAAGTAGCTATCTATACCTATACCACTCCTTTGTAACCGTTTGCTTTTTTACCCTAACAGAATGCAAAATATTAATTCTCTAAATATAAAATATTGAATAAAGTGGGTGCTAAAGCTCGTCTGCATGTGCCTTTTTCCTGCCACCTGTCGTGATTCTTTTCTACATCAGTCCAGCAACCGTTTGGGTTTCTGGATAGTTCTCTTGGGTCTAGTACTTCCTTCCTGGTTATAAGCGCCTGATATAGTAGTGTTACCATGCATATCACTTTGATGATGAGTTTTCTGATGAACTTCCTTCTGAATTGCTTGAAATTTGTTTAGTTGTAACCAAGATATGTGATCTTCAGGTATGGCACTGACTTTTTTTACTCAAATGATGAGGATTCTCTGATGAGTGGACTGAATGTCAGATGATGAAATTGTATCTGATGATAATTCAGATCCTGGAAGCCAAATGAAATGCCGTTAGGCGAGGATGGCTCCGATACCAAGTTGAAAATTAACTTGTTGATGGATTTTGAAATTGCAGAATTTCTTTGTAAAAGAAGTAATGATTTTATTATATCTCAATCTCAAATTCTGTGATATACAATGTATTGTATTTATACAGATAATGATGGGCTGAATTCATCTTGGCCCAAAGTGAAAAGAAAAGGAAAATAGAGTATACGGTGCGGTTTAGTATATACAAACTACTGCACCCGTATCTCAAAAGATAAGTTTACTTCAGGGTTACAGCCGCATCTCATATTCTTTCACTACAAATGAAACAACTGCAGGCAAATGCACTGTACACAATACATATCTCAAGCTAGCAAATTCAAAATGTGCCACAGTTAAACTGTATTAACTGGTAACTAATAACTTGTCAATTAAAAACTAACGCACAGAGAGAAAGATGGTATAAGTTAATGCAAAGTACCAAAATAGCATAAATAAGAAGATTTTTAACCTATGGGTAGTTAGATAATTAGCAAACTGAATTAAAAAGGAAACAATAATTAAAACTAAGAAACCAAATATGTAGACTTTAAATAGTCTGCATATAAGCGTATGTCCATTGAAAGATGGTAAAAAAAAGAGTAGTAATAAGACAAAGTCGTAATAACAGTGCATATTTGTTAATAAGTGAGAAAAACAAATTATAGAGCGATAGATTTAAATACCAACAGAAGAAAATACAACATAGTAGGTAGAATTAAGAATGAGAAACGTACAAAATTACAACGGGCCGACATAAAGTTTATAAGATGGAAACAAACAGAAAGATGTCGTAAAGGGAGTAGTGATCTTTCTTGTAGCAGTGTACTTTGAATCAGGAGGACAGATGGTGACTTGAGCAGATCTTCAATCTTCCTCCTTCTGTCTCTTTGCTTGCTTTGTACCACTGTATTCAACCTTTTCCACAGCCTCTTGGTAAACCTGGAACCAATTTATAAAGAAGGCGGTTTAAGTTAATTTTTATGTACTATTACAAATGTATATGTACTTCAGTGTCTATAATTGTTTGTTTTATTCTGTATATAAATGTTGGATTTAAACATGCAGTTTGTGCAACGTTATGCTAGAATAGAGTTGAACAAAGATTAATTAAGAAGTGGTGGTGCTAAAAAAGAAGGGTCAGTTGATGTTGTACACATTTACAGTAAAATGATTGAGAGGTAATGTTCAGTGGGATTAAAATTGCCTTTGAAAATGTGCATGTATACTTACTACTTGTGAATAGTTGACTAATTTGTTATAGTACAAAGAAATTTTATAGTGGTCGCACAGAACAGTACAGGGATTTTATTACTTACATGATAGTTATTCCATGTCGTGGTCCCTTCCTACCTGCATTCTGTAGTTGTCTTGTTGTTGGTTGGTTTCCTTTTCGTACTTCTTATCTTCATCCTGGGTTTGTAGAAATGTTAATTAGAAGAAATAACTGTTGAACGTGTATGATATGTCATTGTACTGTGGTTTAGAATACTGGATCGATGATGTTTTCCCCTTCTGTGCTGCATCGATGCCGATTGTTGAAGTTGTTACAACAGAAGCTTCGTCGAGCGTAATAGTTTCATCAGTTTGTGTTGCGGACTATGACAGTGTAATTGATTTAGGGGGAACATGTTGAATTTGGATGATTCAAATATCTGTTAAAGAGGAAAGAAATTGATTAATTGATTCAATCAAATCAATTAATGGAAGGATATTTTGAAGAAAATCAATTAATTAGTCAATTTGTTATATGAAGAAAGAAATTGCTGATGGAGATTCAATCAAGGAAAATTATGGAAACCAATCACCATTATCCATTTACGTAGAAATTAAATCATGGATATTTGGAAAGGTTTCAAAAACATAATCTGTAAATTATTCTCTTAATCCCTAAGTAACTCCTTCATGAGTCTATATAAATGAAGGAATTACATCTTCATAAGCAACAAGCAAAGTGTAGTATCCACCATTATTCTTTCCTCTCTTGTACTCTTTTCTTTAGTGAAATAAAAAGTTGTTGGGTCTCCGTGGACGTAGGATATTCATATCCGAACCACGTTAAATCTTCTGTCTCTTATTTCTGTTATTTTTTTTTGTGAGATTTCATAATTCCTTTTAACTGTCATTGGTATCTAAATAGACAATACTAGGTCTTGAATTGAAATCGCTTCCGCAGCGCACCGTGGTGTTGAATTGTTATCAATCCTCAATTTTTTCACCACAGTTTGGTATCAGAGCTGGTGTTATTGTTCCGTTTGGATATTAATGGCTACTTCAAGTAAATCTATTGGTAGATCTGGGGTCAATTATGGACTTACTCGTTTTGATGGAAAAGGAGACTTTGGAACTTGGAAGATGAAGATGGAGGCTGTATTGAAGAAGGAGAAGACTTTTAAGATAATTTCTACGCCTGAGAAGCTGAAAGAGTTAGATAGTGAAACTTTAGAAGAGATGGAAGATGAAGCCCTAACTACCATCCAGCTAAGTCTTTCAGATGAGGTTCTTAGAGAATTTTCTCAAAAGAAAACAGCAAAGGAATTATGGGATGCATTATCTGATGCATATCAGGACAAGTCTCTCACTAACAGAATAATTCTGCAACAACAACTCTATTCGTACAAAATGAAGCCTGGAGCTGATCTCATGGGGCATGTGGATGCCCTAACCACCTTAGTAATGAATTTGAAGGCAGCGGAAGTTGAAATTACAGATGAGGCTCAAGCGGTAATCCTTTTATGTTCCTTGCCTAAGGAGTACACTGCTTTTGTTAATTCTATGATTTATGGTCGTAGTAAAATTAGCCTATCTGATGTTAAAGCTGGACTTCATAATGAAGTGTTGAGGGATAGATTAGCAAGCACTAGTTTAGACAGTGATACGGAAGGCTTATCTGTTCAGAGAGGAAGAAGCCAAAGCAAGTCAAAATATGGTGGAGGTCGAAATAAATCAAGGTCTTAGTCTAGGGGGCCTAATAAATTGACTTGCAATTATTGTAAAAGGCCAGGGCACTTTGTAGCAACTTGTCCCAAGCTTGAAGGTAGAAGAAGAGACCCAAAGCAAGCTTCAGCATCTACCGCTGAGAAGTCAGATACAGAGAGTGATACCGATGTGTTTACAGCTTCTGGCTCTTCTGGGAAGAGCAACCTATGGCTGATCGATTCTGGCGCATCCTATCATATGACACCTGATAGGAACTGTTTCTCCACTTACCGTGAGATTGATGGAGGAGAAGTTCTGATGGGCAATGATGCTTCTTGCCGTATGATTGGTGTTGGTAGTGTGAAGGTTAGAATGTTTGACGGTGTTATTCGTACTATTACAGATGTTAGACATGTACCTGATTTGAGAAGAAGTTTGATATCTATTGGGGCTCTGAGTAGGCTTGGTTTGAAGATTGTAGTTGAAGGAGAGAAGATGAAAATATCAAAAGGTTATATGATAGTTATGAAAGGAGTAAGGGCAGGAAATCTTTATCTTTTGAAGGGCACTACTGTAGTTAGCGAATCAGCTTCTGTCACTTCTGTTGATTCGGACTCTTCCAGATTATGGCATTTACGGATGGGTCACATTGGTGAGCGTAGCATGGATGAGTTGAGAAAGCGAGGTTTGATTGATGGTGTTCATCATTCAAAGCTTGGCTTTTGTGAAGAGTGTGTTCTTGGGAAGCAGACGAAGATTTCTTTTGGTACTGGAGAGCATAAGGCAAAGGCTGTCTTAGAGTATGTTCACACAGATGTTTGGGGACCTTCCCCTTGCCCATCCTTAGGTGGAGCCAGGTATTTCGTTTCATTTATAGATGATTTCTCTCGTAAAGTTTGGGTATATTTTCTACAGTCAAAGAGTGAAACTTTTGACAGGTTTCGAAAGTGGAAATCTACAGTTGAGAAGCAGTCAGGAAAGAAATTAAAAGTTCTCCGTTCAGATAATGGCGGTGAATTTGTATCACAGGAATTCATCGATTATTGTGAGTCTGAAGGCATTAAGAGGCATTACACTACACCAGGCGACCCCCAGTCTAATGGAGTTGCAGAAAGAATGAATCAGACGTTATTGGAGAGAACAAGATGCCTCAGACTGACTGCTAAATTGAAGAAGGGATTTTGGGCTGAAGCTTTATCTATGGCAGCTTTCCTCATCAACCGCACACCTTCTACCGCCATAGATATGAAGATCCCTGAAGAAGTATGGAAAGAAGAGCCTGTTAGCTATTCATTTCTCAGAGTGTTTGGTTGCCCAGCTTATGTGCATGAGAGCAAAGGAAAGTTGGAACCTAGAGCTCGCAAGTGTATCTTTCTAGGTTATAGAAGAGGAGTGAAGGGTTATAGATTGTGGTGTCCTATTAGTAGGAAGATTGTTACCAGCAGGCATGTGATTTTTGATGAGAAGGCTATGTTGAAGGTGGAGCCTTCCTCATCAGATGACAATGAGAGGACAAATGAAGAATACCAAACACAAAGTAAGTCATCTACTGTTCCTTTTCATAGAAGTTCTGAAGGTGTTTCCGATGACACCGTGGTTGATGAGGAAAGTACAGAGATTCGTACAGAGGATCAGACTCAAGGTGGAGCTAGTTCAGAGATCAGACCTGTTAGACAGAAGAAGAAGCCTACTTGGCTTAATGATTTTGTTGGATTGAGCATCGAAGACATTGACTTCGATGACATGGCAACATATGCTTTGAATGTTGTCCATGACGAACCCAGAGATTATAGAGACGCTATTGCTTCAGTTGACAGTTCCAGTTGGTTAGTTGCTATGGAAGAGGAGATTGAATCTTTGCAGAAAAATCATACTTGGGATTTGGTGCCTCTTCCCACCAACAAGAGAGCTATTGGTTGTAAGTGGATCTATAGAGTAAAAGACGGCGGCGATGGAAATTTCAGATATAAAGCAAGGTTAGTAGCAAAGGGGTATGTTCAGAAAAAGGGAGTTGAGTATCATGACATTTTTGCTCCAGTTGTTAGGCATACCTCCATTCGCATTCTATTGGCATTAGTGGCTCATTATGATATGGAATTGGAGCAACTAGATGTCAAAACTGCATTCTTGCATGGTGATCTGGATAAAGAAATTTATTTACGGCAGCCGGAGGGGTTCATTGATAGTAGCAGGCCTGACTATGTTTGTAAACTTAACAAATCTCTATATGGACTAAAACAGTCACCTAGACTATGGTATAAGAGATTTGATAAGTTTATGCTTTCACAAGGTTATTCTAGAAGCTTCAAAGACCAGTGTGTTTATTTCAAGAGATGTGATAATGATTTAATATATCTATTGTTATATGTAGATGATATGTTAATTGCATCTCGGAGTATGGTAAGAATTATGGAGCTGAAAACTGAACTTAGCAAGGAGTTTGATATGAAGGATTTGGGAAAAGCACAAAGAATATTGGGTATGGAGATTTGTAGAGATAGAAAGCGGAGAGAGTTGAGACTCACTCAGGCGCAATACATCGAGAAGGTCCTCACTCGATTTGGAATGGAGAAAGCCAAACCGGTTGGTACTCTATTAGGCTCTCATTTTAAATTGTCAAAAGACCAATCTCCCACATCGGAAGAAGATAAAAGGTATATGGCTGATATACCTTATTCCAGTGCTATTGGTAGTCTTATGTATGCCATGGTATGCACTAGACCAGATTTGGCCCACGCAGTGAGTGTTGTAAGTCGATATATGTCTAACCCAGGAAAGGAACATTGGCAAGCAGTAAAGTGGATACTTACGTATCTTAGAGGCACTTCATCTGTTGGCTTGTTATATGGTGGAGTGGATGGCGACATCTCACTTAGAGGATACTGTGATTCAGATTATGCTGGGGATAGAGATGCATGGAAGTCAGTGTCGGGCTATGTTTTTACACTTGGCATAGGCTCGATTTCATGGAGATCAAAGTTGCAATCTATTGTAGCTTTGTCAACTACCGAAGCAGAATTGATATCGATTGTTGAAGCAACTAAGGAGGGTTTGTATTTACTTCAGTTGTTGGATGATCTTTTTATGGTGCAGAAGACCGTGGAGCTATTTTCAGACAGTCAAAGTGCAATTCATCTTGTTCATAATCAGGCTTATAGTTCACGAACGAAGCACATCGATGTTAGAGGTTTCTTTCTTATGCTGGAGGAAGAACGGAGTAAGATCAAGTTGTTGAAAGTGAATACTTCAGACAACCCCTCAGATATGATGACAAAGTCACTTCCTAAGGACAAGTTTGAGCATTGCTCAAACTTGATCAGTTTGATACCCGTTACTTGAGCGCCATGGGGCGCTAGACCCAACAACTTATATGTCGATTGCCTGATGATAAGATGATAAAGAGAGATTGTTATATTTGAATCAAGGTGGAGTGTTGAATTTGGATGATTCAAATATCTGTTAAAGAGTAAAGAAATTGATTAATTGATTCAATCAAATCAATTAATGGAAGGATATTTTGAAGAAAATCAATTAATTAGTCAATTTGTTATATGAAGAAAGAAATTGCTGATGGAGATTCAATCAAGGAAAATTATGGAAACCAATCACCATTATCCATTTACGTAGAAATTAAATCATGGATATTTGGAAAGGTTTCAAAAACATAATCTGTAAATTATTCTCTTAATCCCTAAGTAACTCCTTCATGAGTCTATATAAATGAAGGAATTACATCTTCATAAGCAACAAGCAAAGTGTAGTATCCACCATTATTCTTTCCTCTCTTGTACTCTTTTCTTTAGTGAAATAAAAAGTTGTTGGGTCTCCGTGGACGTAGGATATTCATATCCGAACCACGTTAAATCTTCTGTCTCTTATTTCTGTTATTTTTTTTGTGAGATTTCATAATTCCTTTTAACTATCATTGGTATCTAAATAGGCAATACTAGGTCTTGAATTGAAATCGCTTCCGCAGCGCACCGTGGTGTTGAATTGTTATCAATCCTCAATTTTTCACCACAGAACAGGCATAGCAATAAATTGTATTAAAGTTTATGGGTTTCAAGTACATAATATTGGCTACAAATGCAGAAGTTACCTCAGATTTTACACCGCAACAGCCTTTTTCTTTAGTCTTTTTGATAATATGTGCATGGAATTTGTTATTAAAATATTGGTTCAATTGAATAACCAATAAATGATTAGACCAATTTTAACGAGCAAACCGTGAATGGTACTGGTTAAGCAAGTACAAATTGCGGTGGCCATTGAAAAATTTAATATTCGACATAGATCGATAATGTTTGAAACAGGAATGTAGTTTTCATTGGACATTAGTGTTGAGTACAGTTGTTATGGGAGATGCCCAAAATTAATTATATGATGGATCTTCAAAACAATGATTAACCCAAAAACTTAAGATTTAGCAAAGTATAAGGATATTATTACATCAATTACATGCCAACGCAAAACAAAAAATGATGCAGATAAACATAAATGGAGCTTATATAAATGATATAGATAAACATAAATGGAGCATATATTAGTAGCTATCAAGCGATGGTTGAAAGGCATTTTCGCATGCTGATAGTGGCTGTAGGCTCGCTGATTGCATGGAAACTGAAATGCATGCATGAAAGACTAAGGTAACGAAGTAATCTGAAATTTTTGAATACATGGAGGCGAGTGAATCATACATTGCTGACCGGTGCAACTGAGGGTGCCATTCTTTGGCATTTGAGTCCAACTGAGGACTGATGCCAACTAAGGATTCATTGATAGGCGAGAAAAGGAGGTATGCTAAAACCAAATGATGACTGGATGTAATTAAAATATTTGAGGACCAAAGGAATCTGAGTTAACAGTGCCTGAGACATTCGCCGCTAAGGACAAAATCAAAAGGTGGAGTGATTGATCATTGAAGACTGCAATGTCGAATGTAGAGCTACAGCGTTGAGAATGGAATGTTGGAGCTAATGCATTTGACTGAAACACTGGTCCAAGCTAAGTAGATATCCTGTTATGATGCAGAAATGAGTGCTTGTGTGGAATTTGTGAGTAGAGTGATGCAAAGAGATGAATTAGCAATGCAGACAGTTCAAAGAACTGAAGTAGATTGATACGATGCACACATTGAAGCACATTCAGTTTATAGAATCAGGCTTACCTACGTTAGTGAAGCGGCTGAAAGAGGCAAAAAATGAGAAGAGTACATTGAGGACTGACAAAAAATGTATAATAACGGCTCCAGACTGTGATAGACTACAGCGAAAAAGTTGAATATAAAGGTAGTTGATATAGCAATGCTCTGAACTGCAAATAGTGAACTGAGGTTACAAAACTTGCATGCTTCAAATGACTTTAGTTGCAGACTAAGAAGTGGAGATATCGACAATATGTAGACTTGAATAGTTCGATGCTGAGTATAGCTAGTTTAACTATAGGCTTATTATATGAAAAACCGAAACACGGATTCTTTAACCAATAAAATTGAAATAGAAAATTGAAAAATAATAGTTTTGAACATGTAACCACCTCATTAAAAATAGAATTTGAGTATACATATACAGTATAGGAACACTTACAACCATTGATGGAAGAATATATGGAACAACATGACCTCATCGAACTGCATAGGTTGACGATTTGCAAGTATTTTTAAAATCTCATTATTTGGTTGTTATCTATGAAAAAATAAAATGCAGTAGCATCAGTAAGCAAAACTCAAATAAGATATCAGTGTAATTGGTTATGCAGAGTGGTTAATAGATTATGTACCTATCAAATTCTTAAAAGTTTTCTTTGCAAACAATATTTTGTGTATATGTTGTACACCCTTCCTCTCCTAAACCCAAAAGTATTTTCAAACCTGAGTGCGACGTTGTTCTTGAGACAACGACATAAAGCTGACCGTGTGTAAAGACTGGTCTATGTTGGTAAATTCCAACACGATCCAACGTTTGACCTTGACTTTTGTTTATTGTCATGGCAAAGCAAACACGAATTGGAAATTATCTTCGGCTTAAAACAAATGGTCATTTCATATCATTGGATGTAAGCACTATTCTAGGAATTGGCACTTTTCGACCAATATTATTCCTAGTTACAACTGATGCTTTTATCACTCTCGAAGTTAGTTGTGTGACAATCAATCTAGTACCATTACATAACCCAATGCTTTGGTTAAGATTCTATGGTGATTATTGCCCATTTATTACAAAAATGTATGGACCACGACCATTATTGATGGAGTTGTCAATATGGCCATCCATTGAGTTAAAAGCAAAAATGGAGTTATATGCACGAATGTTTTCTCTAAACTGTCTACTTTTAACTCCACCATTATAGTCGAAAAGGTGTAGCAAATATTCAGGAGATTTTTAGATACTAGAAGCTATCCCTTTCCCTTTTGACAACATACGGAAAAATTGGATTTGTGGATGTGCTTTTTGATTTTGCGTTTTCCTCAAACCAAACTACAGCCCACAATTACTACATTCACATCGTGGATGCCTAAATTTCCATGGGATCAACATCTTCCATGACAAGAAACTCTGATGTTAATTCTGTAAGCACATATGGGTTATTGTCTACAAATAAGATGGAACAACAAAACTAACTTTGATGTAAACGATGCCTGGTGGTACATAAATTGTTATAAGATTGAACATTTGCCAACATATGTGGAAAACGAATTGCGTAATAGTTAGATGATGGAAATGTTGGAAGTGGACATTACTTTGAATTTGAAAAAAAAAATTGTTGACCATTTGCACCATGTCCGTTACCTTATTTTAATCCCATCTAAAAAGAATTATATCGCACAAAATTTTAACCACGGACAGAGATACAAACACAAAACATACTTACGTCGAATCCAACTCTTTATTTTTTGGTGTTTGATTGATATACTGATGTTTGTACTGTCGGTTCAGCCGACAAATTAAATGCATATACAACTAAAAATTTTAAGTTGAAACATTAGTTTGACAAATAAAAAAACAATGTTGATATTAAAATTTGATAAAAATTACCTCCTCTTCGTTGTTCACGAAATAGGCAGAACATAGTGGCAGCTTCTTCTAAATGTTGTTGGCAAAGATAGTTCTTAAAGTTCTATGCAGAAATATATTGGCCGACTTCGCAGCAATACAGACAGTTAGGCCATCTATATACTGACTACCTTTTTAATTATTAACCCGCTAGCAAAGCCGTCTCTTAGCCCGTGCATGCCTCCAAATCTGGCATTCAATGAGTTGATAAAAAACAGAGTTTTTAAGTCGGACTGCTGATGTGTGTGTGTGTAAACACACCCACCCACATGCGCATATAGATATATGTATGTATGTATATGATTGTATGTGCCTATACAAAGACACAGTTATGCGCATGTATACATGATTTGATTAGAAGAACATCATCATAGTATTCAGCAAGTAAATTACATGGTCATTCCAACATTTCGTACAAACAATTTGCTATAGAGAAAAATGTACATGGACAGAACACTATGGTAGTAAAAGTAAATGGACAAATTAATATATCATAGTTGGGGGCATGTAGGACATAGGTTGACAGATAACATCAGTTCTACAATGAACAATTAATTTATAAAATAGGTGCACCGCTCATAGATTAAAGAAAAATTAAATTGCTCGATTACATCCATCGACTGGTTCAAAACTTGTATATTTGCACTCAACTTTTGGAACATGGTTGGGTTTAAGAGGGGAAAAAAGAACATTAATGTTTTTTGCTTGATACATAACAGAAGAGGTTAACTGGTACCTATAAAATAGCTATATATATATATATATATAGTTAACTACTGCATTCTTACGACAGTCGAATTTTAAAAATGATTAATTTATAAAATAGGTGCACCGCTCATAGATTAAAGAAAAATTAAATTGCTCGATTACATCCATCGACTGGTTCAAAACTTGTATATTTGCACTCAACTTTTGGAACATGGTTGGGTTTAAGAGGGGAAAAAAGAACATTAATGTTTTTTGCTTGATACATAACAGAAGAGGTTAACTGGTACCTATAAAATAGCTATATATATATATATATAGAGTTAACTACTGCATTCTTATGACAGTCAAATTTTAAAAATGGGTCCAAACGTAAATAACTTATTAGAGTATAAATTATGGACAAAATAGTAAAACAATTTAATGTTTCACAAAGTATGCGTTGACGAACAACATACTGAACAACACTTACTTCACGGTTACATACCACTTACTGCAGTGTACAACCCAATAAATGTTAACCGTAATGCAATTGAAAGCAAAATGAAGTTTGAGCAGGTCAGTATATGAATCTACTACAATCCACAATTAATCAAAATGTAACAACATTTATTTTTATTTTTATTTTACATGCAGACTTTCAATCAACAATTGACTTTGAACCCATGTTCATGGATTTCGACTAGTGAGCAAAAGTTATCATCTTCCCACATAATTAGCACCGTCATTACAAGTTAGTTCTTCTACTAACATTTAATTAGCACAATTCCAGGATTGTCCACCGTCAATTTTTTGTCAAATTCATTTCATCATGTTGTATTAAACTTCATTGATTTGTTTAGTTACATATTTTTGTAATGCTTTCGTTTCTGACACCATGATTTTCCTGTACTGTACTAAATGCTAGCAATAAACTACGTTAAATTTGAGTATATCACTCTATTGATATATAAAATAATATGCAAAGTTTTGATAATATGTGTTAACCCAAACTAACCGTACGTTAAAATGACTAACAGGGGACGACTTCTATCTTCAAATGTTGAAATAACATTTATCATGTTGTATTAAACTTCATTAATTTGTTTAGTTTACATATTTTTGCAATGCTTTCATTTCTGACAACATGATTTTCATGTACTGTACTAAATTCTAGCACTAAGCTATGTTAAATTTGAGTATATCACTCTATTGATATATATATAAAATAATATGCTTAAGTTTTGATAATATGTGTTAACCCAAACTAACCGTATTAAAACGACTAACAAGGGACGACTTCTATCTTCAAATGTTGAAATAACAAAATTTTCAAAAGTCGAGAATAATTCACCACAATTTCGTTTTGAACCCCTGAATATTTTCAATCTGCTTGATAAATTATGATGGCTATTTGGTGGCAGCAAAACAGATCATAGTGGACGGTCGAAATATAAATCGATCTGTTGTTAAAGATTTGGGTTAGGGATCTGATGTTGACGATTTGGGTTAGGATTTGCGTTGGGAAGAGAGGATGCGAAAAGTTTGATTATTGTATGAAGTTGGTGCAAACTGTTTGGAGAGTGGATTTAGTTAATTTAATTTTTTTTAATATTAAATCACAACTGTAAACGAAAGGTACTGCAGAAGAGAGAGGAAAAATTCAAAAGCGAATCATTCTGTAAGTCCACGTAAGCGTTTTGAAAATTGTGCTTTTATGTTTAAGTAATAGATAGATTCCCGAGGCGTAGGAACCAAACACCTTCATTCATTTTATATCAAATAACAAAAGAAAAATAATGATGCAGCAGCGGATAACAAAAATGTTGATTCGATGAAAGTAGCAATTGGTGAATTGAAGAATACCAAATGGCCCAAATCCGTTGATCAAAAGATGCCGGATTCTAGCTATCTTCGTCACGTTGATCGCGCACGATACCGTGAAAGAAGATCTACAATTCTTCAGACGTTGATCAAGCGCACTTGATACCGTGAATTGGCTTCTACAATCGTTGATTCAAGCGCACTCGAATGCCGAAAGTGGAGATAGGAGATCACACTCAACTACCAATTTAATGAAAGCACAAAGCTAACAAACAAATTTTATTTCAAATCAACTTAACTATTACAAATGGCACCACCATCCCTATTTATAGGGTTACAACATACACGGCTCAAAACTGGACAACACTTAGGTCGGGTACGACCTAACACAACAACGACTTACGACTTACGACTTACGACCTAGTATAGGTCGTTAACGACCTAACAGATCAACATTACAACACAACAACATACATCATAAAGCCTTCACGACCTAAAACAAGTAGATTACAACAAGTAAACGATTTACAATATTTACAACAGTCACAACAACACGACTTAACACTTGAGCGACCTAAAACAAGGCAGCGACCTAACTTCCCAACACATAAGGTCGAGCGACCTAAGATGGATGCAGCCTAAGCTTCAGCGACCTAAGAAGTTAGCTTCTGGGATTCTTCACACGACCTAATTCACCTCGCGACCTAACTTAGGTCGTAACCCGTTCACGCGACCTAACTTAGGTCGTAGCTCGAGACAGTCTTCACTCGAAATATCGGAGCGACCTAAAGGAATGAGAACTTCGTTAGGTCGTTCGTGCGCCTTTTCCTTTAACTCGTTAGCTCGTTCACATGCCTTAACACTGATTCCGTTGACTCGTGATCGACCTTCCCTAAGTCGTGAGCGACCTATAGATTCATTAGGTCGTGAGCGACCTAAAATTTCACTAGGTCGTGAGCGACCTAAAAGCCTTGAACAATTCAAATCAGATGCGCCAGTAGATCGCGCTGCCTCATCCTCCCCCTGTTGACAAGAATTCGTCCTCGAATTTGCACCGTCCTCTTCCACAATAAGCTCATCCCCGTGATACGGAATCAAATATTTGACATTGAAAACATCAGAAGTATGAACATCATCAGGCAATTTCAACTGATATGCATTCTCATTGATTTTCTTCAAAATTTTCACTGGACCAATTTTATGAGCTTTCAACTTATTGTACGTTCCCACTGAAAAATGATCTTTTGTCAACACGGCGTAAACCAAATCACCTTCTCTGAAATTCACACTCCTTCGCTTCTTATCCGCCAGTTGTTTATACTTCTCATTTGATGCCAGTAATCGCTCACGAACGGTTCTATGACATTCCTGCAATTCAGTCACAAATTCACAAGCTCGCTTAACAACTCCCTTCTGATATGGCACTGTCGTCAAATCCAACGGTCCCTTTGGCAAGCTTGAATACACAACTTGAAACAGACTGAATCCAGTACTTCGATTGACTGCATGATTATGTGCAAACTCTGCCTGACATAACTTCAAATCCCAGCTTTTCAAGTTATCTTTTACGAGACATCTCAACAAGTTTCCCAACGATCTGTTAACCACCTCCGTTTGCCCATCAGATTGCGGATGATAGGCACTACTAAAATTTAGCTTCGTTCCAACCATCTTCCACAGACTTAACCAAAAATGGCTTAGAAATCTAGTATGCCGATCTGAAACAATAGATTCAGGTAGCCCATGCAATCTATACACCTCTTTAAAGAATAACTGAGCAACACGGACGACATCCGCTGTCTTCTTACATGCTATGAAATGTGCCATTTTCGAAAACCTGTCCACCACAACAAATATAGAATCGTTTCCCCTTTGAGTTCTAGGCAAATCCAAAACAAAATCCATGGTCACATCAACCCACGGTCTAGTAGGCACAGGTAACGGCATATATAATCCTGCATTTGTAACGGTTCCCTTCGACACTTGACAGATATGACATCTTTCCACAAATCTCTCCACTTCTTTTCTCATCGACGGCCAAAAATAAGATTGAGAAATCAGCTGCAATGTACGGTCTCTACCCACATGGCCTTCCTCATGTAACTCTTTCACAATTTTCAACCATAAACTGCAATCTGGTATACATAATCGATTTCCTTTGAACAGAAAACCATCCACCATCATAAACTCATCTGTCTCCCCTTTATTTACTTCATCTACAATATTCATAAAGTAAGGATCTTCAACAAATAACTCTGGAAGTACCTCAAACCCCGTCACTTCAACCTTCATTGTAGTTAACAAATGATTTCTTCTGCTCAACGCATCCGCCACACGGTTTGTAACTCCAGATTTGTGTTTCACAACAAATGTAAACTGCTGTAGGTACGCAATCCACGATGCATGCCTTGCTGAAATCTTCTCTTGCCCTTGCAGATGTTTCAATGCCTCATGATCAGTGTATAGCACAAACTCCTTGTGAAATAAGTAATGTCTCCAATGTTTAATGGCTTGCACAACAGCATAAAATTCCACATCATACGTACTATATCTCATCTTCGCTCCTGATAACTTCTCACTGAAATGTGCAATAGGACGTCCTTTCTGACTCAACACCCCTCCAATCTCAACTTTAGATGCATCAGTATGTAATTCAAACAATAACCGAAAATTCGGTAATGCTAAAGTTGGTGCTGTCGTCAACAGTTCCTTGATTCGCTCAAAAGCAACCCCTGCTTCCTCCGACCATGAAAACTGCTTACCCTTCATACAATCAGTAACAGGCGCCATCACACTACTAAAGTGTGGAATAAATCTTCGATAAAATGAAGCCAACCCGTGAAAACTTCGAACTTCCGTTATCGTCTTGGGCTGTGGCCAATCTCTAATTGCTTCGACTTTACTATGGTCCACCTGTATTCCTTCTTTTGATACAACATATCCCAAAAATAAAACACTCCGTGCCATAAACACACATTTCTTTGTAGCAGCATAGAATTGTTCTTCACGAAGAATAATTAACACTTTCCTCAAATGCTGAACATGCTCCTCTGTACTAGCACTGTAAATCAAAATATCATCAAAGTAAACCACCACAAATTTCCCAATGTACGGCCTGAAAATTTGGTTCATCACCCTCATAAATGTGCTTGGTGCATTCGATAGACCAAATGGCATGACCAGCCATTCATACAATCCTTCCCTCGTCTTGAATGTTGTCTTCCACTCGTCTTCTGGTCTAATTCGAATTTGATGATAACCACTTTTAAGATCAATCTTCGAAAAGATCACAGACCCACTGATTTGATCTAACAGATCATCAAGCCTCGGCATCGGAAATCTGTATCTAACAGTTATCTTGTTTAGTGCCCTGCTATCCGTACACATCATCCACGAACCATCCTTCTTGGGTATTAGTAATGCTGGTACTGCACACGGACTCAAGCTCTCCTGTATACGCCCCTGTTCAAGCAATTCCTCTACCTGCCTTCGCAACTTCTCATGTTCCTTTGGACTCATCCTGTAGTGTGGTTTATGTGGCAACACAGCACCTGGAACAAGATCTATTTGGTGTTGTATATCTCTCAACGGTGGCAACTCCATTGGCAGCTCCTCAGGAAATACATCGTCAAATTCTTCCAGCACTGGTTTTACTTCTTCAGGAATTTCAACCACTTCATTGCTCTCTCGCCCAATCAACAAAAACACTTCAGGCTCCTCTTCAACTTCTTTAACAAACTCCTTCAAAGATAACAAAGTTTTCAGCTCTTCAATCTCCTCCAACTTGTTTTCTTCTTGTTGTCGCTTCTTGGGAACTAAAGTGATCTTTGTGCCTTCGAACATGAAACTATAACTGTTGGTACGTCCATCATGTTGCACCGCCCTATCATACTGCCACGGTCTTCCCAGCAACAAATGGCATACGTCCATGTCCACAACATCACACCAAATTTCATCTTTGTATTTCTTCCCAATCGAAAAATTAACACAAGCTCTTCGTCCAACCTTCACCTCCCCGCCTTTCCTCAACAAAGCTAACTTGTACGGTTTCGGAAATTTCTCAGTCTTTAATGCCAATTTCTTCACAGCTTCTGTAGAAATAATGTTATCGCAACTTCCAGCATCGATAACAAACTTTCAAACCTTCCCCAGAATAGTACATGTTGACTGAAAAATGTTGCTCCTCAACCAGCTAGAATCATCCTCTTGCTTTGGTGTTAGACAAGATCTTCTCATCATCAAATTACACCCCTCATCTCCGGACAACTCTTCTTCCTCCTCAACAAATGGTGAATTGGAACATTCAGCTTCTACATCTTCATCCTCAACCTCAGCTATCATAGCTCGCTTCTTCGGCTTTGGACATTCATTGCTTTTGTGGCCCACTTCTTGGCAATTATAACACTTGAAACCATTATTGACTTTCGCCTTCACAACCTCATTCACAACTGGTTTTGCAACAGTTTTTGAAACATTGGAACTTCCACTAACACCCTTTACTTGATTGTTGGAATTTGTAAACACACCACCTCCTCGTCTTCCCTGCTTTTCCTAAGCCAACGCCTTCTGGTGTGCTTCCGCCACTGATCTGGGATCAAACATGTTCACCATATCCTGAATCTGCATTCGCAACCCTCCTATAAATCTAGCTGTCAATTGTTCCTCCGTCTCCATGATGTCATTCCTTGCGATCAGTTGATAAAATTCATCCGCATAATCATTCACAGACTTTGTCCCCTGTCTCAAGTTCTGCAACCGTTGATACATAAGCGACTGATAGTTGTAAGGCAAGAAAGTAGCTCTCAACAACTTCTTCATCTTTTCCCATGATTCAACCTTTGACTTCCCCATCCGTTCACGTGTAAGTTTGGTTTGCTGCCACCACGCCAAAGCTCTACCCCTCAACCTTGTAGCAACCAACTTCACTCTACGATGTTCTGGAACCTCCTTGAAGTCAAAAATCTCCTCAACATTAGACAACCAATCCAAAAACTCCTGAGCTTGCATACCACCCTTGAATTTTGGAATTTCAGTTTTCATCCCCGATTCCCATCGACGATCATCTTCAACATCTCGATATGCATTTCGTACTTGGTCTCGACCTCGGTAATGAAAACTTCCTCTATCACCATCTTCATCAAAAACAGATGTACTTCGATAACAATCTCGACCACCCACATCTCTATGATCTCGCATATCTCTTCTACTTTGTCGGTCATCATCACGGTATGGCTCATATTCAAACTCACGTTGAGTTCTTCTTTCTTCATCTCTATACTCATGGTGATCTCTTCTCATTGAAACTGAAGATTCTCTTCTTCCTCGGTAAGATTGGGGCGACACCCTCCTCGCTTCCGTAACCGATGGCGAAACTCTGTTTCCTCCATGGTTCGAGACTTGCGACCTTCTCCTTTGACCCTGATTCAAATCATTCATCAGTTTCTCTAACTTCCCAATGCCTTCATCAAATTTCTCGTTGATACATTGTTCCATTTGCTCGGCTTCTTCTCTTCGATACAACGCTTCAACATTCTGATGGCGATTTACTCTTCTTGACGGCATTTTCAAACTTCAATTCTCGGCTTGAATAACAAATATGATGTACGGCTTCTCTAGCTCTCGGCTCTAAACTTCAAACTCTTCAATAGAATTGGCTCCAAGACTCGGCTTAGCTATGATTGGCTAAGTCTAGCTCTGATACCAAATGACGCAGCAGCGGATAACAAAAATGTTGATTCGGTGAAAGTAGCAATCGGTGAATTGAAGAATACCAAATGGCCCAAATCCGTTGATCAAAAGATGCCGGATTCTAGCTATCTTCGTCACGTTGATCGCGCACGATACCGTGAAAGAAGATCTACAATTCTTCAGACGTTGATCAAGCGCACTTGATACCGTGAATTGGCTTCTACGATCGTTGATTCAAGCGCACTCGAATGCCGAAAGAGGAGATATGAGATCACACTCAACTACCAATTTAATGAAAGCACAAAGCTAACAAACAAAGTTTATTTCAAATCAACTTAACTATTACAAATGGCACCACCATCCCTATTTATAGGGTTACAACATACACGGCTCAAAACTGGACAATACTTAGGTCGGATACGACCTAACACAACAACGACTTACGACTTACGACCTAGTATAGGTCGTTAACGACCTAACATATCAACATTACAACACAACAACATACATCACAAAGCCTTCACGACCTAAAACAAGTAGATTACAACAAGTAAACGATTTACAGTATTTACAACAGTCACAACAACACGACTTAACACTTGAGCGACCTAAAACAAGGCAGCGACCTAACTTCCCAGCACATAAGGTCGAGCGACCTAAGATGGATGCGGCCTAAGCTTCAGCGACCTAAGAAGTTAGCTTCTGGGATTCTTCACACGACCTAATTCACCTCGCGACCTAACTTAGGTCGTAACCCGTTCACGCGACCTAACTTAGGTCGTAGCTCGAGACAGTCTTCACTCAAAATATCGGAGCGACCTAAAGGAATGAGAACTTCGTTAGGTCGTTTGTGCGCTTTTTCCTTTAACTCGTTAGCTCGTTCGCATGCCTTAACACTGATACCGTTGACTCGTGATCGACCTTCCCTAGGTCGTGAGCGACCTATAGATTCATTAGGTCGTGAGCGACCTAAAATTTCACTAGGTCATGAGTGACCTAAAAGCCTTGAACAATTCAAATCAGATGCGCCAGTAGATCGCGTTGCATCAAATAAACTTGCAAGCAATAAAGACTTATCGAATCGTCAACTAAGAAGGTGATTTATGCATTTCGAACGTACATTATAGCGTGCAATGAGTCTTAATTATTCATATCACAAGAACCATATAAGCACAAAGTAACATAACAACCCTAAAATAACAAGCTTAAGTAATGGCGGCACTAAAAATATGTTTAATAGATACCACTATATAGCACCAAGCATGGTTTTGGATACCGAAAAGCCTGATTGCATTAATCGTACCATAAATAAATAGTAGTACTGTAGCAGTACCAAGAAGGATGAAGTAGCAACGGTTTTTCAAGTTCAACAAAAATGAGCAGCTACAACTTAAAAAGGAAGCATTTAGCATTAAGAATCAAAAGAAGAGAAGAAATGGAGTAGCAGCAATACACAAATCAATATTTCTGTCAACAAATTGCCAAAGCAAAGTGTACTAGATTGCACAGTACATTACATAACAAGCATTATACTATGCTGTAAATTATAACATAAACAAGCAATGTTCCGAAACCGACACCTAGTTTTCATTATGTGCAGGAAAAGTGATAAATCATGTTTTCACCAACGTGCTTCCTAGCAAACGTTTTCTTCATCCTGTCAACATAATTAGTGTCTAATTACCGCCATAGCCAACTCAAGATAAGCTCCAAGGTACCTGTCCAATACATTTTATGAATTCAGGTCCAAAATGATATTACACAACACAGGAAGATAATAAATCTGGATCTATGTTTAGGTCAAAATATTACATGTGCAGAATATATATAAACTTAAAAAAGCTCAGGTATGTTGTTGGACTCTTTAATTTTTCTTTGTACGCTTGATCTTTGTGCCAGACAAATATATGATACAAGCACCATTTTCATTTTAAAACTAACATTCCCAACTAAATAAAATGAACTACAGTCCTTTCATCATAATGTGTTTCCGTTTGAAATATATGTTTTAGTAATGAAGAAATCAGTTGGATTTCATGGTTTCTATGGCGTATAAAATCAATTGAACAAGAGGATTCCACCTTGAAATCATGATAACGGGGTTAAATATGAATGAATTCTGGGTGTTGGGTTTTATATGATATGATGAAACAAACACCTCTAGTTCTTTGATGCAGATAAATGCTGGTGATACTATCATATGGCACTAAAAGATGCAGCTAATAGCGGGTTTCAAATTTACACTCCGTGAAGGCATTTATCCTGTATATGCCATAAATTAGACCATAAAACTTGGAAATAAATAATCTAAATGATCTAATCGTTAAAGAATGCATGAAATATAAATCTGGAAGCATACACAGATCAATAATAAAACATTTCATGACTTCACATGCAACTGCCAAATCAAAAAGGCCCACTATCCTTGCACATTTTACTAGCATGTAATCACTTGATTTAACCCGAGTTTTGACCTTGTCCTGTTCATCATTTTTGTGCAATTGGCAGACTCTAATAATACACCAAATTATGTTGAAGGATTTTCAACTTTTATTAACTGGCATTGAAGTTCACCAAGAGACGTAATAAATCAACCAAACTAAAACTAGTGTATTATCAGTTTCCCTAAGTGTAAAAAAAGGCAATATGTCATCTACTTTGAATATTTATAAAACTCAAATAAATTATTTGAGTCATTCAATAAAATAATAGACATAGAAAATGAAAATGAATCAAAGTATTCAACATACCGGATTTTCCTATTACCCATTCATCTTCTTCCACCAATTGCCCGTAAAGTCCAAATAATAAGGCGAGTACAGACAATAGTTATCTGACAAAGTATTCGAGCATAATTTAATCGCCTGAGTAGTTTTTATGTTGTAAGAATACAACCTATCATTGATCTGCAGAAAAATAACATCATCCTTAATGGGATGAAATTTGATACTTTCTATATATCTCATCGGGAATGGGACTGAAAAACAACTCTTTAATAACCAAGAACCACTTTCCAGTTTCCAAACATACACTTCACAGTCTTCTCTATTACTGCCGCCGTAACAATAATAATGTAAACACCCACCCAATTCACAAAGGCAAAAAAAGAAAACATCATCGTTCAGATCAGATTTTCTTGGAAATTCAGTTCTACTACACAACTTCCCTTTTAAGTCAATACCAATAATTTCTTTGCCAAAGTGATCCATGGCAAATATCAGTCCTTCATAGAATAACTCAGGACCAAGGGATGTACGTTGACGCAGCAATGAATCCGTTACATGACTTGCACTCCACTCCCCCGTTCTGGAAGAGAACACCTTAAAATTTCGAGATATTTGAAAGTCACCCATAATTATTATGACCTTAAAATGAACCGAGACTAAAGGGTTGAAATCCAAAATAGCAAGTCCAACTGTGTCCATGGAAATATTTGGAATTTCGACCCACTTCCTAATTGCAGGATTGCATACATATAAGTGTGATGTTTGATCAGTAGGAAAAATTAGTTCATCCTTGCATTCACATAGAAGCAAACCATTGCACGAGTCACGAATTCTCATATAACGGTGTTCTGGAAGGAAGCTAAGAGTGTCATCAATACAAGAATCATCGTTTTGATCCTTTTCTATCTTAACATATTTGGCTCTAGCATCTCTTACACCTTTATAAGTACCATAAAATATTCCAAATGCAGAATGGGTTCGACTTTTAAGTTTCAAAGCTTCAAAGTTTAGAGAGAACCATTGTTTCGAAACACATTTGAACCGGAAGTTCGATATTGCAGGCAAGCGCATAATGATCTCGTTTATTATATCATTAGGAAGTCGAGTTGGCATCAGGATTCCTCGCTTTTTATTTGTACTCATTTCTTGAAACTTCGACCTAAAAAAACAAGCATGACACAGTGTGTCAGTAATCAGATCAAAACAATTTGAGACAATCCACTTATACAACATTTGAAGGCTAAGATGAAATGGTGTGTGACATTCACTCTTAAGTATCAAGTTATAATGGATAAACTGCATAGATAATGAATCTATCTAATATATATTATTAACTGCTGAATCCACCACCGACTTCTATCATTTTTCTCCGTTTTTTAGAAATAAATTTTGGCTCCTCCTTATTTCATGCTTTAAATTTGTAATTAAGCACACCCATAGTCGTACATAAATACAATTGCAACTCTTCAAAATGAAAAAAATAAAAATAAAATCAAACCGACATACGATAATGAACCAAAGTTTTCCTTTCATATACTCCCCGTTCTACGTCTTATCTAATTCGAAAGTAGGATTAAATCAACAATTACACGCTGTGTAAAATATATTTTTCTTTGGTATTTGGAAGCAATTTTCGTGGTGCCCTTAGCGCCACTACAATTATATCTTGGATTTGTCATGACTACTGGTTTTGACCTGTACCTTATTTGGATTTATCATAAGTACCGGGTACACTCAAGTGTAGATGTACAGCATAGGTAGTTGTTCTTTTCTTTTTTTTCCGGATATTTTAGGCCGGTGGAGATTCAGGAACTCCTTTTGTTATTGGTTCTTTTGGTTTTGATTATAGTGGCACAGTTGTAATAATTAAATCTTACCATTACCGCATATATCCATCTTTATGTTAAAGCGAATCTACATACTGTTCAGACCATCTAAGAATGACAAACGTGCACTAGTCTTGCGCTGTATGTACATTGTATTTTCCCACTGTATAAATGAACTAGTTTTGTAGGATATGCTATCCTAGACAATTTCATTTCTTCTACAAATATACTACTTGACGTACGTTGCATATACAATTGCAACTAGTGAACTGCCAATAAAATGGAACTCAATATGAAAAACGAAGTTGAGTGTTGTATTCTATGTGCTTGTAGATTGTAGATTCCTGTTAATATGGAAAATATACCACAATGCTAAATGAATAAAAGAACAGATATAATAAGCAATTACACTGGATAATTTATTCATGGTCTGGCTGTATCAATATATATATATATATATATATATATATAAAATAAGCGATCAAAATCAAAATATTTTATTAATCAAAATCAAAGTTGGACAAAGAGGACTACGGCTTGCTAAGGCGGCAACACATGAGACCGTCCTTATCAGAATATGATTGAGGAATAATTTTTGGTGCATGAGGATTCAAAACTTTGAAGGACTTTTGTATTGTATAATATGTTATTCCAGTCGCATCTGAGATATCTGTAAACATAAATATGGCTTCATTACACATCTTACGTGAGGATGCTTATCATACAATAATGTATCGGAATATGTTATGCATAGACATACATACATACATATATAGAGAGGAACATTCAATGACACCCCTATTTTGCAGCACCCATGTGGCTCCCTGATTTCCAACACACATTCCGATTTAAAAAATGTCAGCTTCTCTCTTCCACATCGTAACATTATTTAAATCGGACTGTGGGGTGGAAATCAGGGCCATAAGGGGTGCTGCAAAATAGGGGTGCCATTGAACGCTCCTTGTATATATGTATATGTATGTGTGTGTACACATACACAAATATATAATTACCTTTGAGGAGTAGTTCTTCCTTTGATAGTTGTGCAATCATATAAATGATGCCTGCAGTAATAGTTACAGGACTCCCCCTTCTACAGTAACATTCGATTATATATCTTCAATAGATTAGGTTATAAATATGACTGTAGAATATCTCAGACAATGATGTACATATTTGGTAGCCTTAATGGGTGGCCAATGGTTGGTTAAATACCAAATTATTGATAAGTTGGTGCATAGTTCAAAGTTCAAACCATATTGGCGGCATGGAATACACACTTTAAAATTAAAATATACGAAGGAATGTTAGGAACAATCGTACATGTCTACGCCTTCGTTTGGATGGACTTAAATAAGTCACCTTTTTGCTTTTTGAAAGCCAAAATCTATTCATTTAGGCTTTCAAAAAGCAAAAATAAATAAATAAATTATTTAAGTCAAACCAAACGGGCCCTGCATTTAAAGTTGGATACAGGTATTTACTTAACAAGGTTTAAAAAACCACATGGGTAAGTGTTATGGATCTGAAGTACCCAGAGGATTGAATTAAATATTATGATTTGTATTAACGAACAACTGCAAGTTTTAACTAATGCATGTCAACATAATTATTGATACCACAACATTATTACAAATCAAATGGTTGCTATCAAAATAAATATCTATGCATTCTTCAGAAACTTTTTAGCATTCACCGTAGCATTTAGCATAGCATTCATAGAAAATAAATATCTGCTATCAAAATAAGTAGTGTTGCTCGATTAATTTGAAAACATAAAATTCTGAACAAGAAAGACATATAAGTAAAGGAATGAGGGCTAAGGTAGAAGGGAATTCTAAGTGCAAGTTATTTATTAAAATAGCAAAATTTATGATTTCTATATGTAGGGTTACAAGTACTTCTGTTTTAGGCTAAACAAGTTAATGAGATGGATGCATTTTATAATTGTTGCAAGTTCTAGAATTAAAATGCATTATGGATTCTAACGTAAATTTTACCTGATATCAAGTTTTTCACACTTCTTAGCAGCTTCCTCAGCGGCTTTGATTGCTTGATCACTCATGCCAAGGGAGCAACAAAAACGTCTCTGTATAAGATTCAATTTAGATAATCATAGAAACCTAAACAACTTAAATTGTGCACATCATTAGCATTCAACAAATGCTATGTTCAACTTTAGCATCATAGCCCTCTCGTCTTTTCCAACTGATTGGGGTTAAGCCAAATGGATAATCTTTTTTATAGATATTTTATCTTGAGTTGTATCTCTGGTAACATCCAGATTTTTGACCGTTTTTAATACTTTCTACTCACTTTAATTAGGCATGCCTGCTTTTCTTTTTCCTCCTTTCTAAATATTATCTCATTTACTCACATATGCACTATTATGTCATCTATCTAAATACTATCTCATTACTCATATGCAATAAAAGGAAGGAATATATATAATGGAAATTAATTGAATTATTCAGCCAACCTATAGGTGATGCAGCAAGAGGAAATAAGAGTGTGCATTTAAAATATGTCAGAATTCGTATTATTTAGTTAACCCAATTGATTAGTGAGATTAAAAAGGATTACAAATCAGACGCAAATTAATTGCATTTACAAAAATTTCTAAGCAACAATGCTTATGTCCATTTTGGTCCAGAGTGCTATTTCTTCGCTTTTTTTTTCCTTACTCCTTGCCAGAAGCTTCTTTCTACACTTGTATATATGAAACATTCATCCATTACTCTAGTTAAAACTTAAATCAAATTGAGATTTTGAGAAATTGATTATTCGATTTTAAATTATATGTTAGTCTATCCACTATACCATCCATAATTTTGTAACTCCCGTTCTCTTTTCTATTATCTGTGATAATAATGATAAAGTACTGTTGGGTCCGTGGATTAAGACAATCGATACACTCAATTACTTAATTAATTATGTAATAAGATGATGAAGGAAGAAAAGGAGATAGGAGTATGCAATTAATATATATGTTAGATTATGTTTGATTTAGCTAACTGCAATCGATGGTGAAATTAAAAGGGTTTATGAATGGGATGCACTTTGTTTGTTTTAAATCCTTAATGCGTTTTTGGTCTTTCAAACCTTGAGTTGATTTATACTTATTTTTGCCAATTTGTAACTATGTTTTCCCCTCGTTTTGAATCCAATTTGTCATACATACTTATAAACATTTTGTTTGACGGTCTTAATGACTTTGGTTTGATTTACTTTAATTTTTATTTCTTTTTAAAATCCTCTTGTTGCGTACAGTATTTCACCATCTTAAAAAAATTCCCTTTGATTATATAGCTTGGTGTACATCTTCTCTCACACCACAATGTTTCTTTCATGGTAAAATTTTTGCTTTAAAATCCCTTGAAATTTCCTTTGCTTCCCCTGATATGTCATTTGCTATTTTTTCATAATTTACAGATATCACCACTCCATTCTCACTTTGACTCTTTCACCATGCGACGATCAAAATTGGTGTATTATTTTATTTTATTTTTTATAACAAAATTTTTTGTATTGTTTATATTTTAATTCTTTTCATTCAATATTTTTACAACATTTCCTAATAATTTTAACTCTAATCCCATAACTCATATGTCTAAAATTAAAAGGCAATGTTGACTAGTTATCCTTTTATCTTATCCTAGAATTTCAGTAGGTATGTAGACCGTAGAAAGCATAATCCAAGTATGCACAATGGAGAGAAAAAAATTGAGGTGAATGTAGACTAACCAAAAGATTGATTGGTTGAATGGTAATGAAACGCTTTGTAACAAATTCTTTTTCCCAATCGATTTCTTCCTCTGTAGCTCGTTCTCCAACTGCGCAAATTTCTATTTTGTGAAGCAAAAGTGAGCATACACATACATGCATATATGTTATTGTGATATCTTCAATGCAAGTGACGACAAAAGTATTACCTTGTACAGTACGAGGGGAAGACTCTTGTTGACATGCAATGTAAAGACAGCTAGCAATAACTGCATCTCGTCTTCTACCTTTAACAGGCTTATGATCATCCAACTTCTTGTATAATTCACAACTATAAATGGTAGCATTTCTCATGTTTATGTGAGGCTTATATATTTGTAATAAAAAAAGTATACAAATAGACACATGTTATTTCCATTTATTTTAAATTACTAAATGATTAGAGTTATAGTAACTAATGATCTCTTCCAAAAGAGGCTCATAAAGACAAGTAGGCATTCATGTTAATCACACTTTCAAAATGAGAGATATGCATAATGCAAAGCTAGAAGGCATTATGTAATAAAAGTATAATCATGGACAGAACTTGTTGAAGCAAGCAGCAATGTGGCGTATCAAAGATCTAAATAAACAAGGAAAGAAGAAGCATCTCATGCAAAATCTCATCATCTAGAAAGGGGAAACAAGGAGCAAAAGAAATAGATGAGTTATACATGTTGTAACATGAAGATACATCATTAACATCGTAATTTGTTTCTAGGTCCGATGAAGAATATCTTTCTATAATAGACTGATAAAAACATTTTTTGGCTAGTATACTTCACTTTACAGTAGAAATATTATCTGTAGAAACTTTGCTTTATTTTGGTTGACTATCATGCTCATTTTAGATGTTTTGTGATGCATATATGACTTGGTAAGAATTATAAAAAATATTATGCTTTTATCCGCTTAAAGTTAGTTCTCTTTTCTTTTTGTGTTTTATTCTATGATCTTTCTTAATACATGTTTGATGTGTACATACCTACCTAACTTGGCACAAGATCCAATTTGGTACGTAGAACGACAAAAAGAATGGAAAATTATAAGGTACAAAACAAAATAAGTTAGATCAAGGCTTAATTGGAACAAGTTACAATTTATAGCAATCGAAATCAAACAAATGTACAAAATGGTCAAACGTTGGGAAACAAGAGAAAAGTATACAAGTATAAATGTATATATCATAAACAAGAGAAAAGTATACAAGTATAAATGTATATCTCATAAATGTATGTAGGTTACTTTATTATTCTAGTCAAAAGATTAAAAAGTAGACAACAAGACTGTAGTCTCTCCAATGTCCATTTAAAGTTGTCCTCCATTCTTTGCGTGTGTGTTCTCCATAAGGCAAATAAACATTACTTAATGAATAGTAATTTCATACACTTAACGTCTTAAAAATGAATATTTAAAAAATCAGATTAAATATTTCAAAACGTGAAACTGAAAGTTTAGAACGTCAACATCAATGTACCAAATCGGATGGACACTGTTTTCGAACACTGCTGTTTTGTGTTTTAGAAAGCACGTAGCGAAACATCATATGATAGTCAAAGTATGAGCTGCAGTAACATAGGTATACGAATATTTAAGTGAATATTAGGCATGCATCCCTAAAAGCAAACTTAATTCACTAAAACTCCTCCCGTAAGAAAACATACTTTGTAGGTCCATGTTTTTCATTTCGGCCGTTTTCCCCTAAAATACCCCTCCGCTTCTTGCACGATTGATTTTAATAACGAGTTTATCTTTCTTGATTTTATCTTCTTCTTCATTGGCGAACTTATGTTTCTTGATTTCATCTTCTTCTTCAATGGCGAGCTTAGCTTTCTCTATTTCAATGGAAAACTGCAATTATACACAATAGTTGCAGAAATGTCTGCAACTATATGGTATAGTTGCAGACATTTCTGCAACTATACCATATAGTTGAAGAAATTTCTGCAAAATGTCTACAACTATTGCATATAGTTGCAGACATTTCTGCAACTATTGCATATTTGCAGAAATACAACTATTACATATAGTTGCATTTCTGCAAATATGCAATAGTTGTAGACATTTTTGCAACTATATGCTATAGTTGCAGAGATGTCTGCAATTATTTGCAAATGTTGTAAATTTGAAAAAAAAAATCGAAAGTGTTCAAAATTTGTTGAATTGTTTGCAAATATATGAAATAATTGCACCTTTACTACAAATTTGAATTTTTAATATCGACAATGGATCTCATTTTAAAAATCATAAAATTTGTGATTTTTTGGTGAAAACGGTATATTGATCCAATTTTTCTACATAAAGTTATACGCGTTTGAAATGTTAAAAACATAAAAGGGTATTTGGATCTTTCTGCGTGCGCGAATTTGAATATAGGGACCGGAAATGTAAGTTTAGTTTGGGAATGATGTTTTCTCTATTTTGAAACTTATTAGGAATGTGAGCCAAACTTACCCAATATTTAATGCTGCAACTCTTTTCTCATGTTCTATATATGTTTCTCATGTTTTAATTTTAGCATTATATATTATCAAATTTACGCTCATGATTCATGTTTAAATGCATTGTGTAGAATTTTTTATATACGATTGTTCTTTTAAGAGACTGATAACAATGGTATAATTTGCAAATCAATTATCAAAATTATTCTTTTTACTGTAGTATTCATAAATATTATTCTGTGTGATACAATTTTAACACACATATTCCATGATGGTTCCACGATGAAGATTAAGATACAAATATAAATTTAAGATAGATGCCCGAATGCACTCATCTTGTTTGAGATCTCCTGGTATACAAGATAACTTGTAAAATCACCAAGGGATGAAACATCACCGAAACTCGATAATTAAAACCTTGATGCTGCATCGATAAAAAACATTCACTACTCATCTCAACATCTTATGAGATTGTTACCACATAATTGAAATAACACCCAAAAGGTAATAGATTATTTGCATTTACAATGTTCTTGAACCAACGTATGGATTTTTAAATTATCCCTGGCTGCAACAAAAATTGAAAGAATGCTAAAAGTATATCTCTGGAATAACTAATTAAAAAAGACCTTTAAGAATAACTGATGTTAAACAATATGAAGAACATAAAAATTCATTTCGCAACATGCATATGCATTTAAGGCATTGTTATTTGAAATGTTAACCTAAAATATTGGTGTTAAAGTTCAAGGTTTAAAGGAGCTAAATTAATAAATTTAACGTATTTAATAACAATAACATATTTTCGAACTTATAATAATATTATTTAGAATGGATAAATATAATAAATGGTTATAAATGATGAATAATAAGTTAAAACAGAAGTATAATAACCAAGATATATACATATATCCACGTATGTGGATTACGAGTTATCGTCCTATTCGAACCTTTTCAGCACAACCATTGATCTCATGTATATAACGTTATACAAGGTTTTCAAGATAGAATTTAAATCTTAAATTGAAAAATTCAAACTTTGAATCGAATTGAGATTTAAATTGTAAACCATAGGTTCAAAAGATTCATATTTTAACGACTATACACACTTTGACATTGATTATGTAGTTTGAATTTCTACATTTTAGCATAGAACTTGGTTTCTCTTTTATTCCACTATTTTGTTCTGAAAACATTACAAATAGAATTGTTAATTCAAATAAGTATATTACATATGTTAGTATTAATTGGATGGGGTTATTAAATTGCGGTTTTAATAACATTTGAACCTGAATATGAATTGAATCACAAAGGGAGCAATTCGATCTTAAACGAGACCCAAATTACAAGATTATTATATTTTTAATACCAATAATGTTAAGAACTTATGTTCTATAGTTATGTTACCAATTAGCAGGCATGATATATGTTTGAATTTCGCTTCTAAGTAGATTATGACATAAAGATAATAAATATTAATACATAAACATACGATATTAGAAAATATAAAAAATAAATGAATTGTAACATTAATGATAACAAATTCACACAAAGGTATAATAAAAGAAGTGTGTGTGTAGTTTGGAATATGTATTCAATCTTTTTTTTGCTAATTCAACCCATGATCTTATGTTATCCAGATTCAACACTAATGCACTAATATAATGATATATTATGGGGTTATTTAGAATCAGCTTGATTTGTGTTTAAATTTCATTTATTCTAGGTAAACTGAAGTATAAATATATAATAAATATAAATACCAAAACATAACGGCCAAAAAATTTGTATATTCGGTTTGAAGCAATAATTTTCATTTTTAGCTCTTTTCTAGATTCACTATAAAAGTCATATAAATCAGGAATTAATGTCAATTTTCAAACATACAAGATATAAGGTGCACTCACTCAGTTTATCGCGTGACCTTTAATTTTCATTATAACTACTGAATATATGGAAAATAGTAAATTCCATAAACTAAGATAAAACAATATATTATATGAACTTCAATCTAACCTAATTTACGTTTTCTGTATAATTTTAGAAAAAATACGAACTTCTCCTTTTTCCAAATAAATATCCAACAAAAAATATATTCTACCAAATAGTTTACCAAAAAAAGAGAATAATATACAAGTAACTTAATGATCACCGACTTGTTTACTTTGAACAAATAATTTGTATGGGTTTTTCTTCTTCATAATTTCACTCGACTCTTATTTTTATCTTATTTCGCTCTTCCTTTCTGTTTTATTTGTACAAAAAGATAATTGAGATAAAATAAATATTTAAATATCATTAGTGAGATCAATTGTTTATCTTTCATTGTAGATAATTATCAAATAATTGTTCACGTTGATAACAACTTGTGGTTCTTCTTCAACAATTATTTTTATCTTTGGAAGAAAGATATTACATAACAGTAAACCCCCAATTCTTTTCCCCTCCGTGCGTTTTTTTCTTCATTTTTTCATGTATTATAGAAACAAGTAGTTATTTTTCACCTACAAAGTTAAGCATTCTCCATTCTCTTTCAAATTCATTAATTTTATTTATTATCTACTCACTTTTTAAAAAATAGGATTGAAATCCACATGCTTCCTCCGTTCTAGTTGCATTTTCATGGAAAATTATTTTTTCGCTGAATACAAATTAACTTCTAGTCATAATGGGTTTAGTGCAAACATCGTAGAATAAGACTAAATTTGTAACAAAATCGATATGAAGAAATCCCAACCCTCTAAATCATATTTCAATCATATCCAAGGTTTACAAAAATTTTATTCGATGATTTTTTTGTTACTTTAAAGGAACTTAGAAATAAGAGCTAGACTAAATTAGAGTAAGTTAGTCTTCTGGCATTAGTGACTTCCTACACAATCATGGGCATCTACATGAACAAAATTTATGCATGTTGTATGTTGATATTTATGTACACAATCCACGTAGAAGCAACAACATAATAACCCACAAATAATTTGACAGTTGCAAATAGATCTATATTTGGTTATCAATTCGTTGCTGTATCGATAACACTGAATGACCTCCATTACTTGTAATGGTTTATAAGGGTATCAAAATAAAAGAAAAAACTAGGTTATAAATGTTTGCAAATGAGAAGATCTTATTATGCATGCTTCTAAAATGAGATTATCTTCATTATTATACATTTACATTTACAAAATTTCTGCACGTTATATGTCCATTTTAATGTAATTACTCCATGCACGAGCGCGCACATAAACAAGCAACAACTTAACAACCCAAAGAAAATAACATTTTCGAATTGATTTGTATTTGGTTATTAATCTGCAACTACATCAACAACATTGAAAGAACTTCATTACATAAAAATGGATCGTAGGGGCAAAGAAATAAAAGAGAAAACATGGTTAATATCGTTGCATTTTTTGATACAAAATCACATGGAAAAAATAAATATAAAGAAAAACATATATTTTGCTTGCTTAAATAAATAGTTCATATTTGAACATACATATATTATAATAAAAGAAAAGATGTTCCTCTTCAAAAGACGATGCAACGATTTATTCATTGTCATTTACATGAGAACTTGATCATCAAGCAATTTATTGAAGGTGTGTTTTTATTTGTATCTCAAGGGAAATTATTGTTTTAGGTTTTAAGTATGATACTCAAATTAGGATTTTATATATTTTTTCAAAGGGTTTAACAAAATTTAGATTTCCGAGAAAATTATGTGTAATTTTTCTTCTTCTCTCTTCTGAAATTAATTATGTTATAATTCTAGGAAAAACCCGAACAATTGATAATAGAGCCTACTACACGATTATCTCTGAAGAGTTTATGTGTCCGATTAAGATAAGTGTTGAAAAAAATTAAAAGATAAATAGAGCTGTATGGAAGAAGATGAAGGATTATTTATACGTTACTGATCTTCCTCGACCGTTGTAGAACAAAAGGGAGGAGAACTAGCAGTATAATGGAAATAAAATGAGAAACTTTGGATAAGAAAGCTACAACAGCTATTTGATGTTTTTTTGGAGAATTTAATATTTGATAAACGTCTGTTTATGCAATTTGGAAGGAATTAAATGGAATTCATGTAAAGAAATCTTCAACAATCAACAAACAAGGTTTTATTTATAAGAAAACTAATAAATCTGAAACTTAAGAAATGTGGGTAAATAGAAGAGCATCTTAAAAACTATAAAGCAATTATGAAAAAACCGACCGTGAAGTACAATGTCGATTTGATATTAATGAGCTCGTTATTGAAGAGTTGAGACACTTGTGATCACGTTAAACAAGACCAATTATTGAAATTATGCTACGAGCTGAAAAGGGACAAGGAAAGAAATAAGAAATTGGAAGAAGACCGAAATAAATATAAATTTAAGTGATGATAAGGTTGACTTTAGTGAGAAATATGATGACAACTTCCTTTGTTTAGCCACGGTTATTAATGGCGTTCGACGCAAAAAAGGTGCAAAACCTCTCGAAGCCTTGGCGCACGACACAGCAAAGGACACGAGCCTTTTACTTTACTGCGCATGTTTAGAATTTTTTTATAAATTTAATATATATACAACGATTAATTTAAAAAGTTCAATATAATTTATATTTAACATATGTAATAAAGATTTTTTGATATTTTGCAAAAAAACATCATCAAATATAATATCAAAAACATATAATTTCAAGCATGATAATATTTTAAACTAAAACCAAAGATAATAGTGCATATACCGATAAACTAGAAATCTGAATTTGATTCAACTACCATATTTTCTAAGTCAATATATGTAATCAGATTCACAAGATCAGCATCTTCCTTGTCGGTTTCATATCGACTGATAATTTATTCGATGCGACCGTAATAGGAACAGATGGTTCGAAGTTCGCTGGAGACTAACAATACTTTCATTCGAGAATGTTTATACGATACAACAGTAATTAGAACAAACAGTTTGAAGTTCGTTCAAGATTAATTTGGTGAATGCGATGGGATTATTTGTTCGATGCAATGGTCGTAATTAGACCCGTTGGATTGGATCTAAACCCGACTCAATTTGTCGCGATTCTAGTCGAGTTGGGTTTTGTCAACTCTAATTTGTATATTTTAAAACTTTGACATGACCCAAGGTTCGACTCAAATCGGAACGGTTTAGGTCTAATTGGTTGATAACACTAAAAAGTGTGTACTTTCTCGCTATTTTGGCTAATCTTTCGAGCCGGAATGGTTCCTTACGTTATTTTTCATCAATTAGACCCGACCTGAAAACCATCGAGTTCAAGTCGGAATCGGAATGGTTTGGAATTGCGGATCTTGGTTCTAATGGTCCATCGTAGATCGTCACGGCAATAATTCAAATAAGTTGTTCAAAGTTTGTTGAAGATTGGTTCGAAGTGTAATCGTATCATTAGTATAAAAAATACATAATTCGTTCGACCATTGTTGAAGATTAGTTTGAATTGTGAAAAATGAAAAGTAAATAATAAAAAGTAAAAACAATAAAATTACAAAAGGCGCCATTTTTGCACCGCACGTCGTTTGTGTCATTGGCCGTAGGTTTTCATATGCGCCACGTCATACGGGAGAAAGGCACAAATGTCGTGTCATGTCTTATGTCATGGCTCGCGCCGTAGCGTGTCTTTCATAACTATCCTTTATGTGATGATAAAGCAAAGTAGTCGATTACAAATAGCGCAAAATAGCGCAAGGCTTGTGCTATGCGCTATACCGTGCACTATTTTGTTCAAAATGTTAGATTTCACATTTTTTTCATATATACAACCAACATATAAAAAAGAAATTTAATTGTTCAATGCTCAACAAAATTAAGTGCTAATCCTATTATCAACTACTAATATGAGAATAAGAATCAATATTTAGTGCTCAGCCGAAACCTTTTTAAACCGCCGGACAACTTCACGGGTAACTAATTCGAAGTTCGATATATACTTTCACTACTTTGTAATTGTATTCTATGTTCACAAAGTTTGATATTATATATTTGCATAGATTAAGATATTCTATTTTCACTATTCTGAGTTTGATATTATATTTGCAGAGTTTGATATTATATTTACAGAGTTTGTATTATATTTTCACATGTAACTACTAGACAGCTTCACATGTAACTAAATTAAAACATATAAAAAAGAAGTGACATCCGCAGCCGTATTCTGTTTTTC